>OY757941.1:23706270-23990767 GCA_963585895.1 Sepioteuthis lessoniana
AGAAATTTAAAAAAACAAACAGGTCTGGGTTGGCTTGGTTTTATGGTATATCAACCATCGTAGGTAATTTAATGCCAAATCCATTTTATACATATAAGCAGTTCTGTTTCAAACAATTCAGTTTAACATAAGTACACAGTTTAAGTGTCAAAAACAGTTCTATTTTAAACAACTCAGTTTAGCATAAGCACGCAGTTTAAATGTTAAAACCGTTCTATTTCAAGCCATTCAGTTTAGCATAAGTACATGTTTAGTCCTATTTGACCCGTAGGTAGGACCCTATCGTCGGGAAGTCTTACCCCTCTGCAGAGATGCAACCAGAATATTCTGTAGCCTCACCTAACTAGGCCAAAAACAAACCTCAGCCTCAGCAAACTAGGCCAAAAACAAAACAACTTGACGATATGACTGATCCTCACTTGCCGATATAAGTAATCAGTATATGGTAACTAAGAAACAATGCTAAATCAATAAAATCAGAAATTCGGTAGAAAAGAAATAATCACGATTTGTATGGCAGATGGTAAATGAAGTGAGCGAAAGGAACCATTAAGTGAGAATAAAACTAACGGCAGCCACCCAAGTTGAAAGACTTCAGAAGTTGAAAGAACATTCCAAGAATCGGTTTGAAAACCTTCCGGAAGTCACTGATAAATCTATCAAAATGTCAACTGAAAAAATATGCATGTCCAAGTAGATATCAAATAGTTGACGCATTAATGGGGAAAAAAAAACAAAAGAGTTGCAGGTATCAACAAAGCGGGTAAGGAAATTCGACAACATATTTCTTCGGTCATGCAACACTGTGTACAAAACACAAAAGGCTACATCCTCCTCTTCTCCCAGAAAGTAACCGCGGAATCACTAAAACCCAAAGAGAAATAATTCTTACTGCTAGAGTCGCTAAGTATTATATTGCCCTGCTTCTCAATTGTATACAACTTGAAGTCGAGAAAATTCTGAGGAAAAATCAGGACGGCATTCAGAAAAATCGATTTACATCTTTTCAGATTCTGAATATCCGACGAATCATCAAAGTAGAACGTTCAAAAATCTTAAGACAATACAACTAAGTAATACTAGTATATGATCTCCTCAGAGAAATTGTTACTGCTATAATGATGCTTTACAAAAATACGAAAACAATGGTTCGCTCACCCGACATTGTCACGAAAATGCATTTGCATCATATATCTTTATAGAAAGTGTTCGTTGTGTAAAGGCTATCATCGTAGGAAAGGGACACGGTGACACGACTTCAAAACCTGGACGGGACTGTTTGCATTTCACATAGCACTAATACCCTTGGCAAAAGTATGAATACAACTCTTCTCCTCCAGTTATGGGTTAATAATAAGCTGGGTATGGCAACCAGTCTAGGAGAAAGAAAAATGAATTCAAACTTGATAAAATTCGTTTAAAAATGGACCTTGAGTCACATGCTGATAGTGCAGAGGGGTTGGGTAAATACATATATGTTCATAATCTGCCTAGATTTATAATCTGCCTAGATTTATAATCAGCTTAGGTCTTTTATTAAAGCTATTGACGTTTGTAACGTCAATAGATCTAATAAAAGAAAATAGTTTTACATTTTAAAAAACGATAAGAATCAAGCCATATCCCGAAAAACTAATTGCAGACAAAACAGATTATTTAGCACTTCGCCCAAATACACCTGCCCAATCTAAATCCCTGCTGCATAGCCTGGAGCAAGTAGCGAGAGGCATTGGCCTTTACGTGATCGCAAATAAAACAGAGTTTATATGTTTTAAACAAGATGGAGACATTATAAGTCGCAAGCCTCTCAATTTAGTTTATCAGTTCACATAAAGGGATGTCAACATACGTATATGGAAATTTGTCGCTCAAAATTATTATTATAATTATTATTACTATCATTATCAATATTATTTAGAACAGGGTTTTTTGGCTATATCTTATTATAGTAGGGGATTAATTTACTTTTTTTATTATTATCGTAAAAGTTTTCCATTAAAAACATTAAGTAACATAGGAAATTCAAGCGATTTGGGACAGGCTTTGAATACTTTTCTGCAGAGGACGTTCTGCTCGAACTTGCGTTTGAATGCTAGATATTTCTTGCATTTGTATTTATATACCTTCGCGAAGATTAAAAAGATAGCTCGATATCTGGGGTAGAGCATATATAGGCGGTATAATAGAGAAACCAAAATCATATATTACTACCAATGCTTTCACATTTTCATGATCATCAGGCACCACTACATTCTAAAGAATCTCAGCCTTCCAAGTGTGCCAAGATTATGGTAAAAAGAAAGCATAGAATATAAAACAAAAGATCCGAATAAAAGTCTGTTGAAAAAGTTTTTCTATGGGCCAACTTCTTGTTCCACTTGTTGGTCGAATATTCTCTAGAATCTAATATTGACTGAAAGTTTTTGTAGAAGTATTTAGTTTTGAATTTGGAGTTTCATTACCTTTATACATGAGGAGGAGAATGTGTATGTGTTCGTGCCTGTGTGTGTATATGCATTTTCCTTCTCGTATATCAGTTGTCATACCAAGGTTAAAGAACCTAGTCTGCCCTACTGTTTGCCTATAACTGCAGGGAGAATCCAATTTATACCTTTCCCAAGAGTATTAGCGCTATGTAAAATGCAAACAGCCTCGTCCAGGATTTCAACGATGACACCCATTACACGTGTTTAGCTCATTTGTTGGTTACCAGAATGTTCCATTACAGAATCTATTAATGATAAGTTCCATTACTATGGTGAGACAAAACAATACATAAATCCATGTAAATATGTTATTTAGTCTCATGAAAATTCAGTTGTATGTGTATAGTTTAAGCAAAGATTTGTTTCTCTATTTACCTTTGATTTGATATTCAGGAAATATTAAATGTAAAAAACAAAAACAAAATGCAGAATGATAATGTTTTGATATAAGTACAATAAATTACAAAATTATGAACGAGTTGATAATAAACTAAATGCCTTGCTTTCTTTCTGTCGTCCTCTGTTTTTTTCTTTTTTACTGGTTTATCAACGATGAAAATTTCTTGGCTGCTACCTCTGCAAAAGAAACAAAACTTTTTATGCTCTTCTATTTCCTTTTCATCTAAAATCTCTTAAAAAAACAGTTTTCAAGAGGAGACAACTTAAGAGAAATCGCTTAAGTTATCCGAGCAGTTAAAGTTTCATTTTTATATTCAACTATTAAAATTGATAATCATTGCAAGTATGAATTTCTTAGTATATAATTGATTGTTTTATGAGATACTTGTTATGATTAGTCGAGTAAAAGAAGATGTACTTTGTATATCTGGCGTAAAGCACGATTCCAATGACTTCTTCTTCCTGGAATTAACTTTCTTTTGATGACAACATCTTACCGCGTTCTTAATCCGGAATTTTGTCAACTGTGGGTGTATCACAATAGGAATGTATCACAGTTGAGTGGACATTGTCTTGCACTTTGTCAATATAGCATAGGGTGACGTTCTGTAGCCATAGTAG
The DNA here is from genome assembly GCA_963585895.1 of Sepioteuthis lessoniana. NCBI lineage: Eukaryota > Metazoa > Mollusca > Cephalopoda > Myopsida > Loliginidae > Sepioteuthis > Sepioteuthis lessoniana. The sequence goes on from OY757941.1 coordinate 23,709,777, forward strand.
CACTACTGAAAGGACTTAACACAATCGTCTTATACCGGTCTGCTGGTTGTATCAAAGGATTTGTCAAGCGAACATTGTGAATTTCGTAGAGTGGATGATAAGTCAGCGCTAAAAACTAATCTGTTTTACTTGCCATCCAATGTTCACAGAAGATTGTTTGCTTGAAAATAACAGGTTTGTAAACCTGTTATTTTCAAACTCACGATTTTCGATTGATAAGAACCAACTAATAAGAAAATGGATTATCTTCATCTTCCTGGATATACAAAAGGTATATATTTACTTACATAAGTATATATATATACTTACGTAAGTAAATATATGCATAAGTAAATATATCCATATATAATCACACACACACACACACACACACACACACACACATATATATATATATATATATATATATATATATATATATATATATATATATATATATATATATATATATATATAGTGCAGGTATTCAAAAACAGAAAAATCATATATACAGTCATCTAGAAACAAATACACCCGAAACATTTTTATAAAAACTTAATTCTAAACCAGAATCTTATTATTTCTTGTGGAGCATTATACATTCAAAACGAATATTATTAGTCATTATTTATTACCAATCTCTGTGACAAAAGACTGCTGCATCTCTATTTCTTTTTTAAATTGCTGATGTTTCTGATTTTTTACTCCAAATAACATTGAAAAAATATTGGATGTTTCATCCGCCGCAGAAAATTACTTTTCTTCCATCCTTTACTGCCCTGAACTTATATTTCTTGCAAAAATCTAATCTGGCTTGTTTTTTCTTACTTTTTTACGACCACTACATAATAATTTTTTTTAAGTTAAAATTAATTTAAATTATGTTATCTACTATAATAGATATAAATTTTAATCAAGCTCTACATACATATTCATCAATGGAGTGTGTGCACACTAGTGTATACACTATGAGTGTGTACACACTATGAGTGTGTGCACACTAGTGTATACAAATGACGTCATTCTTGTTCTGGATTACTATAACAATTTCCAAATGAGAGTTACATGAAAGTTTCACAACCTTAAAAATGGAATGTTGGAAAGGATTTGTAAAATTTCTTTCGAAGAAGAAACTGGTAGAAATCTAGGCATCAACATCTGAATATTTCTTTCGAGGAAGAAACTGGTAAAAATCTAGACACCAACATCTGAATATTTCAGCTTCAGAATATTGCACTGAATCTCAATCAATTCTATTTTGAATTCCCCATAAACGGTCAATGAAATTGCAAAAAAGCATAAATTGTTTTTCTAAAGCCAAAAAGAAAACGACGGTCAAAATGTGCCGACGCGTTTAAAATTGTAGTCACGTGAGTGACTACGAAGCAGTCTTTGGAGGATGTCGCAGAGCATATTTTGAATGTAATTCACTCTATTTTTTGGTTACTCAGCCGGCCCATTGTCTGATTAGGTCAACGGTCGGATTGAATTTGGAGATACAACAAATATTTTGAATTTGGATTAAAATAATTAAATGCGAATTCAGCTCACTGCTAAAAATAAAATCTGACTGAACAGTAACCAATGAAATTCTATTAATTCATTTCATAAAAAATTGTTCGTATTCTTATTTTCCTAATTACATACTTTTTAAAAGTTTGAACAAAACAATGCATTCTGGTTTCTTTTTTCTTTTCTTTTCTTTCCTTTTCTTTTCTTCTTATTTATTTTGGCAGAGTTGATAAGTTGCAAGGAAAAGATAAAGAATTCTCATTACGGTAATAAGAAGAGAAAAGTTAGAAAGAAAATATATGCATATTCCTTCGACCTAAATAAACTGATCGTAGTGATTAAGGATGATATTTCAAACTAACAGTAGCTGTGTAACGTCATTACTTTGCTAAAAGGTGCCGACAAGTCTGTTTGACTAAATGAAATTTCATTTTTAATTGAGAGGAAGGAAGTTGGGGAGGAAAAAATGCCGAAATTTTGAGGAAAAAAATTGTTTCGAAAATTGTTCTGATGCAGGTCACAGATAATTAGTCCGCCGATCACATGTTTGAGATCCCTGGATTAGAGCATGTATGGATAACCTAACATCCTCCCCATCAATATCTGGTAACAGTTGGATCCAATAATGACTTAAGAAAATCATCACATGAATGAGGATTAGTTTAAACCATAAAAGTCAAGGTTTCTTTTATTAAAGCAATGAACAAACAGAAAAGACTGCAGCCTGAAGGATAGAGCTGTTATCAATAAAACCATCGGTGACTTACCAGGATTGACAAACCTCGAAAATCAACAGCTATATTTGCGAAGATGGACTGTACCGTCAAGGAACTTGAATAATAGTACATGACTACCAAGCTCCCCTTAGTAATCTTGTAGAAAAATTTACGGTGACCAGAACGAAGGATTGTGTATTTTTTTTCTTAGTGGCTTAATGACACTTACCCAAGCCCAGAAAACCTTCACACACGAGGCTGGAGTGAAGCACCTTCTGGCCCTCAATATAAGAAAGAAATTCCCTTAAACTGCGCAACGGATGTCCCAAGGCTTGACTGCCCAACACTGACTTTTTTCTCGATCAGATATTTGTGGCAGCTGTAATATTAATTGCTACAGCCAAAGCGGAGAGAAAAGTCTGTCACTACAACATAGTTAACCTACTAGCAACTGAGAATTGATCTTTTAAACAATGAAAATTCTCTGATAATACATTACTAACAATATAACATCCAGACCTGGTTATCTCGAATGTAACCAATCTGATGGGAGAAAAGCTCATCAAAGAAGATCTGGTCGAAGTGCCAGGGATATCGGGCCTTCTGTGAGCCAGTAAGAGGTGTCATGTGGAGGATTTCATAAGTTACTCACTCTTTAAGACCTTAACAACTAAAATTGGTAATAGAGGAGCGACCGTCACGAAATCCACTTAAAAACATTTAGTAACTTTCGTGGAGGTGCTCGTGGTGTAATGATTATCGTCGAAGGAAATGGATACGGCGACACGAGTTCAAATCCTGGACGAGACTGATTGCATTTCACATTGCACTAATACCCTTGGGAAAGATACGAATCCAATTATTCTCCCTCCAGCTATGGGTAAATAGTAGGGCAGACTAGGTTCTTCAGCCTTGGTAAGGCAACTAGTCTGGGAGAAGGAAAACTCTGAATTCAAACCTGTTAAACTCCGCTTAAAAATTGACCTTGCGGAGTGGGTGGTAAATATGGTAACTTTTGATTAAGAAGGTAAGCAATTGGATTGTCAATTGCATTTAAACCATTCTTTTAATATTCAATTATTATTATTATGTACATAATTGAAATACTAAAGACAGTTCAGGTTTCAAACAATCAAAATGATAAATTTCAGAAAGAGATATTGTTATTCTGAAAACAAAATGGCTAAAAATTAATGTCCTCTTAATAAATATGATTTATTAGGTCGGATTTATTTCAAAACAGAATGTTATAATTTAGAACAAAATAGAGCCAGCAAGTCGATTTCAAACCCTTCATAAAGATATTCGCGCTAATCTCCTTAGATAAGATCTGTATCCGTTTTTCTTCTCTGGTAAGAAATAAATAGGTGGATAAAGTGAACTCTCCAGCCTTGGTAAGAGTAGCTGGTCTAAGAGAATTAAAACCCTCAACCAGCGTGGCAGGTGTCCCAAAGGCAATCCTACGTAGTTGTTCAATATTATTTTAGAAACTACCTGCGGCTATACTGATGGCAAGTTATGCAACAACTTGTCCTCTTAAACAACAATATTACCTACTGTATATGAATCTTCCACTTTTCCATACAACTTTGCGCGGGTTTGTGACGAGATATTTTCGGCAGACTGATAAATGCAACAATAATAATGACAATGGACACCAGTGGTGATTATTAACGTTAATTTCTCGACCGTGTTTATTAACTCATAAATTAAAACATAATTTACTGTTTCTTGCCACAATAAAAAGCCGTATAGATAAATTTATGGTCAGATTATGTAACTTAAAAACCCAATTGCATGGTGAGTTTTCTGATTAAATGAATGCATTGTTTACAGATATTCTTTGTCGGTCTCTTTTTGGCGAATAAGTTTGTCTTTTAGTTGCCTCCTTACAATTATTTTCCCTTTGAGTTAAGATTAACGGTTTATCGATTAAAGGAAAATGTTTATGTTTCCAATGAGGACTTGATTATTCATTGTTACGGATCTTCTATTGCTGAAATAGGTGTAACATGATACTAACAGGATCAAGAGATGTCAAATGTAAAAATCTCAGAAACTACCTTTTTACTATCTCGGCACAAGCCGGTGGGGAGTTTACTCTTTTTATTACTATTGTTTTTAGATAAGAATAGTCTCATCCCATCTCCCATCCCAATCAGATGCTATTGATTAGAAATGAAAGAGAAAGGCAGAAGATAACCGAAAGGACATAATTCTGCAGTTTCCCAACATTATTCAGAGAATTAATCATGGCGTCTTCACTGGATGAAGTCATTTCATAATTTACGATTTGGATGGTCGGACAATTTGATTTTCAGTGCAATATAGGCTGAAACACCTACCGACAAAGAAGAGCTTTCACTTGTCGGGTCATCCGTCTACTTAACGTGTCAACTCAGAAACATTCAACGAAATTATCTTAATAAATCTTATCTTTGATGGAAGCGTGCGCCATTTTTTATTGGTTTTGTGGCGTCGGGTATTTGGCAAATTAATTGAGTTGATGCAGTGAACGAAATAAGAGGCAATCATTGCCTTTTACTACGATAGGAAAATGTTGCATGAACGAAAAAATAAACTCAAAAGTTTAAACATTTTTGGTTTCAGTGTTTATCTCAATTTCAACGTTTTATAAGAAATCAAAATTATTCTAGAAATTAATTGATAGTTTTATAAGAAATAGATTTCTAAAAATGAAATATTACATTCTATGTGCTGCACATCACTTTTAATATTACAGCTTAAAATTACATAACGTCTTTAACTAATTCTTTCTGGTAATGCAGATATTAAAGAAACTGCAGATTTTTATTGCAAAGAATAAAAATAGATAACTTTTTTGTTGTTTTTTGCTTTGTTTTTTTTTTTTTTGTTTTGTTTTGTTTTGTTTTGTTTTTGTTTTTTTACATTTTTTCCTCTCTCAAAAAACAGAACTTGAAAATAATATAAAATATACACAGAAACGCGTACGGGCATACACACATACACGCACACATACACATATTTATGTATATAAACTGAATAAATTTCAGGTGACCAGTAAATTCATGTATATGTGTATGTGTTTGCGTGTGTGTGTGTGTGTGAGAGAGAGAGAGAGAGAGTTAAAAATGCTCGGAGCTAAAAATACCAACTTTGTTATATGACAAGGTTTATCGTATCCTCTTGACAGATAGATAGTTCTTTAGCCGTGATTGACAGACAATCTAGGAGATGGATGATTCTAAAATAAAAGCTCGAGATCTTTCGTCCTTGGTAGCCTATTATGTACCAACCTATCGCTGATGTTGATCAAAATGTATGACTGGTTCTACACAAACCACAATTTATACAAATCGTCGACGTAGGTAATCTAACTGGTCATATTCTATCTTCCACCGAGCTAATCTGCCTTTGTAACAAGTTCGTTGGAAACAGAGTAATAGTGACGGAGACAGAAGTATATTGCTAAAATTCCCAAGTTTAAAATCTGCAGCTGGAGATCATTGGGTTTTGTCTGTTTAAGCGCCAATCCATAAGCAATTGTATTGTTCATGTCTTCCAAAGATGACAAAACAGGTCTCTTCAGACGAAACACTGGGGTCCTCATTCTAGGAAGAGGGTGATATAGGGAACCCTAAACATGCTTTCTCATAATAAATCTAACAACTTCTCGCATTTTCCTAATTATCCAGTTCCACAGTCGAACAATCAGTTAAATACTAAAAAGAACATATAAAAAAGATTTACTTCGGTTAAGAACACTTCGAGACAATCTATTTTAATCTAGAATGAAATACAACACACATTTTTAATGCATTATTCGAATACAACATTTGATGCTGTTGCTCCAAACACTTGTCAATTGAAAGAATTTTGGTGGGAGTTATACATTATTCAAGCAAAAATAAAAAGGAATCTCACCAGTTTCATGTCGGCTTTGCAATGAAAACAAATCTCGCCAAATCATTCTCATCTCTTTCAAAAAGAGTTAATGGTCACATAACTACGAGGCGAGAAAATAAGCAGGTTTATCTCACTTGTGTTGTTTTGTCCTGACCGTGTCCGCCCCTAACCAGCTAATTGATTTTAACAACCAATCACATTCGGTCATAACAACAGTCTTTTTTTAATCAAAAACTGGTCCTCATCGAAGAGTCTAAAGTTAATTTGGGATCTTATAATCAAACATGGTTGTCCGGTGTCTTGATGATTATTAAACTTTGTCTTCTTTCTATCAGCAAAGAATTTCATCCATCCATCGCTAACACATTTTTCCAACAGCCAAACCAAAGCAAAACAGGATCCCCAAAAAACACTAGCAGAAACTCAAAATCTGGTTAGGAAATTCGACTGGAAACTCAGATAAGAAATCTATGACAACAAGCAAAAATTATAAAACAGAGGAAAAAGGTTAGAACATGTCAGGACAAAAAAGAAAAAACAACACAAGTAAAACCGAGTTCGATGAAATAAATCAAAAGGCACTGGCGAAAGAAGGCAGAAAACTAAAAAGATATCGAGACAGGATAAAACAATACAGAAAAAATAGAACATTCCAAAACAATGAAAAAAAACTTTTACCAGCAAGTAGGGGAAGATTGCAAGCAGACACACCAACAACCAAATGACAAGGAAAGAAAACAATTTTGGAGCAAAAATAAGGGAACAAAGAGAACATAATAGAAAAACTAAATCGATAACTAACATGGGAAAAGAGTTAGAAGGATTCGAAAAAGGAGCAAAGGCGAAAATATACATCGATTCAGTCAGAGCAACTCTCAAAGAATACCAAATTAGATAACTCCGGTCCATGATGGCATTCATGGATTCTGTTTCAAAGAATCATTTCCATCCACGACAGACAAGCTATCGAAATGAATAGAAGCTTACAAGAAGCAGACGTACCCGAATTGATGACCAAAGGAAAGATCATATTGACACAGAAAGACCGCCTCAAAGGAATCGCCCCAAATAGCTACAAACCCATAACAAGATATGGAAAATATTAACAGCATAAATTAAGGAGATTTACGACTCGCTAACAAGCTGTGGATTGTTCCTTGAGGAAGAGAAAGGATGCTGCAAAGGATCCAGAGGCACAGGAGAGCTACTCTACATTGATCAACACATCCTTAAGACAAGACGAAAAATCTAGCTATGGCGTGGATTAACATAATAGGCATATGATATAGTCTCGGAAAACTGGATAACAAACTGCCTCAAAATATACAAGTCATAAACTTTATCGAGAAAAACATGAAAACTGGACAGTGAAATTAACAGCAGGAGGAAAAAGTTTTGCTGAAGTGAAGATCCAGAGAGGTATGTTCCAGGGGAATGCATTATCCCATTACTATTTGTAATAGCGATGATACCACTTAACCACATACTCAGGAAAGGCACACGTGGATGAAAACTTAGTAAATCGCAGAAAAAGATCAATCACCTGATGTACATTGACGACGTCAAACTGTTTGCCAAAAACGAAAAAGAAAACGAAACTCTGATACAGGCGGTAAGAACATACAGTCAGGACATAGAGATGGAATTTGGCATAGAAAAATGCGCCATGCTAATTATGAAAAGTGGGAAACGACACATGGCGGAAGGGATGGAACTATCAAATCAAGAAAAAAATTAGAACGCTCGGAGAAAAGGTAATGTACAAATATTTGGAAATATTGGAAGCCGACAACATCAAATAAATCGAGATGAAAAGAGTATAAATCAGATATCTAGTTTAAAATCTTAAAAGAGTATCTCAAGGGAACGAGAAAGCTACTCGAAACCAAACTATATAGCAGGAACCTTATAAAAGGAATAAATACCAAGACTCTCCCCCTCATAAGATACTCGGGACCATTCTTGAAGTGGACCAGAGAAGAACTTAAACAACTGGACCAGAGAAGAACAAATGGACCAGAGAACAAGAAAACTAATGACCATACATAAGGTCTTATATCCCAGAGATGACGTTGACAGACTATATGTGTCAAGAAAAGAAGTAAAAAGAGGAATTTCCAGCATTGAAAACAGCGTTAACGCTGAGATTCAACGACTAGAAGACTACAAAGAAAAAACCGATGGAAGACTGATTACAGCCACCAGAAATAATACTGACAACACAAGGATCAACAGAACGAAAATAAACAGAAAACAAAAATGGGAAGAAAAACAAGTTTGGATGTTTTAAGCGACTAACATGCGACATCTCACACGAGAAAACGAGGACGTAGATTAAAAAAGGGGGACACCTTAAGAGATAAGAGAAAAACTGAATCTCTCCTAATAGCAACTTAAAACAATGCCATAAGGACCAATCATATCACAACAAGAATAGATGATAGAGACGAACATCAAATTAGCACAGAAAAAGTATAAGACTTGACACGGCTGGGTAGGAAAGGTGATCCTCTAGGAACTGTGCAAAAAAATTAAATTTGACCATACGAACAAATGGTATATGCACAACCTAGAATCTGTCTTGGAGAATTAGACACACAAACTCCTATGGGATTCTGACATACGAACGGATCACCTAATCTCGTCCAAACGACCAGACTTTCATGATAATCAACAAAGCAAAGAGAACTTGCAAAATTGTGGACATTGCTGTCTCGACTGACCACAGAGTAAAATTGAAAGAAAGTGAAAAGAGGGATAAATATCTCGACCTTGCTAGGGAATTGAAAAAACTGTGGAACATGAAAGTGACGTTTATACCAATTGTAATTGGTGCTCTTGGTACAGTCACCGAAGGTTTGATAAAGGGACTGGAGGACTTGGAAATAAGAGGACGAGTGGAGACCATCCACAATACTGCATTACTGAGATCGGCCAGAATACTGAGAAGAGTCCTGGAGACTTGATGAGACTTGCTGTCACTTAAACTCCAGTGAAAAATCATTAGCTAACTCTGGTGTGAAAAACTCGAAAAGAAGTATATAATAATAATGATAATAATAATAATAATAATAATAATAATAATAATAATAATAATTGTCTTTAACTGCATATCGGCCAGTCTTGAGGTATCTTATCCCCAGGAGTTAGAAAATCGTGTTCATTGTACGTTTAAATCAGATATCTAGTTTTAAATTTTGTTGCAAGAAATCAAAGTTATGAGTTTTTGGGGTAACTAAAAAATCAAACCTTAAAACAAATCTTATTGTATTTAAAAGGACTAAGCTGTAAATAAAATAACGCAACAAAAAGTATTCCATTTTTATCCCTAAACACTTTCACCAACATCTAATAATAATAAATAAGTCCTGCAATACAGAATGTTCTATATCTTTATATTATTGTTTATTGTGAAAGACAGAACCTCACTTTCTCCTGATTCCAATATGTCCGCACAGTAAGTGTTATAGCTGTCGATATACAACCATTTTACCATCTCTAATAGACAGTCAAACTCTTCTCCATTATTAATATATATATTTACCAACCCCTCTGCACGAGTAGGATGACTCATGTTCCCGGGTGTATCCGTGTTACGTGAAATACAAGAAGTCTAGGATTTGAAATCTGGTTAATCTTTTTCAATTCTCTTTTCTATATTTTCTTCCTTTTTTTTTTTTTGTTTACTAAACGTAAGTTGAAAGAATTTTATTCGAAAGATGCTCTTTCGTTGTCATCCTTCCTCATGATTAATATCTCGAAAGCTGTCCTTTATCATCATCATCAAGGCATGCCGACAACACGAATACTCTCTCTCTCTCTCTCTTTCTCTCTCTCTCTCTCTCTCTCTCTCTCTCTCTCTGTGTGTGTGTGTGTGTGCCATAGATCTCAGCAAGTCTTTTAGACAGTATCCTATGTCTGCACAGTGCTGGTTGGCCAACACAGGAGAATCCATATATAGGAGTCCATTGGATAATGTCGGTCATGAGATGGTCTTTGCTTCTCTAGTGGTGCCCGGCATGTTTTGCTTGCCTTTCTCGGATAGTTTGCAAGACGCAGCACGTAAAAGCCCCAACAACAGCTTTGTTTTGCTCAGAGAATTTGTTCAAAGGAACACGCAGTATCTTTGTGTAGTTTTCATCTAGTAATAGATAAACATTAATGCCTGTCCATATGTAAATAATCACATTTTAAATTACGAAAACAACGCTAGTTATTGCCACTGATTGGCATTTATTGCTTTTTTTAGCCGGGAACGAAATCATATAGAAGAATCCAAGAAGAAAAAAGATCGTGTAACTTCAACATTTAAAAAGAGTTGGAGATTATTTTAAAAAATCAGGATTTAAAATGCTGAGTCTTACCCGAGCTCGAACACCGACACTCGTAACAAGTGTTATATAAAGGTCCGTAAAAACACTCTCAGCACGTCACAATAGAGGATGTGGTCGGACATCTCCAGAGGTATGATTTACTGGGATATGTACAAACCCGTGAGAAAAGAGTTGAAAATGTTGATTGGCTATAGCGTTAACGTTATATTTGAGAGATTTAGCTAGATTCAAAATATTAGTAGAAAACCAAGACATGAAAGAGTTTAAGAGTCTATTAGTTTAAGCTTTAAGTGAAAGCGAATCGGCTTATAAATGAAAGAGTTGTAATTCACTAAGCTTTTTGCTTTGATGTGGCACAAGACCATATGAATGGGGCATGCAATGAGAATTGAACTCACTCATGAAGGTTTGCTAGTCTAGCTTGCTAACCATTACACTACCTGAGGTGCCCTATAAATGAGAGAGTAGCTCTTTTCCTCCTCCGCCACGGCAGAACCACGCTACGTCTTCCTTTCTGTGTCAGAACATGTAACATTTGAAATAAACTTGAGTGTTTTCGTGAAAAACGTTTTTGTCGTTTCCTTTCTGCTGTGAAGATTAACCTTCTACCTTATCTTCCTTCGAGACTCAACAATATTAAAATAGGCTCACGTTGTCAGTGTAAATTTTTATCTAGTGCTTATCGGCTGTCAGTGTTAAGAGTGTTGAATAGAACTTGATTCGAACTCAATTCAACTTGGTCCCTTCGGCAAAAACAGGAGTGAAAGAACAAATACTATCTCACAGGACATTGACAGCAAAAGAAAACTTCTCTTCGTAATTGTTCTATTGTTAGAAATTGGCGCCTATTTTCGGCGCTTGGCCAACTGATGAAAACATCAATCTCATGAAAGAATAAAAAGAACAGGAATGATGGTTAATTGGAAGAAAATCAGAATAAGAGAAGACAAAGAAAGAAAGAAAGAAAGAAAGAAAGAAAGAAAGAAAGAAAGATGCATGTTTAAAAGATTTAGGATAAAATCCAAAAGAAAGGAAAAAGGAAATATGAAAGCAGGAAAAAAGAAAAATTGTTTTAAAAAAAAGATATATCAAAAAGATATATCAAAAAGATATTAAAAAAAAAAACGAGAAAGAAAACAGCGAAAAATGCTCAGAAAAAAGCATGGGGAAATACAAAGAAACAGAAGTGAGTGAAAAATGAGTACATCATTTAGACTTATGTACATGTCTATGTCTATATGTTCAAGTGTGTGTGTGTGTGTGTGTGTGTGTGTGTGTGTGTGTGTGTGTGTGTGTGTGTGTGTGTGTGTTACAGTGTATGTGGGAATATATGTCAGGGCTCGTTTGCACAATGTCAACCCAACGCTGTTCAGGATTTCTCTTCAGGTTTGGATTGAAGTGTACGAGCCTTGCTAAATCCACAAGGGAAAAAAAAGCGAAAACAAAAGCTTGAGGATATGTCGCTTAACAGTAGAAAGGTGTGTAACATTTCGCAAAATGGTAGTGTAAGTGAACTCCCCTCTATCGCTCCGTGGACGGCAGGCGAAATCCCCTTAACTAAACTAAACCGACCACTACGTTTTCAGGTTTAACGTGACTTTCCCAGTCCGATGCAGATCTCTGCTAACCAACTGACTGCACCTATATTTATACAGGAGTGAATCTTTCCATACTTCCGAGCCTTAGGCCACCCATAGACTAGGCATGATAATACAACCAGACTGTATGTCTCCAGAACCCTAAAATGTGTGACAATAAAATTAAACTCTTTTCAGTCTTCGCCTAAGCGGTCTTCTCGGCCTTTTTTAATCATCTCAATTTACACACATATATATACTCACAGATCCCTATTGTCAGTACGTGACTATACACATATGTACACATATACATGGACATACATTGAAATATATACCTTCACTTACTCATATATCTACCGTGGTATGTATATACACATACATATGCACACACATATATCTAACTCTATATACTACCATACGAAAAGTCCACAATGTCACATGCATAAAACATTTATAGGTTGTCACTTGAAATCCCAGAACGAAAGATGGGTAAAATGAATAAAATAAAATGTAACACACGACGAATCAGACCACAGGTTGATGGAAGAAAAGGCTTCAAAAGACGACTGTGGTAAACGGAAGCTAAAAACGTATTCTAAGAACTGTTCCAATTTTACTAAGGAACCAGCTTACATAAATACACCTTCATTAAAGGACTTGAATTAAATATATATAACTTAGCGACAACGTTTTCACCAGTTGTCTAATGTATATATATATATATACATGAAAAAAGAGAGAGTTCAGATTGATGTTTTTCCTTATCAAGTGAAATATCACATTAAACTTTACACCCTAACCCACATATGAACAGAACTTCATTCATTTCCAGACGTATATTAAAGTCAATAAATTCGAGGAAAATTGCTGAGAACAATAGGATATATCCCAAAAGGGAATTAGTATATATACGTGTGTGTAAGAAGAATTACCCAGCGTTGCCGGGAATAAAAGCACATTTTCTTTAACAAAAATTTATTCAGTTTGCTCTATGTATGAATGAGTCGTATCTTATTAATTTTCTTTCACAAATACCCAATCCCCCACGAATGAGTGGGTTTTTGCAGATGGAAATTTTATTTGCTTTCAAGGTGAATTAGACCTTTTTGATCAGTTTTGAGATAAAATGTTCTAAGGACATCTTGGAACGGAGTAGGTTTCCTCCGCATCACTCCAGTTCGTACTTCCTCCAGCTGAAACCTTTGAAATTCTCCTTGAAATCAAAGACGTTTACATGCCAAGTTTCATTAAGACTTGCCAACTACCATTAGGTAGAAGAAGTTCTTTCTGATTATTTTTCTCTCCAAAGTTCCACCCGCTCCCTCTATCTTCCGAAAAATGGACACTCCTAGGGATTTATTTACTTTCTTGGTGAATTTGCTTAATTCAAGCACACAAAATGCCTTCTCAAGAGCAATAGTTTTTGACACATTATGTGAAATTAGAACACCCGGTGCAGCCTAAGCCCTTGATTATAAACTTCAAGTGTTTCTCTTAAAATGTATATCATGGATGTCAATATCTTAAATAGATTGTTTAATGAATAATTGAAAGTATTTATTTTGTTGTCATCTTGATTTTTATCCAAATTGGCTGATGTTTTTCCTTATCAAGTGAAATAACTTTACACCCTAACCCACATATGAACAGAACTTCACTCATTTCCAGACGTATATTAAAGTCGATAAATTCGAGGAAAACTGCAGAGAACGATACTTTAAATGACAATAATGTACACTGCATAAGTAAATTATGGTTTTCTCAATATAATTAAATATGAGAAAATGAGTTCAAATATTAACGTTTTCTTTTCTTTCTCTTGCTGATGTGATGATTCCCTCTTATCCCTTCCCTCCTCTCTCTCTTTCTCTTCTTTTTACAATAAGATGTTGTCTTTTAGCCCTCGTTCATTCGTTATCTACTTTTACTTACATAATAAAAATGAACCCTCCTAAACTGAAACTCCATTCCCAATTCACAATGTAAGTCAGATTAGCAGCAACGAACCAACTTGATAACACATCAATGATCATGGTTTATGCATCCGCGTGAGCCAAAAGATATTTGAGAAGTTCAGTACGGTGCATTAGAATCGTTTTAGTTGTAAAATAGCGTCGAATGCACATAAAACACAGCACATGCACACTCTCTGACATAAAACCAAATTTAAACATTGTTACATCCTGCACACTTCTCGAGCCCAACAAAAATAATCCGTTTTTGTAACTTACCATTGTACATGTATAAAGATGCTATTTTGATTTTTTTTAAATCAGCACAACTTCTGAAATTAAAATGTGGTACTTGTTTGAATTTTTTTAATTGATACTTCTACGTTATTGAGGTTAAAAGCGTTACTATCAATGGCTTGTTAAACACTGCGAAGTAAGAATAATGCTTTTTCAGAAAACGAATCTTCTCGGATTCTATAGTTTACGTTTCGGCCAAAAACAGTTTCGTACAAAAATAGTTTTTGAATCTCAAATATACTTGTTCGATTTTTTTTAAATTCAGCCTTAAACTAAAATTAAAGATTCAATGTGTGTTTAAGCTTACGATAACAGTAAATTTGTATCAAAATATACATTAAAGTATTTCTCTCACACTCTTTCTCTTTCTTTCTTTCTCTCTCTCTCTCTCTCTCTCTATATATATATATATATATATATGCTTTTTTAAGGGAATAGTTTGTTGATAATTTCATTTTTAAACGAGTTATTAGATTTCATTTGTTTGCACACAGTTAAATGGTTTTAGGTATTGCTATTTAACACTAATAATTCTATTTAATATTAAACATTGGTTTGCACGCATTTAAATGGTTTCAAGTATTGTAAATGATTCAATATTTCTATTTGACCCATAGATGGGACTCTAACAGGTAATATCATTCAGAGTTGACCTGGGAGTAATGGCAATTAATGAGTACACCTCATTCTTCAAAGCTCCAGTGCCATAGCCAGAAAAGCCTCAATTCTTCCTTGAAATTCCATTTTTCTGAGGTCCTTTTCCGGAGGGCTTGATATTACTGCTCCCTACATATCCCACCATATTTTAGTCTAAGTAACAGCAAGTTTCTTAAGCTATTCAGGATTTTTCAAATTCAAGCCGATCTTAGCAGTTACTTTGGTTTGGACGGTCTCAATCTTCGACATATTTCCAGTTTCCCTCGTCTCTTTTCCGACTTTTTCGGTATTCCTCAAAGGTTTATTCTTCTTCTTATTATTATTATTTATTTACTCTTTGAGAGTTTTTCACATCAGCATTAGCTGATGGTCTTTTACTGAAGTTTTAGAGACAGCAAGTCTCCTCAAGTCACCGGGATTCTTCTCAGTATTCTGGCCGATCTCAATAATGCAGTAATTTAGATTGTCTCCACTCGTCCTCTTATTTCCAAGTCCTCCAGTTCATTCATTAATCTTTTGGAGATGGTACCAAGATCACCAATCACAATTGGTATGAACGTTACTTTCATGTTCCACGTTTTTTTTTTTCAATTCCCTTGCAAGGTCGAGGTCTTTTCACTTTCTTTCAATTTTACTTAGTTGTCAGCCGGGACAGCAATATCCACAATTCTGCAAGTTCTCTTTTTTTTTGTTGGTTATTATAAAAGTCTGGTCGTCTGGCCGAGATTAGGTGATCCGTTTGTATGTCAAAATCCCATAGGAGTTTGTCTGTCGCCTTCTCCAGGACAGATTCTGGGTTGTGCATATACCATTTGTTCGTATGGTCAAATTTAAATTTCTTGCGCAGTTCCAAGTGAATCACCCAGTCGTGTTTTGTCTTACACTCTTTCTGTGCTAATTTGCTACATTCACTTATTATGTGATTGAACGTTTCGTCTCTATCACCACATGGCCTACATTTGCTGTATTTTTGCGTCTTATCTATTCTTACTTTGAAATGACTGGTTCTTATGGCGTTGTTTTGTACTGCAATTAGGAGAGATTCAGTTTCTCTCTTAAGGTTTCCCTTTTTTATCCACGTCCTCGTTTTTTTGTGTGAGATGTTGATTATTACTCATTTAAAACGTCCATGAAGTTGTTTTTCTTCCCATTTTTGTTTTCTGGTTCTGTTGTCGTTTTGTCGTTTTGTTAGTCCTCGTCAGTATTGTTTCTTGTGACTGTAATCAGCCTTTCTCTGCGCTTCTCAATGTAGTCTTCGAGTCGTTGTATCGATGCGTCAACACTGTCTTCAATGCTGGTAAGTCCTGTTCCTCGTTCTTTTCTTGATACATATCGTCTGTCAACATCATCTCTAGGCTTTATGCATGGTCATTAGTTTTCTTGTTCTCTGGTCCATTTGTTTAAGTTCTTCTCTGGTCCACTTCAAGAATGGTCCCGAATATCTTACCGGGGTGGATAGCCTTGTATTTTTATTTCTCTCCTTGCGAGTTTTTCACACTAGCTTTTGTTGGTGCTCCTTCACAATAGACTAAGTGACAGCAATTTTCCTCAAGTCTACAGGACTATTCTCAGTATTCTAGCCAATATTAATAATGCTGTGGTGTATATGGTCTTAATTCTTCTGATTTCTAATTCTGCCTGCTTTTTCCCGGATTTTGATCACAAGTGATTTTTTCATGCTAATTGATACCACGCTTTCTCTTTTGGCCGGGATTTAGGATCCATTTCTATCTCTAAGTCCCATAGAATTTTATCCGTCTCATTTTCTAGAGAAAATTTTGTTATGTACATATATCATTTGTCAGAATGTCCAAATTTTAGTCTTTTGCAAAATTCCCATTGAACCACCTTTCCCACCCAGTCATGTATTCCTTTTGGGCTTGTTTGGTGCATTTGCTTTTTTGGTGATTAACTCTTTCACTTCTGTCACCACATTACCAACATTTGCCTATCTTACATCTATTATCAATGTTTTGCTGTGGCATAATTAGTTCTTATAGCATTATTTTGTGCTACCATTAAAAGAGATTCTTCTTCTTCTTCTTCTTCTTCTTCTTCTTCTTCTTCTTCTTCTTCTTCTTCGTTTTTTTTTTACATGAATTCAATTTATTTTAACTACTTAACTATTCTATAAACAAAAAAAACACATAAAACCATTGAACTGACAGGCTGAATGTTTTAGTCGAACGAATCAATCACCTCAAAAACTGAAAAAGAAAAAAAGACTCTGATAAAAAACAATAAGAATATACAGCTAGAATATGGGAATTGAATTTAGCATAGAAAAATGTGTCATGCACATTATGAAGAATGCAAAAAGAGAAATAACGGAAGGAATAAAACAACCAAATCAAGAAAGAATTACAACACTTGGAGGAAACGAAAATAAAAATACTCGGGAATATTGAGAGTGGGCACCATCAAATATGACGAAATGAAAAAAAAAGTAACTCAGACGAACGAGAAAGCTTGTCAAAACCAAGCTTTGCTGCAGAAATCTCAACAAAGGAATAAGTATCGACAATTAATCAGATAAGCGAATGTAGAAAACTAGCGCAAAGTGAGTATAATTAATAAAAAAAGAAATCTTTGCCATCCGAGCGGATCACTGAGAGAAAATCAAAGAAAGCGAAAAGACAAACAGCGAACTAAGAAAGCTATCAAACATGAGAGTGGCGGTGATACCAATTGTAATTTGGAGCACTTGGAACGACCTGCCAAAACTCGGAAAGGAGGCAGGAAAATTGGAAATCGGGGGACGAATCGTGACCATTCAGACTACTGCATTGTTGAGACCTGTCCGAATACTGAGGAGAGTTCTGGATGCCTGAGGAGACTTGCTCTCAAATAGACTCCAATTAGAAACCATCAGTTAATGCTGGTGTAAAAAACTTGCAAGAGGTATAATAATAATTATATATCAAGGGTTTTAATTCAATCGTTTTAAAAACATTCTTTATTCTTAAAAAAATATGCATTTTATTACGTTTATAATGTTTTCCTCTTTTATAACCAGTAATTGTCAACAAATTTCACCTACATACCACTTAAGAACAAACCCTGTTTTACACCAAAATTATATTCAGAATCAGCAGCCCTTTTCTTGTTTGATAGATTTTGATAAGATAATGTTGGGTCTTGTTTGTTCGGCGCACATGTTTTTGCCATGTCATAATAAGAAAAGCAATTGATGTTGATGTTAATGAAAAAGGACATGTCTGAGGCGAAAATTAATTGGCTGCTCTTTATTTAGCTCTAGACTGACGAAAACGATTAGTTTAAAGGATGAACAGGATCAATTAAATGAAACTATTTGAAAACGTCCGTCTAATGGAATGAAACATATTATCAAGATTCCTTTTTCCATTGTCTTATTTTTTTTTCAAACGAGTTTCCATCTGTCAGTCGAGAGTTTTTTTTTTTTTCTATTTCAGTTGGTTTTATTTCATTTGTTTTGTTCTTTTGTAGAAAACGGCCATGTTGGACAGTCGTGTATTTTATCATCTTAATTCCATAAGAATTATGATGCTTCTCAAAATGAAACTAAGTTGCTCAAGAAGAAATCGATCACATATCAGGATTTCTTTATGTCTATAACATCATTCAATCGTTGTCTTTATTCTCTATTTTGATCGTTATTCTCTTTACGTTCTTTCTTTAACTTCTCTTTTTCCTCCCCCTGCCCAATTCTTTTCCTTTTCCTTCTTTTCTTCTTCCTTTCCACGTTTTTCTTTACTTTTCTTTTTCATAGACTTTTTTATTACCCTCTTCTTTCTACTGAAACAATATTAATTATGTATGTACCTTTACCTGAGTCCGTCCCGGGTGTAAACTGACATTGATCAAGGCAAAAAAGAGTTATTGGCACCTCAACACATACCACCCTACCATTCATTCCTTACAGATATGTACAATTTTAATCAAACTTTTATTTCTAAAGTTTTATATCTAAAAAATAATGAGAGAAATCTATCTGTGTACTTCTCTATATTTCTGAGAAATTGTTGTTATTATTATCTACACATGACTGACTACTATACTCCTAACGTTTCAGTCGCTTTACTCACCGGCTTTCTTCGGGTGTCTTTTGTCTTTATTTGAATCCCTTGGGTTGACTGTTTTCATCCCACCGTCCATGTTTTGGGGTATCTCGCATCAGCCACTTTTTGCTTTTTACATCGTTTTTGGAACCTGGACCAGGAATTAAACTCACATCTTAAAAGTAATCATCTGTTAAGATATTTGACTTGGTTTCTTAACCCTCACAGACAGGGTGACAATTCAAAAAGAATTTTTATTCCAGTGCTATATTAATAGAAATATAGCACAACGATTCATTTGAGATCACTTAATGTGGTTGATTGGTTGTATTTTACAGCGTATCAACTCTTGTAGGTTATTTAATACTAAATCAAGTTTATACATATATACTAAATATGATTTTCAAATAAATAGTTTATAGATAACAGTTTTAAACAAGCCAGAGCTCATTTGTTTTAACACAGCTAAATGGTTTCATGTATAACTATGTTAGATTGCTATATTAGATAGCAATACATCGTTTCATTTCCATACAGTTAAATAGCCTCAATTATAGAAAATTATTGAGTATTTCTATTTGACTCATAGATGGGACCCGAAGAGGCACAACCACTCCGGGTCAGAGTGGACCAGGGAGTGATGGCAATGAAAAAGTACACCACATTCCCCAAAGCTTCAGGGCTAGAGCCTCACCATCAGATGCAGTTTAGTGTCATATCCAAGACACTCGTTAGGGGTTCTTACTTCTCAACAAAGATGCAGACAGCGTATTATACATCCCCAGCCGACTGGGCTATGGGGTCACTTAAAAATAAGAGTTTGGATCCCTTGGATATGTGCAATTTTAATCAGACGTTTGTTTCTAAAGTTTTCTGTCTCAAAATATATAGAAATCTTTATTTATGGTGCTACGAGCTGTTACGAACACGTCTCGCTGCCTTTATTCATAGAAAGGCAGAGATTTGTCGTGTTCACATATTTTGGCTATAATTGATTTAAGGCTACTTCAAAAGTGAGACTTTTGCTGCATGGGCCTCTTGGTATTTGTGAGGATCCTTTGTTCCCTGACATATATCCAGATCGTTTTGTCTACCCTAGGCCCACTCATCTGTCTAATTTTCTTTTAGATCTCCAATGCAAGAAGCTCCAATTTCGGATTTAAAACTAATACGTCTTTATATCTTTGTGTTCAGTATTTAATCTACTGTTTATTTCAGAAACTTTTTTTGCATAAAAGTCTAATGTTTATAATTCAAATTATTCATTACTTCCTTTATTTAAACAAGGTGTATATGGTATTCAATATTTGCATGTGCTCACCGAAGTTAGTGCAAGTAACAGTATCAAAAAATAAATGATGATATTTACTGTAATGAAATGAATTCATCTGAAGCAAACACTACGAGCCGTACAAGTTCGCAGAAGTCCGCAAAAGTCCGCAGAATTCCGCAGAGACGCCTTGACTAGACAATATTCGATGTTGACCGGAATATGGATGATTGGCCATGAACACCGGACGTTTCCGTGAGTGATTTATTATTTTTACTGCTTGGTAGGAGAGAAAATAACACAGTTTTGATTGCAGAATAGACATTGGTTTATCAGACATCTTTAAATGGAAGTCCAAACCGGAAGCTGACTTGTTCAAGAGATGATCAGAGAATAGGAAAAGATAATCAGCTCGTAATATTATGCATCTTCAACCAGGGTTTTTTTTTTTCATAGATAAACAAAGGGAAACATATGAGGTGGAAAATGTCAATAGAATTTTTAAATCACATCATGATATTAGCTTCATAAAATGATATGAAAATATAATTGATAATTCCCTTTTGTTATTTAGATTTATCTTACCGGGTGTCTTTAGTCAATAATCTTTTAATCTAGATGAAAAAATAACAAAATTTATTTAATTTTGTGTCTCACATAACACACAGTTCTTCATTAAAGCATTTTTTTTTCTTTTCTGCTTCGTTATTTTTTATTCCATTTCTTTAATTTAAAACAAAAAGAACTGTAGAAATAAATGATTCGCAAACAAATAAAATGTACTAACATCTTGGACTTTTGGTAGAATACAATGTGAGTCGGAAATAATAAAATATTAAATAAACTAACAAGAGTTAAAATGCCATAAAGTAACCAACCTATCATTTCTGCATCTCCCTGTATAAAACGGCCATGGCTAATTAGATTGGACGTTTTAGGAAAAGAGATTCCCAATGCAACTATAACACCGAGTAAAATACCGCAGTTCTGCTCACTGTCGCTAAGATCTACATCAATCACGTATATATTTATTTAATAGATTGACATATCAACATTTTTATATCTGTTTGTTAATTTATGAATTCCTTTCCAATCTAAGAAAATTGGCAAAATAGATTTTATTCAAGTAAATATGAAATTGAGATAAATCCAATAGAGAAACTAATTGTATATCCTCGTAACTGAAACTAAAATTGATAAATCATAAGTCTCAACTTCTTTTTCGATTGGTTTAGCCTGGATTCAATCACCTGTTTGAGGTAGACAACATAGATATTTGCATAACTGATATTTTATAGATTTTACAAGTGCAAAATAGAATACCATGTTACGGGATGATTTCCCAGTCTTAGACTTCTAGTTTTCGTTCTTTTATGTTGGTTGTCGGTGAATGAAAAGAATCGACCTGTCATTTGATACTACCTGCTTTTCTTACTTTTCTTTGAAGCCATTTTGCAATTGAAGCCCACATATTAGAATAAAAGGAGGACGTCATTTTTTTAAACTACGAACAAAATTTCCATCAGCTCAGTAATTGTTTCTAGCTGCTGATAATATATAATCCTGTGAAACCTAATCAGAGATGAGCACTGCCAAGAAATTATTCAACGAAATATTATGTAAGGAAATATTCAACATGGCTCAGGTTACGTGAGAGGAAATGGGTACTGATAAGTAACACTATTGCCCTTAAGGACATCATAAAGGGAAATTTCTTAGCATGGAACGTTAGGGGAAACATCCAATTTAAAAAGATTTTGAGAAGAGGGAATAAAAAAATTTGATATGAAGTGAGTGACACAAAAGCCAAGTTAAGTATTTAACAGGGCAATTTATTAGAGGGCTTAGTGTGCCATTAACGGTAATTCAAACAGTTAATTTAAACAGTAAGTTTAAACAGTAAGTTCCGCAGCTTTCTAGTTCGGATATTGATTCGAAAAGATAACACAGACAAAAAAGATTTTAAAAGGAATTTTATACAAAGAAATAAGAAAGCGATAGAAAGATAAAATGTTGCAAATCTTAGCGCAATTTGCAGGAAACTTATCTGAGAGAGTTTCCAGGAAACAAAGTTCTTTGAATTTCAGTATTTTTCTTTTCTTTTTTTTCTTTTATCGAAAAGTTTCAGAGTTCATTAAATTTCGAGTCTTCTTTAAGGTTCTTTTCTGCAGAATTCTCGGTAGAATTTTCTTTCAGTTGAATTTTCTTGGTAGAACTTCAACAGTCGACTTTCATTTATTTCTATTTCTAGGGAAGCTTCATTTAAGAAACGAGTGGCTTAAGTTTTCGTGCCTTCAGTTCGGGTCCCCGAATTCGTACTGAGCGTCAGACTAGCAGTTCTTGACAAAAAGGAGGAAGTCACTTTTTGGTGCCGCACTCTCTGGAATTACTTCTCCCTTCTCCACTCATACCAAACCAAATGCTGCACGTGGTCAGCTTGATTTTTTCTTAGAAATAATTTTTTATAAATCATGTTTACAAAATACAAAATATTAATATATATAATATCAATTTGGAGGCCTTTTTTTTCGAGACGGCTGATTTTACTAATATGAGCTAGATGAGACGTGAACCGTTGAAACAACAATCCATAATGATATTAAGGCTTCTATTAAGGAAGGAGTAAAGAAGTCTAATTAGCATTTTATTGTTATCTCCGTTATATCGAGGACTGATAATGATCTTCGGCACAAAAGCAGACTTCACAAAATTATCATTCACTTGTAAATTGGAATTGACATTGCTTTTTTTCTAAGTAATTGTATATTGAGTATATTGCTCTAAAATACCGTTATAATGTTCGTTCGGAGTTATCTATGATTTTTTTTTTTTTTTTTTTTTTTTTGAGAGATGGGTAGTCCTTATTTTGGCATTATTTTAAAGTCTCCTTTTGCTGTATGAATAAAAGTGTTTTGATGCGTAGTTTTCTGTTTTCTGGTAATTTAATCTTGATTTTATGAAAAAAAAAACTCTATTCTTCATTGCTTGACTACAACCAATATATCTCTCGTTGCAGTTTGCGTGTTTGATTACGTAGACCCCATTTTTTTTTATTGCAGCTTAAATTTCTATTTATTATTGAGGTTTTCGAAGGTACAGGATTTTCCTTCTATTATTATATTAAACACTCCGCGTCTTTTATTTGTGCATTGTGTGTTCCCCAAATTTAGATGAGGTTTGGTGTGTGTTTTCAGTTTTTTGGTTGTCATTTATTTTACTGATTTCTGTTGTGTCAATATATTTCTATTTCTATCATTGTTTGGAAATTGTTGTAGATTCTTTGTTATCTCTGTGAAAAACTCTTTGTTGGTTTTGTTGTATGTTGAGACATGTGCTAAGGGCTCTTCGTTGCTATGTTTTTGGGGATTCGTAGTTCTTTTAATTGTATTTTTTTCTGCTAATTCGAATCGCTTATTTATTATTGTTGTCGGATTTCACCTCTGGTATAAGGTTACGCGTAATTCTGCAAGGCAAATTTGTCAGAGGTTTTTGCCTGTGTCTATGATGCAGATCCTATGTGCTAGGGTGTAAGGGATAGATTTTATGCAGTTTTGGGAGTGTAGACTGTTGACATGGAGGTATTGTTGGGTGTCTGTGGATTTGTGGTAAATGCCTGTGATAATTTGGTCATTTTGAGATTGTCAAAAAATGGTAATTCTTTAAAATTCTGTTCTACGGTGAATTTTATTTTGGGGTGTAAGTTATGTAAGTTGTTAATACTCCGAATGACGAATATGAAAACTTTGTTACCGCCCATATAAAAGCAGCAGCCGAGTGCATTCCAAGCAAGCGAAGAACCAAATGTAGAGTTTCTGGGGAATCCCTGATAATAATAGAAAAACAAGATAACATGAAAAAAGCATCTCGACTTCACAATAGTGGCATACCTCTAAAATTAGTTGACATGCCACGGCAGCAATATCTCATCTATTGAAATCAATGTCAACATACACCTAGTGAAGGCGTGGACTGTTATCGAAAGGTTATCGATCATACGGAAATCTAATCTCCCTGATAAAATAAAACTAGATTTCTTGCAAGTCGTTGCAGTGTCAATATAGCTGTGAGGGATCCACCACATGGATACTAATCAAACAAATAATGGAAGCAACACTCACAAAATAGCAGCTGTACGGCCACTTACCTCACATCTCAAAAATCATCCAAATAAAAAGAACAAGACATGCTGAACACTGGGTTAGGGTTAGGGTTAGGGTGAAGCAAGGACAAACTCATAAGTGACGTTCTCCAATGGACTCCAGCACTTGAACACGCCAGTGTTGGTCGACCTGTAAGAACTTACATATATCAACTCAATGGGGACCATGGGTGTAGTTTTGAGGACCTGCTTGGAGCGATGGATGATAGGGACAGATGGGGAGAGAGAGGGAATCAGAGAAAATCCTTGCTGTCAGAGAGACCAAATGATAATATCGCTTATAAGTAATAATATGTATATATATATATATATATGTGTGTGTGTGTGTGTGTGTGTGTGTGTGTGTGTGTGTGTGTGTAAAATCACTTGATTTCCAAAGTTAAAAAAGGGTAAATTTTTGTGTCAAAATAAGCACGAAAAGCTGTAATTTTAGTATCTGTATTTTTGCATATATTGACCAATCGGCGCTTACATACTCGTTTTAAAATTTCTTTGAGATTTCGCAGACGACAAATTTTTAAAGATCAAAACCCAAAAATTTTTAAGAAATCTTCTCCCCGCCCTAGATTATTAAAAATACATTTTAACCAGTTAGAATAATAAGGTAAGCTCAATCTTATTAATAAACACTGAAATAGAGATAAATTTTAAATAGATTTAGATTCACTCTGTAACTCTACTTAAAACTTTCAACTTTATTTCTTTTGAATCAAAATCTAACTTTCTTTTCCTTCAAGATTGTATCTAATTTCAATAAAAACAATTTGTTTACATACATAAATACTCGTTAGCGCATAAATGTTTTCTCTCATACATAGCGATATACTTATATAAATATCTTTTACACACACAAAATATATTAACTGGATGTAGACAATGCTAACTTGCTACATTGAATGCATGAACATTTTTTCGTGTAATTTGGGAATATCTACGCTCTAATATTGTCTTTTCTTACAAGAAACTTTCAGAAAGTTTCCAGTCAAGTTAAAGAAATAGAATTTATTTAATGTATATATATTCAATCATTTACACACTTTTCTTATATATATATATATATATATATATATATATATATATATATATATATATATATATACTTTGATAGTAGATATAACCTGTGCCTAGAAGAAAAAATACAAATTAGGATATAACCAGACCCTGGAAAATTATTCAATCGGAGATGTGATTTAATAGCTTGTAGACATAGGAATAGATTTAAACTATAAACAAATATCATAGATAACGTTTAATTAACTAAAAAATAGGATTAATTTGAGGTGAAATGAATAAAATTAGAAAAATGGGAATACACTGTGTGATGTGAACGTTCGTCTCAATGGAAAGGTAACTGGGCACGAATATAAATTTTGAATTTAAAATTTTAATCTTAAATTTTGAATTTAATTTAAGGTAAGTATTACTGTAATCTTTACGTAAGGTTAATAAGAATTGTTGTAATTCCCTAAATTATTATTAGATCTGGAGACTAACGTTGAAACGTATTTAGAATTTAAGATTTAAAAAATTCAAAATTTAATTTACTGTAGAAAGTGAGTTTTGAATATACGTCTATTTACTTTATTGTGATTCTGACCGGTAATAAAAAGGGAAGAAAACTCTTCACCCCCCCCTTCTACCCCCTACTACCCTTCGCACCTGTGTCTATTCTGACAGTAATTATTTTATCCATTGGATCTGAAAAAGTCCTGTTATTTTTGGTGTTACTGATTCATATCAATACCAATAACAGGGTGGAAATAAATCTATAATTCTAATGTGACCGTTTTTGTTTTTCTTAAAGGAATTATTGCTCTGTGATGTCAGTTACATAGAGCTCTTTGCCAGGAAAATTTAAATGTTCATAATTGAATGATATTATTGTCCTGACAGAATTATTCCCGACTCCGGTTTAACTGGACTGAATAATATATATATATATATATGTGTGTGTGTGTGTGTGTGTGTGTGTGTGTGTGTGTGTGTGTGTGTGTGAATATATAAGATAAATAAGTAGGATAATGACAATTGAAAAATCAGGTGGAAAATGAAAAACAATTTGTTGAAATTACGTTGAGAATTAATAATATTTTATTTAAGATCTATAAAAACTTGCAACTTCAAGAGATAAATAAAGAACAAAAATACATGGCGAACACCTTTAAATAAATTCAGTGCCACTTTTCTTCCATAAACAAGAAAAGAACACAAAACATACAAAAACTAAAATATACACAAAAACCAAATGCCTCAACACCTACTGATACCAGATGATCTTTCAAGTGAACATCAGGCTTCCTTTACATAGAGAACTTTATCTAATAAAGCAAAATTAAAAACAATAAGGGGATATGAGTTGGCATTTGCTAATCTTTAATTGTTGTTATAGATATCAGATAATATCAAATCTTTAGGATTCTGTGTGCAGACGGATTCGGATACATGTGTATAAGAAATATTGATTTTTCGATGGGAAAATGATTTTTTTATCATTTTCAACAGCGGAAGATTTTTCCTTTCTATCGGATAAGAATATCGCTTTTCTCTAAATCTGAAATATTGCCAGTGACTGTTCATTGTTTCAAATGTTTCACTTGTCAATAAGTAAAACTCATCTTTTCCTTTCTCTATTTTTTACCTCAGTAGCGTCGGATTTTTGAAAGAATGTAGGCAACAAGACAAAAATATGGATTATTCGATTTGACCTCTTTCACATATAATGTTGACCCGAGAAAATCAAGTTTATGTAACACTTTATCAATAAAACATCTATCCGTATAGCAGAATACGAATAATTAAAAAAAATCAATCTAACTATATACGTATATATATACGAGGCGCATACGATAAGTTTCCAGACTTTTTTCGTATGGGCATTTAAAATTATCGTATACTGTTGAAAATTCAGTATGTTATTGCAACACATCTTATGAGATGACTGACCAATTTTTATGATTTCAGGTTCAAAGGAACAGCTACAGCAGAAATTCGAATACACCCTACTAAAGTCTGATTGTCACAGCTGGTGAATTTCAAAAATGCAATCTGATACTTAAGAAGAACGATATGCAATAAAATTGTGTTTTAAACTAGGAAAAAATGCCACAGAAACATATGGAATGCTTCAGACTGCTTTTCGACTATCTTGCATGAATCGAGCATCATTTTTTGCGTGATATAAGGAAGGCAGGGAGTCTGTGAGAGATGATGAGAGACGTGGGAGGAGTAAGGAAGTCAATACACCAGAGTTGATTGGCCAAAGGGTTAGGGTTACTATGCTGAGGTTTTAAGGGAGTTCAGGAAGAGATTCCGTCGGAAGAGGCCAGCTCTCTTCAAATCGGGTCAGTGGCATTTCCAGCAGAACAATGCACCAGTCTACAACTCCATCCTTGTCACAGACTATTTGACCAAGATGGGCATCAAGACAGTTCCCCAGCCTCCCTATAGTCCAGTCCTTGCTCCCAGTGACTTTTGGTTGTTCCCTAAACTCAGAGGCTGTCGTTATGAGACAATTGAGGAGATGAAAGAGACTGTGACGAAGGTCATTGACACCCTCATACAAGAGGACTTCTATGTGGCCTTCCAGAAGTTGTTGGAACGGCACAAGTGCATTGCAGCCGGGGGGGATTACTTCGAAGGGGACTAGAGTTTCATGTGTGTACTATCAATAAAAGTGCCCATACGAAAAACGTCTGGAAACTTATCGTATGCACCGCGTATATATACTGCTTGTAAACTGATATTTTCTTAACCAAAGATACCGGGATTTTATTTCTGTTGAAATAAAAATGAACAATGAAAACAGATATTATTGGGAAGTATTTATTACCTAACACAACAGCATTGAAAAATATGAATATATCGTATAAAACTGTATTGTATATATATTTGTGTGTGTGTTAATTTACTAAGCTTTT
Source organism: Sepioteuthis lessoniana (assembly GCA_963585895.1). NCBI lineage: Eukaryota > Metazoa > Mollusca > Cephalopoda > Myopsida > Loliginidae > Sepioteuthis > Sepioteuthis lessoniana. Next base: position 23,738,075 of record OY757941.1, read on the forward strand.
TGCTTAGATGTGGCACAAAGCCATATGAATGGGGCACCCAATGAGACTCGAGCTCACTCGTGTAGGTTCGCTAGTCTAGCTTGCTAACCATTACGCTACCCGAGGCGCCCTATGTTTGTGTGTGTGTGTGTGTGTGTGTGTGTGTGTGTGTGTGTGTGTGTGTGCAATTATAAAATAATATGTAGATTTACATCAATTAGAATTTCAAAGGAAATAACGTAAGAAATAAATACTTATTTAAGTCCCTTGAACATATCCTTTACAAAGCCAAACAGGTAATTTCGCTTTGGAGTAATGATTTGCAAGTTGGCTTTGATGACAATTACAACTCGTGAATTCTCACTGAGTGGCCTATAAATATGTCATAATAGATTTTAGTGGTTATATCACATGATCATTCCGAAGTCACTGAATGTCATTGAAGGTCACAGAATGCTAAAATAACTCCTGCTCTCTTCTCTTGCTTAAAATATTACCTCTCAGACCAAATATAAATGAGGAAAAATCAGGTAGTTTGTGATTATTGCACGGGATTATGGCACCATAGTTATTGCTACCTCTTGAAGGTTTTTTCCAAGGCACCTCTGAGAACTTCGATTTATTTATATATATATATATATATATATATATATATATGTGTGTGTGTGTGTGTGTGTGTGTGTGTGTGTGTGTGTGTGTGTGTTGTGTGTGCGTGTGTGTGTGTGTTATAAGATAGGTGTACGACGAAGTTTTCTGCTTCGATTTTAGGAAGTAGTGAAGGATTTTAATAAGCTTTTCATATCTATCAAAAATTAAGGATGATTAAAAAATAGCTTTCACCAAGAAAGCGAGGGCCACACAACAATCCTTCAGTTTTCATAGAACTGAAAATTACTCCATTGTCTGACATCATTTTAAGTATATTACTGTAACAAAAGATTTTAAGGATGTGTCGTTTTTCCTGGGTACGATTATATAAATACAAACATAGATAGATAGATAGATAGATAGATAGATAGATTCAGAAAAACTTTGAAAATAATGAAAACAGAATGAATAGAGATAGAGACAGAAGGAGAAAGAGAGTGTATAAAGGAAAGGGTGAGAAGGAAAAACGGAAAGAATAAGAGTTGAAATGTGAGGAAAAAATGAAAGAAGTAAACAGAACCTATAAACGAGCAGACGAAGAAACAAGGGAGATAACCGCGTATCCTGCAATGTAATAAGAAAGTCTTTACTTATTGGTTGGCTGGTCTTGTACGTCTGACTTATACAACTCAGAGACGTAGATCGATAAGGCTTATGTTGAATTATGACCCGAGGTCAGTATTTTTGGCAAGTCTCATCGATGCATCACGTGAATACTGCTGGAACAAACATTTAAAACGAGAAAGATTTCGTATTGATTATTGCAACAGGCTTCCGAAAATATGATAAGTTGTGGAAACCAGTGATAGGGACCGAATGTTCATTTTTTGGCGGGGAAAAATACAAATTCAATTTACAATGGAGACATTCCAAAATCATTTTTCCAATTTTTTGTAAGATAAAGTCCCATTAATAATGTAAATTTGTTCTTTACTCGTGATAATGTTTGTTCATTGATGATGACCAGTAATTAAGCCGAAGTGAATGAACCACACAGGTGATTTGTTTATTGTAGTGAAAGGCTTCCATAGAACCAGCCACATAATATAGATAACAGAAGAATGGTGCACTACTGCGCAACAGAATCTCGGAACAACATTCCCCGTGTTCTAAATTAAGAGTTTTCCATCTTCTAGACAGGTTGCCTTACAAGACAAGAAATTTCAGCCTGCCCAACTATTTACCCAAATCTCAGGCGATAAGAGAAGGATTCGTGCTTTACCGAGGGCATTAATACAAAGTGAAACACAAATATCCTTCTGCCGGATTTGAACTCAACTCGACGAGTCCATTTCCTACGATGCACTGAACACGTTTTCTCAACTACTAACGAATGAACACATTTCATTGGACATAATAATTTGTATCAAATAACATTTGATCTCAATAAGAAAATAAAACAGGATTCTAAATAATAAATGTGTTTATTTTATCATTCATTGGTGTACTCAGACTAATATTCTCGTTTTGTTTATTATACTCACAACGTTTCGACCGTTGTACTCTGCTGCTTTCTTCAAGGGTCTGTCATAGTTGGCTATGACAGACTATGAAATTCAAATCCAAGGGATTAAATTGTTTTCATGCCACAGACCATGTTACAGAAATATCTCTTATTTGACTAAATTTCTGAGATAATTACTATAACTTAAAATATTCAGACTATTGACCTCATTTTTATTGTAATAATCACAACGTTTCAACCGATATGTCATTCGACCTTTTTCCGGTGTATTCCTTGTTAGTCTGCAACCTCCAAATGATTTTCACTGAAAAGCACCTTCCAACCAAACACCTTTATCCACTGCACCATTTGTCCTTGACAGATATGTGTCCCAATAACAGATAAGACTAACAAGGAATACAACTTAACGCGTGTACCCGGTCATGGTTAATAGAATTGGAATACTCTACCCCTTGTGGTTCAAAAAAAGAATTCAGTTCGAGAGTCTGTGTGGACTCCCGAGTTCAACGTGAAACACCTAAAGAAGGCCGAAGGACATATCGGCCGAAAGGTTGTGATTATAACAATAATGAGGTCAATAGTCCCAATATTCTAAGTAACAAGAATATTTCTTACCTGTAAGTTAATTGAGATATAGCTTGAGACAAACGATACTCGCTGATGTAATATATATCATTGCCCATAAATAAGTACACCCCAAACGAATTTTTTTTTAAGTTAATTTTCTTCTAAACCCATAATATCAGAATTTATTTCACGTGGTATATCATTCGCTCAAAAGACATAATTTCTAAGCTCTACAACATTGGAACAATATTTATAGCACCTTTGTAACGAAAAATAATATATATAAAAGGTTTACTTATTTTTGGACCACAACATATTCATATTTTTGGACTACTATATATCCATGTTTATGTTATACCGTTACTTCCTATCTTTATTACCATTGATATTGTACATTTCCTTGATATTTTACTGTAAAATAAAGTCAATGTTTTCGGGATTTGTTCAAAACAACACTTATCATTCTTGTGTAGTTCCCATCAAACTTTTTTTCATTCAAGTTCAGGTGATGTGTCCATGTTGTAGTACTGAAACGGTTAAAGCTTGGAAGAAATCCCATTTTATCTTATCACAGTGATCAGATATCCATAGGATCGACAACCTATCAACTGCAGTCTACATCTTCCCTATGTTGACATCGCTCTCAGTAGATAAGATAGTGCTAACGAGGAATGTGAACTCGTCAAGTAATTTCCAAAATTTGCCACTTAAAGTAAAGATGAATCCATAGCAGTATCCTACAAAATAGCAGTAGTACGGCCACTAGCCTTTCATTTCCTAGTCCATCCAAATAAGATGAACAAGACATGATGGGCACTAGTAGAGAAGTAAAGACAACCTCATAAGCAACTTTCCCCTATGGACACACAAGTGTTGTCCGACCATCAAAGACAAATACATCAACTCTGTGCAGACACCTGATGCTGTCAAGAGGACCAACCATAATCGATTAACGATGGAGGCGAATGGCAAGAGAGAATCAAAGACTTCATCCCATCAGCACTTGATGATGAGGATGATCAAACTCAGTACTTGATGATGAGGATGATCAAACTCAGCACTTGATGATGAGGATGATCAAACTCAGCACTTGATGATGAGGATGATCAAACTCAGCACTTGATGATGAGGATGATCAAACTCAGCACTTGATGATGAGGATGATCAAACTCAGTACTTGATGATGAGGATGATCAAACTCAGCACTTGATGATGAGGATGATCAAACTCAGTACTTGATGATGAGGATGATCAAACTCAGCACTTGATGATGAGGATGATCAAACTCAGCACTTGATGATGAGGATGATCAAACTCAGCACTTGATGATGAGGATGATCAAACTCAGTACTTGATGATGAGGATGATCAAACTCAGCACTTGATGATGAGGATGATCAAACTCAGTACTTGATGATGAGGATGATCAAACTCAGTACTTGATGATGAGGATGATCAAACTCAGTACTTGATGATGAGGATGATCAAACTCAGCACTTGATGATGAGGATGATCAAACTCAGTACTTGATGATGAGGATGATCAAACTCAGCACTTGATGATGAGGATGATCTAACTCAGTACTTGATGATGAGGATGATCAAACTCAGCACTTGATGATGAGGATGATCAAACTCAGCACTTGATGATGAGAATGATCAAACTCAGCACTTGATGATGAGGATGATCAAACTCAGCACTTGATGATGAGGATGATCAAACTCAGTACTTGATGATGAGGATGATCAAACTCAGTACTTGATGATGAGGATGATCAAACTCAGCACTTGATGATGAGGATGATCAAACTCAGTACTTGATGATGAGGATGATCAAACTCAGTACTTGATGATGAGGATGATCAAACTCAGCACTTGATGATGAGGATGATCAAACTCAGCACTTGATGATGAGGATGATCAAACTCAGTACTTGATGATGAGGATGATCAAACTCAGTACTTGATGATGAGGATGATCAAACTCAGCACTTGATGATGAGGATGATCAAACTCAGCACTTGATGATGAGGATGATCAAACTCAGCACTTGATGATGAGGATGATCAAACTCAGTACTTGATGATGAGGATGATCAAACTCAGCACTTGATGATGAGGATGATCAAACTCAGTACTTGATGATGAGGATGATCAAACTCAGCACTTGATGATGAGGATGATCAAACTCAGCACTTGATGATGAGGATGATCAAACTCAGTACTTGATGATGAGGATGATCAAACTCAGCACTTGATGATGAGGATGATCAAACTCAGTACTTGATGATGAGGATGATCAAACTCAGCACTTGATGATGAGGATGATCAAACTCAGTACTGTGTTAGTCTTTTACAATAAACTTAATGGATTTCGGTTTGATTTTATATAATATGCATTTCTCATTATGTTTCCTTTCTGCAAAAAGGATGTTTGCGTAATGATTTACTTTTTACAGTAAAATAAATGGTATTTTCAAATCTTTACATTTTACATTAAACATGAGAACATTTTAGTGCTCCTTGAGTTTTTACAGGAAAATATATAACAATTTTCAAATCATTTATTTTCATAATAAAAATATGGGCATCCTCCTGTAAGTAGAACATGTATTTCCAAAAGATTTCTCATAACAAAATTGATATTTTTGAGTTTTTCTATTTTTGCAATAAAATTCAAAAATATTTTAACAGTAAAATAAAATAAAATGAATTTTGGGTTTTTCCTCGTCATGAAAAAGAATACATTTTCCTATGCATTTTACAATAAATACATTTTGCCATGAATTTAAAAATATTTTGGGTTTCTTTCCATTTTATTATAAAATAAAAGAGATTTTGCAGTCGCTTACTTTTAACAATAAGATAGAATAGATTATAAGTTACCTCTACGCGTTATCATAAAATAAAAGACATTCTACTTTTCCTAAGTTTTCTAAATGCATAAAAGACATATGCTTTTCTTAACATTTCACATGAGATCAAAACATATTTTCCTTTCCTTTACTTTTAATTATAAAGTAGAATACATTTTGGGTTTCCGCAACTATTTGTCATAAAATATAATACATTTTCCGTTTCTTGTATATTTCGCAAAAAATTAAAAAATAACTTTCCTTTATTCATCTACTCTCTAACAAAAATATATATGTGTTTCCTTTACTCGTAAAAATAAAACACATTTTGCGTTTTCTTTAAAGTAAAATACATTCTGGACTTCTTCTAAACTTTGCCATAAATAAAATACATTTTGCGTTTCCTTTACATTAATCATAAACTAAAATAAATTCTAGTTTTGCTTTAATTCCAACAATGAAATAAAGCACACGTTAGGTTATTCCTACTCTTTGCATAAATGTATTTATCTTTTAACGATATTTTTAACAATGAAATAAAATGCATTTTACAGTTCCTTTATGCTTTACCAAGAGAGACATTTTGCCTCTTAAGTGAGAGATTACCCAGGTCTCTGCATCAGCTTTTTAAGGATCCCTCAAATTACAGACGTGCTCATTTGGTAAAATGTTTTAAACAATCGATGAACGTGACTTTCAATTTTATTTCTGACAATTTTTCTTGAATCTGACTCAAGGCAAAGATCATGTCAGTGATTTGACGTCGTACACAAAAGTCATGTTGGCTATCAAGGAAGGATAACTTAACAATAACAGGAATAAGTCGATTTAGCAGTGACTCTGACCAGAATCTTCCCAGCGAATAAGAACAGGGTGACACGACAGTAACTTGAGAAGACTAATATTTTTCATTTGTTTTTATTAATATTTCTGAGGTTTTTTGAAAGTTTAACCAAACAGTAGACATGAAGCTCATAGAGTTATTGTAAATTGTTGGGATACTGAACCTTCATATATCCGTAGAGGCGGCCACAACAGTTCCTTAGCAATGGTGCTTCTCATCATGAATCAAAAAAAGCATCTGTCCATGACATGGTGCAGCTCATGAAGCACTGATTAAGACAGCCTTTGCTCGAGTAGCGAATCTCGCTCAGCGATGTCAACGTTCTTTATCGTTCGTGTGCAATCATTGAAGAACACTTTAGGGGTCTGTTTCTATCTGCTGAGTCCAGTATAGTACAAATGTTCCTGCAGGGTTTTACCTGTTTTCTTGCATTTATTTATGAGTCGCTGGGAAAATGCTTGTTGGTTATGGCTGGGTTGTAGGGAGACGAATGTTGGTTAGGTCACATTTTCTAAGTCTTTCTCCCTCTGAGCCCAGCAGCCCCGTCCTTTAAAAAGTTCGTATGAACTCTCAATCTGCTGCTGAAAGATACAGTCATCTCTGGATCTACATCAAGCGATCTCTTGCTTTTAAGCCACCGACATACAAGATTGAGACTGCGCTTGCCACTGTCATCTCCCGCTTATCATTTTTACCAATTTTCTATTGCTGTTGGGCTTTTTTAAGAAGTAAGATGTGAGAGTTGCCTTCAGGCCATGCACAGAGAAGCTTTATGTGGAGTACAATGTACACAGGATGGGTCTCTCCATTTGAACCCACGTGTTAAATGTCATGGTCAAGCAATCTGGGCCAGTGAAATTGAAGTTTTCGTCCTTCTTCAAGATTAAAGAATTCACCCTGTAAATTATTTTTCATTCTTTTACATGTCTGAATTTCCTATCATCAGGTGAGCTTGTTGTTGGGTAATCACTCATAGATCTATTCTCTAATCGCACAATTATATTTTGAATGTAAGATGTACCTGAATATTTTATATAACCTTTTTAGCAGAAATGAAAACTCTTATAACCAAATTCAAATAATACACTAAGTTCATTTATTCTTGATTTGACTGAAAAATATGTTTTATGGGATCGGTTGGGATGGGCATTTCGCTTTTCGTTTACTTTCTACAATAAAGACATCCTGGGTTACCCTGCTCTTTAAAATAAAATGAAAAACAGTTTGGGTTTTCCACACTAGCTCTAGCTGATAGTCTTTCAATGGAGTCTAAGTGACAGCAAGTCTTCTCAAATCTCCTGGACTTTTCTGAGTGTCTTTGCCTATTTAAGTAGTCCTGTGAATTAAATTTCTTTTCCAGGTTCTTGAGGACTGTTCCAAAGGTTCCAAAAACGATTGGTATCAACGTCGACTTTATGTTTCACAAGTGCTTTAGTTCTTTAGCAAGGTTCACATATTTTTCAAACTTTCAACTTCCCTCCGTTTCACCCTGTGGTCAACTGGAATGACACAGAATGTTAAGTTCTTTTCTTGTTAACTAAAACTAGGTCTGGTCTTCTTTCCGTGTTTGGGTGATCCTCTTGTATTCCAAAGTCTCTGAGAATTTTGAGTATCTCATTTTCAAGGACAGATTCCGGTTTCTGAATATATCAGTTGATACATCACATAATGATTCATCAAATATTTTTATTTCCTACTTTGCTTTTCAAAATTTAGTGAATCTATTGAATACGATGGCCCAAATTTGTGAATATGTCTTTATATATATATATATATATATATATATACATATAATTTTTTTTTGCTAAACTTTTGATACTTATACTTTTGCATCGTATTCATTGAGTAAATTTTAAAAGAGGAATCAGGAATATTGATTAAAAATACTTATCTGATAAATCAATATTGTAGGTCGAAGAGCGATAACCATAGTTTTAATTAAATGTCATTAATCGATAAAACTGTGAAAGGAAAGTGCACTCTGACAAAACAAGTTGCCATATTCATAAAAGAAATGATTATTCGAGATTAAAGAATACTGGAATTGAACTCTTGAAATTGAATGTGATGAAAATGTAAAGAGAGATTTCCCTTTAGAAATATGATTACAATGATATTTGCCAAAGGAAATTTTCTGCAATTATTTTTCCCCAGATTCTACTCGTTTTCATACTCAGCATGAATTTTTTACACTTGACCGAAAAATATTTTTCATTCTTCCAAAGTGTTAGTTGTTTGAAGCTTTTTGGGATTATCATTATCATTATTATCATATTTCTTATGAGTTTCCCACCCCAAAATTATCTGATGATCTTTCACGGGAATCTCAGTGACTGCAAGTCTCCTCGGCTCTCAAGGATTCTTCTCGGGATTCTGGCCGATCTGTAATTTGAATGTTCTCGATTCCTCCTTCGATTTTTAACTTTTCCAGTCCCCTTTTAATGCCTTGGCGGTTACAATGCCAAGCGGTTACAATTGGCAGCTTTTTTAGTTCGCTGGCAAGGTTCAAGTCCTCGTCTCTCTTTTCGTTTTCTTTGATTTTCACTCTGTGGTTAGTTGGGAATCCAAATACGGCAGGTTCTCATTTCTCTATCTTTTTTTTTTTTCTTTTTTCTTTTTTTTTTTTTCTTTTTTTTTTTTTTGATTATCCTTAGGTCTGGTCTGCTAGTCCAGATTAGGTGATCTGTTAGTATCTCTAAATCTCAGAGAATTTTATGTGTATGATTCTCCCGGACGGATTTTGGTTTGCGCATGTACCATTTGGTAGTATGGTCAAATTTTAACTTCTTGCACAATTCCCTGTGGATCACCTTCCCAAACCACTCCTGTTGTGTCTTATACTTCCTTTATGCTAGTTTGCTACATTCGCTTGTTATGTGATTAATTGTTTCGTCTCTGTCATGACATATCACTTGCTATTTTGTTGCATATAATCTATTTTTGCTTAAACCTAACTGGTCTTTGTGGCGTTGTTTTGAGCTGCTATTAAAAGAGATTCAATTTCTATCTTATGGTTTCCTTTCCGTAACCATTCCAGGTTCCCTTGTATGAGATTTCGCGAGTTTGTCGTTTGAAATACCTTTACAGTTATATTCTATCCATTTCTGTTTCCTAGGTTTTTGTTGTGGTTCTGTTTGTTGTTATATAGTTTGTAGTGTTACTGGCCGCTGTAATTAATCTTTCTTTACTCTTTTTAATGTAACCTTTAAGTCCTCATGTTGATGGATCCACGCTATCTTCAGTGCTATGGCAAGTTTTCTTACTCTTTCTTTTCTTGACACATATATTCTATCTTTGTCATTTCTCGGATGCCTTGTGCATTGTCATCAACTTTCTTGTCTTCTGGTTCATTTGTCAGAGTTCTTCCTTTTTCCATTTTATTAATGGTCCCGGCTATCTTAATAAAGGGATTATAATTATAATTATTATAGAGAGTTTTTCACACCAGCTTTAGCTGATGGTTTTTCACTGAAGTCTGAGAGACAACCAGTCTCCTCGGGTCTCCAGGACTCAGTATTCTGCCCGATCTCGACAATACTGTTTGGATGGTCTCAATTCGTCCTCCGATTTCCAACTCTCCCAGCACTCTTTCCAAGCCAGTGAGCACTGTTCCAAATGCACCAATCACAAGTAGTATCTCCGTCACTTTCATGTTCCACAACTTTCTTACTCTTTGTGAATTTTTCACATCAGTGTTAACTGGCGGCCTTTCACTGGAGTCTGAGAAACAGCAATTCTCCTCAAGACTCAAGAACTCTTCTCATTATTCTAGCCAATTATAAAAATGCTGTGGTCTGGATTATCATTTTATACTTTTAAGAGTTTTTCATACCAGCGTTAGCTAATGGGTTCTCATGGAAGTTTGAGGGATAGCAAGTCTCCTCTAGTTTCCAGGACTCTTCTCAGTATTCGGGCCAATCTTAATAATTGTCTCTACTTATCCTCTGATTATTATAATCTTCTTTTCTCTTTTGAGAGTTTTTCATACCAGCGTTATTATCATTTCATTCCTTGACTGTTTTTCACCAATTTTAACTGCTGGTCTTTTCCTAGATCCTAAATGAAAGCGAGTCTTCTCGGTTCACCAGGAGTGTTCTAAGTATATTAACAATGCTGTGGTCTATATGATATTGATTCTTACTCTGATCACTAATTCCACCAGTTTTCTTTTCCATATCATTGGTAACCGTTCCAAAGGTTTCAACTACTGTTGGTTTCACCGTCACCTTCATGTTCTTCAACTTAATCAGATTTCTAATAAGATCCAAGTATTTTTCGTTTTCTTTCATTTTCACTGAATGGTCTCCTGGAACAGCAACATATACGACAAGCTCTTTTGTTCCTGGTAATTAATGCGAAGTCTAGACATGGAGGAAATTGTTGGTTTTTTTTTTCTTTTTCTTATCTGTTTTTTATCATAAAGACTCTGAGGATTTTGTGTGTCTTATTTTCTTTGCCAGTTTCTGGTTTGTACAGAATAGAGCATTTTGTTAATTAGCAAAAAGAACTTCAAGGAATATTCTGTGAATAAATAATGAGTTTAAATCTGTTGGCCTTTCTTAGCGTTTAAGTGTAGAAACACTAAAAAGCAAAGAAAGTACGACAGTTAAACTCACTTTTCATATCCGTTGCAAACAGAATTCGGATCTGTTTTGCATTTTTGGGGGGGTGGGGATGAATGTGGTTTACAAATATTGTGTTATTTTTGCATGTCAGAAAACTTTACCGACCAAATAAAAGAATAATCTTATTCCTTGTGTTTCTCCTATGCAACACCTTCCATTGCACGTCTGTGACAATATGCCGAATGAAATAAAGCAATCAAATGGACTGAAAAAAAAGCAGGAGTGATCACAGAAAATATTTCATCCTTGACAACACTGTATAACCTTGCTGAGAAATTATAATCTAATATTTACGTACAGTGTCACGTTCTTACAAAGCAAATATAAATTGTACATATATACGTACATAATTTGAAATCGATACAAGTAAACAATATTTGAAAGACAAGAGTGAACATTTCTGAGATGCCATATCGATCTTTATATTGAATTGACAATGTACACTGGAATCGAATGTCGAGAGATATGAGACGTGAAACAAATCGTCATAATAATAAATACACGCTCAACTTCACACATATACATGTTTTTATTTACGCATTTTCATAGATAGATAGATAGATAGATAGATTCCTCAGTAAATGTGCCATCAAAATAAATAACTTTACCTTGAATAAATATGGCGAAGTCCTCTATTTCAGCATCGATATTGACTATCAAACTTATTGGACGCCTTGTTCAAGTTGTTACAGCAGCAGCAGCAGCACCAGCCGAACATCAAAATGAAATGCAAACAGCCAAAATATTCTCAGTTTACACTCCTCATTTATACATCTCTGTCTTTATCTCTCGGTCCATACACACACAAACATATATATATATATATATATATATATGTGTGTGTGTGTGTGTGTGTGTGTGTGTGTGTGTGTGTGTGTGTGTGTGTGTGTGTGTGTGTGTTGTAAACTTTAGAATGAAATCTGATGAAATGAGAAAGAAAAGGATAACTTGGAAAATTAGGATGATTCGCTTCCCCAGATCAAGTGGTATCAAAATACAAATATATTTACAACCAAAGAAAGATATACATTAAAGGAGAGAGAAACATTATAATTTTTCAGGCTTTATGAATGTTTGATTTAAAAACAGAATGCAGGATTCATGAACAACAAAAATTAAATAAAATTGAACGATACTGTTTTAATTTTGAAATGCCATGTTTATCGACTCTACATATAACACTTCTCTCCCCTTCAATGTAGATCTGTTTACACTAATCAATTGATTTGTTGATGGCGCTAGATGACGGGGGAAACTTATCAATCTAGTTTTCAAAATCTTACCATATATATATATATATATATGTATGTATGTATGTATGTATGCATGTATGTATTCGTAATTTTTGCATTTGAGTAAGTTGTATATTCTAACCAATGTAAATCCGATCATCAGTCGTCGAAACAGTATGGATATCTGTAGAATATTATAAGTTTATTTGTCTGCACAAATAAATTCATAATATTCTACAGATATCCAATGTCGACGAATTTCTGCTCTTTTATTTCACGCTGAATTTAATACCATTTTAGTTTTTAACCAAATTTCGATATTCCCTTCAGTATATATATATATATATATATATATATATATATATATATATATATATATATATATATATATATATATTATCTTCATTATATATATATTATCTTCAGTATATATATATATATATATATATTACCTTCAATATATATATATATATATATATATATATGGGTGGTAGGAGTAATATATATATATATATATATATATATATATATATATATATATATATATATAAGATGTTATTTTCCGGCATATAATTTTTTAAAGTTTAAATATCCACAGATATATTTAGCAATCTCTATGTTCAAATGTATTTTATTTTGATAATACGCTTCACCTATTCACAGTCATTTACAGGTTATATACTCTTTAACAAAAACTACAGCTGCCTTCTTCCATTTCTACGGATATATTTCCTCGATTTTAGATCTTGAAATCAATTGTGTTCCAAATTCTATTAACAATGCATATCAAGTCTAATGTTGTCCTGCCGTCACAGACACAGACTGCATACGTCTTTTTTCTGGTTGCCTTAAGCTTAGAGACAGGGAAATTAACAGTACGGTTCATATCTATCGAATCAGCACCATGTACCGGAAGCAGGTGACAAAGCAACTTCCGTTGCAGTCAACCATTTACTGATCTCTGCATTGTAATCTCTTCTCATGTGACCAAGTGATGCTGCAAGTGTTTCCTTCGACTTTTTTGTCTCTGTCTTGCTGATTTTTTGCTTAATGTTTCTTTTCCGAAGGGTTATCTTCCTTTGATTGGAGTCTATTGTCATTTCCTGAACCCAGTGTCGTTCTGTTCGGCATTTTTTGATTTCTTTCTGTTTTTCTTTTTAACTTGAAAACAATTTACAAGAAAAATACGTTTTCGATTGTCCCGAATTTTTATGTTTTTTGTTAACTTTTTCTTTTTTTCTGTGCTTTTTATATCGTCTCTCTTTTTCTTCTTTTTTATTGCTGTTAATGTTTGTTCGTTGTTTTTGTTTGTTTTATTAAGGGGTGGTGATTTTTGTTTTTTGTTGTCTTTGGCTAACAGTTGGATTTTGCGTTTCAAATATGATCTGCTTTCTCCAAACTTTCTCTTTTTATCCAGAAATGTTTTCTTTTTCTGTCACCTACGATTCTTAAATATTAAAATTAAGCGAATGAGGCACTGAATATGTCCTGAATCAAAATTCGGCAAGACTCAAAAACAATCTCCCTTTTGCCCCGAGGAAGTTTGCTTCAGCGTTTAACCAACTCAACGATGAAAAGATTGATAGTATCACAGAAGTTCAAATAACACATATAAAGCTATTCATTGCCTCAGTACCGAAATGTTCGGCGTCATATTTGTATTTATTGTTTTTACACAATAGTTGTGTTAAGAGTATATACTTCACAATGTCAAAAGGGACGTGAATATCACAGGGATCTAATTTGGTTTGTTAAATTCTAAAGTGCAGGAATTAGAATATACTTGAATTAATGTAACACCTTATAAGATTATTTTTAATCTGATTATATAGATAATTTATTTTAATAAAGATGATAGAATAAGAGGCTCCAATTTGATGACAAAGTCATAGTGAAGGCAATCGTTCTCGGAGAAGTTAACTCCAAAATCAAAACTGGAGGAAGAATGTTCTAGTATCTAACCTCTGTTGACTTATTGGTAACCTTTGACGTGAAAAGTCTCAGAGAAATGAAACCTGCAGTTTACATAGTCATCAATTATCTTGTAATGCTTGTCACTGGGTTGCAGCTATTTAGACTCAGAGAATGGTAAAAGCTTTCTACACGTATATGTTACTATAATCCAACGACCTTACAAATGTCTTACTACCTAATCCTCTTACGCATCGCGTATATTTTTCACACGTTGAATTAGCAATAAATCAGGAATTATATTAATAATATTCGAAAATAATTATTCTAAATCGTTCAATGGAAGACCAGTAGATGCCCATGCTGTGAGTTTCCCCTTCTCCACCACACAAATATTTATCCAAAGGAAGGGCATTAGAGTCACATCAGGATTATCTGAAGAAAATTAAGCACAACGTTTGATTCCCTAGGGAATTCCAATTCGTGTTTTTGATATTTTACCGCAGCAAGTTACTCTGCCACGGTGATAAAGGGTTTTCATTCAGAATTGTCCTTTTTCAACTCTTACAAAAACTGGACTGCCCACCTTAAAATTAGGAGGGGAAGGGATGGATTTAAGCCCTTCCCAGAATCGTAAAGTGATAGATTTAAGCTCTTTCTTGAATCGCAAAGTGATAGATTTAAGCTCTTTCTAGAATCACAAAGTGATAGATTTAAGCCCTTCCCAGAATCACAAAGTGATAGATTTAAGCCCTTTCCAGAATCGCAAAGTGATAGATTTAAGCCCTTTCCAGAATCACAAAGAGAAACGCAAACGGTTTCGTTCAGAATTTGAACTTCACTTGTTTACTCCATTTTCTGCGACAACAATAACATAACATGAGCTTTCGAGAGTTTTTAAAAAACTTGTTTTCAGTAAGTTTCCGCCAAAATATAGTTTAGATAGATAGACTGGCATAGATAGATAGATAGATTGATAGAGAGAGAGAGAGAGAGAGAGAGAGAGAGAGAGAGAGAGAGAGAGAGAGAGAATACAAAACTACAGAATATATATAGCTATATTTCTATATCCCTGTTATAACCTAGTTTTAGTTGGGTTTTTTCTTTCTTTTTCTTTTCCTTTTCTTGTTTATGTTAGCTTTTCTATAATACTAGTCTTTGTAAAATCTTTCCGTTGAAAACACAGAGTCAATAATTGCAATATATGTGAAATCCTTTCAGGCACATTAATCTTCTTTGTATTCTTCAAAGATAATCCAGTGGTTTGTGTTGTGATTATAATGAACAGAGAATTATCTTAACTTTACACAATCTTTTTGTTTTGGCCTAGTTGTTAAGCAACAAGAAAAATATGAAACTATAATCTGTTCCTTAAATGAATGTCAACAGCAGTGCGTCTCAAATTAAGGGATCTTTTTCACCTGGAAAATCGGCATCTCAGATTGATGTTGGAAACTGTTGGAATATTGATTTGTCGGCAACTATAAATTTTACGATGAACCTTTTGAGTTAAGCAATCTTGGAATGGGAAGGAATTACATTCTGAAATAAATTGAATCGGACTCATCGACAAAAAAGCTCTAAGAATGTTTTGCCTCTATTTTTTAAAAAATGGATGAAGCACAAGAAACCAGTCCAATTGCCAGTCATTTCTACAGAGTATTGATAATGTTATAGCATGATAGGATATTGTTTCTGAGGCCAGTTATGTTCGATAGCTCATCACTGGTGGAGGGATATATTTAGGCGTTTACTTCATCAAAATTCTAATCATTTTAATAACATCCATTTGTCATTGATAAAGAATGAAGGTCATTAAAAGAATAGAATTTTTAAATGAAAATATAAGAGATATTATACATAATTCAGCTGGGGTAAATTTAATCAAAAATATTTAAAGACCACGAAATAAAATCAGAAAATTCTGGTGTTTATATTTTCCATCTTGTCTCTGCAGACATTTATCAATTCATTTTGCTGTAACTTGTTAAAAATCTAATTGAATAAAGTTTTTTTGTTTATTTGGTTTTTTGTTTGTTTTTTGTTTTGTTTTTTTGTTTTTTTTTTGGTTTTTTTTTAAGGAGTGGGGTGCTGAAACATAACAAAACCTCCAAAGTTTCGATTTTTATATAATGCAGAAAAATATTTTTGTAAACAATTGCATAAAGCCCAAAAAACCGCATTCTTTAAATCGAATTATCCCATATAATTTTCATGTAAATTATTCTATAGATTACTTATCTCTCTCTCTCTCTCTCTCTCTCTCTCTCTCTCTCTCTCTCTCTCTCTCTCTCTCTCTCTCTCTCTCTCTCTCCAGGAGCGTAATTTATAAAGGGCTTGATTGTGACCTTGCAGTAAGCGACTTCGAACTCCAATCGAGTTTATACGTTCGGAAAGGTATTGAACCCCCTTACCCACGCCCAAACTGATTGGGAAATAGTATCACTGCAGTTCGCCTATAAGGTTGAATTTGGCATTAAATAACTCACGAAGGTTGATATACCATTAAACAAAGAAATTAATTATCTCTTTATTTCTAATATTTTCTTTGTTTTTCTCTTAAACGTGTAACGTGTTCTTTTTCTTCCCTCACAATCAAAATGGAATGGTCCATTTTTTATCTGAGGTGATAACAGGATTTAACATTCAAACTCATGCGTTCATCTTTTGTTCTTATAATACCATAGTTGCTTTTTAAAAATTTTTTTATATACAAAATAAATAATTTCTTCAAAATAAATAATTTCTTCATTCTGGATCATATACTAAAATTGGATCAAGGTCAAATAGTAGATAGGAATATTATGTTGCGTCTATATTTCTTGCCTGGATTGCATTCCTGTCTCGAAAAGCTGACAACAGATATTTAATGCTGCATTTCAAAAAAGCATTTACACTCAGATATTTTAACATGAACTTTCAATATTGTACATTTTCGAGAGTGTTTTATTTTACAAGGTTTGAAAATATAGTATTTATTTGTCTATACGACGACCTGTATCAGATAATGTTTTGCCACAAAAGTCATATGCAAACTAACTATGTTTCAATATACACAAGATTAAACATACGGGTAAATGATCATAGAAAGGCATCAGTATGTACACAGGTTCTAAATAAGGGGTGTATCAACATTAGTCATGTAACCCAAGTTATAAATAAGTCTATATATTTTCCTTGGATGACAACAGACCTGTATATTTATATGCATATGATCGTACGTCGGATTTTGAAACTTGCTCACGTTATCAATTAGTATATTTGATCCAACAATAATTTTACTTGTACATCTCGTGTATCGTATTGTTTAACGAGCTTGGCTTGTTGATAATTGTAAGTGATTTTTTATTAGTGCCTCATAATTGTTACAAGACATCTCTACAATTTCCAGTTCACCTTATTCAAACAGAAAAGCGGCTAGACATTGTAGTATGGTCCGATTCAAAGAAGAGTGTCCTCCTCATAGAATTGACGGTCCCCGGGGAAGAAAACCGGGAGGAAGCACACGAGCGGAAGAAAAACCGCTACAAGACACTGCGTGCCGACTGCATGGAAAAGGGTTGGATATGCCATGTGATTCCTATTGAGGTTGGTTGTTGTGGTTTTATAGGACACTCAGGCATTTCGTTTCTTTCAAAAATAGGAATCACTGGCCGCAGTTTGAAAGTTGCCTCAAATCGTCTTCAGACCGCGGCGCAATATGCATCAAGTTGGATTTAGTCGAAAGCGAGAAGTTTTCAACATGAAGGAAATACACGCGGAACCATCATTCCCATACGATTACATAAGAAACCGTTATTGTAAACATGTAATAACATCAACCGCCGAAAGTAAACACGTTTTTTTTTTAATCACAAACTGCACACTAAAAATGAAGATTAACGTCCAATGTAGTCTCTGCTCTTAATTGATCTGGCGTATATGCATATATATATATATATATATATAATTCTCTTAATACCCTGTCCAGTGGCAAAAGCTGCTTGGTAGCGCCAGGAGTGGCAGTACCACCTTGAGCTACCGAAACTGTGTTATCACCCCTGGTTGGCGGCTGATGAGGACAGGGTATCGCACGTGCTTTCACACGTTGTATGATGAAAAATATAAATAAAGAAAAGAATATATAGACAGATATTTACTTAAAATATAAAGAGCTATATGGGTAAAATGATACTAACGGCTAACCTAAAAAAAAAACGTAGATTAATGAATAAAAAGGATGAACAACACCGAGAAGAAATCCTAGACATTGATCTTACCCCTCCTCGTAAAGGTTGTTTTTGTTTGTTTAGTTTGTTTTTTGTCTGTTTTTTTTTTTTTATACATTTTGTTATCACTATCCATTTTGTTATCACTAGATGAAGAGGCAGGCTACACGATAGAAGCCTGCTGAAATAAATTTATTATAGCAAAATGACGGTCTATTGAGATTTTCTTCCAATTTTTTACATATATATATATATACATATATACATATATATATATATATATACGATTAGTGTTAAGGGTATACTTTATAAACATATTTATCTATCAGTCTACCTATCTATCTATCTATATATATATATATATATAGGGAGACAGAGGGTAAAAGAAATCTATATGCCAATATGAATTCAAATATCTATGTATATAGGTATATATACTTCTGTGTTTGTGTCTTTGAATGAGTGTGGGTGTTGGTGTGTGCGAACATCCAAGTACGTATATATACATTTTATATACGATAATAATTGCCTATAGAAAAAGAGTTATATCAAAATGAAGATCTAAAAAATAAATTCATGTCGAAAACTAATGCTTGCATATATCAGAAAAAAAGGAAAACAAGAAAATTGCAAAAACGATTTATTAATCCAAAATAAATGTAAAAGAATCTCAAAATATTTTCAATTTCGATCTTTCTTTTCTTTTTCTTTTTTCCTATATTCAATTTCCCATGACTATAATTTCTAGAAATAATTTTTTTATACGCAGCAGAAACAAATTTCTACTTATTTATTTATATCTACAGACGGAGTTCTACAACGAGTTTTCGTTGATAAATGCATACATATTTTGTTTGACTAGCACTGCAGTATATATATCATGGTTTCTCTTGTCAATTTCCAGCTATGAGAGTTCAACAGTTCAGTTAAAGATGTGATACATTTGATATATATTAAATAGTATATGGTTGTCACTATTTGGTGGGTTTGTGGCAGACCAAATGCGGTATAATTTGGAAAGTGTTCAATATCTGTGATAGAGGTATTTTATTGTAATAATAATAATATATATATATATATATATATACATACATATAAATAAGTATATATCAGTTTTTATATATTTTAATAGCATGGATGCTATTTTTATATAAGTTTAATGAATATTTATTATATATTTTATATTATATATATATATATATATATATATATATATATATATATATATATATATATATATAGCATGGATGTTTTAAATATACATAAAAACTAATATATATATACATATATATATATATTAGTTTTTATGTATATTTGAAAGCATCCATGCTATATATATATATATATATATATATATATATATATATATATAATCCGAGGAGAAAATCCAAGGGATAAGAGTATTCAATTTGAGCGTTCAATGTCAATGGCTATCGGCATATAATTAATTTGGGATTAAGATTACATCAAAACTCAACGTACAGAGCCAAAAAAGATTTTTTTATAAAAAGAAAAAGAAAAAATTAACAACTTTGGTGTCATCATAGATTTATTTCTGGTCTATGATGACCTTCATCAGATGTCAAACGAGAAAATTATTAGGATGTTCTTATATTGCTTCCGGCGAGAATAGAATTTGAAAAAAATTTAATTTTTAAATTTTAAATTTTAAAAAGATTATTTTTTATATGTGTTTTTCATATTTTTTAATCAATAATTTTTTTACTGTGTAGATATCATATCTACAATTATTTGATTCAATGTTTATACATTCCTTTAAAAAAATCGTTACCCCTAATTTAAAAACTACTAAAAATTAAAAAACCTAAATCTGAAAAAATTAAATAGGGGCATGCGACTCATTTCAAATTTATAGATAAAATATGCATTCATACTTGCGTTGAAACCATAAATATTAAATGATATAATTCGTGTAATCACAAAATAAAAATTCAATGCTAATATCAATTTACAAAATTCTATTTCTAATTATGAAAACTATCTTTAAAAATCCATGTTATTTATATTACAAAGAAATTAACATATCGAATGTTAAGTTAATCGTAATAAGCAAAGAATTAATATGTAATAGATAATTCATTAATGTAACTAATAATTCCTAACTTATGATATAAATAAATTAAATATTAGTTATTTAATTTTTTTGTTTGCATATAGAAAAAACTGTGTAATCAAAACAGTGTAGCACTGGAATAGTTCCTTCTAGTCATATGGTTATATTAATAAGTTTAACAATTTTTTAACAAATATACATTTTTTTTTTCATTTTATGATCTTTTTAATAAAAAAAAAAAGTATATTTATACTTTATCCTTTAAATTTAAATGTATTCTTTATTGAAAAATATATTTCAAATCATTTATTTATTTTTCTAATCCATCTTTTTAAATTAAGTATCAATATTTCAATATATAGAATTAAAAAATATAAATCCCCTAATTAATGGTAGTTAAATATATCAATATTATTAATCTAAAAAGTTGAATTATACAAAGAATTTATTTCTATGTCTACATGCAGATATCATTTCATTCCAGGAATTTAGTAAATTTTCATTCATATATTTCAATATACATATTTTCTCTTCTAAACATAAATTAGACTTACCATGTAAACTGCTTGTCGAGGAGAATCTCTTAATTATTTTCTATCTTATAATAAGTGTTAGTCTTAGTTCTTTCAGATACCAGTAATACTTAGATAGAGCTGTTTGATTTTTAATGTTGGATTTTTAAATGATTGTAGGTGGTTGTAATATCTAAATTTTCAGTTTAAGTTTGTCATACCTATGTATGATTTGGAATACTTGAAGGGCAAGGATAAGGAATTGACGAATACCACAAAATTGTTCGGACGAAGATGTTGGCTGAGCAAGTTTTTTTTTAAACAAAAGGTGGTCGTTGGTCTAAGCTGAAATTTAGTAAATTTAAAAGTGGAGGGTTTTTTGTTTTGATTTGGCTTACGTTTTTTGTTGTTTTTTTTTTGCTTTCGTTTTTTTTAATTTGCTTTTGTTGTTATTATGTTTTTGTTTTTGTTTTGTTATCCGCTTAATTGTTCCCTTCTTGTAAGAGTACTTTAGCACATCTGTGACAGGAGCACAGTTAATAATCAACCACTGGGTCAGGTATAGCCACAATATACAACCCATGAAAAATCCAAATACAAACCTAATTCAACGTGGGATCCAGACAATACCTCATGGGGTCATGATCAGTCAGTGCATCCTTGATAACCTCCAACATGGGGAACCCGTTTGGCATCCTGCGAATGTTAGCTGTGTTCTAATTTCAAGTGCATAAACAACGACTCAAGCAACAACTCAAATGAGAGACACCAACAAAAAAATGGATAAGAAAAGACAAGAATGTACTTCACTGTTATTTTAAGAGTAATCCTACACAAAGAGAATATAGAAAAAGAATGATAGAAATTTGGGCAGAATCTTCTGGATTTAACACAACAAGCCAAGGACTTGCTAACCAAGCTAGATTGATATTAAAGAAAGGTTGGTTTTCTGACCTTGTGATAGTAGAAATATGTGGGCAAATAAATAGTAAAGAATAAAAACAAGATCCCCCGACCCGAATTGAAACACTAAATATTGAAAAGAAAAAGACCCCTGAAACATAAAATACTAAAAATTGAAACACCACAAAACCAATGTTAACACAAAAAGACAAAATAAATGTAGAAATATTTTTTTCAAAATTATAACTAAAAAGAAGATTACCATACTATCCCTCAGGAACGAAGCTTGGAAAAAATTTTGGTAGAAACCGAAAAGTTTAACAAATAATTTCCAAATGTTTCAACGGGCAACATCATGGCACTAAACGAGTAAGTTTATGCGGGAGCGAAACTAGTTTGTGATAAGATCGGTATTCCTCAAAGGAATCCAAAAAGAAATACAAAACCTGGCTGGGAAAATTGCAAGAACAAGTGAAAGTGCTAAGGAAGGAAAAACATGCAAGGATATGTTGGGTTGAAAAGACCAAAACAAAACAGCAGATAAGTCTGACAATGCAACTTGAAGATATAAATCAAAAGATTTTGGCGAAAGAAGTCAGACCAAAAAGATACCAAGACAAAGTCAAGCAATGCAAACAAAAGAAGACCTTCCAAAATAACAACAGAAAATTCCACCGACACACGTTGTCTGTGGTTTGCCGACGCTATTTGATATCACAGATATTACCAACTCCCTATCTGAACAACATTTTAAAGCCACTAGGTGGGGTTTAGGTGAATTTTAAAATTCAACACAGCTAACTGGTCCGCTTTCCCCCGCAAATACAAGGTCTTCGACAAATACAATACTTCCACAAAAAAAAGGTCTCTCAACTGCCGAGTTTGGGTTAACAAGATTAATAACAATAGTCTTTTATTGAATAAAAAAAGAAACAAAAAAGCAATTCAGGTAAAAGCTAGGAGCGAGAAAGTCTTTCTTCTAAATGGTGGAAGGTGTGAATACAGTTCGTCAGCGGTAGATACGGTCTGCTTTCCTTCAGACTTTGAGATTTGATCGCAGAGCTCGTGCTCCAAATCTCAAGTTTAACATTAGGAGAAAATTCTCTCTTCCTTTCTCCTCTATCTAATCAGAGTTATTCTTTCCTCTCGTTATTTGTCTTTTATTCACGTCAGCCTGAATACAACAAGATAAATTTGAATATACTGCAATTGTATGTTCACTTACTTGGGATTTTGTAGAGCCTTTTCTTTTCTCTTTTTCCTATAGTTATTGGGCGGTCATGACACGTTGATTGAGAGATGCACATCTTATTTCAGATAAGACCAAGATTGATTATTGTCTCTTTCTTTGTGGACAAGTTTTTTCTTTGGATATTTGTTTAACGAGGCTCACCATAACTCGGAGTGCTAATTCATTCAGAGGAGAAGCTTTTTCTTTTCTCTCAGTGTTCTCTGCGCGGCATGACTTTGGAATTTGGGTTTCTACGTGCCCCAAATCATGTGTCTTCACTCTCTGACGAAGAAAGGGCAACTAGTTAGTTTCCGTAGTTTGAAAAATTACCACGTGTTGGCTTTTTAACGGTTTATTCCTCCGCTCTAATCATGGTCGCAGGTCTGCCTATCTCCGCTGACGAATACATGGCTAATAGAGAGTGGATTTTTCTCATGACCGTGTCACTTAGTGCTTATGTGGGAGGGTTGAAGAGAGACGGCCTTTCCACAGATACTATTCTGGTTACTACCATAATCGGCTGACAGCCAGCGAGTCGCACCTCCTCTCCCCATAACCCGGCGAATGTATGAGGGTGTCATATTTCCTCGTCACAACTGGTACCCACCGACAGAACAGTTAGTAGATCAGTCAGGCAGTCAGAAGGAATTAGGGCAGTCAGAAGAGCAGTCGGTGGGTGCTCGGAATGAAGCAGGTGGCCCCGGCGGACCCCGGTTGAGAACTCATCAAAGAAGCAAAGACGTAAGACCCTGAATATAGAATCACAATGTCGGTTAAGAAAAGTGCCAATATAACAGTCCTCCGTCAATCTGTGTTCGAATCCTTTGTATCTGTCTCTCACACTTGCAGTCAATTTCGACCCTTTCGAGTAATAAAGAAGAGATAGTTATATATCTTTATAAAAAAAAGTGCAATTGTCCTTCATTCCTTGATCTTGCTATACAACAGGTGGATAATGCACAAGGAAATACCAACAACAGGATGCAAAGGAAATGAAACAATTTTGAAGTAAAATATCTAAACAGATAAACATAACAGAAAAACCAAATGGATAAATAGCATGAAAAGAATTACAAAGACTCGAAGAAGGCCCTAGATGGACACACCGAGAATCACCCAGAGCAACGCTTAAAAGTATCAAATTGGAAAACTCTAAACCATGATGGCATTCATGGATTCTGGTTTTAAAGATTCACTTCTATCCACTACAAACTAGTCCTTCAACTGAGTAGATGCCAGGAAGAAGTAAAATATACCTGAATGGATGACTAAGGAAAAGACTACCGTTATCCAGAAAGACCCCCATAGAGGAACGATCTCCAGTAATGGTAGGTCGATAATGTGTCTACCTATGATGTGGAAAATCCTAACAGCACGGATTAAGGAGGAGATCTGTTACTCGCTAGAATGCCGCGGACTGTTTCTCTAAGAACCGAACGGATGTCACAAGGGAATAAAAGGAACAGATACATTGATCAAGGAGAGCAAAGCGAGGCGGAAAAACATAGCAAAGGCGTGGATTGACTGCAAAAGGCTTATAATATGGTCACACAATCTGGATAGTAAATGGTGTAAAAATGTACAAGATGTCCGAAAAGGATACGAAAAGGAAGAGGAGACTCTAATATAAACAATAAGAATATACAGCCAGAATATAGGAATGGAATTTGGGATAGAAAATATGCTATGAAGAATAGAAAAAGAAATAACCGAAAGAATAGAATTGCCAAATCAAAAAGAATCACGACATTTGGAGAAAAGGAAAATTACAAGTACTTGGGAATATTGGAAGCGGACACCATTAAACAAGTAGAGATGAAAGAAAAATAAGAAATGAGTACCTCAGACGAACGAGGAAGTTTCTCGAAACCAAACTCTACCGCATAAATTGCATCAATGAGATAAACATCAAGGCTGTCTACCTTGTAAAATACTCGGGACCATTCTGAAAATGGACAAAGAATGAACTCAGAGAAATGGACCGGAGGACAAGAAAGTTGATGACGATGCACAAAACATTACATCTGTGAAATGACATAGAAAGACTATATGTGTCAAGAAAAGAAGGAGGAAGCGGACTCACGAACATTGAAGATAGCGTGGATGCATCAATACGACGACAGCAAAACTACATCGAAAAGAGCAAAGAAGTGACCAGTAACAGCACTGATAACATAAAGATCAACAGAACAACAATAACTAGATAACAGAAATGGAAAGAAAATAACTATATGGGTATTTCAAGCAACAAACAGGCGAAAACTTTCACGTGAAAACGTATTGATGGCTAAGGTAAGGAAACCTTAAAAGAGAAAGGGAATCTCTTCTAATTGCAGTATAAAACAACGCCAATTATCTTAAAGTGAAAATAAATAATACGCAACAAAATAGTAAGTGTAGGTTATGTCGTGGTAGAAACGAAACGATTATAAACGAATGTAACAAACTAACGCAAAAGAAGTATAAGACAAAATACGTCTGGATGGGAAAGGTGATCCACTAAAAATTGTGCCTGTAATTGAAATATGATCATACTACCAAATGGTACATCCACAAACCAAAATCCGTACGAGAGAATGAGATTCATTAAATTCTCTGAGATTTTGATATACAAAGAGGTCAATTAAACCCGTCCAGACGATTAAACCTAGTGATAATTAACAAAAAAACAGAACCTGTCGTGCCAACGGGCCACAGAGTGAAAATCAATGAAAACGAAAAGAAAGACAAGTACTTGGACTTTGCCAGAGAACCTGAGACTGACGGTGATACCAATGGTAACTTGCGCCCCTGGAATGGAAAGGGAACTGGAAGAGTTAAAAATCGGAGGACGAATCGAGATCATCCAAACTACAGCATTGTTAAGGTCGGTCAGACGATTCAGAAGTGTCCTAGGAACAGACTTCCGTGAAAGATTATACAGGTGCGAGGAACTCGCAAGCAGTATAATAATGTATTATTCTACACTAGGAAAAACAAGTATTAAAACAAGTATTAAAAAAACGAGTATTATCAAGTGTTAAAAAGGACCCTACCCCCAAATAAAAATTTTTTTAAAATAATTCGACCTGTCTTTTCCAACGCTAATTGTTCCGGAGAAGGGTGATTATTCAACATTGAATTAAAATCATAGAATTATTTTTTAGTTGTTTTTTTTTGTTTTTGTTTTTTTTTTTTTTTGGTGGGGGGGTCGAAAAATTAAAAATTGTGCTAAGTTAGAGGATATAATCATTTCAATTCAAAAACAGATATTACAAGAAAATTCCCGGTGAACTTGAATGGGTGTACGTCTAGAATTTTTCCAAAGATAATTATAATAATAAATAAATAAATGAAAGTACACGAAAATCATATCAGAAGAAAATTATCAAATCACAAAAGAAATAGAATATAACTTTGGAATACACCCTACTAAAGCCTGATTTTCACTGCTGGTGAATTTCAAAAATGCAATCTGGACATGAGGACACTTTAGAAGAACGATATGGAATAACATTCTGTTTTAAACTTGGAAAAAATGCCACAGAAACGTATGGAATGCTTCAGACTGCTTTTGGAACATGTTGCATGAATCGAGTATCAGTTTTAGAGTGACATAAGAGATTCTAGGAAGGCAGGGAGTCTGTGAGGGATAATGAGAGGTGTGGGAGGAGTAAGGAAGTCAATACACCAGAGTTGATCGGCCAAAGGGTTAGGGTTAGGGTTACTATGTTAAGGTTTTAAGGGAGTTCAGGAAGAGATTCCGTCGGAAGAGGCCAGCACTCTTCAAATCAGGTCAGTGACATTTCCACCAGGACAATGCATCAGTCCACAACTCCATCCTTGTCACAGACTATTTGACCAAGATGGGCATCAAGACAGTTCATCACCCTCCCTATAGTCCAGACCTTGCTCCTTGTGACTTTTGGTTATTCCTTAAGCTCAGAGGCTGTCGTTATGAGACAATTGAAAAGATGAAAGAGGCTGTGACGAAGGTCATTGATACGCTCACACAAGAGGACTTCCATGGGGCCTTCAAGAGGTTGTTGGAACGATACAACAAGTGCATTGCAGCCGGAGGAGATTACTTCGAAAGGGACTACAGTTTCATGTGTGTACTATCAATAAAAGTGGCCATATGAAAAAAGTCGTGAAACTTATTTAATGATTCTCGTATAAAACTAATGAATTAATTCCCGTTGAATTAGCGATTCTTAAGAAGCACTACTTTTTTCTTTTCTTTTCTTTTCTTTTCTTTCCTCTCTCTCTCTCTCTCTCTCTCTCTCTCTCTCTCTCTCTCTCTCTTTTCTCTTTTCTAACATGTGTCGTTGTTTTCGATAAAGAAATTGGGAGAATAGAAAGGTTTGGAAGGAGGAAAATGATGAGTAGGAAGAGGCTAAAGGAGCTAAACATAAATGTACAGTTTGGCTTTTTATATGCACGAATATAAATCAGATTCACGATGAAATTCTCTCAACATCTATTTACTTCTTTTATTTATCTTAACCTTAATTTAAACTATTAAAATTCTCTTATGGTAGCCATTAAGTTTGATTCAAGTAACATACTATTTACGTAATGTATAACTAGTTGCAAAGGAAGTACTCAATATTTAATTTTCAATAATTATTTTAATTATTATCTCCCTTGAGAATTCATGTCGACCAGAGAGAACACAAATGCAACTTCTATATTCTTATCAAGTTTGATTGGAAACTGCTTTTATACCTCAGACCAAATTGTTTGATATTGGTAACCGGACCAAACTAGTGTTATATACGGCTATAAGTTGTATTGATCTTTTAATTCAATTTTACCTCTTTATTTTTCAAAGTATCATTCCCGCTTTTTACATTCATCCGAATTATGGTTTACTTATTCCTATACTTTACATTCAAATAATTCATTCACAGACCAAAAAGAGCGACAAACATTCATGATGCATCAAATTCCTAGGAATCTCTTTCCACCTAATCACTTCATCATTAAACGATGCCACGAATAATTAGTGATGTGCCTTGGCAATGAAGATGGATGACAAACGAAGATGGTTACCGATCAGACGACAAGAATTCTAATTAAGTGCTTTTTCTTTTGAGATGGGCAGAAAACGATAGCAAATGGATGTCAGCCAACAATATTATTGCTTTAAATGATGAGAACCTATTCGTGAAACAGAATGTCTTGAGATATCTTTGTCTCCCAATGCGCTTTAAGAGATTGATTGGAATAATGTATTGTTAGTATTAAAGAGGCTTTCATTGCAGCTTAAATGATTCACTAGACGAAAGGCGCATGAAAAAAAGAAAATTACAATTCATAGAGTTAATTCCAAAAACTTAACAGCATAATCTGTGAGTAAAAGTTTTGCAATTGTTTTTTTCTACTTTTTTTTAGCAACTACATTTTCCAATTTTCCAATGCTTCCATTTTGTAGCGAGAAAAGGACCGTTGCAAAAATTGTGCATAAATTCCTGTAAATCCCCATAAAATATTATAATAATCAACGTAAATGTTATGCAACGATTTTCAATAAAAAGAAAAATTTCTAAATAAAGTCAATAAATTTCTTGATCAACAAATCACCTGCAAATGGTTCTGCTGTATGAAATTTTAGCATAATTGCACAAGAAATTGGAGTTCGAAGATTTACACACAGCACATGGCAATGAAAGGGTTAAATTTATTTATTTATTCATTTATAGAATTTTACATTTTGTAAGCTTTCCAGCAATCATCAGATAGCCTTAAGACATATTTTAAAAAGGACTATTTGCTTCATTTGTGGTAATATAACATCCCAACCCTTCGAGTCGAAAGTAATGGCGCTTCTAACCATGATAAAGTTTTACTTTCGCACAATGCCATTCTAAAGTCATATTCTAATACGACTGGATAAGACATATTCTTAAAACAAAAGCCCTTGATTCAATTCCACTGACAATACTTAGAGAATATCTCTAATCAATTAATTAATTAATTCTTTTTAATTTGTCTCGTTGAATAATCTTAAATCGCAAAACCTAAAGTCGTTATGCATAAAGTAAATCAGTTAATCTTTTTATCCTAATGTCTATTCATTTTTAAAAGACTCTTGTATAGTATTCCCGTCTATGCAAGGTTATTAAAGCCAAACATATGTGCCTTATTTCTCAATATACCAATGATATTTTCTCATCTAAGAAACTGAGACAAAATTAGTTTACATGGTTGGTTTATTGGTTTTACGGTTAGGTTATTTAACGGTGAAGTCAGTCATTTTTACAACTATTTATGCGTTTTAAATATTTCTATTTAATAATAATAATAATGAAAATAATAATTTGTTTGCACACAGTTATATTGTTTAGATATTTCTTACTGATACAAATAATTTGCTCACAATTATACGGTTTCAAGTGTCTACCAATAGTTATTTGTAAACAATTATAACTTAAAGTAACCATTCCTAATGCAAATAATTTCCACACAATGATGTGAAAGAATCAAACTCCAAGTTTTCTTAACTTCTATTTAACTTTCATGGTTGCTTTCAGTGACGCGCTCTGTAAAAGGTGTCGTGGGTTGTCAAGGCAGTTGTCTAGACAAGAAGAAATCTTTATTAACGTATATTACTACTACGAATATAACCTGTACCCAACTGCCGAACTTGCATGACACGAGCTCCATTCGTCTGCCTTCGCTCTCTATCTCTAAAGGTTGTTAGGTTTGTTTTTGTTTTTTGTTATTTCTTTTATGATGCCTAAAATTTCCAACTCAGCACCTGGTGACATTAGAAGTATTTCTAGATCATCACATCACACAGCTGTTTGGACGTAATCACGGAGAAAGAGATATTTTTATCATTTAGACTATTCGGACTATTATCTTCATCTTCATCGTTATATTCACAACGTTTCGGTCGATGTGTCTCCCGGCCTTCTCCAGGTGTTTCATGTCAAACTCGGTAGCCGACACAGAACTTCAAACCAAACCCTTTATTTAATCCGCTGGGGTAGATTATTCTAATTCTGCTAACCATAACCGAGTACAAGTGTTGAGCTATAATAAGTATTCCATGTTATTTACATGTATAAGAAATTTCATGGGGTTCAGATGCGCCAAATTATGTTGTTAGGAAAGATGAAAACCCAAAGTATGAAAACCCAAGAACAAGTGAAAGACATTGTTAACATCAGTAAGCGCTAGCTAATTACCTCTTAGGAGTCAGTGTTAAACAAGGGTCTCAACTTCACAACGACCATCAAGCGATTTGATAGCCCCAATCGAGGAGGTAGCCTTGAAAATTCTCAAAGCCCAGGCGGATAAGTTAAGATGAAAAGTGAAACAAACCTTCAGAAATCAGAGGCTCCAAAACTGAACATCTCAAAGAAAGAAAGACTGGCTCTCAAATCATTACAAAGTGATGAAAACATCATAATCCTACTTGCAGACAAAGGCGATGCTACGGTAGTTATGGATAAGGTGGAATACTCTAAAAAAATCGCAAACTTGATTGGTAATGCTGACTATTGTAAAGTAAAAAAAGATTCGATCCTGAAAACGGAAAGGAAGCTGTCATAGATCCTTAATAAGAACAAAGCTCTTATACCTCAAATGAAATAGAGTCAGCTCACGTAACACTACTGCAAGCTACTACACATATATTGCCTTCCTAAATTCGTAAAGATGGTATTCCATTAAGACCCATTGATAGCAACAGAGATTCAGCATGCCACCTACTGACCCGCTTCCTTGTGGAAATAGTCACCCCAATGTTAAGAACTTCGGGGAAAAAATCAGTAATGGCTTCAATCATTCTAGCCAGATGGTGAGTCTAGATGTAGTAAGTCTGCTCTCGATGGTTTCCACTGATGAGACACTAACAGTGTTACGGGAAAATTTAGCTGCAAATTCCCCGCACGAATATCCTATGAGGTAACCTGATGGAGATGATTTTTTTGTGTGGAAACGACCGACTTCGGGATGGAATCTGACATATACCGACAAGAAGAAGGATTGGCTGTGGGATCGCTGTTGTTAATAGTGCTGACTAATGTATTCATGGAATACTTCGAAGAAACGGCATTAGAATCTATATCACTAATGCCATCATTGTAGCTTAGATAGGTAGATGATACATTTACACTCTGGTCTCATTAGGAAGTCGTTCGAATACTGTCATCTGTGTATCGAAAGCCAACCTTCATCGAACAATACCTCAACTTCAATTCTTACCATCAATATAATGTTAAGAAAGGAATCGTTCGTTGCTTACAAAATCGAGCAAAAGCCATTTATAGTGACAGCGATGCATATCAAGAAAAAATGAAGAGTTGAAGAGATAACCTCTACTGCAACAATTACCCAGAGAGCATAGCATCAGCCCAAAGAAATCTGGTCGAACAATACTGAAAAACTCACTACAGTCTGTCTGCCCTATGTCAAAGTCCAAGCCGAAAAGATTTAAAAGATATGAAGTCCATATAAAATCAGGATGATATTCAGGTGTGGCATGACTCTTCCGAGTCAAGTCCCCCACAGAATACCACATGACCCAGAATTGCTTGTATTCTATCTGTTGTGGTAAAGAATACAAAGGCAAGATATGCCACCCACTAAAAGTAAAGTAAGAGGACATCGAAAAGCAGTATATAGAGGTGCGATCAAAAAGTCGGGTATGGCTGATCATATATAGAAAGAAAAGGGAAACCATCTGCCCTAATGGGATAAAGTTGAAATAATAGTAAGGGAAAAAAATTGGCGAATAAAACGTCTTAAAGGAGCAGCGTATATGTTGGACTCCAGTGACCCGTTGAGCAGACCAAATATTGAGATGAATACGACATGAGAACCAATAATCAAAAAAGCTCGATAAAAAAAATTACAATATTAGCTAATGTAAAAAAAATTGTACATTATAGTAGTGAGTAGTACTCTCTCATGGGGTAGTGGAGATATTAGGTTTGTAAAGCCAAAGGAACGCATCGGCCGATATGTCGTGAATATAACAATGAAGATAATAGTCTGAATGCTTTAAATGATTAAAATTACCAAGCTTCATCTCAGAAATTTAGACAAATGAAGTGAGATTTATCTTCATAAAATTCTGAGAAATATTCGACGTCGACTGCATCAAATTTTTAACAATATTGTCTGGTATATTTCTGGTATGACAAATAAATATCAAGTAAAAACAACAGAACCATTTTAAGTCCATAAGACTTGTAATTAACATAGAAAAAGATTGTATTTGCTGCTTTTTAAATGGAGAAAAATTGATGAAGAAGGGTGCAAAATCTAAAGATCTAACCAATTACGAGACAGTTTATTGGGGAAATGGATTGAAACAAATAGAAGAAGAAGAAAAGGAGGAGGAGGAGAAGGAGGCCAGAAAATAAGCTACTGGGGAAAAGGATATTTAAAAATTGATCATAAAATGATAGATAGATAGATAGATAGATTAAAAACTAAAAATATCCGCAATACAAAAAACAAAAAGAGAATCTTAGAATATTAAAGACAACACAAATACTTAAGCCGAAAAAAATTAAGCCGAAGACGTAAACAAAAAAATTAAGCCGAAGACGTAAACAAACGAGAAATGTCAAAAGGTTGGCAATTCTTATTTTAGTTTGAAGATTGGCTCCAAATGGAAATAAAATTTGTTCTCTTATTGTTTTCATTGCTATTTTGGTTTGATGTAAATCTGATTGGCTAGTAACAATGGAAAATTCACACTTACAAGCCACAAATAAAATGCTCAATATTAACGTCTTACTAAAGTCGTACTAAAATATTTGGGGATGCTCCTTGCAACAAAAATATGATGTTTAAAAATATACATGAATAAAATATCGCAAAATCTATATCGTGTTTTTTGGTAGTAACATTAAATTCATGAGTATATTTCATGCAAAGTTTGTATTTTTATGCATGAAATAAATTTCAGATCCATCTGTGCCACACTTGTCAAAAAACATTTGATTGTTTCGAAGAGAAAGTCAGTCAGGAAGCACAAAACTGTCAAACAGAAATAAAAACTGCTGTTCAGAATATATCAGTGATTTATGGATGTAGATATCCGCAGTCTGTTCAGTCTTGCGGGCTAATGACCATCACCCACCACACACAAGCTTATAGTGTCACAGTCTTCTTCAGTATGAGACAAACATGAAGCTAGATATATACCCAAAATTTCTCAAACAATCTTGAAAAGAACGACTAGAAACCTAGATAGAAAAAAAAATCGAATCCACTGAATTTATTAGAAAATATAAGATTATTGCATTTTCGTGGTGTTCAAAATTTTTTCATTCCAAAAAGGATTTTAGGCCAAGTTTGCATATTGGCAATCGATACCGAAATCTCTACAATTCAAACATTTCAGGTTTATTCGTTGTTCGGTGTACATCGTTCGTTCCTTAGTGCTCATAGCCAAACAATCTAAATAGGAAAAGGTGTAAATAAAGGAATATAAAATAAATGCATAAGTTTAAGATTACTGTTACATACTCCCAAGATATTATGTTACATTAGAACACAATCCACTTATCTCTCTTTTATACATAACGTACACAGCACATCCAGTCCCATTACTTTTCAGACAGACCTCATGTGTGTGTGTGTGTGTGTGTGTGTGTGTGTGTGTGTGTGTGTGTGTGTGTGTGTGTGTGTGTGTGTGTGTAAATCTACAAATATGAAAAAAAACAATGTATTCAGAGGATGATTTTATCTACGGTTGAATTATTTGCCAAGGTTAACGCTTTTATTTTTACATCAAACCATCATCATAGCAGTTAATGTAATGTTCTATTTTCTGAATTATATTTAATTTATATAATCTTAGAATAAAACACAAAACATTAGAAAAAGTTTAAGCATTCTATTTCAGTGTCCTATTTCAAAATTATACGATGTAATTAGTGTTCGAAAATTTATGTAAAATAAATATGGAAAATGATTCAATTAAAATAATTCTTCTTTAAACTCCATACTCACACACACACACCTATATGTATACGCACACACCTATATGTATACGTACTGTGTTCAAAACATATCAAGAGTATGGATGTATTTATCAAGACAGAAATGAACAATGAGTGAAACGTTGATTTTCTTCGAAATAGTCTCCTTGGGATTCAATCGAGTTATTCTAATGAATTTTTCTTTGGTCAAACCACCACTGAAATTCCTCTTTTGGTATAATGTAAATCGGTGTCCTCGTATTTCTTGTATTCCATTTACACAAATCTCTGTCTATTGAGATGAACTTTCAGTTTGAAAACAAAACAATCTCAAATGGAAATAATATGAGGATGGTGAGTCCGGCACTTGTACAACATTGCATTTCGTCAAAAACTTTTGACAAAAATGTATGCAGACTGCTTTAATGATTTCTAAACAACATACTCATCTAGACAGCTGTCTATAATAAAGTGATGATGTTTAAACGTCTCGACATCTTCACTTTATTATAGAAGTTACTCAACTATGCACTGCACGTCTTCACTTAGATTTTACATCTTAAAATTATAAAAATCTAAAGCTTCTGTCTCCATAATTTTTTTTTATCACAAAAGGTATATTTTTTTATTGTTAATAATTTATTGTTAATATTTTATTGATTATTCACAAATATTTTTATTGACTTTCCATCTTAAAAAAGTTGATTCACGTATTTCCAATTTTCTTTTGAATAATTCAGGATTGTTTAACTCTAATTTTTCTTTTCTGAGAAAAAATTAACCATTTTTAATCCTCATTGTTATTCATAACTACAGACAAAAAATATATAATTTAAAACACCAAGTCACTCTACTGCCTCTACAGCATGGTTTACTTATTATATAGAATACCAAAGCAGTGATTTTTATTTAGGCTTTGCTTCGTACAGTGAATCTCAAACAAGAGACACTTGATTCACAGAGGAGAAATTTTAGACAATGGAAGTATTTCAGTCAGTGGAAGAAATTCAAATGGGTAAGAATGTATACCGTACATTGTATATCGATAGATTTATATATTAATCATCTTTAACTGAGTACGAGACATAATTAAAAAGTATCGAGACTAAATCCTAATTTTTTATGATGAAATTTAAAATTTATATAAAGATTTGTTCACATAGCTTATATTATAAAGTGATAATATCGCGACATCGAAGCATCTCTAAAACCCTTCTTTGATACGTCGTGAAACAACGTCATCACATTTTCTTAATCATTAAATTTTATCCTTGTGATGAATTTGCAGTTGAGGAAATAAAATGTCCTATGGAGCTGAGAGTAATGTGTACTAGGTAGTAGAGGCACTTGCACAATCCAACGTTTTATCAAAAATTTATTTTTAAAAAGTATCAAAACTGGGTACATTATTTTTCAAATCGACACTGATTCATCTAGACATCATCCCTTTATTATAGAAGTTATTCAACTGTGCATCCATCTAGACTGTAGTCTGGGTGTCTAGACATCATCACCTTACAGAAATTGCTCAGCTGTGCACCCATCTAGACAGTAATCTAGACGTCTAGACATCATCACCTTATTATAAAAGTCGCTCAGTTGTGCATAGTTCTTCATTCAAATTTTAAGTTTTAAAATTTTTAAAAGTAAAGCTTCACTCTTGACACTTCGAGCACAACTCGCACATATGTGTACGCTCATGTGTGTGTGTGTGTGTGTGTGTGTGTGTGTGTGTGTGTGTGTGTGTGTGTGTGTGTGTGTGTGTGTGTGTGCAAAGAGAGAAAACGAGATTAACTCTTCTATTAACGATGAAAACTTTTTTCTAATAATCGTAGCATTAAGACTGATAGTCAAGTCAAACACCGGTTCTCGCTTGATCATCGAAGATAAGAAACGACGACGAGCTTGTCGCCGTTTAAGTACCATAAGCAATGAAATTTAAGCTACTATATTTCCGCCTCTACTCAAAGACTTCATTTGCACGTCAACCATAACCTAGATTTACTCATGTTCTCTAATCTAGCAATTCATGTCTACTGCTCAAATAGATGGACCTCATTACAATATTTAGACGTGGGCACCTTTGCATGACATTTGCAAGGCCAGCATATCAATTTTAGCGAAATATATTTTACCTCAAACTAAGCTAAGCTTTATAAATAACTTCACTTCTACGAACTACCACGTGAGTGGATCTGCTATGCAATCAGCTATTTTCTTCACCTATTTTCTTCACTCTTACCACATTGATGAGTTTACATAATCAACACTTTCTCATAAAAAATATCCGAGAATCATTCAATAAATAAACTGAATATTTGCCTACGGAGTTGTTTACGGTTGTACATTTTTCAAGGAAATCAATAGAGACGGGTCCTTTTCATGTCTTTTTGTTTTGTTTTGTTTTTTGTTTTGTTCTTGTTGTTGGGGGTTGTTTTTTGGAGTGGGGGAGTTTAAATAGTTTTCACTATAAACCAATCCCAAATAATGCAGACTTTGCATTTATACAAAAATTCTGTAAATAAATATTCTACGTTTTTCGAAAAAAAATTACCTTATTTATTGAATATATATATATATATATATATATATATATATATATATATATATATATATATCAAAGAAAAACTTTAAAAATTATTCATATTTATGTAATAATGTTTATTTCAGCAGACCCTATATTTTTTGAAATGTTAGATCTGCATTTTCAGGCAAAGAAACAATGAGAAATTTCTATAGAAGATTTAGAAAAACCCACAAAATTCCAGCCACTCTATCCCTCTAACCCAAATTTCATTTGTTTTGGGGGTTTTTTTTTGGGGGGGGGGTTGTTTTCCTGTTTGGTTAACAAATGACATTCAATTTCTGTATCAAGATGTATCAATTTTTGACTTCTCTTTCCTTTTCACTTCTTTTTTATCAAATGGTAAACAAACTTTTAAACTCAAATGAAAAAATAAGTAAAAAATATAGAATAAAGGAATAAATGGATTTGGAAAGAGAAAACTATCTACTATAAACAACTTACATGGTTATCGTCGTAGGAATTGGACACGGCGACACGAGTTCAAATCCTGGACGAGACTGATTGCATTTCACATAGCACTAATACCCTTGGGAAAGGTACGAATCCAGTTATTCTCCCTCCAGCAATGGGTAAATAGTAGGGCAGACTGCGTTCTTCAGCCTTGGTAAGGCAACTAGTCTAGGAAAAGGAATACCCTGAATTCAAACCTGTTAAACTCTGCTTAAAAATTGACCTTGTGTCATATCCTGCCCCAGCGGAGGGGTTGGTAAATATGTTAAACAACTTACATGGGTATTAATAACCCCTTAACAAAATTATATTATATTATATTATATCATATTTTCTCAAAAAAACTAAGAAAATTGTTATACCAATATTTTTAAACAATTCAATATAATAGATCATATTAAAAGAAAAAAGAAAAATTATACCAGTGTCTTTAACAGACAATTGTCTAGAATTATAAACAAATACAATATAATACTATATATCCACAAGATTACAATTATATCTTACACATTATCATAATATTCATATTATTACAAAACTTCAAATTCTTAAATTTATAATAAAATCATACCAAGTATCATAGATAATACCATATTAAGAATTATCATCACAATTAAAATTACTATTACAATTATTACTACTAATTGTCAAATCTCGTGAACTAATCATCAACTCGTTGTTATTATAAATATTAATAACATTAATGCCAACAAAAACAATAACAGACATCAAAAACTACCACAATATTTTATAACTTAATATGATAATTAACATTCAATAATTGATACAATAAAAAAATCATTCTTATTAATATCAATAATTATTACTATGTACTACAACATTATAACAAAAATATCATTCATAATATGAACCCTGTCATCGAAACAAAATAATACCCTATATCGCTTATTACATAATTTAAATAAATAAAACCATTTGTTTAAAATATAAGAATTAATTTAGATCATATCTTAAAACATATATACTCAAATCCGAAGTACATTAACTTTAATTAGATTTTTAAAATATATATATAGAGAGAGAAAAGAAAAAGAATTATTTAAAGCTTAAAGTCATTTCACATAAGCTTATATCTTTTTTATATATTTTTATAGTGACTTTTAAATATTAATTCATTCCGTCGATTTAGTAATTTACTGGTATTTCTATATTTATAAAACTAAATTTTTCTTCAGGACAAATATTGCATCTACTTCTGAAATTACGTTGATGATGGTGGTTGATCTTTTAATAAGATTCCATCAAACTAATGGTGTAAGGCCACTATACTTCAATCTCTGGAACCATTTAGAAAGAGCTGTTTGGTTTCTTAACTTGCTGCCAAAATATACACTCTTAAATATATATATTCAAGAGTGTATATTTAGGCAACAAGCAAATTTTGTTAAAGTCGATGGAACACTGTTTATCACTTTTTTATTTTATTTTTTCAAGTCTCCATGTTATTTTTCTAGTGTCGGAATCTAGATGGTAAAAGAATTGTCCCATATCTCTGCCAAAGCGCTTTCGACCATACTTTTGGTCGTCATCGAGAGTAGTATAGTTTTGAGTTGACAGTTTGAGTTTTTACTGTTTTAATTATTTGTAGCGTTTTGTTTTGAAGTTGTCGGTTGGGACATTTTCAGCGTTTAGTTTTAAAACGTTCGGTTGGGGAAAGTTTTACTAATAGGGTTAGTGATTTTTAGTTATTAAAAATATTTAATATGTGGGTGCCTGTGTTAAATGCTATTTTATTTATGTTTGGTATTTTTTTTATTTTCATGCGCATTGTTTCTAGGATTTGTAATCGTTTTTATTATAGTTTTAATATATAATTATTGTATTACCAGTGAGAATCTTCCTTAGATTGGAAAATGTAAGTTAGTTAGTGCTATTGTTATCTTATAATTAAATATTGTTTTATGGCGCTATTTTCAGAAAGGTGATTAGTGAGACTACGAGATAATGTTGTGATTGTATATACAATGTTAGAATAATTTTTTGTCTTTCGGAAGGCACTCTCGAAATGGACATATAAATTTATAAACTACATTGGTTTGGCTTAGGTGTATTTTAGCAGAGTTGGCGATATTCTTAACGATATTTGGTATACAGGAGTAAGGATCTGAGAAATAATTGATCTAATTGGGTTACTTTGTGGGGTTTTACAAAATCATATATGCATACGGGTTTGTAATCTCCAGTTAGTTTTGTTAGTTTAATGAATCCAATTTCTGCGTTATTGGCTGTGATAATTTTGTTAATATGTTGTTTTTTTTTAATTGGTTGGTGTGAGTTTTGGAGAGTTTTTTAAATTTTGTTTAGTCATTGAGGATATTTTAAATTTTTGTTGTCGTCTATTTTATTTAGTATAAAGTAAATATTGGGTTTGTCACTGCTACTTATCATCTACTACACTAAATCTAAAACATCAAACTTTATCATCATTTTTGAATGTGTTGTCAGTGTTTTGGTTGATCCACTTTTCCACTTATTTTTTCACATCTTACCGGATTTACCAAATCTACCGTTTCTCTCTCTCTCTCTCCCCCTCTCTCTCTCTCTCTCTCTCTCTCTCTATATATATATATATATATATATATATATATATAAATTCCATTTGAATTCCACCTGAAGAACTTTAATAAGCGAAATAAATTTATTATAGAAATGGAATACTATTTATACATTTCATGTTTTTAAACAAAAAAAAAAATTTATATATATATATATAAAGTTGGCGACTGTAATCAATGGTGACTCGAAGGCACCCTTTTCATTTGCTACTACACCGAAGTGTGGGGGAGGTCACTACTCAATTCCCTAGACCGCTCTACTTTACTCTTGATCCGTATCTTATAATGGTAAGTGTTAAGTAAGGCGGCATCAAGTACCATTTTTTTGAGTCTTTGGTATGATTCGACCTGAGATTGAACCCCGGTCTCCAGAGCGATAGGCGAACATTATAGTCTAGTTAATTTTTGTCTTATGAGTATATATATCTAATAAGCACCCAACATAACATCTAGACTACGATTCTCATCTGTTTGGTAAACTAAACTTGAGAGATTACAATGGGCACCTTACCATTGTTGTTATGAGTTCAATTCTCTCTGAATGCCTTATCCTCCAGGCTTTGTATGAAATTAAGCTAAGTTTAGCATATGACTACCCTTGTTTATCCACCCTGTCGGCAGGGCTACAACACGCTGACTGTATCACTTACAAAAAGGTAAGACTCCCTCAAAAAAGAAATGGGTATGACACTGAATTACATTTGAAGGTGAGGCTCCAGTTCTGGAACTCAGTGGAGTGTAGAGTATCCCTTTATTTCCATCATTTGTAGGTCTCTTCTGACCCGGAGTGGTAGTACCAGGGTCAAATAGGTCTGTTTGAAGATTGTTTGTATTAAATAAGAATGCTTGAAACCACATAACCACAAATTATTCGCATTATTAATAGTTACTTGAAGTTATAATTGTATACTAAAGATTATCATTTGTTACTTGAAACCATAAAATTGTGTGCAAATTATTTCACTAGATAGAAATATTTGATATCATACAAAAACTGTGTATAAAAAAAAACTTAAGAAACAACTGCACCAAAATGTAACTATAAACGTCTAATAAACTGGTTTCTTTAATTTCGATGGATAAAATAACCGTAGACGTTTTAATATGCCGTTAAAATCAATCATTGTAAAATCTTTACTCTAATCAATATTTTCCCAGTCCCCTGGGGTTATAGAATACATAGACTGCACCTCTACAGAGGGGTAAGACCCCCCCCCACAAGTGTCCTAGATATGACACTAAACAATCTGATGGTGAGGTTCCAGTGATGCTGGAGCTTTGGGGGGTTGCAGAGCATCCCTTCATTGCCATCGCTCTCAGGTCCACTCCGGTCCGGAGTGGTAGCACCTGATAGGGTCCTATCTATGGGTTACATAGAACTAAACTGCGTACTTATGCTAAACTAAATTGTTTGAATTAGAACTATTTTACTAAGCTTGAAATAGAAATGGTTTTGACAATTAAACGGTGTACTTACATTTAAACTGCGTACTTATGCTAAACTGAATCGTTTGAAATTAAACTGTTTTTGTATGCTAAACTGAATTGTTTGAAAGAGAATTGATCATTTGTATAATAATGGATTTGGAATTAAATAACCTACAAGGGTTGATGTGCCAACCAACCAACGATCTAATCAATCTGTATGAATCAATTCTTATCGAACGATATATTTTCGTCAATTTTTCTTTGGTTATTATTTATTTACTTCAACTGACAAAGACCAACAAACCAAAAGCTTTTACTCAACCAAACGTTGCATTTAACTGATTTTCGCCGGATTCCAATGTCATTTCAGATCGGACTCTTCAGATAATCGTTTCGCTCTTTTTAAAGAACGTATTGGTTTCTCAATCATAAGCCGATTTGCCTCTCCTGAAACTAGTCAAGTTGATTTGTCTTAAAATGATGTTTCATTTACATGCATGTGCGAACACCTACATTTTCATACATATCTACACAATAACGCAGATATATTTACGCTTTATGATACTGAGTGACCTTGAACAACAATCAAACTCGATTTTCTTAAGCAATGTCGCAAATGCTACGATATTTAAATTATGCAGCAATCAAATCAGTTTATCATTCAAATGAATTACAATTACCTGGAACTTTACACACTCATTGATTCAAACGCACAATTATTTTAAAAGTAACCAGTTATGATATTCCAAGAAGAGATTTTCAGTTGTTTATCGATGGTGTTGGTTCCACTGTCAAGTACAATCTCATCCACCTTACGTAGCAAGTCTGTATGTAATGTCTACTCATACACACATGCTAATTGTCGGTAGAATTATCCAGTCATCCTTCTTGAAGCAAATGGGTTTCATGCACTGCGTTGATCTCAAGCGTTTTCGTTAATATATATTTTCATTTTATGAATTTCTTTAGATTCCTTGTCTTCCCCTCTCCAGAGATCGATGTATATTTGCTTCCAGGGGAGATGTAGATCTGTCTACTTGATTAGTAAAGTCATGTTCTTCACAATCCATGTTTGAATCTTCTGAATTCTTGTCTTCTATTGAACCATACAAAGTCAGGCCAAACTCGTTCTCCTTTTTGCTTCAGGCCGAACTAGTTTTCATTTTTGCCTCCAGGCAGAACTCGTTTTCCTTTTGTCTTTATATATATATATATTATATATGTATGAGGTAATTTTTAGATATATATCTATACCTTGAATATTAGGTTGTTATATATTTATATATATACATATATATATATGTATATATATATATATATATATATATATATATATATATATATGTGTGTGTGTGTGTGTGTGTGTGTGTGTGTGTGTGTGTGTGTGTACTTTTGTACTTCCATTTTGCTTAGTTTTACAACTACCAGAGGTCATACGTGAATTGGATTTTTGTGATATTCAATTTTCATTCATATTGATACTTGCTTTATAATCTTTTAACTTTAGATTTTCGGGTTTCTCTGAATTCATAGCTTAAATTAGATGCGTGCCGTTAATTTTAAACTTTAATCTGTTCCCATTAAGCAATGGCTTTTATTACAGTCTACAACTGCAATTGTAACAATTTCGAAACTTGTGTTTGTTTCAAATGTTCTGTCAAAGAATCCTAATGTCTTCATGCATGAACCCTCAAACTGTTTCCATTTTAAATGACTCTAATGTGATTTCCGCTTACGTATTTTTTCACAAAGTTCATCGGAATTAGCTTTACTTCGTTTTCTGTATCGACTTGCATTTTCAAATTTTTCCAATCCAATTTAATTTCCATATAGGTATTTTCTTTTCTTTTTTTCCTCTCTATTGAGAAAAACATTCATTTCATTCTATAAAGTGTTTCCCATTTTTTTCTTTATATTTTCCTTTTTTTATTCATTGATTAAAAAAGATTTTTCTTTTCACACTTTTTACATATCAGTCTTTATGCCGGGATTTTTTCTCATAATTAAAATATCTTAAAATATCTTCATTTTTATCTTATTATATATATGTCCATAATTTGTTTCCTTATTGAATTTTTCAATCAACTATTCCTGTTGTATAAATTCCTTAATGACTTGCTAATATATATATATATATATATATATATATATATATATATATATATATATATATATATATATATATGAAAAACGGATAAAATCACCCAACCAAGTTTAAAGGGCCGAACCTTCCTGTCCATCTTACTTGCAGCAAGGTGAAATAGATTTATATCTTCATTCAAAGGTATTATGTGAAGTGAGTACAAACGAATCCAACCAAAACCTGAACACGATTTGCCAATACTGCTTTCCGGGCCAATAACCGTTATGCCACCCCACTCTACATACACTGTAAATGAGGAAAAATTTTAAACCAAACGAAAAATGTGAAAGTACAGATCTTCATTCTATATAAATGGAAACTTCTATCACACCATTACAGTCCTCTCGCTAACTTATAAGCCTAAAATAGAAAATACATTAATGCTTAATATTAAATTTCCAAACAAATATTCCATCAAAGGAGAGATGCAAGAATTGAATGATTTCGTAAAACATCAAGATGAAAGCGAGGCAGATCAATGAATAAATTTGAAAACTGAGCTGCTTTGTTGATTGGTTGACAGCGCAATGACGTAACTAAAAGCTTTTCCATGATCTCCATTGAGAATTAATCCAAGGACCTTTAGTTGAAGAATCGATTTCGATGTCTACGAGTTCACATTTCCTTTGCCAAATGCATCCCATTAGGTTCAGAAGGAAGAGAGGCATTGCTCAGTGTGTCTCGGCAGTCAATCAGTTTGATTCGATATTGTCAATCACATGAAGAAGAGACTAAAAAAGAAAATAACAGAGGAAATATTGTAAAAAATCGATAGAAATCGACTGGAGAAAGAGATGGAAGCGAAAGAGAAAGAGACTGGGAAAAAAATCAAACAATTTTCGCATGCTCTAAAACAATGGAAAACACGCACACACACACACACAAACACACACACACACACACATATATATATATATATATCGATTTGTATATGCCCATAAATGAATGTGGTAGCACGCGTATACGTACGTGGTTGAAATCTTACATAACTAATATATCTAATTATATTAAAATTCATCGAAAATAAATCTAATTAGATCAAGAAGAATGTCAGTCAAGTTAAATGTTTGTGTGGAAATAACTGCAAATATTATTTACGTAATTCATTTATTTTGTTTCCTAAAATGAAAAATGGATTTTGGTAGTGCCGATCACAGCAAAACCAATGAAACATCTACCGAAGATAGATAGATAGATTGGAATAGCAATGGGAAAACATTTCTATAAAAAAAATAAATAAATACTACACATTTTAAAAGTTACGTTGCAGTTGACTTGGAGAATTGTATTCTCTTCACCACACACGAATTTTTATTATTTT
Organism: Sepioteuthis lessoniana; assembly: GCA_963585895.1. NCBI lineage: Eukaryota > Metazoa > Mollusca > Cephalopoda > Myopsida > Loliginidae > Sepioteuthis > Sepioteuthis lessoniana. The sequence goes on from OY757941.1 coordinate 23,782,558, forward strand.
TTGCTTATTTCTTTCTGACTTTTTATATTTTGAACATTTTTACAACGTCATCAGAAAATAAAATTATGTTTTACTGCGTCATCATGAGCTGATGTAGAAAAGCAGAAAATAAATAGAAAAAAAAACAAACATCGCTACTTAATTATCAATCCATCTATCAGTCCATCAATTTCATAATTTCTTGATCCTTGGTTAAGTTTTGATGATTAAACACGTATATGGCGGTAATTCTATTTTTATATGACAAAGGCGTCCGAAGTCACGTGACAAAATCAGATGATCAAGAGTTCAATCAGGCGCCGATTGGCATAGTAAGTCATGACGAAATCTTGATACGAGTCACAATCTTTTGTTAAGCATAAATTCCTTTCTTTTTTACGTAAAACAGCTGTAAAATCAAATAATAATAGCCCAATGCCTCATTTGGGGAAGAAGAAAGCGATCGGTCTTCTTTGTACTTGTTATTTTAAGAAGACTTTGCTAGCCACAGTCGTGACTCATCTATACAATACATTAATCTCAATACATGCTCATCAGAAACGCTGGGATCAGCAAAATGCCACCTTCTCTATATGAAAATCAACTTTATGTACAATGATTTAGATTTTTTGTGTGTGTTTCCAGCTTATTGCTTTCGTCAGAGAACATATATGACACAAAGCCTTGTGAATGGTGTACTCAGTGAGACTTGAACACATTCAGGTTTGAAGTTTGAATGGCTTTCAGTTGGTCATAGGTTTATATGAAGGTTACTCCTTTCTTTTCTTTTCTCTGGGTGTGTCTACCTTGGTCTGTTTACCCCTGATTGGTCTTTGATATCTAATATATTTTTGTCGTTTTACTCTTAGTAGTTGTGTGTGTGTGTGTGTGTGTGTGTGTGTGTGTGTGTGTGTGTGTGTGTGTGTGTGTGTGTGTGTGTGTTAGAGTGATTTCAGATTTCCCTTACAGTTATTTCTTCTTATCTATGAGTGTACGTGTGTCTTGAGTTTTCTCTGTGTGTGTGTGTGTGTGTGTGTGTGTGTGTGTGTGTGTGTGTGTGTGTGTGTGTGGTTTGATATTTACTGGTAATTATTTTTAATAATAATTTTTCTAATGATTTTGATACATATATATGTCTGCTTCCATTTGTGTATGTGTATAATTAATGTTTGATTCAACGTTAGTTACAATTTGTCTCTGAGATTTTTTCTTTTATTTGAAGTAATGTGTTATCGTTAGTTTGGTATATGGGCATAATTTTAAATTTACTTTGATTAAATTCGTACAGGTGTTTCGATACATTTGATTTTCTATTTTCTGTTATTTTAATATTGCTCTTGTGAAGTAATATTCTTGTATTAATGGCCTGTGTTGACCCAATGTATATTTCTTTGCATTCGCTACATTCAAGTACGTAAACTACATTTTTTCAGTTGCAGCTTAAGTCTTTATCTATTTTGAATTTTGTATCCGGGTTTTTAAAGGTATAGAATTTCCCTTCTATTATTATAGCACTTTTTTTCTTGCATTCGGTAACCCCTGGTGTTTTTTCCGAATGTAGAAGAGGGGAGTATTCTTTTAAAATTTTTGGCTTGTCTCTGGCTTTTAATGATTTTTATTGAGTCTAGTTTTTCTTTGATTGTGTCATTGTTTTTAAGTTCTAGATTTTTTTATAATTTCTGTGAATAGTTCTTGTTTGTTTGTTTTTTAAGGTTATAACGTATGCAAGGGGTTTATCGTTCTTGTGCATTTTCGGATTCCTAAATTCTCTTGGTGGTATTTTTTCAGCTAATTCCAGTCTCTTATTTATTTGTGTTGTTGGGTATCCTCTCTAGTTTATGATTGTGTGTAGTTCTTTAAGGCGAGTTTTTTTAGGCTTTTATCCGTAATTATGGTATATATTCTACGTACTAGAGTGCAAGGGATGGATTTTATACAGTTTTGGGTGTGGTAGCTATTAAAGTGGAGGTATTGTTGGGTGTCTTCGGGTTTATGGTCGATAATTTATCTGTGATGATTTGGCCATTAACGTTTTTTATGAGGATGTCTAAAAATGGTAGTTCTTTTGAGGTGTATTCCATAGTAAATTACACAACTTACTCCAAAACCAACAACACCCAAATAAAATTTATGCACATATATATATATATATATATATATATATATATATATATAATCATGACATATGTAAACAACCTATGTGCCGCATACTGGACATCCTGGACATATGTATCTATATATATATACGTGTGTGTGTATATATATATACATATATACGAAGCAGCATCAAATGTATATATATATATATATATATATACATGCATTTTTGTGTTTGCATTTTTGTTTGTCTCTGTATATGTGTCTGTGTGTTAGTATCTGTGTGAGTGTGTGTTTGATACTTCTTGTAATTAATATTTCTGTCTAGCATTGCCTTATTTATGGTGGAGATGTCTCCCTTTTAATTAAAACACATATACTCCGTTTTTTCTATATTCACATGGAGGCTAATGCTCCCTGCTGCCTGCTGCTGACACTGTAGTAAGGATTCGGCTTGGGTAGGTGTATTTGCCAGAAGCGCGATGTCATCTGCATAGGCAGCGTCCGTAATAGTTTCTACTCGCAGAAGACCCAACAAACCAGTCTTTTTTCCGACAGATTCGTCTAAAATACATGACATATGTAAACATTTTATGCACCGCATACTGGACAGGTTTTTTTTTTTTTTTTTTTTTTTTCATCATGTTCTTGTATTCAGCTTAATTCTATCTACATTCGTGTTCCCATGTGTAAAGTCAGCTTTTTAATGGATGAACGTGATTACAAAGTTTACAGGTCTCTTTGTAGATCAATCTTTAAACGTCATTTGTTATTTTGTATAAAAAGATAAACATGGGTTTAATATAAGATTATATAAGAAATTAATTCCTCGTGATGATCTATCTCTTCGTCATTCTTTTACTTTTGTCTATAACAGAAATTAACCCAGATTAAAATATTTTTGATTATTTTCCCTAAAATTCTATCTCTCTCACTGCCAACTTTTTACAACACACCACTTTCCTAACTCCCTGTGTCACTTGCTACATGTAACGAAAATAGTAGTTGAATTCTAGAACCCAAAAGACAAAATATTCTCGATGCTTGATGCCAGCATTTATCTGCAATACATAAATTCCCGGAACCTCACAAACTAGGCAGCAAATGCAAGAAGCCTTAATAAGATTTTCTCTCGCTTACCGCAGACCCTGAGGGAGCCAAAAAGGTTTGAAAAGTCAATTAACTAAAGTGCTCATCACCATAACCCAAGCATCTGTATGCAAGTCGATGCGATAATGTCGACAAGTGACGAGCATTTCACTTAATAAGATTTACCAAAATGTCTCATGAACGACGTTTGCGTGCCGAGATGTTTCAGTGAAAGGCTGATTGATATCAATAGCTTTAAAAGCAGTCAATTGATCAAGAGGTATTTTTCAAAAATCTCTTGTTTCTTCGCATCATGATACGAGATGAAAACGAGATGAAGTATGAATAGTTTTACGACCTGTATTGGCACGGATTTTACAGATGTCGACTAGAAATCTACATGAACATTGCTAACGAAAAATAATTCTGGCATAATGAAATACTTCTTTACATTCTTTTTACACAAGATGTCTCTTGTAATTCTGAAAATTCCCTCCACACCCAATAGTGCCGTCAACTTTTCATGTACATACAAGAGGGATCAGTAAGTTCGTAGCCTGACTGACATGTAGTTGTTTGCAGAAATTTTATCTCATATTTTCACTGTATAACGTTCTGTCTATGGGGGTCAGTAGGGTAGGAGATTGTGGAAGAAGTATCCCTTGCAGTGTAAACTAAATACTTTTAAGTACTTTAAAAGGGATGGCTAAAAAGTTCACAGTTTGAAAAGTTCATACGATGAACGACGTGCCAACTTTTTTGACCAATGGGATCCAAACACGGAAATAATGATGGAAGGAATGTAAAGACTGCAAGGTGAACTATGTTGAAAAATTAAACCTTATTTGGTCACATTCCATAAGTGTATCTTGGTCAGCCTATGAACTTTTCAGCTGACCCTCGTTGGCTGCAGGCTTATTAATTTACCTCGATATATAATGACTGTGTGTGAATTAAACAAAAGTTTGTGAGTATTATGTATTACCAAATTTATTCGCTCAAAACTTTTGGGACTTTGGTTTTTAACTGATAATGAAATCTATTAAAGCAGCAATGTAACTCTACAGTGATATAGTGTAATTCAATAAGCTTAATATCTATTCATGAATTCATTTATTTACGAAATGATCTCTGTCAATCAATATTTACTTGTGTTGTTGGGTATCCTCTCTAGTTTAGGATTGTGTGTAATTCTTTAAGGCGAGTTGTTTTTTAGGCTTTTATCCGTGATTATGGTATATATTCTACGTACTAGAGTGCAAGGGATGGATTTTATTCAGTTTTGGGGGTGGTAGCTATTGAAGTGAAGGTATTGTTGGGTATCTTCGGTTTTATGGTTGATATATGTGATGATTTGGCAATTAACGTTTTTTATGAGGATGTCTAAAAATGGTAATTATTTTGAGGTGTATTCCATAGTAAATTACACAACTTACTCAAAACCAACAACCCCCAAATAAAATTTATGCATATATATATATATATATATATATATATATATATATATATATATATATATATATATATATGTGTGTGTGTGCGTGCGTGCGTATATGTATATATATATATATATATATACGAATAATTTTGACTCGTATTACCTTTCACTTTCCTAATTCTAGTAGCTTTTTATCACAAATATTATAAATATTTTGACTAGTATTATCCTTCATTTTCCAAATTTTAATTGTTTTTTAGCACAATTATTAATTATTCATGTTGTTGACTAGTACTATCCTTTATTTTTCCTAATTCTTGTTGCTTTTTATCACAATCACTATTATTAATAATTTTGACTAGAATTATCCTTCCTTATCTTAATTCTTGATACTTTTTATCGAAACTCAGTCAGATTGTCACTTTTATAACAGCAAAAACAGTGTGCATTGAAAACAAGAATGCAGATTAAGCTCTCGTTAAGACACGAACTCATGTCTCATTCTGCCTAGAGAAGTCAAGTTCTACGTAACAACTTTTTACCGACTCAGCAACGAGAACTTATTCTAATTGATTTTTATCGCAGCTCGCTCAGGTTATCATTAATAGGTACAAAGTGTATATTCTTGTTTCAAAATGCGCTGTTCTTTGTTATCGTAGAAGTATAGCCAAGTTATTGTATAAGGCCAGAATTATAGGGCGCTCCGTGATAATTGAGTTTACTTACCATTGCACGACAGGGGCATCCATACTAAAACTTTAATTACGGAGATTTTCTTAAAGAAATGAACGTTTTAAGTATTCAGGTTCAATTATATACTTCCTGATAAAAACTAGAGTATGAGCTCCTGCCGTTGAAAATCAAAACAAATTAATAATAAATCGTAACATCGCAAAAAAGATGATTTGAATTGAAATCTAAAAATAGATATCTCGTTTGTATTATAGGCTTTTGGCTCATAATTTTCTATCATAAAAGCAATTTATAATAACACAGTTACACTCAATTTATGTTACTTGTAATTTACCTTGAATTCTTGGTGATTATGAAACCTTCTCCAACAAAAGGTCATTGTTCTTTAATGTTCTTGTCCCTATATATAATTATTATCTGCCTGACCTTCTTCTGATATGAATAGAATATATTGTCCGTCCATTTTAAAATTAGATTCATTTTATGTAGTCGCGATCAGAGACTTTTGAGTTAAAAGAGAATGAATATCATAGACGATGCTTCGTTCTTTTCTTTTCTTTTCTTTTTTTTTTTTTTTTTTTGTCATAATATTCGTCGTCTGACACTTTTCATAACTTTACGGGATCTGCAATTTTTATCACCGATTTAATATCGTGTTTATTGCATCGTCTCCCCGATAGAATTCCTTCCTTACTTAGTAGCCTTCCTTACCCAATGGCCTTTCTTACCCAGAAGCCTTTCTTACCCAGAGAACAAGTTTCTTTCTAGTTTGAAATTATCTTTTATGGCATTGATTTTACAAACTACATTTTATTATTATGTCTAATTGTAGACGCTATTGTTTTACGCATATACGTATATAAATATAGATGTATGCATATACGTATTTGTCCGTATAAATGCTTCATAACGCATTTACTCAAATACATACAAAATAACCATCAGTGTTGGGAAAAACAGGAGCAGACCTTTCCGTATGTCTATCATAGAACATAATTTATCCGTTCATTTCAAAGTTGGCAATGTTTTTAATACATCACCATTGTTTAGTATTATTATTATAAGAATGTAAAAGCGCGTGCATACGTGGCGTGCAATGAAACAGGTACATCACTTTTGTGCGATTCTTAAATGAAAAGTTTCTTTACATTATTTTTAGGGCTTAGAAGCTTATTTATTGGTCAGCCATTTCGAAATTAGATCCACTTTATGTAATCACAAGGGGAGACTTTTAGGTTGGGAGAAGAATGAATATCACAAAATATGGCCCTTTTCTTTCTTTTTTCTTTTGTCGCAATATTTATCATTATGCATTTTTCATAACTTTATGGGGCCAATAATTCAAATAATCGATTTTATAAGGTAACACTTTTGATGTAAGTCGGCTACACTCTCCAAGTGAATGAGCATCGCTGGCTAAAAAATATCCACTCATCCAGCTGAAACAAGCCAGTAAAAACGCTTCAAATTGCCTCTTTTTTCGGGGGGAGGGTTCAACAGGCAAGCTAAAGAATACGATATCATGTACATTGACATAATATCTGTAGAAAGCAAATCAGGCGAAAATGTTGTGTAATTCATTTGAGTTTTGGGGAGTCATCTTTAAGACGAAAACCGAATACTGAAATGTTACAAAAGGGTCCTCAAAAAAAATGATACTAGCTTAAAACCACCTTCAGTGACCATTAAGCTCAATGCCGAAACGCATCCTATTTTAAAATACATTTACTATAGCTAATTTCATTTATTATAAATCTTCCCTGAGAATTTATGATTGCGGACATACTGTAAGATATGAAAGATATTTAAGAAATTAAGATGTTTTATATTTGACAACTTACGTTTGTCCAGCCGTTCACAAAGCTGTTCAAATGTTTAATAAAAGGAATTAAGTTTTTAAAAATCCAATAATTAGTTAATTTAAAGTCAAGAAACATTCACTTCCTTTTTCAAGTTTTTTTTTTCTTTTCTTTTTCTTTTCTTTTTTTTTTTTTTTTGACAATTGAAAGAATTTTACTTGTTAACTCTTTATCGTCGTTTTTTGCTTCCTTTTGCTTTTTTTTGATAGGGGAGTGATACGTTTGACTCATATCCACTCTTTTGATTCATTTTCCCTGTCAGTGGGACCAAATGAGACGTGTGTAACGTTGCTTCACCAACTCGGTACCGTCTCGAAAATCAATAGGCGCCATACTTCTCAAATACAAGACCGACCCGTTGCTTCAATACGAAGAGTTTATTGGCTGACTGTAATATTTCATACAGCCTTGCCACGAACACAAGAGAAAGACAGAATAAAAGATATACTGTTGTTATGTCGAAAAGCTATCAGATACATGGATGATAGACGAAAGAAAATACCGACTGCGCTTTCTTCGTCCCTAACGGGCCATTCGTCCAAACGGACTATCGCAGCTTTGACCCTCTGCTCCCGACTCTGAACGAACTTCACAAACTCTAAACAGCCCCAAACTGCCCAAACTCAATTAAATAACTTTGCTTATATAATAATCTTAATTTCCTCATCCTGTAATGATATAAGAACACGTGTCACTAACTTTTTAGTGTGACGTTATCACCTAAGTCAGTCGATATGCCTTCAATTTTGTTTACTTTCCAATATCTGAACTACGTACGGATTTCAAAACAAATCTCCAATATATCAGCCCAAGTGATGTCCAAAACAACCTGTCAAGTTAACCTGCCGACACGTGCATGCGACCTACACTTCCATTCAAAGTCTTTAACTCACCTATAATCTATCGCAACAAATAAAACAATTAACAAATATAGTTGTCATCCTTAATTATATTACATTACTCACCCTCATACCACAAGAAATTTTTTCGATGAAAAATATCCTTAAAACCTATATCACAATATTAAATGATTTTTATCAGCAATTTGTAATAATTTCTCTCGTGTCACGAACCCAAACAATACAGCAACACAAAAAAAAAACTATAAAAAAGATTTTAAAAAAAAAAAAAACAGATGCACTCATTTGAACAGTTCAATGCTAAATTTTGTGTTTCTACTGCTAAAAAAGTCAATACGGTTCTCTTTTCGAATCTTTCTTTTTCTTTTTTTTTCTTTTTGTTATCTTTTTTCGTTTTTCTGTTCTTTTTCTTTACGTCATGTCATTTTTTTTTTTCGTTTTCTTCAAAGCAGTTACTTTTGTCTTGTTTCTTTCTTTTTTCTTTATTCTTTTTATTTTTCTTTGTCTTTTTTTTTTTTTTTTTTTTTTTCTTAAGCCATACTAATTTTTTTCTTTATGTTCGAACGTCTTTATTACTTTGCTAATTATCACACATTTTTTTCTTACCACTGTTCATAGCTATATTTCTTTTCGTTTCCTTTTTTCTTTTCTTTTTTCTTTTTTCTATGGTTCAATGCCTTTCTTACTTCGCTAATCATTTTTTCTTCTTAATCCATTGCTCCATTACTTTTCTGTATTTTTTCTTCTTTCTATAAATCTAAATCACTTCTTCTCGGCCTTTTTCTCCATCCCTCTCTCCTTTTTCGTTCACCCAAGCCTGTAAAAGTTCACGCTGTAATCCCTAACTAACAGGTAACTAACAGGTACCCCCTCAAAACTGAACGTGGCCCGTATCCAAACTGTCGTAATTTCTCTTTTTATCTTTTTTTCCTTTTCCGATTAAAACATCGTAGCACTCGTTTCCTACTCACCCACAAATCAAGATAAAATCACTGACACCTTTTCCCAACCAATACAAACTTTTCCTTTCTTCCTTGATTCTTTCCGGGGAGAACTCGGCAAAAACTATTTGCCCACATCCGCAGAGACGATTATTTGCCAACACAAACGTTTCGTCTCTTCTACCTTTTTTCTCCATCTTCAAAACTTCCCGCCAATTTCTCCATTCCTGGAACCATAAGTACCATTCCGAACCATAATCACCGCGCAGCTAGCGAACCAATCATAAATATCAAACTGTACCAGAAAATCCGGAGATATCACCAACAAGTCGCACCCCACAATCGAAAACATTTACCCTTTCAAAACATACGAACCTAGTATCACTGTCATTTAACCTTGTAAAACATTTGAACTACGGAGAATGTGGTTACTAAAACTTTTACGAAAACTATCTTCTTATCCAATTTCTACGAAAAATCCTACAAACACGGATTCTTTCTCGTGGAACGACTGATAATCTCAACAGAACCAAATTAATGACAGAATTTCCACACAAAGTCCAAACAAAGTAAACTCTCAGACAACCAGGCTCGAAATCCGACTTAACCGAACGAAAAACAGCAAGACGACCAACGGATTCTTAGAAAATAATATAGTACATTCCCTAATCGAAAAACAGCAAAGCGACCAACGGATTCTAAGAAAAATATAGTACATTCCCTAATCGAAAAACAGTAAAGCGAACAACAAATTCTTAGAAAAAAAATATAGTACTTTCCCTAGTCGACAAACAGCAAGGCGACCAACGGATTCTATGAAAAAAGTATAGTTCATTCCCTAATCGAAACAAAGCAAGACGACCAACAGATTCTATGAAAAAAAAATAGTACATTCCCTAATCAAAAGACTGCAAGGTGACCAACAGATTCTAAGAAAAGAAAATACAGCACATTCCCTAATCAAAAAACAGCAAGGCGACCAACAGATTCTAAAAAAAATATATCTAGTACATTCCGACTGAACCGAACGAAAAACAGCAATGCGACTGTTGTATAGCCGTAATACATATACAAATATAAAGCGGAAACATAATCAAACATAAGGAGGAACTTCAATGAAGGAACGAACATACTTCTTTATAAAAATATACCCCTCTAATATGAATTGGCAGAGAGAACAATATTCGAATGAGCAATTTACTTACAGTCTTGAAGTGTTTCTCTTTTTTTTTTCTTTTTTTTTTTTCCTTTTTTTTTTTTTCATCTTTTCTGTTTTTCGTCGTTAGTCTGTTCTGGTTTTCTTCTTTTTCCCAATCTGTTGCATTTTTTCTTTGTTATTTTCCGCTGTCTCTTCATTTTCCTTCTTTCTTTTTGTGTCTCATTCGTCCTCGAAGTGTTGCATTCTGTTTCCGATTTTCTCTTCGGCCGTTTCTTTGATCGTTTACGTGTTGCATACTCATTTGCCGTATCATAACGACTCAATAATAATAAAGACAGACACACGCAGAAAGACGCAGGAATAAACGACGCAGGAAGGAAGACGCAAGAAGACTTCTTTAGAAAAATATTCACCTCTCACTTTATTGCAAGGGTTCGAAAGGGTTGTTCAAGGTTTGCATGTGAGAGGGTGCTGGAGACCGAACATAAACTTCATATTTTGACCCCACTGTTATGACCGTCACGTTGTGTCTTTTTTGTTCTCTTAGATGCTCAACCAGAGGTCTTTAGGGTCCACTGCTGGATGCTGGCTTTCTTTATGGCATCTTATCAGCATCTTCTCTGGACCCCTAACTCCATCGGGGGTTTCCGAGGACCCCCTCGGTCGGGTTTGGCTTTCCCTACCATATCTCGTCTCTAACTCTCTGGAAGTCCACTGGCAACTCCATCGGGGCTTTCCGAGTGCCCCCTCGGTCGGGTGTGGCTTTCCCTTGCACATCTTGTCTCTAACTCTCTGGAATTCTACTGGCAACTGCTTTGGCACCCAACTCAACTCAATTATATAAAATTCAACGCCCACACGATCGCCCACACGATCGCCCACAGGATCTTTGAAATCGAATGTTTAATCGTCATCAAGCGGAAATAACTGTCATGCAGTTCAGAGGTTACTCTCTTCCGGTGCATCACTGTAGTGGCACAATGGGACCTTCACCTTGTCCCATATCATAAGCCTTAATCCGCCCACACGATCTCTTTCGATTACTGGCCATTGGAATGTGTCACCTCCTTCCGGTGTATCACCTTGGAATAGCATTTTTGGGGCGGGGCGAGGGTCAAAATATAACATACGTTTAATTCAGGTTCGAAATCACGCCCAGGCACTAAATATTAATATGTTGTATATCCATAATACAACTATATATACAAATATAAGCGGAAACATAGTCAACTATAATGACGAACTTCAATGAACGAACGAACAGACTTTTTTATAAAAATATACCTCTCACACTTTATTCTCGAAAGAGTGATGTTTCTTGTGTGTGAGAGGTGAGTTGGATACGGGGACATACTGTTATTTTGACCTAAAGTTCTTCTCGCGACCCTATCAGCACTTCTTTCTCATCTTGGCTGGGTTGCTCAACCGTGGGTCACTAAGGGCCCAAAGCCCTCTGTCTGCAGCTGGTCTCAATTCAGCATCTTGTCTCCAACTGACTCCAACTGGCTCTGATCGCCTCGGGCACCTGGTTATATAATTGTCTTACGTCAACCTTCCTCCGCTGTTCTTCCGCTTATTTACACAGGTGCATCTCTTGATTGACGGCTCGGTTGAGTGTCAGTATGTTACGCGACCAACGGATTCTATGAAAAAAAAATATAGTATCTGCCCTAATAGAAAAATAGCAAGGCGACCAACGGATTCTACGAAAAAATTTATAGTACATTCCCTAATCGAAAAACAGTAAGGTGAACAACAGATTCTAAGAAAGAAAATATAGTTCATTCCATAATCGACAAACAACAAGGCGACCAACAATTCTATGAAAAAATATATAGTACATTCCCTAATCGACAAACAGTAAGGTGACCAACGGATTCTATGAAAAATATATCGTACATTCCGATTGAACCGAACAAAAAAGGCGAAGAACAGTTTCTAAGAAAAAAAATATAGATCATTCCCTAATCGACAAACAGCAAGTCCACCAACGGATTCTCAGAAAAAAATATAATACATTCCGACTGAACCGAACGAAAAACAACAAGGCGACCCACGGATTCTTTGAAAAAATATAATTTATTCCCAAATCGAACAGCAAGTTGACCAACGAATTCTAAGAAAAAAATATAGTACATTAACTAATCGAAAGCAGCAAAGTGACCAACGAATTCTATGAAAAAAATAGTTTATTCCATAATATAAAAACAGCAAGGCGACCAACGGATTCTCAGAAAAAAATATAGTTCATTCCCTAATCGACAAGCAGGAAGGCGACCAACGGATTCTATGAAAAAAATATAGTACATTCCCAAATCGTCAAACAGAAAGGCGACCAACGGATTCTATGAAAAAAAATATAGTATATTCCGAATGAACCGAACGAAAAACAGCAAGGCGACCAACGGATTCCAAGAAAAAATATAGTTCATTCCTTAATCAACAAACAGCAAGACGACCAATGGATTCTAAGAAAAAAATATTGTATTTTCCCTAATTTAAAAGTAGCAAAGTGACCCATGAATTCTTAGAAAAAAATATAGTACATTCCCTAATCGAAAAACAGCAAGGCGACCAACGGATTCTAAGGAAAAAAAATATTGTTCATTCCTTAAACGAAAAACAGCAAAGTGACCAACGAATTCTTAGAAAAAATTATTGTATATTCCCTAATCGACAAACAGCAAGGCGACCAACGGATTCTAAGAAAAAATATATAGTACATTCCCTAATCGAAAAACAGCAAGGCGACCAATGGATTCTAAGAAAAAAAATATAGTTCATTCCCTAATCGACAAACAGCAAGGCGACCAACAGATTCTGTGAAAAAAAATATAGTACTTTCCCTAATCAAAAAGCAGCAAAGTGACCCACGAATTCTTAGAAAAAAATATGGTTCATTCCCTAATCGAAAAACATCGATAATTGGGTTTCTTTTTAACCTTGCTTTAATTTACAAATACGACTAAATATTTTAAAAACCACTTGTTAAATTTTCAATGGCTTCGTTTTTTAAATGAAGGATTCCTTTTCTTTTTCGTAATAAAGTAAATGTTACAAGAAAAGATTTTATCAATAACATTAAAGTGTGCAATTTGACTGATTTGATTAATGCCAATTAGACAAATAATTAGGAATCATTGACTAAGCTTAGCCCAAGGCTAGGACCCAGTGAGGATCTAACTCACTAATAATATCTAACTCATTACCACATGAAGCGGCCAAAGTCAACTCGTTAAGTGGATTAAAAATGAATACTGACAATATCAAAATAAATTAACTTGCAAAAATCAAGGTTTCGGTAAATTTTTACCCTTTAACCCATCCTAGTTTACCGAAAACTAAAAATCATATTCTACTTTTTTGGTGAATGCATGTAAACATCCTGAAGAAATTTTGAAAAAAGAACCAATATTCAAGAGTTTAGAAGGGGGATCACTTTATTATATAATTTTAACGTAAAATGATCACCAGTTTCCGGACCAGCAAACATTACTGACTACCAGAGATAGCGGTAAAGGGACGTGTAACCAAATTAGTAGAAAAAAATTGATTTTAGTTTTCGCTGAAATCCGATGGGTTGAAAGGTAAAAATTTACCCAAGTTTTCTTTAACGTGTCCTGGATATGACACTAAAATGCATCCGGTGGTGAAGACCACTTGAGAGTATGATGTCATCCTTTCGTCAACAATACTCCCAGGCCCACCTGAAGTAGTACTTCTATTTATAGATCATATAGATGTTTGAAAATTATTAGTATCATTTTGTGCGTAAAAAAATTATTATTATTACGTAGTAATAATTATTTGCTCGCAAAAAATTCTGGCTTCAGCATTAGATAACCCAGTAAGGGTTGATATGATAACCAATTGATCGACTCATTTATGAGTCATAAATTCTTGTTTACTTGGTGGCTGTTTCATAATAAATTAAGAAAGAAATTAGAAAAATGTTGGAGTCAATAAAATAACAAAGAATTTAGAATATATCTTTAACATATTGATCTATATGAAAAGGCATTGAAGTATGCAAGTTCGAACTCTAGTCGTGTTATTATGATCACTTTGGGAAAGACATAAATTCTTCAAACCTGTTATTCGTATTAGAAACAATCCTTCAAAAATAATAACATCAAAATGAACGGTGACTACGTCAATTTGAGGCGAAAATAAGTCTAATAGCGCCAAATTTTAACAGTATGAAATGGCCCCTTTTTTTCTCTTCACTCTTTATTCTTATTTTTATTTCTATTATTTTTTTCTTTTTTTTTTTTGTTGAATTAAATTTTTGTCCCAACACTTGTGCTCCTAAGATACACGGAGGGATAAATCTACGAAGTGTAGTGGCTAACGTGCTATACTGCGACCTCATGGTAAGCGAGTTCGAACTCCAGTCACGTGATTATGTTTACTTTAGGACTAAAGCTCTAATTACCACCACCCCCTTAACGGATCATCAGGAAGTCTCATACCGGTATGAGACTTCCTGATGATCCGTTAAGGTGAAACTTTAGTAGGAGATTTCCGACTCGCGATTTAAGTTAATTTTATATATATATTGTCATCATCAAGTTGTGCCGATAACACGGATACCTTTGACTCTTTGGGGCCATCTGTCAATATCGTACATTGCTCTTAACAGATCCTCTAAATGGTATTTAGTGTCCACATAAAATCGATGAATATAGGTTTTTGCTGGTCAGTCAACACTGGTGTGTCCATGTAGGGAAGACCAAAGGTGAACTTCGCTTTTACCCCTGCTTCTCCAGCAGTGACCAGCACATCTTATTCGTCAAGCTTGAATGGTTTGTGAGATGGAAGGTAAATGTCCGTACAGCTGCTGTTTTGTCGGGTTCTTTTTCCATGCTTTGTTCAAAACGACACCCAGTATCCTTATGCAATTCTCATCTTGCTTTTACTCAAAACGCTTCGTTAAAGTCCGTGTGGTAAAGCTTGGAAATATTCCTATTTTATTTATTTCAGAGATTAGAGTTTCATATCGACCATTTTCATATGGACTATAATCTGTCGTAAGTAATCCTTCTTTTTTCAATGTGCATCTCATCTACTTTTAGTAGATGAGATCTATTGCTGCCGAGGAATGTAAATTGATCTATTAATTTTAGAAATCTACATTTTCTTTTCTTTTTTTTTTTTTCTTCAATTCACAATAATTTTAGAAACTTGTCGTTTAATGTGGAGATGTCTCCATCTTGATTAGAACACATGGATTTTGTTTTATCTGAGTTCACGTAGAGGTTAATGTCTCTGGATGCAGACATTCGGCTGACGCATTTGCGAGAAGCAATAGATCATCTACGTAATCTGCATCTGTGATGGTTCTTGCCTTTTTTAGATCATTTTCTTTCATTAGACTTATTGATGTTCTTAATGCGTAATCTAAGCAGATTATAAATAGAAATGAAGCTAATATATCACTTTGTAGATACAAGAAAGGTTCGCTCATCTAATGGTGACACCGACTTCTTTGACATATATATATATATATATATATATATATATATATATATATATTTGCAACATATAAATGTGTAAGTGATTGAATAAAACACCGGAACAAAACACATGGAATAAATCTTATTTCTCTAATTCAAGTGAAAAGTTTGTTGAAAAAGTCATTTCTTGAAAGAAAAGATAATATTTGTCAAAGCGTAAATATTTGCAATATTTACGTTAAAAGAAAGAAGATATCATGCATTAAATATTGTACTTTGCGTTGTCTAATTTTTGCTGATATATTTTGTGAGTGTGAAAGATATTTGCGTGAATATGTCACTACGATAGAGAGAAAGTATATTAATGCACTTACATGTAAGTGGATACGCTTAAAATATTCATCTGCAGAGGAAGATTGAAATAGTATTCAAAATGTCTTAACATAAACAATAGTGTCATTCCATTTAAGATGATTAAGCAATTTTGAAATTAAATGCAAAATTGAAAGAACCGAATGTTAGATTTTCACTCAAAAGAAATCAAGTCAAGAATTTTGAGCAGTTTTACAGAATGAATCCATAAATCTACTCAAGCATTAACTCTTTCATTGCTTATTTATAAGACTGATGAAGGGTCGTAATTAGAAAAAAATAAGGATTTATCTATTATTCTAATTGATTAAAAAATTTATTTTTAGAAGGGAATTTTTTTTAAAACTATTTGGGGTTTTGATCGTTTTAATTTTGTGTGGCAAGTCAAATATTGTTATCTGCAAAATCTCAAAGAAATTTTAAAACGAGTTGGAAGTGCCAATTGGTCAATAAATGCAAAAATACAGATACTAAAATTACAGCTTTTTGTGCTTATTTTTTGCACAAAAATTAAAACTTTTATCGAAATCAGTTGATTTTCCATTTATATATCTCAAAATAGACGCAACTCATTAATATGATAATGATTTATTACTGAGACAAGAAACTCCAAAAAAAGATTGCATGTCCTGGAAGCTGATGTAATAACTATTTTTAAAAAAACATTGGTTTGATGCATTTGAAAAGGTGCATTCGTCGAGCGCTCTCTTTTTTCGGTATGGCACGAATCTTCTGATTGATGGCCACTTTGAGTTCAGCAATGGATTGTGGATTGTTCTCACACACGTTGTCCTTCAAGAGCCCCAAGAGGTAAAAATCTTAGAGGCTCAGATCAGGTTCGCGACGCCTGCTGATCAGCCGATTGAGGAATCGATTCATAATAATGTTGGCAATATGTGGAGTTGCCTTATCTTGTTGGAACTTTTGCACATCTCGATTCAAACCACGACGTGTTCCAAGTGCCTTCTAGAACTTATTCAACACATCAATGTAATGCTCCTTTTATGACAGTGAGAGCCTCTTCGTCTGCGTTTTCTAACCATAACAATTCCGATTATTCCATATCTTGAGATGGCCATCCAGGCCGTACATTTCACAGAGTGTAAGGGCCTCTGCAGCATCTCGTCAGGGGCTTCTGTGCCCCAGTACACACAGTTATTGCTATTGACATGCGCACAGTGCCAGAAGTGTGCTTCGTCAAGGAAGTCAGGATCCTCTTCAATCTTGTTCTCGAAACAACGGCACATCACTAAACATTTTCCCATGTCAGCTGGTGTGAGTTAATGCTTGATCTGATTTCTGTATGGGTACAGCTGAAGATCTTTCTTTAAGATTCTTTGCAGGGATGCACATGAAAGACCAAGTTCTTAGGAACGTCTTTGGAGAGACTTTTTCGGACTCCTTCCGACAGAATCTCTCACTGCATCCACATTGTCAGGACATCGTGCAATCAACTTTCTGCCAGATCTGGGATTTTCTGCCTTTTTGTTGAGATTATTTATTAACCCTGTGGCCTGAAATTTGTGTACCAAACGATAATTTGGCTTTTCTGGGGATAATTGTTAAAGTTCAACTTCCGGCAAAATTTTGGTTGCACAGTTTTGAATAATTTTGTCTCCAAATAAATAGTGACACAAAATATTTTCCTCTATTGTCCAAGGCATTGCGATCAAGAATTAATAGCTGTTATAGCATACTATTTTCAAATCTGAAACAAAATTATTATTAGAAGAGTTATTAATAGTCACATGGGTCCCATGTATATGAGACACCCGTATAAGAAACAAAAGACAATTTGAAAAATCAGATGGACATGTTTTGCGAGAGTTTTTAGTTTTGAAACAATGATTCGTGCTTTTTTCAAAGGCTGAGATTTCTTTTATCTTACTTTTTCAGAAGCTAGGAAACTTATGTAAAGTGGGAAACTCCTGATTCCGGGTCCCTTCAAGTGATTTACAATCTCGGTGAGATTTATGCCATTATCGACACAGGCGACTAATTTTATTGACTCTGCATTCTGGTGTGATGATTTTATTCTATGGCCCCTCACACTGAGAAGCCGTACATCATTTTTTATGACAGGGTAGCGATTGCATGGTCTTTCTCAGCGACCATTAATCTTACCAAGAGTCATTCCAACTTGCCTTAAAGTGTGAAGAAAATATGATATACACAAAGTTTCCAGATTTTTTGGTTCAGATTTTTTGGAAAAGTTCCGTTTACATATATATATTCCGTTTATATATATATATATATATATATATATATATATATATATATATATATATTTATAATTGGTTTTATTTTTGCTGATAATTTCTGGTCATCCATTTACATTAGTTAAAATCTTTCTGTTGCATTAGTGAATCTAGATCTGTCTTTACAATCCTCAATTGAGGCAGTAGCATTGTTATTCCATAAGAAACCGAGATAGAGAAATGTCCTTGAAAATACTTATTTTTACTTTGACATAGGCTTTGGATTTTCCTTCAAAAATTTAGTTCTACCTTTCATTGGATAAAATTTGACCCCGTGTTTGGAAAACATTCCAACTTTCTAAAATTTGATGGTTGAGTAATTAGTATCATTTAATCCATCCATGCCATTCGAAAATCCTTTAGCAAGAAAGTATTGTTACGCTAAGTTGCTTTAAATAAAGGAGAGAAGAACCAAGATATAGAAAAGTTTTTACGACGGTTTAATGACAGCCAGAATAAAGGGTACCTTTATGCTGCAAGTATCGGAGGAAGGAAGGAAGGAAAGAAATAATTATTGAGTTGAGATGGAATTATAGCAGCTGAATGCCTGAGCAGAATGTGCGTCGTTACAATTAAGGCAAAATTCGTGTTTGCTGTTTAAGGACAGGAATGATGTAGTCACCCATAAATGTGTGGTCCTGGTTGCTTTAGTCCCTAGATAATGTTGCCTAGGAATGAGGTAGCTGGATGTCTGACCGTATTTGTGCGTCGCTGTAGACATAGCAAAAGTTAGAGGCGAAATGAAGGTGTTCCTGTGTGTGGCAGATTACATGCATCTAATTCATGTTCCACTGGGAACCCTCGGTCAAAGAGAGTAGACTCAACAGGTTCATAAATCAGACGGCTTTCCTCATGGTGTTGTGATTCTGCTGCTATGCAGGGAGCGGACAGAAATTACGTCCATCCTTCTCGAAAGGTTCTGGGGAAGAGATAGTTTGGCGGGCTTTCGTCATTTTTATGTTGTCCGGTAAAATGGTCCGGGTTGAATCGGATAAGTCATCCTCATTGGGTGAAAATATCATAACGGTCAAATTAATTTACGTTCCAAACAAAAATATGAAGTTCTTTCTGCTACAATCCTTTTATGTTGTTTTTATTTCTTTTTGGGATTTCTTGATTATAAGTCATTCGTTCTATTGCCTCTTTTTGTGTTTCCAAAGAGCAAGTTAAAGCAATTCTTTTAAGATATTTTTTTAGTATTAATAAGTCATCGAATTCTTTCAATTCCCATGAGTGACTTCAATAACAAATGGTGTCCAAATAATCCCACTTGTTTTATTGTAAGTGACACAACAGGATGGCAATTTCTACTGAGGATTATTAGTGAGAATAAACCAATGGGTTAAAGGTTTCTCGCGTGAAATATATTCGCTTATAGACCATTGGTCAGAGAGTTTGACATGAGCCTTGTGACCAAAAAAACCGAACCAGGAGTAAGCCAGAAAAAAAATGTGACGACTAACGACTCACGTTCCAGGAAGAAATACTGGAACGACGAAACGTGATGAAATTCAAATTTCCTCTTTTCAAACTCTCTGGATCATGAAACCCTGCAGGTAAGCTAATACATACGTATGTAAACACACACATACGCTTTCGTCCCTTAAAATCTTACAGGTTAGAATTCAATAAACACACAAATACAGTTATCATTTGGTTTTAAATAACAAGTCCAAAGATTTTTAGAGAAAAATTTAAATAAAATAATCATGTGCACTATTGTGTTGCAAATAACGCAAACAATTTATTTCCATTGCCCAATTTTTAAAAAAATCTTCATCCAAATCGACACCGGACTCATGCCTGGCCTTTCAACTTTTTTTCGCGTGCATTTGTCGCTTTCCAACGCTACTACGTTTCTTTTTCAAATGTCTTCTTTGTAAACTTGATGCTGCTGCTGCTACTGTTGCTGCTGTTTTGCGCTTCTCGTGATGTCTCGCACGCAATCTCATGGTGCCGAGATTCCGGTTGCTGTTTTTTACAGTTCACAAATGTCTGACGCCTCTAGGCACCCCTTTCTTGCTTTTCCTTTTTTTTTTTTTTTTTTTTTTTTCCTTTTTTTTTTTCACGTGTCTGTACCGGAGGGAAAAGGAAGACATTTGCATATTCCTGCCTTTCTGACATTTTACTTGCACGTCCCCACTGCACCCGACGATGCTGCCAATAGTTTTGACAATAAAACTGACACGCTATTTATTTTGATTCCCAGCACTCTCATTTTGACAGCTGATATTGAAAAAGGAAAAAGAAAAAGAGAAATAATCAGGAAAATAATTTGAGTGTGAAATATATTCTAAAAAATATATGTGAATACACACAGAAACACACATACAGTTCAAATCCTGGACGAAGCTGTTTGTATTTAGCATAACGCTAATACCCAAGAAAAAGGTATGAATCCAATTATTCTTCCTCGAAGGATAGGTAGACTAAGCTCGTTAATCTTAGTACGGCAACCAGTCTAGAAGAAGGAAAATTCTGAATTAAAACCAGTTGTACTCCGTTTAAAAATTGACCTTGAGCCAAATCCTGCTCGTAACAGAAGGGTTTGGAAAATACGTACAGATAGATAGATAGATAGATAGATATCAATAAATCTGTAACGTGTTATTAGCTGGAGTTTATCTTAATTTTCTCAGCATAAAGTTGATTTAGGGATTAGTATTACCCGCACCGAATTAAGTGCATTTACAACATTGACAAAAATAGTATGCTGAAATAGATATTTGTTATCTAAAATAAATCATTTTATCCTAAATCTGTCCATCTACTTCCAGTTATTCAATAAGTATTCAAAATAAACTTAAAATTCCTAAATTATAAACAATAAATCATTCCTTATTCAAATGTTAAATAGTGCAGTCGGCAGGGAGTGTAGAATACACCGACCACATCTCTACAGAGGGGTAAGACCCCCGTACCAACGAGTGTCCTGACTATGACATTAAACAATTTGATGGTGAGATTCCTGTCTTGGAGCTTTGGGAAATGTGGAATAGCCCTTAATTGCCATTACTACAAGGTCTACACTGACCCAGAGAGGTAGCACCTGATAGGTTCCTGTCTATTGGCCAAATAAAACTGTTTGACATTTAAACTCTGCACAAACAAATGACTTGTGATAAACCGAATTGTTACATATCGAACTGTTTGATCATTTAACTGTGTGTGAACAAATAACTGATGTTTAATTGAATTGTTAGTGATACAAAGCAATATCTGGAGCCATTTAGCTGTGTGTAAACGAATGAGTAATATTGAATGGAATTACTAATGTTAAATAGCATTACTTAAAATAACTGTGTGCCTAAATTGAATTAAAGGAATGCTTGGAACCATTTGACTGCGGGCAAATGAATAATAAGTTTTGAATGGAATAACTAGTGTTAAATAGCAATACTTGTAATCACTTCATTGTCAGCAAACAAATGATTAATTTTGAATTGATATATAGGCGTTAGATAGCAATAATTGAAACTATTTAACTGTATAGAAACAATAGCAATACTAGTGTGTAAACAAATTAGTTGTAACTCATTTAAAAATGAAATTGCCAACAAAGTATTCACTTACAAATCATATATGTATATCCATTCAACTATGTGCAAATAAATAATTAATAGTAAACAGAATCATTCCTGTGAGATTGAAATACTTGAAACCATCTAACTGTGGGTAAAGAATGAGCTCAAGCTCGTCTAAAAATACTATCAACAAAATGTGTTTACAAATCATACATTTAATATGAATAAACAGGATTTGACATTAAATAACCAACAATGGTTGAAACTAAACCAAATCAATAAAACGTTAAATAAAAAAAACAGTTCCCATGAAAGGCAATGTTTTTTCTTAGATAGGAAAACCGTCTAAAATAGTTTCCATCCTTTAATTGGAATCATTTTGAGATGAGACTTCTTAGTTTCCATCCATCCTTAATTCTTGTATTTTTATTCATCTATTTTTTACTAAAGTTATATTTATAGATAAAAGAAAGAAATCCTGTCATGAAAAGAGTAGATTTTCAAAATTCTCCATTTGTGTGACCAGAGAGATTTGAAGACTTATGTCTTGTAATTTATTTCAAGTGACTAAAATAATCTTATTTGTAGCTTCAATCTTGAAAACACAAAATGTAATCACTGTATTGACAAGGCTTAGAATATGCTGACTATACTCCTGAACAGGGAAAAGACACCCCCAACCAAAAAAATGAATGTCTTGGCAATGACACTTAGCTGAATCTGTTGGTGAGACTCCAGTTCTGGAACTCTGTGTAGTGAGATGTAAGTACTATTTCATTGCCATTACTCACGAGTTTTCTCTGTTAGAGTCCCGTCTCTGGGTCAAAAAGACTTGTATAAAAATTGTTCGTATTTGAATACTTGATGTCATATAACTGTAAATGATGTGCATTAAAAGTAGCTACTTGAACCTATAATCGTTTTCTTAGGATTATTATTATCACTGCGTACAAACAAATTACTATTATTAAGTAGAAATAATCATTTGAAACCATATAATTGTGTATAAATTATTAATATAACATAGGAATACTAGAAACTATACAACTGTGTGCAAATTATCTGTATTAACAAATTAAACACATATTAATTAGCATATTAATAATTAATTATAACTTGCATTAACAAATAATACCAATTATGATTAGCATATTAATTTTCAATTATAATTTGCATTAACAAATTATATGAATTATAATTAGCATATTAATTATTTGTTATAATTCGCATTAATAGATAATACAAATAATAATTAGCATATTAATTATTAGTGATTAATTATAATTCGCATTAACAAAAAATACAAATTATAATTAGTAAATTATACAAATTATTTGCATTAGCAAATTATACAACTGCATGCATATTATTTGCATATTATTTGCATATTATTTGCATTTATATTCGTAATACTTGATATAAAGATGTGCAAACACTCTTAAGAAACAACTACATAAAAAGTGAATATGAACATACAGTGAACATCGTTCACTAAGATCTAGGCATAAAATAACCCTAAACGGGTTGACATGCT
Organism: Sepioteuthis lessoniana; assembly: GCA_963585895.1. Lineage (NCBI taxonomy): Eukaryota > Metazoa > Mollusca > Cephalopoda > Myopsida > Loliginidae > Sepioteuthis > Sepioteuthis lessoniana. The sequence goes on from OY757941.1 coordinate 23,805,817, forward strand.
GTTAAGATTAATAAAATTTGAGCACAATTGAAGGGAAGGACTTAATTAGATAATTGCTATATGATCGAGAAAAAAACCATAATTTTTAATCCCGTTTAAATGAATCTGTTAAATACTAATTGAAATATTTTATAATTTATTCTAATTTCAATAAACCGTTGTTCTAAAACTGAACTGTGTCCTAGCTATGACACTCAACTGCATCTGTTAATGGTGGTGAAAGTCTAAAGTGTTGAGTCACCCTTTCGTTTACATTACTTCTAGATCATCTTTGTTACCAGTTAGAGTCTCACCTATGGATCAAATAGATATGATTGTAAAAACTGTAAATCATAAAGTTTTTGTATAAACAAAGCTTGAAGCAATAATTGTTTACAAATGATTATCATCAGTTACTTGAAGCCATCGAATTGGTTAGAAAAGAAAAGTCTTCGGAATTATCAACAAATGTTGATAAACCGTTAAACCAGCCAACCTCTTCAAACTGCTTAAATAGGTGCATCACACGTGACAGTAACTAATTACAAGAGTTAAAAATGTTTTGTCATTCAGTAAACATATATTATTTTGGCCTAATGCCATGAAATAGGAGCACTCAATGTGAATCTAACTGATAAGTAATGATCTGTTAACATAACTCATTGGTCATTACGTGAAAAGTACTTAAGAGTTGTCAACCAGATGTAATTTTTGGTGAGTGCATTCATTATAGCATTAACACAGGATAAATGCAAAAAAAGTGATAATTATTTATATAACAGCATTGAATTTATTAACAAGTCGCTGCATAGACGCTGCATATGGACGAATACATGTGTGTGTGTGTGTGTGTGTGTGTGTGTGTGTGTGTGTGTGTGTGTGTGTGTGTGTGTGTGTGTGTGTGCATTTCAGCTCGTAATTTTAAAAATAACTGAAGACCGCTTTTTATCTGAAAAAAGAGCATAATATGGAATATTTAGTGAAAAACATATTTATAGGAAAACTATTACAGTATTTTATATTGTACTAAAATTCTTGTAGTAATGCATCCACTTAAGACGAAAAGAAAAAAAATCATCATCAGTTAGGAAGATGCGGAGCGTTCTTTGATGAGAGATATTCTACCAATAAGAACAATTGCCGGCAGCTAAGTGAGGTTCGCTTTGACAGTATGAAATACATATTGAAATCTAACCTGACATTGTGGTATATCGATATCACTGTCACAAAACTCTCACTAATCGTTGCCCATCTCTTCAACGACCTTTTTTACGACATCATGGAACTCAATTCATGATAAGTTGATATCTGCGTCTAAGATCCTTCAACCACTCAAAATATTTTACGGATCTGCGAAATGTCGGCTAAAGGCCTTGACCTTTTTTCCAGCAACAATGGGAATTGAGTAACTTATATAACAGCCATTCGATAATTGGGTCTTATCTATTTGGATATGAAGCGCATTCGCTCAAATCTTAGAAGTGGAATTTATCCATCTATTTCCTTATACAGCTTCTACATATTCACTGATTTGTACGGGTAGAAAGATTTTGAAATATCGCAAAAAATTGTTTAAATTGTGAAAAAAGCAAATAGAACAAGAGGATTGAAGCAAGGAGTGAAAAATACTTGCTTCACATGGGCTGTGAATAAATGTAGGAATAAATAAATGAATTTATATTGTTATTTAATTTAGAAGTGTCTATATTTGTGAATCCTTGTAGTTTGGCTTACTTCAATGAAATTAAGATCAAAGCCTTAGTTAACGAATGCCGAAAAATTATTGAAAACCATTTTCGATTCATTTTTCGTTTGATCATGTAATATAGAAAATAATGTTATGAGATGGTAAGTCTTCATTACGCCAAAACGTCCATCTCTTCTCCAAGTAGCATGGGAGACTTGTCAGTCACATGTTACCAGTGCCAAGAAAGAATGGTTGACCTGACAATCGCAATATGTTAACGGTGTAACTCTGGTCAAGTTACGGGACAGAATCAGAATCAGGGTGAAGTGGTATTCACGTTTTTTCGAACGCATTGGTATTATATTAATACAAAAAACCTCAACTAAAATTCGAACTCGGTTGGTTGACTCCATCCTTTGCACTAATAATCAATGTGGCACGTGTCTATTCTAATAATTAAAATATTGAATTTGTCACAAATAATTACTAGCAATGTAAAACTTATTGAAGCTCTTTAGTTAGACAATGAAATTTTTCATTTTACCATGAATATATATATACATGTGTGTGTGTGTGTGTGTGTGTGTGTGTGTGTGTGTGTGTGTGTGTGTGTGTGTGTGTGTGTGTGTATTTAAGCAGTATTTCTTCGTTGAGGTATATTTGATTAGATATTATAGACAATTTAGTTCTATACATGGAAACAGTAGCTAAAGACATTTGAGTACATTAGCACTGGTTTAAAAATTGATTTTATTTAGGTGCGGTCTTCAATTTCTAATTTCAAGAATTTGTAATCTTTGCTATTTTTTTTATCCAATATTGTTGTGTTATCGGTAAGAATTTTCCGAAATTCAGTTGTAGGGTAGGAGTGTTTTCTCAGATGCTGTGCCATTGAGCTAGTGTCGGAAAGATGCATTTTAAGTCGCCTCAACAACTAAATTTTAGAATAAAAGTTACAACCGTATAAATAAAACGCTGTATTGTACTTTTGCAATATACACACTCTCTAATGATGGCCCGAGTGCACTCCGAAAGTACTAGGGAACCAGTTAAATACGGAAAATTTATCAGCCAATTCCAGCCGGATATCATAACAAAAAAAAATCTGAATATGAACACAGGTAAAAAAAATCCTACATAATAGTAGTAATTCTAGTCAAGTAAGAATATTAAGTTTATAAGTCCCAAAAATTCACTCTGAATTGGCGTAACGGTTATAGGCGTTGGTTCCCTAAGCTTCTAAGGAGACAATCATCTGGAGGTTGCAGGTTCAATCCTCACTACAGGCGAGTAACAAAACAGGAACACTTAATACTTGTACCCGGTTATGGCTAACGGAATCAGAACAGGCGACCCCCGTGGATACAATAAAAGACGTAGTTCGAAGTTCCGTGAAGGTACCCGAGTTCGACAAACACCTGAAGAAGGCCGGAGGACATATCGACCGAAACGCTGTGGAAATAACAATAAAGATGAAGACAATAGTCCGAAAACCCTTAATGATAAAAATCATAACATCCATACGGCAATTTGAAAGGATCGAAATAAAAATATGTATGCAAAGGATGTCTATAATATTTAATCAAATATATATATATATATATATATACAGAGAGAGAGAGAGAGAGAGAGAGAATTTTTGAAGCTATCAGGGTAGAATATCTATAAAACTTAGGAATATAAAAACTTTCAAATATTTTTCCAATTTATCACGCAAAAAATCGACTACACTAGAGCAACTTGTGACCAAAAATACTGAAAAAATTGTTATTGTAGGATGAACAATATCAAAAAATCATTAACTGGAATAATTTTAAAGTATTAGATATAAAGTATAAAGATTAGAATGACATATGCAAATGCAGATATACAGCAAGATTGACCTTGAATGCTAATTGTTTGAGTAATAATATAATATAAAAGTCCACAATAAAAGAAAAAGCACAAGCAACAATGATGAAAAGATTTGCATCAGTGCCACTGAACTTAGGAAAACAGATGCAATAACCATAACCTCAGCTTCACTAACATAAGATATTCCAACAGTAAAACATTATCAAATCATATACAGCAAATAAAAGATGTAACGAGCAAATTTCACATAATAAAATGGGATAACATGAAAAAAGCACAAGCTTATAAAGGATATGACAATAGCTGCAGATTGTATCTGGAAGAAAAATTATACCCCTTGGTACATGCTGAAAAATTGCTGAAGAAAAGAAGCAAATTAATACCTAAACATAGGCATGTTTTTCCTGTTTTATCTACCAACTAACCCTGACTAATCCCATAATTTATTATGCTTTAATCTAAAATGCCAGGAATTTTGTGTATATGCGTGTAGGAGTGTAAATGACACATGTACAAACATCTTATCACTTAACTATTCCTCACGATATATGGAAGCTTAATTCGCCTTTTTCCCACGTTTCGTCTGAAAATTGTGTAAAACACTCAAAGTAACGGCCTTACAGTTTCCATAATTCTTCTATATAATCATCAACATCAAGATGTACTGACAGCACGGATTCTCTTAAATCTCTCTCGCCCTCCGTTCTTGTTGGCCATCGCTCTTAATAAGTCTTTTACCAATCCTTCCTCATAAGCAGGATGTGACACAAGGGCGATTTTTAAGTGGACTTTAGCAGGTTTCTTTAAAAGTTTTCTTTCTCCTGGAGCTGTTGCCATGCCAAAGTTAAAGAGCTCAGTCTACCCTACTATCTACCCTTAGCTGGAGGAAGAATAATTGGATTCATACCTTTCCCAAGGGTATTAGCGCTATGTGAAATGCAAACAGCCTTGTCCTGGATTTGAACTTGGGTCACCGTGTCTATTTATTACGATAGTAACTATTACACTACGAGCACTTCCAAATGTTTGTATGTTTATGAAAAGAAAAGGATTAATTCAAGTGCAAAAAAACGGCTCGAAAAGTTGTAATTTTTATATTTGTATTTTTGCATTTATTAACCAATCGGTGCATTCGCGCTAGTCTTTAAATTTGGAGATACTTCGCCGCCGCCGACGACGACGACGACAGTACTTGACTTGCCGCAAAAAATTTGGAGGCTCAAAACCCAAAATAATTTTAGAAATCTTTCACCTCCAAAAATATTTAAAATACAATTTCTTGGCTAAATAGATTCATAAATAAATCATCAACCATTTTAACTAATTTCGAACCTAACTAAATAGTATGAATAAGCGAAGAAATAACTATTTCCTCAGAAAGTATGGAATTGTCTATACTTACTCAACAATGAGTGAGTAATCAATTTTTATTTACTCAAATACCTTTCCATTTATTTCTTTTGAGTGAAAATTTACATTCTTTTCTTTCAAGTATACATTTCCTTTCAACCAGTTTAATTTTTCTTAAATTAAATAAATGTGTTTGCATTTATGTTTGCGTTAAAAATATTCATCTTTCCCCGAATGATTTATATCAGCAGCATTTAGCAGCTGTTCACATTCATTACGTTTAAGACATAAATACATTTCTCCATTAACATAATGACACCCCATACAAATTTTCTTCACATACACAAAATATGTCCCTTTATTTTAAGCTATCAGTTACATCACTGCACGACTCTTAACCATGTCTATTAAAAATATCTACTCTTAGACTAACTTTATCTTTGCTTATAAGAAAAGATTTTCAACTTTTATTTTTCACTCAATTCAAAGAAAAAAAATTATAAATTTGTGGATCGAATTTTTTTAATTCATTTTTTTCTTTTATCCGTTACATATATATGACTGACTTAGTGTTGTTATACTAAAGCCCTTACAACAAGTGCTCACTATCCACTGATAGACAAAACATATCAAAATGATGGTTATTCGTATTACTGGCCTGGAAATCATGATCTCTAACTTTGAGCTGGATTTGAGTCAGTGGGCTTATTTTTAAAAATTTGATTATCAAAGAATAAAGTATAGTTTCCCATTTTGAACTTTGATTGGATTGTTTTAAGTCTATCATAGAAGATATGGAAATAGTTATATTAATACGTTTGAAAAATAAACCTCAATTTATCAAATTCCATGAAAGTATCTTAGTCTTTAAACTTTTCAGCCGACCCTCATATTTAATATTGTGAAATTAGATTCTTGTAGGAATTCCTTAATAAATATCTTTACCAGCACTAAACGTTTTGAAGTTGTCTTCAATTCTTTGCGGTATTTTCCTCACATTCAAATGAATAAAGACAAATAATTTGTATGAAGTTTTTAAATTTGATAAACATTGTGAAAAAATCTTTTGAATATTATCAAAATAACTGTTTCTCAATGTGTTTATTCATTGTGATAACCTAAAATATTTTTACGTTTAGTTGATTTTTGTGAAAATTGAAATAATTTGATTGATCTAAAGGTACTTTTTGCTTTCTGATCAATGAGAAATAACAACTAATTTTTAGCAATAAGTCAAGTTATTAATTAGCTAATTACTGGATATCACTACAAGTCCCTAAATAAAAACATTATCACAAGTTAGTTGTAATTTTGGTCACCACATGTCCGCCTCCAGAGATTGTATCTGCGTGATTTCCAGGCATGTATTATGGCTTTAATTAATTATATATCATATATTTCGACTCAAAGTTTCACGCTAAAAACCAATCGTCAGCTACCTGATGATATTTTTTCACATGAAACCTTTAGTTACAATCATATTTGCATGTATACCGCCAATGGCCCGGGAGACCTGGGTTCAATCCCAGGTCGAGTCATACCAAAGACTTTAAAAATGGAACTTGATACCACCTTGCTTAACACTCAGCATTATAAGGTACGGTTCAAGGGTAAAGTGGAGCAATCCAGGGAATGGAGTAGCGCCCTCCCCTACACCTTGGTGTAGTAGCTATCGAAAAGGGAACCTTCGGGTCACCCTCGACTATGGTCGCTAACTTTACTTTTAACTTTATATATATATATATATATATATATATATATATATATATATATATATATATACCAAATGTGTTGAGGGGATCACATTTCAGCGGAAAGTTATGCTCAAGGCAAGGTTATTGTTTTTATGAGCAGCCTCTTTAGAACAAAAATTTTTCAACATTATCTTCTTTGACAATGCACTTAAGCCATTTTTTCTCTATTATTTACATACATTGAACATTAGATAAGGTGGAAATTTCAGATCATATTTCTGCTACAGACTTATTGGTTCACTTTCTTATATAATCAAAATTATTAATTTAAATTTGATCGAAATTTTGAGATCAAAAAGAAACAGAAACAGAAATATTCTTAATAATCTTGCGATCAACTGATCTAATTAAATCAGCTTGAAAGTTGGCCTGAAACAATCTTGTAAAATTAATTAATTGTTTGATGTCTTGAAATAATTAATTAATGTAGAGAGAAATAGGTCAAATGAGAGAGAAAGAATGGAAGAAGAAAGAGAAAGTGAGGAGAATTATCTGAAAATTCTCCTCACAGGAAAGATCGAGAAAGAAATGAAGAAAATGGAGAAAATAGGAGATGTTTAAGTCCACCTCACATATGAGAGTGGATCATTGAGTCCATAAGTTGACATATGTCGTCTCAGATATTATAATAATGAAAATGAGAATATTATTTTTGTGGAAAGACGAAGCATCCTTCATTCAAGAATTCTTTGGATTAATTAATACAACAAATGGAACAACAACAACAACAACAACAACAATAATAATAAACATTTAAACTCAAACAACAATGAACTGTATCTTGTGTGCATTAGCGAATATTCAAATGATAATAGGTTATTACATTAATCATGTTAGTCTGGAAGAAGATTCTACTGGAAGAAGAAAGAAGAAATGGACTTAATGTGATAATTAAATTTATAAACCTCAGTATAAAGAGAAAGAATATAGAAATATCAAAAAGCAGGTAAGTGAGGTCAAAAGCAAAATCTAAAGTAATGACTTATTCAATATAAGATGTTTATTAAGGAAAGTATTGTCATTAGCGTGAGTGCCAATGATAATACAATCACACAGTAAAACTCATTTAAGTGTTCAAATCAGATGTACAATAAAGTAGTGTTCAAGAATAAATTTTAAGTAGCATCAGCTTTTGCCGGGTTTTTTTTCTTTCAAAAGATCATAATATTATTAAAATCAGGATGTTTATTCTCACAAAAACTAGAATTACATGAAGTAGTCATCTATGTCAGAGTCCAAGACTTCGATTCAAAACACGACGAGACTGACAGAAAAATGTCAAAAATCACTTTTATTTATTTATTTCATTTTCCTAATCAATGTCTATTCACAGTAAATTCTAAATGAGTACCGAACGGTTTAAAACGGTAAAATAACAAGCCACATGACAGAAAATAGATTTTCCGATTTTTTCACCCAGAAAGATTTTATGGTTGTGAAGAAATACTTTTTTGAATTTCAGTGACACTTAAGAAATCTATCAATTTAAACATTTTTCTTACTGACGGAATTATTTATACTAAGCAATTTAATAAAAAGATTATTTTACATATCTTGAAAAACTGCCCCAAAAATTAGTAATGTATAATGTGAATAATTATTTTGATAAGAAAAATAGTTAAGTATTTTTTACGATTATTTATATCTTACTAAGTCACTATATGTGACTCCTAATGATTATTTACATCTTGCAACAATGTGATTTTCCGTATCAATTAATATATTGCACCAATATGGCAACCCAGGAGTATCTACAACTTGCAAAAATATGACTTCCTGCGATTATCATATCTTGGAGAAATGACTTCTCATGATTTTTTATATCAACAATATAATTTCTCATGATTATTAACATATTGCATTAATATGACTTCTCTCCAAACATGTGACTTCCAACGACTTTTACATCTTCAAACAATATGTTTCCCTCGCTTATTAACAACTTGAAGCAATATGATTTCACCGTATTATTTACATCGTCCTTGAGGAAAACTTTTGTCTATTAAGAACAATTTTCACGTTACAATCTTTCGCTGGACTGAATAAGTAGAATACCAAATTTTGTAGTTCTACAGGAAACTGGTGGACTTTCAATACAAGATGGGCAAACAAATTCTTTCCAGCATATTAATATAGATATGATTCTTAACTTACCCAATCGTAGCTATGGATTATATGAATGTTTGTCAACGAATTAATACCAATACCTTCAAAAATTAATATTAAACGTTTTATGAGTGAAGCAAAAAAAAATTGATCAAATCAGAAATGTATTTTATTAATTCATTAATTCTCATTGATCCACAAAAAAAAAGCATCGCTGATCTTATTCAGAATTTATAGTTTGTTTTTGTTTGTTTTCGGGGATTTTTTGTTTGTTTGCTTTGTTTTGTTTAGATTTATTTTGGGATTTTTTTTTTTTTTTGTTTTTTTGTTTTGTTTTGGGTTTTTTTGCTTTTTTATTTTTTTGCTTTTTTTTTTGGTGGAGGGGGTCCTGTCAGCTTTGAATCATTCATGTTCAGCATATAATCGTCATTACATGATTGAATTGATTTTTCTATTGATTCTATTTTTTAATTGATTGATTGATTTTAACAGCCGTACAGGCTTTTTCCTATTTAGAGGTTAGAGAATTGCGTTCATTACTCGTTCATATTTACATTTTTTGTAATTGTTTCTTAAGAGCTTTTTTGTTTTGTTTTTGTTTTTGTTTTTTTTTTTGTGAGGGGGAAGCTGCACATGGTCTTATCGAACATTAACAATTTTTAAAGATATTTTTTGCACACGGTCCTATAGAACATTCACAATTTTTTACTCACGGTCCTATCGAACAATTTTTAAAGATATATTTTTGACCCATCAATGGGACCTTAAAATGTACAATCATGAATGGTGCAAGTGGACCAGTGAGTAATGCTAATGAAGTAGTACTTCATATTCCTCAGATCTCCAGAACTGAAGTCTTTCCATGAGATGCATTTTAATATCTAAGACAGCCCCTTTTTTCGGGGGGAGTCTTGCCCGTCTTTAGAGATCAATCAATCCATGAAATATGATTCATGTTTTACTGGCTATAGTTTTCGGTTAAGAAATAACAGAACAAAATCTTATTAAAAAAATACGCAGATATTATAGTAAAATGCATTTAAAATCATTAGGGAAAGCTTCTTGAAGTTCAAAGAGTGAGTTAGATAGTGAGAATATCTTTATCTTCATTAAACGAAATTTCTACCGATCCTAATCAAAGAGATTGTCGTTCGTAATGACTATGAAAAGGCTTATTTCAGTATAATAAAAAATACACAATGAATGTTTGTCTCACAATCCTAGAAATTAGGTGATAAATGTTGAAATAAATTCTGAACAATATCATAAGAGAATCCCTTGAAAATGTAATCCATTTGAGGAAGGTCAAAGCTTATTCCAAAATTATTCCTAAATTGATGTGGATGCACAAATGTATTCCTGTGATGTACCCATAAATAACCACACCCACCACCACGATTTTTTAATAAAAAGTTATCATTTTATTATTTTATTATTTCAGGTGAAATATTTTACAATCAAAACGAATTTCATTATATATAATTTGTGACCAAACTGTATTGCAATTAAAATCTGTTACCAAATCAATAAATAATGTTCAGTTTCAAAATATGCATACTATACGAAATTTGGTGTAAGAGTATACTTATATTTTTAAATAAAACTGTTTTGTATTAGTTACAAAGTTCCGGTGCTCGAGAATTGGTAAATAAATAATCCCCCAAAAGTATCCGTTTTGGTTTAATAATCTTCCACTAGAAATGATAAAATTCGGTTATCTATGGTTCGGAAGATTAACTTTTTATTTAAAAAAAAAAATAGGGATGTATTTTTCTTGTAGTATAGATGTAGTATATAGCATGTATTCCTGTATCTGTATGTAGGCATTTTTATATCGATGTGCATGCATTATATATTTTTTATTGATGTTTGAGTACTCTTGTACCGATTTAACTAGCAAAATAATGATCATAGGTTTTTTATTTGATTGTTGCTGTATTTCTTTGCCTTTACTAGTTTCTCACTCTGCATATGTAGCCTATTTGTCGGAAAATGTATGTGTACATCGTAATCTTTTTAAGCAGCGTCTCTATCAAATTGTGTGCGTGGTGTTTTATTGTTTGAAACTTTCTTACCATTGTTCTTGTCACTAGTCGAGGCAAAAAGGTACGTTTTATTTGCCTCTTCCATCACCAGAAACGCTTTCATTCATTCTTCTCGCGAAGATTTTTTAACGTCTCGATCCTGTCTTACAAAACAAACACACACACACACACACACACACACACACACACACACACACACACACACACACACAGAGGTATCGTTCCTCATATCGCGTTCTTCTAATCTATCAATGGAAGTCAATGACAACTGTTTCTTCTATTCCATTTTTTATTGTTCGACATTTTTCTATTTACATTAGTTGTTATGATGGTTCCAGCAAAAATAACTTTTAAATTTTCTCTTGTGTTATCTATTTTTTTTTTTTTGTTTTATTCTATTTTATTTTTTATTCATTGATTGATTTATTTTTGTTTGGTTTTTAGGGTTATTTTCAACTCGTCACCAAAGTGCTGCCAATCAGACTAACAATGACACTTTGATTTGAGTAAACCGAAAAATTCTATTTCCTGCAGAGAAAATTCCTCAAACTGAACATCAATATATCATTGTTAAAGAACGAAGGTGCAGCTAAACGTGGAGTCGTGTGTTTTTCTTATTCGTATTATTTGTTTGCAAGTTCTAAATGTTTTCCCTGTCTTAAGGTAGAATTCTCAATGACTATGCTGTTAAAATGATTGAAAATAATTCGTCAGTGTTGCCAAAAAAAGAACAATAAAAACAAATTAAAAAACGCACAATGTTGTTCGGTTGATTGGTCGGTTGGTTGTTTTGTTTTACGGCATATCAGCCCATTTCAGGTCATTCAGTTTAGTATATATATATATATATATATATATATATATATATATATATATATATATATATATATATATATATATATATATATATTACCAACAGTTAGATGTCAAAAACAGATCTATTTCCAACGATTCAGTTTAGTTCTATTTGACCCATTGGTAGAAACCTATCGAGTGGGCCTGGGTGCGATGGCAATGAAGGGGTACCTCGCATTAACAAAGGCTCCAGCATTACTGGAACCTCACCATCTGATCGTTTAATGTCATATCTAGGACACTAATTGCGGGGTCTTACCCCTCTGTAGAGAAGCAGTCTGTGTATTCTACAGCCCCAGCCGACTGGGCAACCAAGCTGTTCGAAAGGGAAAGTCAGTCTTTCTTTTGAAAATACGATAAAGTCATTGAATTAAATTTTCAAAGATTTCTATTAACAATTTCTGCAAGAAATTGACCGCTGAATGAAAGCAAGCATGATGTTTGAGACGATATTTGCTGAGTAAAAATCCAGAAAACCCAAGGTTAGAAGAACTAAAACTTTCTAAATTTATATTCGTTGATATTTTGAAATGTTCTGTGTATATATTTCGAAAATTCTTTGTCTTGCTATCGAAATAAAATTCCATCTGGCTATCGAAATAAAATTCTCTGTCTTGCAATCGAAATAAAATTCTCTGTCTTGCAATCGAAATAAAATTCCATCTGGCTATCGAAATAAAATTCTCTGTCTTGCTATCGAAATAAAATTCTTTGTCTTTCTATCCTTTGATATCAAGACAAAGAAAATGTAGAAGTTAAAAAACCTGAAATTTTGATAATTAGTGATCAACTAAGTGTGAACTGGGAAATTATGAATTTGTTTTGATAAATAAAATTTAAATGATGTAAACAAAAAGAAACGTTCCACACTAGTCACTGGTGTGGGAACATTTGGAAATGTAATTAGTTCCTATCTCCAAAAATATAAATGAGAAACTAGAAACAGAGCTCTCAGCTACGAAGTATGTCTAAATAATCGTTGCATTAGAACTGCTGTAAAATAACGGTAGTATTAGGATGTAAGATCAACCCACGAAACCTAAGTAGGAAAAAAAGGGTTATGTGGGCTTACACTAAGTTCAAACTTGCACAATTCAAAAATTGTAAATATATGACAGCTTTACTCTTATTACTTTTCTAAAAAGATTTTTTTTTTTTTTTTTTGAGAAAGGGAATAAAGATACTGAAAAGAAATAAAAGAAATTCCACTAAAATAGAAATATTTCATTCACATCAGAAAACACCGAATCACTCTTCCCAGAATAATTTTGTCTAACATAGAATTAGATAATCCCACATATAAGTGATCGACCTAATATGATATTATTGGATTTTAAGGAAAACAAGGGATGGTTTTTTTTTTCTCGCCCCTCCATAACTACTCACATATTCTGCTCTGGCTTGTCACAGGATAATAGTCACTGAGAGAAGAAAGTATTTTGCGAATCACACATATATATAACAATGGAAACCATCGGATGCAGGATAGTGGATGTGAAGCTATAAACTCAACCTTTTCCACTCCAAACACGTCGTATCGACGCGCGGCTCAATTTGAAACCCGTGTGAAATCTCACTCTCTACACAACTATCTGAATAATAGGGCGCTTACAAATCGAAACTATCCCGAGGCATCGTCTAGCTTGATATTCAAAAAAGTGTTATTCTAATTGACCAAGGAAACGGGTATTTCCCAAACCGATAAGCTGTGGTAATCTCCTCTAGTGATAGATATTCTGAACAGGAAGAACAAAGATGCCAATGATGAAATATAAACAGTTTAATGACAGTATATCAAGTGAAATACAATCAACTATCGTATGGCATTTATAATTATGCAAAACAGAATACAGCATCTGGACCGGCTATATGAGTGTCGGTCTAAAGTTAACTTTAGTGACTTAGTGAAATGTTAGAGTGATTCACAGTTGAGTGTGTAGGTATGTGAGTTTGTGTTTTCTCTAGGCTGACTGCTATAATTGTGTGTTTGCTTTGCCACTCTCGATTCGAGAGTGGCAAAGCAGCACAAGAGCCAACTAAACTTGTGATGACAAACTCTGTCGTTATATGTATATTTCAACAAACTCCTAATCAATTCCTTCATAACAAATACATCCGAAATCAGCTATTGTTTAAAATAAGTTCAAGAATCATTTCCTCTATACTTGCTAACCTAAAACAATATTCGAATATTTTCAGCCCATCTGCTATTACTTATTGCCAGCTTCGAAATCTACAATACGATTTGACCTCTCGTTATACGGGATCATATCTGGTCTTCTCAACAATCAGCTTGTTCGCAGAGAAAAGTACAAAAATATCATTTTTCATATTAACCCAATCCAGGCAGCTGTATAAAGATATTATAACTATTATATTCTTTTAAAAAGTTCACTCACAATCAGTTAACTTCGCCACAAATTAAGGTGGATGAATCCAAAGTTTGGTCAACAGCGAGCATCACCTGATGATTGGCAGAAGAACCTCATAGAACAACAATCATGATCAAATTCTTTAGTCAGGAAATTACTGCTCTCATATTCAAGGGTGGCATCTATTGATGAGAAAATAAAAACCGCCAACGAAAAATTCCCACATCTCTAATCGAAATCGCATCGCCCTTTAGGCGGTTAAATAAGTAGTGCGTTCTGCTGAGGTTGGAGCTCTATCTTCAGTTTTCGAAAAATCAGCTACAGAGCCCAGACCCAATTTACTTAGATATAAAAACATAAGGACTTTAAACATGATAAACCAGCTTCTAGAACTGCAGCCAATCACAGTATAGACATTATATACATGCAAGAACATTGGTATAGCCACTGTGAACTTGAATAAAAATACCTCCGTAACGGTTATGGGTGGAGATTTTTTTCGGCATCTTTATGGAAAAACTTCGTCAATGCCTTCATAGGAGGTGTAGGAGTGTTAAATCACGAAATAGCATAATCATCGGTGGAGACATGAATGCTCAAATAGGCAAAAAGGAAAATAAATTTTGCTTACACAACTTGCTAAATACAAATGACAATTATCAAACAGATTTTTCACTCGATAGCATGCCTAAACACTAAATTAAAAAAAAGGAGTAAAAACTATTGACTTACACCGACCAAAATAGTACACAGCTAGATAATACACTGATAAACAAGAATAAATAGTGCTCTAAATTGGAAGACATACAAATCTTTTGAAGGAGTATCTTTTGAACACAGAATCGTCTCTGCAAAGATAACCTCTGAGTCTACACAGAAATAAGAAACAAACAGTGAAAACCACGCGTTACGACTGGTCCTCACTTACCAATATAGGTATAAGCAATAGATATACGCTAATTGTAAGAAACAAATTTGATTCTCTTCAGGAAACTTCTGAAAGATATACTTCAAATGACGAATATGAAAACTTAGTCAACACCCACATAGAATCAGTAGCTGAGTGCATACCCACTAACTCAAAAACCAAATGTAGAGTTCCATAGAAGTCACTAGTAGTAAAAAAAAAATAAAATAAAATAAAGGTAACTTTATAAGAGCATTTTTACTCAATAAAAGAAACCCGACAAATGCCAACGCTCAGAAAGTTAAGAAAGTCCGGATAGAACAAACCAATACATGAAAAAGACCAATTAGAACATATCCAAGGCCAAATCAACAATTTTTTTGATTCAGTGGAAGATAAACAATCACAAATAGTATGGTAGACAGTAAATGAAGTGAGCAGAAGTAAGGGTCCATCGAGAGCAAAGCTAAAATCTGCCAGCCAAAAAGAAAAACTTACTTAAATCAGATGAACCCATCAAAAATTATTAATATCCAACTAGACATCAAACAGGGACAGTTGACGAATGAAGAACTTGACGCAGTATTTAAAAAATTAAAAACAGAAAAGCTGAAGGCTTCGACGAAATACCCACTGAAGTTTGGAAGACAAGAATATTTGACGACATACTTCTCTGATTATGCAACGCAAAATAAAGTGGAGAAATGGACGAAAGGTTGCACACTGCCTTTCCCCAAGAAAGGTGACCTCCGAATGACTAAAAACTACAGAGGCATAACTCTTATTGCCATAGCTGCCAAGATTTATAATGCCATTCCTCTCCATCGTATCTGACTCAAAATCGCGAGGAAAAATCAGAAGAGCTTTCGAAGAAATCGAACCATAACCGTGCAAAGAATTTTGAGGTAACATTACTTTTCGTAGATTTCTCCGCGGTATCTGATCCCATACACAGAGGAAAGATAAGAGCAAATACTAATTGCATATGATCTTTCCAAAGAAACTATTGCCGCTATGATATTACTTTGTAATGGTTCGCTCACTCGGTGGAGACACCGACTTCTTTGGAGACTTGCGAGGAGATGCATTAGTATCATCTTTTTTTATACTCTGCCTAGATCATGCACTTCGAACATGCATAAATCTAATAAGATGAAATGGTTTCTGATTTTTTTAAAGCAGCAAGCAGAAAATATGACCGACTCTGACTTTGCAGATGATCTAGAATTTCTCACAAATACACCCGGCCAAAGAAAATCCCCACAACATAGCCAAGAGCAAGCAACAGAAGGAGTTGGACTCTACCTGAATGCAAATAAAAAAAAGTGTAAATGTGTTTTAAACAAAAAGTGGCAAGTTTCTAAAATTAATAGACCAGTTCACATACTTTGGCAGCAATATCTCATCTACTGAAAGTGAAGTCACTATACGCCAGATCAATCCGAATAAATAAAACGGGATTTCATCAAAGCTTCGTCCGTACTACTATATAGATGCACCACATGGACGCAAGCAAAATACATAGAGAAAAAGGTTGAGAGGAACTACACAAGGATGCTGTGTGCAGTCTTGAACAAATCGTGGAAGCAATACCCAACAAAGCAGCAACTGCATGGCCACCAGCCTCGCATCTCACAAACCATTCAAGTAAGACGAACAAGACATATCGGCACTTCTGGAGAAGCAAAGTCAAACTCATAAGTAATGTTCTGTTATGGACTCCTGCACTTTGACAAGTCAGCAAAGACTTATATCAGTTCTGTACGGACACAAGTTGCAGTCTAGGAGACCTGCCAGGAGCGATGACGGATAGGGACTGATGGTGAGAGAGATTCAGGGAACTCCATGCTATTAGCACGACTTGATAATGATGATGATGATGATGGTGGTATGAATATTTTCTCCTTTGCGTAGACGGAGTTGCTAAGTGGCGCGGAAAGCGGAATAGGTGGGACATGTTTGCGTTCTTCTCATCCGATTGGTAAGATATTGTAAAAAAATACCCGAAATAAAGCATAGACGCATATAAACTTAGCCACTGAAAATTCAGATTTCGTTTCAGAATGCAAACGTTTGTCAAAGGCTATGTCATCATTCCATTAGAAAAATATGTGAATTCTCTCTTTATCAAGCTTTTTATTATCGATGTGATCTGACGTGATCTCCCTCAGCCTGAAATATCGGGCTTACGGTGTACAGTAAAATAACGCTAGATTTATGGTCAGCTCGAATTGAGCCTTCAGCTTCTAAACTTTCATATACCCCGTCCTTGAATGGCGCACACAGACACACAAATCGCGAACCATTTCTATTTAAAACGGTCCTGCTGAATTTATTTGTGTACGACGTGATCTTTATCTCAGAAATATCAGAACGACGGATTCTTACTCTGATATATATATATATATATATATGAATAATATTGATCATTAATATAGATTTTCTTAAATGATTTCTCCCATTTTTTTCTCGCGAACGAAAATGCTGAATTCATTTTTTTTTTCCATTTTCTTATCATGTAAATTATTTATCGGATTAAAATTATTTTCTTTTTCTCTGTTATTTTATGTTGATCAAATGTTAACGATATTTTGATATAAAGAAAAAACTAATTAAAAATCATGTCTGTGCTTTCTTTAATGCTAATATGAATAGCTAGTCCATATTCCCAGTTTTACTATACATATTAAGAAAATTTTCATTAGTTTTGCATATATTTTTATATATATATATATATAAACATAACGTCGCAAAAGAGAATAAAGCAATTTTCAATCAAGTTTACAACTAAATATTAATTTTGGCAAGTCAGTGCTCGAAAGAGCATCATTTTTTGATAATCCAAATCTTCTATGAAACGTTAACCCCTTCACTCCTTTCTAAATAGGAATACCAAAATCATCATGGACCGCTGTTAAAACAGGAACTAAATAAATTCACGAGTCGTCTAAAAATCCTAAAAATAAGAAGTACGCACACAAAAACTGACTCACATACGTACAAACATACATACATATTTAGAGAGAGAGAGAGAGAGAGAGAGAGAACACTGCTGAGTGATTTGCTGCTATTCCGAAATTAGACTCAAAAGCCGTTGATTGTTGTTTTTGTCCTGGTGATGAAAATAAAATGACAAACATGTAATTAAGTTTAGTATTCCACTTTAGTGTAGACAGATGATAAAGAGGTATGGGGCTAGTGTGTCTCCTTGTAGTACTCCTGCAACAATGTCGAAGTATTCCGTGTCTCCATCTGGTGAACGTACTTTCACTTTGGTGTTTCTGTAGAGAATCGTTATTGCTGCTACGGTTTCTTTTGGTAGGCCGTATGCTAGTAGGATTTGTTCCATCTTCCCTCTGTGGATGGAATCGAAGGCCTTGGTAAAGTCGACAAATAGTAATATCGCCTGCAGTTTCTTCCAGGCAGCGGTTGTATCGATACTGCTATATGGATGCACTACATGGACGCTAACATATGGCCGTGCAAGAGCAGGACGACCAGCTCGAACTTACATACAGCATCTATATGAGGACACAGGATGTAACCCTGAAGACCTGCCAGAGGCGATGAATGATAGGGAGAAGTGGTGAGAGAGGGTCAGGGATATCCGTGCTGGCGGCACGACATGATGATGATGATGATTCCACTTTAACCATCTTTGTCACCATCTTTCCGGCCGATCCTTTTTTTTCGAGGTGGGGGGTATGTTCTCAAGTCATCACATTCGCTTAGGAGAAAATTATTTTATCAAATTATCATAATACTAATATTAATGGCTCTGAAAGGAGGCCTTTCTGCCAACTTTGAAAAAGTCTTTTCTATCATATTGAAATCTCTCGACTCACCAGCGTTCAGTTTCAACTAAACATTTTCTTATTGTAATACACTTAGATTCTCACACAGGAAGGGTGATCCATAACCATCGCCCACCAATCACAATTTCCCCGAGTCAAAAAAATTCCGATCAAAATCAGTTCTAAACTTCCGTACTCAAATATTCCATTACACACAAACAGTATTTAGGTGGTAACTTTTTTTTTAGATATGTTTTATTCGGGATTAATTAAACTAAATATAGTTTCATGAATCTTGAATATCTATATAAAAACAAAACAAATAACAATCAACAAAATAGCTCACAATTTAAGAGTCGACAAAATAACTATTTAGGAACAAGCAGATAGATAGATAGATAGATAGATAGATAGATCACCTATCAGAAGTTATGTAAATCAAATGAACCTCAAAAACTCAAAAAATTCGGAACCAATTTTGTTAAATTTAAACTCGTCCGTTTCCGCTTCAAGTAAAATATTTAACAAGATTTTCTGTCATTTGTAATGGTTAGTTTTTGAGATGTTTTGAATTTTAAAAAATGGACGGACTGAATTAAATATGTAGATTAAACTAATGTTTGCTGAAGACTTCTGAAATCATAAAAAAATCTCTTTTTTTCTTTTTGTCCATAATATATGTGATGCCTTCAATAAGTTTCCAGACTTTTTTGTATAGGCATTAAAAATTCTCGTAGACTCTTGAAATTTCAGTATGTTATTGCTATACATCTTATGAGATGACTGACCAATTTTTATGATTTCACGTTAAATGAACAGCTACAGCAGCAATTGGAATACACCCTACTAAAGCCTGATTGTCACAGCTGGTGAATTTCAAAAATGCAATCTGGACGTGAGGACACTTTAGAAGAACGATATGCAATAAAATTCTGTTTTAAACTTGGAAAAAATGCCACAGAAACATATGGAATGCTTCAGACTGCTTTTGGAGCATCTTGCATTAATCGAGCATCAGTTTTTGAGCGGCATTAGAGATTCAAGGAAGGCAGGGAGTCTGTGAGGGATGATGAGAGGTGTGGGAGGAGTAAGGAAGTCAATACACCGCAGTTGATTGGCCAAAGGGTTAGGGTTAGGGTTACTATATTGAGGTTTTAAGGGAGTTCAGGAGGAGATTCCGTCGGAAGAGGTGTGGGTGCTATCAATAAAAGTGCCCATACGAAAAAAGTCTAGAAACTTATTTAATGATCCTCGTATGTCAAAATAAGGGTAAAGAGAAAGACTTAAAAACTGCGGAAAAACAGAAAATAACAACGTTATTAAGTGAGGGTCTGTCCACTTCAGATATATCAAAGGACAGTCCATTTCGGAGATATCAAAGAAGCTTTGCAGAAATCACTGAAAGATAAAGAAGGTTATTGAAAATATGACAGCTGAGAACTCGCAGGAAAGAAAAGGCTTTTTCTAAAGTAATTTTTATGGACATTTGACGGAATTGATAGATGGGCCAAAGGATGGATTTTATCCAATTCAGGCAAAAAGAAGGCAACAAGGCGGTGGTCATGTAATAATGTAAGCAGGAATTGTCTAGCAAATCATTCTTAGACCATATATATATATATATATATATATATATATTCAGTTGAATTTAATAGAATTCAGACGTGTTGATTACTTGCTCACCTGAGGATCGACAACATGTAACTCTTAATCATCAGTTTTTATCCCATTTTATTATTATACTTGAAAATATTTAGTGTGTGTGTGTGTGTGTGTGTGTGTGTGTGTGTGTGTGTGTGTGTGTGTGTGTGTGTGTGTGTTCTTTGCTCAACTAAAAGCAATAAAGTACAAGTAAACATTATCTTTGTCTATTTTTCAGCTGCGTTTCGATAATTTCTCTTCGGGTCACAATCACACTCTTCTGCAAATGTTTTTTGCAGTTTTTGATGTTCAATGAAAACATAAAAAATAAGAAATCAAAATAAAACTCTCATCTCCTAATCAAAATCATGTTTTTCTGTCTTTGAACGACCTCTCAGCAGCCATTTTAACGCAACCAGCAAACCACAACCTGCAATCGACCTCTGAAAACCTAAATAAACAACAGACATTCAGTCAACCCATTAAGTAGCGTTACTTGCACAATATAATGAATGACTTGCGTCAGAAAAAGATTTTACGCTTAAGTGCTTTTTCTTTTTATCAATGAGTCCTTCGTACAAACTTTTTCTTTTCCTTGCAGTTAGATTCATACATGTTAAAGCATGTGTAGGAAGTCGTTGAATATAAAAAGAGTTTCTTTCGATATATTTTACTATAACGACCATACTAAGGTCGATAATAAAAGTTATTATACATCGTATTGCAAACACAACTCACTTAAAAAGTTGGACTGCATTAATCATTGCTGGAGCTTCAAAAGAACAAATATAAAACGTTCAAGAAGTATTTTTGTAAATACAAAAGAAACTCATGTTTCCAAACGTTTTTTTCGAAGAAAACATTTAGTGTGAACATTACAAACTAATTTCTAATAGACCGTTCTCATCTATGAAAAAACATTGTTATAGATGTAAAAATATACATTTTTTGCTTTTCAAGGAGAAAATTTGAGAAACCAATTAAATAGCAACAAACAAGTTCATTTAAAAAAGACGTCGTAAGATTTTATGATTTTTTTAGTTTACTTTTGAAGATCAATTTCATATTTATTGATCTGAAAAACATTATCTTCAACGGTCACCGAAAAACAACCGTGATAAATGATAAATGACTATTTATGATAAATCATTTTTATCAAAACATTTTTTATATTTTGATTTTTCAATTTTAATGCTGAGCTCTAAAAAATTGGCAACAATTTACTTTTGATAATTATTTCGTGTATTTTCTCTTTTCAGTTATTCCTATCGTAAAACTAAGGGACGATATATGATTAGGGTATCACACAACACGCAGATATAAACAAAGTGTTACCTTACGAAATTGAAATATGAATAGGTGTTACATTACACAATCCTTGATTATATTACACTAGGTTTTTTCCAAACGCTCTAAACAGAATTAGGGGTGGAATTTTTGCCTATATTTTTAAACTTCCAACTGCTGCATTTAGAATTTGTTTGAATGATTTTTTTTTCTGGTAAGATGTCTCCAGTTTCGTTTACTGAAATAAATTTATTGATTGTTTGTATTATATATTGCTTACATCAAATCAACTTTTGGGGGTGTCCTCATGGTGTAATGGTTAAAGCGATGGACTGCGAAATCGTAGTAAGCGAGTTAGTACTCCAGTCGCGCTATTACGGGCAAATACCCTTGGGAAAGGTATGAACCCCCCCCCATATCCTCCCAGCTATGGATTAAATAGTACCACTACTGTTCTTCTAGGAGAATGGCTTTGGCATTAAATAACCTACAAAGGTTGATATGCCATTAAACAACTAAATCAAATTTTGAAAAAAGAAGAAAGTATTTTATTAATTATCGATTAATTATTATTCAATTATATCATTGCGTATGTCATTATCTTTTGCACTGTTTCCTTAAAGAGGATACCTATTTCTATGCAGATATAATCAAATCAGAAATGTTGCCTGGTCTCTTATTTCTTGGAAAGGAAATAAGTTCGGGTAAGGAAGCCCTGTTTGTCCCGAGATGAAAAGAAATCTCTCGACACGGTACCCACACAGTCAAATTATAGAAAACACCTATCAATAAACAAATACAGAGAGAGACAGAAAAAACCCACAACCGCTCGGATGCTACACAATTGTCTAGGATACTTAAGAGAAGAATAAACCTTTTTGTTAAGCATACGAATATAGCGTTATTTGTCTGGACACCTTTTCAAGACGGGTGGCACTATTAAAATGGTAACACTATACAATACACCAGACTGAAACCTTTTATAAACAAGTTATAACCACAAATAACTGGACATAACCACAAATAACTGCACACAACCACAAATAACTGGACATAACTACAAATAACAAAACGTCACTTTAATGTAATTACGTTTTAGGCGGATAAAAAACATAAAACCTTCACATATACATGTTTTGCTTGTTTTTCATTCTTGCTTCTTGTTTGAATCATACATCAAATATTGTAAAAATCATAAAAAAATTGTCCTGAATGCAACACAACACAAATCCATTAAACTCTATCTCTTCGTAGATGGATTGTAGCAATCACCACCGCTATCGGACATAAACTACTTACTCTTTCGGCTCGGAAAGCGCCACAAAAAGAGAACCTTAACGCACTTTCACCAGTGACAAGCGCTTCTACTAATTATTTCATACTCTAACTTACTATACATTCAGCAAAATCACTTGAATAATTCGTCAACCACAACAGAAACAAATGAATCGTAATTGAGCCATCAATAATAACATTAAATGGAGACACGAAAGAAGAATAAAGAAATCAAAAGGGAGACGAGTGTTTATCGACTGAATTTTGATCGGATATTTTCACGGACATATTTGATTTAAGTGATTTATATTTTCAACTGCATTAAAAGGGCATCAAAAATGAATGATCTTATGTTAAAAATTCAATATTTGCTTTGTGAACTAAATGCATTTTTGATGCATTAATACACAGAAAAATATTTTTAAAAGATGTTGATAACGTAAATTCTGGAATGCAGTAACTTTTCCTGCACCTTTTCTGAAGTGAGGTTGACAATGAAAAAATGGGGGAAAAAGAGCAACAAAATCGTAAAGATTTTTGATTAAAAAAAAATTTAGAAATAATTTCTAACAAATTTGTATTATTTATAGCATTATTCATTAATAACAGAAATATACATAAATACATGGGGGGTGCATTTATATATATATATATATATATATATATATATATATATATATATATATATATATATATATACATCATCATCATGTCACGCTGGTAGCACGGATATCCCTGACCCTCACTCGCCACTCCTCCCTATCGTTCATCGCCCTAGGCAGGTCTTATGAGTTCGTCCTTGCTTCTCCAGCAGTGTCCTGCATGTCTGGTTCTTGTGATAGGAGGCAGGTGGCCGTACAGTTGGTGTCTTGTGAGGTGTTGCCGCCAGGACTTGTTCAAGATTGCACGCAGCATTCTTGTGTAATTGCCGTCTAGCTTCTTCTCCAGCCGTTTTGTTAGCGTCCATGTAGTGCAGCCATATAGCAGTATCGATGTAACCGCTGCCTGGAAGAAACTGCGTTTCCTTTTATCGGTTAGGTCTGATTTCCATATAATCGATAGCCTATTGATAGCTGTCCATGCTTTCGTTAACCTCGTTTCGATGTCCTTTTCGGTTGATTCGACGCTGCTTCCTAGGTAAGTGAATTTGTCTACTAGTTTAAGAGGGGTTCCTTCTAGAGTGGAGATGTCCCCCGTTTGATTATAGCACATATATTCCGTTTTGTGTGCATTAACATAGAGGCCGATGCCTGCGGCTGCTCGTTCCAAACTATGCAATAGTGTTTCGGCTTGGTCGGGTGTATTTGCCAGTATCGTTATGTCATCGGCGTAGTCGGCGTCGGTAATTGTTTTTGCTTCTTTTCTTCGTCAGCTCGAAGCCATTCTCTCTGATTTTGTCAATCGATGTTCTAAGTACGTAGTCTAGACAAATGATAAAGAGGTACGGAGCCAGCGTGTCCCCTTGTAGTACTCCTGCTACAATGTCGAAGTATTCTGTGTCTCCGTCTGGTGATCGTACTTTTACTTTGGTGTTTCTATAGAGAATCGTTATTGCTGCTACAGTTTCTTTAGGTATGCTGTACGCTAGTAGGATTTGTTCCATCTTTCCTCTGTGAATGGAATCGAAGGCCTTGGTAAAGTCAACAAATATTAATGTCGCTTGTAGTTTTTTTTGCCCGTACACCTTCAAGGATTCTACGGATGGTTAATATTTGTGAGGTCGTGGATCTATTTCTTCGGAAGCCATTTTGGTTTTTCCTAAGTATGTTGTCGATTTTGGGTTCTATGCGGTTTCGTAGTAGGGCATTGTAGATTTTGGCTGCTATGGATGTAAGTGTTATGCCTCGGTAGTTTTTGGCTAATCTGAGGTCCCCCTTTTTAGGGAAGGGGAGTATGCATCCCTTCATCCATCTATCTATCGGATTTTGATTATAGACTGCGTTGCAGTGTCGGAGCAGTATGTCGTCGAGTTGTCTGGTCTTCCATACTTCTGGGGGAATCTCGTCCAGCCCTGCAGCTTTCCTATTTTTAATTTTTCTGAGAACCCAGTCGAGTTCTTCTTGTATGAACGGTCCTAGTTTAATGTCTAATTGTTTACTAATTATTTTGGTGATTGGTTCATGTGTTATTTTCGGTGGGTTTCCTAGTAAGTTTTCGAAGTGCTGTTTCCACAGTTTTATTCTTTCTTGTTGGTTTGCTGCTTTCAGTTTTGCTTTGGCTGTGTTCTTTCTTCTACTCACTTCGTTTATTGTTTGCCAGGCTATCCTAGATTGTCTATCTTCCACCGAGTCTCTAATCTTATCTATCTGATTTTGAATGTATTCTGTCTGTTCCTTTATATATGTGCCTGCTAATTGATATTGTGCCGTTTTTAGTTTTAAGGCATTTGTGTTTGTTGGGTTTTTTCGATAGTTTTTGGAGGCTGTTTTCACTAGTGCACGTTTTTCTCTCACCGCTAAAGTTTCCCATGGGACTCTATATTTAGTTTTGAGTTTTGTTGGAATGCATTTCGCTGCTGCCTCGAGGTGCGCATTGACGAAATTTTCATATTCGTCGTTTGGTGTACTTTTTTCCGTCTTTTCTTGTAGTGTTTCGAATCTGTTTCTTAATTCTAATACGTATTTATCTCTTATATCTCTGTTGTTCAAAAGGGCCCAGTCATAGTGTTTGGTGGTCGCTGTTCGTTTGGTGTTTTTTCGTAGGCTTAGCCGTATTTTCGCCGTGACTTTTCGGTGATCGGTGGACACACCCTCGAAAGAGGAGTATGCCTCGCAATTCATTGCACTTCTTGTTTATAAGGACGTAGTCTAACTGAGCTTTAGTATTTTTCGTGTACGTGTATGTCCATATATATATAATGTACATAAACGTAACCCAGCAAACAAAGAATTTTAGTAATAAATATATGTATGTGTGTGAATATACAGACATAAAAAAATATTCAGAAGACTTTACACATATCTGAATTATTATTAGTTTATTTATACTCACTTTTGATATTTTACAATAACACTTCAAGTCATAATTTTTCCTAAATAAGGAAGGAAAAGAGAAAAAAAGAAAGAGATAGAGAGAAGAGAGGGAGAATATATATATATATATTTAAGATAAATTTTGAACATTAGTTTTGAAAGAGAACGCAACTAACGGCATGAGTTTTCTCATTTTTTCGTTTCATTTTAAAATGGAATACACTCCAGAAGATGCATCATCCCATGCATTGCTCTGATTATGGTATAATATAAAAACCGGGACGTACAACGTTGGACAATAATTCAATTATTTAAAAAAATCTTCCACTAAAGACCTTGTTTTTCGTATTTGCATATGTACATGCCGTCAGATTCATTTAAATTGTCCCTTATATATATATATATATATATATATATATATATATATATATATATATATATATATATATATATATATATATATATATATATAAGAGCACCAATAACAACAGCAGCAGCAGCAATAATACTAAAAGAATTCACTGATATTACAAGAATCGAATGTATAAAAACTACAAATTTGACGAGCAAGTAACAACCAACTTTATACAAAAATACATTAAACTCACCGAACCTCAAAAACAAATAACACTCATTATCTATTACACTAAATCTAAAACATCAAACCTCATAGTTAAAATAACACAAACTGCCCAAAAAATTTCCTCAATCGAACTAATGTAGTGTATAAATCTCCGAAAATAACTTAACAGCTAATACCAACACTGGTCACACAACAACCACACTCTCTCGTCGCTTTACGTACCACTCTGACACAACTGCCATAAAACAGGATCTAATGAAAAAACATAACAAAGGCACATACAAAGTTAAATTCCTGCATATAAGATCCTAATTAACAATACAAAAATCTTAAATAAAAAAAAGGAATAAAACCCGTTTACAATTCCTCGAAGCAATAACCATGAAAAATAAAAAAAATGCTATCAATAAAATAGCATTCAACACAGGTATTAACATATTAAATAACTAACCATACCACCCACCCACCCTAACAAAATGAGCCAACCCATCTTTAAAAAAAAAAAGCATCTCCAAATAAATATAAATAAAACAGCAACAAACAACCTAACACAGCCCTTGAAAATGACCAGCAAAATGATCGAAAGCGCTTGAGCTTGTTTAGGGAACTTTCTTTACCATCTTGACCCCGACATAAGAAAAATAACTCGAACGTCTTCACTTAAAAATTTTGTAAAGAAAACAATCCATGGTCTTTAATCAAACATGCTTAGACTTGCTGCCTAAGAACACAACATATATATATATATATATATATATATATATATATTTATATATATATATATATATAGAGAGAGAGAAAGAAAGAAAGAAAGAGAAAGATTATGTTGTTATTATTTGTCATTTTATTATGTCCCATTTGACTTCAGTTCCTATTTAGCCAAGTTGTTTTAGCATATGCAAAAAACTAATACCTATAAATTACAATTAATTAATCGGTAAAAACCTACATTTTGGATGCTAATTTTTAATGGAGGTAGCGTTCTTCCCTTGATATACAGGTGTTGTATTTCCTTTCTCATTATCTCATTTCGTCTTCGTTGATATTGTTACAAACAACGATTTACTGGTTTCTTTGTAAATGGTCGTCTATATCCCATGCTTAATTCAAGCCTTGCTTCTAAATATGAACCGATTTTCCGCCATATTTTTCACATAATTGTTTCTAATGTGTTAATAGTTTGCTTTTCAATGAAACCATTTTGTTGATATTATTGAATTTGAAATAAGCAAACTCATTATCTTTACAATTCGTCAAAAGTTATCTTTAAGTTTAAATTTCTGTCAAATTCTATTTTAGTGATTGTAATTTTCTGCAACGTGCTAATGAAAATAATTGGGATTAAGTTGTTGCTCCACAAGGACAAACATGACACAAGATCTAATTGAGTGTAAAACCACAGATGCGTACGCGTGAGTAAAATGAAATTAATTAGGATTTAATTGCCTCTCCACAAAGGTAAATGTGCACAATATCTGATTGAATGTAGAGCCGCAGATGCGTACCTGTGGGTAAAATGAAAATAATTGGGATTTAGTTGCCTCTCCATGAGGATAAACATGCCGCAAGATCGGAATGAATGTAGAGCCACAGATTCGTATCTATTAGTAAATTTGTTAAAACACTGACACTCTAATCATTAATTAAAAACAAATTTTTAACTCTACAAACAGAAATGGTGAATATCTAGCAGAGTTTTCCCACGAGAATAGGCTTATATCCCTGAATACCAAATTGCCAAAAAGGAAGATAAAACTATGGTCTTAAACCTACCCAAATAACTCTAAAAGCCCAACTAGATTATATATTTATAAACAAAGAGTGGATAAATAGCGCAATGACCTCTGCACCTTTTTTTAAGGTTTATCTTCGGATCACAAAATCGTCCCAGTAAAGATTCACTTTAGTCTACCCAGGAAGAAGAAACAAACCGGTCAAGCTTTGAGAAATGACTGGTCCTCACTTGCCAATTTGTGATATATGCAATCACTATTCAGTAACTGTAAGAAACAGTTCGATACTCTTCAGGAGAAACCCGAAAGGCATAATCCAAATGATGAATAGGAAAACTTTGTTACCAACAACTTAAAAGCAGCAGCTACGTGTATGTATGTGTGTGTGGGTGTGTTGTGTGTAAAAGCTGAACAAATGAAATAACAGCCCAGTCGGCTGGGGCTGTAGGATACACCAACAGCATCCAGGCAAAGAGTGTCTTGGATATTATACTAGAGAAAGTGGAGTACCCGTTCATTGCCATTACTAGCGAGTTAACTCTGACTTGGAGTAGTATTACTTGTTCGGGTCACATCTATGAATCAAATAAAACTGTTTAATATCAATCATCAGTTGATATCAATTTCACTATGAGCAATTGATATTGATATTAAATTGAATTGTTAGTATTAAATTGCAATACTTGAAAACATTTAACTGTGTATAAACAAATGAGCTCTGGCTTGTTTAAAATCTTATCTACAAACTATTCATTTACAAATCGTGTGTGTGTGTGTGTGTGTGTGTGTGTGTGTGTGTGTGTGTGTGTGTGTGTGTGTGTGTGTGTGAAAAGGATTTGGAATTAAATATTCTACAAAGGTTGATAACCAACCAACCAACCAACCAACGAAATAAAATAAGTTAATCAACGAGGAGAGAACAAAATTTTATAAAAAAGCAAAAACAGATATTTTCGTAATCTATTCAAAATAAACCTTTACTAATATATTTATTCATTTAATCACTTTTTTATTTTTAGGAAAAGTTTTATAGTATATTTCTGTTTCTGTTATTTTAGTATCTTGTTTTTCTCATTGCCTTTGTTAGAAAGCAATGCTTGAACATATTTAAATAATCTCGTTTGAA
The DNA here is from genome assembly GCA_963585895.1 of Sepioteuthis lessoniana. Classification (NCBI taxonomy): domain Eukaryota; kingdom Metazoa; phylum Mollusca; class Cephalopoda; order Myopsida; family Loliginidae; genus Sepioteuthis; species Sepioteuthis lessoniana. The sequence continues at coordinate 23,835,137 of OY757941.1, forward strand.
TAAAACTCGGTGTAGTGTTTTACTTTTATTTGGGTGGGGAGTTAATTGCTTTGAAAATGGTTTTATTCAATCCACAGAAATGTACTCGACACTTTCAATAAATTTCTGCATTATTTAATGTCCCCGCTGTTAGTTCATTGGAGATATTTATATGCTTAACGATTTTTCTATGGCGCTTAACAAAGATTCACTCTACTTTATATTACCAAGAACTTAATGTCGAGACTCAAAACCAATTGGAAGATTAAAGAGCGTTCCTCTATATTCAGCAAATACGTTAGAGATTAAGACAAGAGGCTCTTCTACCTTACATCAACTTTACATCATTTTATTCGTTTCTCTTTCATGAACTAAAGGAAAAGTTCTTTTCCACTCACCAAGAAATTATTTTAATTTTCAAATATTTGTATCAGTTAAGTAAAGAAGAGAACTACTAACTTTTAACTCAGTCATTATGAAAAATGCATCAGCATTTTAAACAATCAATAAAATGTGTAATGGAACCAAGAAAAGTTTCGCTTTATTACTCTGTCTGTCTGTCTCCACAGATAGATAGATAGATCACACAACCAAGTCCCTACACAGAATAATGCTAAATTCCGTTGTTATGATAACACTTCACTCAAACTGAACATGCCTCGTGTTACCACAACGATGGTATTTCTCATTACACTTACTTTATGTGCAGCTTTAAAACTGATTGAAGTTACGCCAAAGATTATTTAGATTTCAATATTTATTTGGGTTTTGTATTTCTATTGTTATCAATCCTACCAATCTGATTGGTTGGTTGTTTGGGTTTTATGGCATATCAACCTTTGTAGGTTATCTAATGCCAAATCCAATTTTATACAAATAATCAATTCTATTTCAAACAATTCAGTTTAGCATGAATACAGTTTAATTGTTTAAAATATTTCTATTTCAAGCTATTCAGTTTAGTTAAACAGTTCTAATTCAACCAATTCAGTTTAGTATAAGTATAGATTTTGTTTACACACAGTTAAATATCAAAACAGTTCTACATTAAACAATTCAGTTTAGCATAAGTACATTTGGTTTGGTTTGGTTTGGTTTGGTTTGAGGGCATATCAACCTTTGTAGGTTATTTAACGCCAAATCCATTTTTATGTAAATAATCAGTTCTATTTAAAACAATTCGGTTTAGCATGAGTACACAGTTTAATTGTCAAAAACATTTCTATTTCAAACTATTCAGTTATATATAACAATTCAGTTTAGTGTAAATACAGTTTCAGTGTCAAAAATAGTTCAACTTAAAACAATTCAGTTTAGCAAAAGCACGCAGTTTAATGTAAGTATAGTTTAATTGTAAAAAAAACATTTTTATTTCGAGCTATTCAGTTTAGTCAAACAATTCTACTTCAGCTAATTCAGTTTTGTAAAAGTACAGATTTTGTTTACACACAGTTATATGTCAGAACAGTTCTATGTTAAACAATTTAGTTTAGTATAAATACAGTTTCAATGTTAAAAAACAGTTGCAGTTATATGTAACAATTCAGTTAAGTGTAAACACAGTTTTAATGTCGAAAAAACAGTTCCATTTCAAACAATTCAGTTAACCATAAGCGCGCAGTTAAAATGTAAGTATGGTTTAATTGTCAAAAACATTTCTATTTTAAGCTATTCAGTTTAGCATAAGTATGCCGTTAGTTCTATTTAAACCATAGATAGGGCCAGAGTGGACCAGGGAGCGATGGCAATGAAGGGGTACTCCACATTCCCCAAAGCTCCAGCATTGCTGGAACCTCACCATCAGATTGTTTAGTGTCATATCCAGGACACTCGTTAGGGGGGTCTTACCCCTCTGCAGAGGTGCAGTCAGTGTATTCTACAGCCCCAGCCGACTGGGCAAAGCATAAGTACAGTTTTAATGTCAAAAACAATTCCATTTCAAATAGTTCAGTTTAGTATAAGTACGCAGTTTAAATGTAAGTACACAGTTTAATTGTCAAAAACATTTCTATTGCAAGCTATTCAGTTTAGTCAAGCAGTTCTAATTTAAACAATGCAGTTTAACGTAAGTACGCAATTTAGTTCTATTTAACCCATAGATAGGATCCTCCCAGGTGCTACCACTCCGGGCCAGAGTGGACCTGGGAGCAATGGCAATGAAGAGGTGCTTCACATTCCCCAAAGCTCTAGCATCACAGGAACCTCACCATAAGATTTATTAGTGTCATAAACAGGACACTTGTTAGGGGATCTTACTCTTCTGTGCAATCGGTGTATTCTACAGCCTCAGCTGAATGGGCAATTGCCAATCTGAGCTAAATCAGTATGTTGAAATAATTATAAATTCAAATATATATATATATATATATATATATATATATATATATATATATATATATATAACATTTATAATATTTCATATATACCCTTTTGATGAAGAGAAACAGGTACTATACTCAGACATCATCTACACTTTGGTCAAAAACTAAATATCTTATCCATATGTGAATAATTCTGTCATTTTTTACAGGAATTTTGTTAGTTAAATAAGAATAGCAAATGATGTTTTTAATCTAATGCGGAACAGCGATGAGTCATAACCATCTGACTTGGTTACATAGTCTCTACAAAACAATTCTTCCTCTTGACAGTGCATGTCAATTTAAGTTTCCTTTATAATTTTATAATGCAGCCAATCATATCATCAATGCATCATTTTCTGACCAATTATCAAAATATGATAATAGAGATAATGAACATAAGCGAATCGCGAAGTTTCGACATTTTGGCTACAAAAAATAGAAATTGCTAATGAAATTATAGAAGATTTCAAATAAAAATTTTCAATTTCATGACCAACAGTAATTGCAGTTATACACAGGGACTCTGAGTTGTGGGAGCACCGTATCAATGGAAACCCAGGAAAATCTATTAAAAAGTAGAGTAGGAAAGCATTTTTTAAGTATGTCCGAAATTTTCTGATACCTTATCCATAAATAAATTTGTTCTTAAATAAATAAGTACCAAAATTTTTTATTGAAATTAGATAAACACCGGATTTAGGGTTGATATTAAAAATCAAGGTGTCTTTATGCAAATTATTACACGTAAACATTATTTGAAATTTTCTAAAAACTTTTCAAATATGAAACTGCATTTTTTTTTTTTTTTTTGCATTAACATATAAATTTTTGTATCAGATTTTCTCCAATGATTCTTTTTACGAATTACGCTAAGTTTAATGCTGGAAAAGGAAAACTTTTATAAATTGAAACGTTTCTTCTGTTATGTGTCCCACTTAATCTACAGTAATAAACGCTTATCTTGGTTTGGTCGTGAGGAGAGCAACTCATGTAGCATGTCTTGGCCAAGAATAGTTTGGTAGAATCCATCCTTCTCCAGGCCTGGTTTGAATTCAGAGTTTTCCTTCTCCTGGACCGGTTGTCATAGCAAGATTAAAAAGCCTAGTCTTGCCTACTATTTACCCATAGCTGAAGGAAGAATACTTGGATTCATATTTTTCCCTAGTGTATGTGAAATGCGAACATCCTCGTCCACGATTTGATCTTGGGTAGTCTAATCCGTTTCATCCGTGATAATCGTTACACCACAAACACTTCCCCAAACAATTGTATACAAATAATTTTAATTCATACTCACTTAAAAGTCATTGAAGGCTGTTAATATCACCGATCGGCAAACTTTTAAAAAAAGATGCTAAAAACTATCGATTAAAGAGAAGAGAATTCTTTTAAAATCAGGAACCACACAGATTTCGAAAATTTTGGTTTCTTTCAAAATTTTAACATTTTACTTGTTTAGTTTTGAAATTAATCTTCGAAAATAAACAGACGAGAATTTAAAATATTTTTCATTTCAACATTTGTTGTTTTTTTTTTTGTTTTGTTTTTTTTTGCTTCACTTTAAAGTTTTAAAAGAAACACGACCACTTCGAATCGAAATGGATCTAAGAATAATTGCAATGAAGGAATGATTCAATCCTCTATAGAACTTCAGAACTAGAGCCTCACCATCGGATCAAGTTGAATGTCATTACATCGATACGACATACAATTAGTGTTAATTAATTGCAAGAGTGTAAGCTATACTTGTGAATATCAGACTCTGAAAATGTCTCCAGATATTAATTGGAAATAATATTTTATAAACATTTATTGGACAATGATTTTAATAAGAAAATACATTGGAGATCTTTTAACAATAAAAATGCATTAGAAATTATTTTACTATAAAAATGCATGGGAAATTATTTTACTATAAAAATGCATAGGAAATTATTTTACTATAAAAATGCATAGGAAAATATTTTACAATAAAAATGTATAGGAAAATATTTTACTATAAAAATGCATAGGAAAATATTTTACAATAAAAATGCATGGGAAATTATTTTACTATAAAAATGCATGGGAAATACTGATAACTCTGAATAAAACTGTTTGGTCGTCTGTTGTAGTAGATAAAATATAAGTAAAGTTTGTGGTTTCTTTTTGTATCTGTCTATAACTGTAGCTTCTTGAACGTCCAAGATGAGTCCGGTTGAGAGCAGTGTATTGAGTGGTTCTTGTATTAAATCCTTGCATGACAGTCTCTTCTACCGTTATTACAGACAAAGTAGGAAAGTGAATCAAGAGTCTGAGTTGGCTTTCTTTGTTTCCTTCATTATCTTCTCTCCTCCAGCTGTTGATTACTCTTTTTTTTTCAACTCCAACCCTTTGACTTTTTTCTCTTTTGAATAGTACGACTTCTGTCGTCTGCAATCAGTTCTCGGCTGTATGGATTGATGTCTTTAAGTTTCAGACTGCACTTGCAAACGTCCTTCAAGTGTTGTGATTGGCAACTTACAAACGTCGTTCAAGCGTTGTAATGGGCAATGTACAGTTGTCCTTAAGCGCACCCTGAGGGACCCAGCTTGTTCCATTACAACGGTGTTGACAATTTTCTGTGTATTTTAATCAAATATGATTTAATTTCTATCCTGTTTATAAATGGAATCTTCTATTACATTACTTGATTTCTGCACTCTTAACAAGTTTTTCAAAGTGAAAATGAAAAAGATTGTCGCAATAAAACATCCTTTATCTTTTTTTTTTTTTTATTTGGTTTTGTTTAGCTTTTGTTTTTGTTTTTCGGTTGTTGCTTTTTTTAGTGGAGGGGTCAATTCTTTCGTACAAGTTTATTCCATTGTACAAGAAAATATCTGACGAGTGAAACAGATTTTTATCGATCAGATTGTATAATGATGTTGATCAAAGAAATTTTCTCTGGATTTTTATTTAAAATCGAAACATTTCATCATTATTATCCTTCTGCCTTGTTGTCAATAGTATTTTCTAACACGAATGTACTCTGTAGTTTCCTGTCAATTTGCAAAAGGTAACGAGAGAAAATTTGGGGAACATTACCGACTTCGAATCGTTCCCTTTCATTAAACATTTTAACCATTGATCTTTCCAACCGATAAATAAATTACAAGATCATAGAATGAATTTAAGCTTTATCACAGGAGGTTGTTTTGTTTTGGTTTGGTTTGGAGGGTATTTTTTGTTTGTTTGTTTGTTTTCAATAATGTAATGCAGCTGTAATCAGACTAAGCTTCTTCAGTCGTAAGGGTGAGAAGCTAATCTATACGAGCAAACACTGAGTTGCAAAGTGTTGATTAGCCGTTAAATTAGAACAGGAAAGAAAGAACTCAATTGAGTTGGCGTAGGAATTGGGTTTAGCGTGAAGACATTCATAAATGCGACAAGGATTTTGCTAAAAAAATACATCGGAAATGATTTTATAATAAAAATACATTGGAAATTATTTTATTATAAAAATACATTGGAAAAAAATTTGGAACAGAAAAATTGATTCTTAACATGAAAAAAATTACGTTGGTTTGTTTGAATAATCGAGAGACAAAATAATTCATGAAAGAACAAAGTTAATTATGGATTACAATATCCTCTTTTATCTGAGGGGTTGAGGATGCATTCCAAAAAAAGAAAAACCAGCGAATTCCTGAAACTGCAGATGATATTGTATCATATATTTTCCCAATTGAATACACGTGATAAAGTTTGATTTATAAATTATGGATTACAATATCCTCTTTTATCTGAGGGGTTGAGGATGCATTCCAAAAAAAGAAAAACCAGCGAATTCCTGAAACTGCAGATGATATTGTATCATATATTTTCCCAATTGAATACACGTGATAAAATTTAATTTATAAATTATGGATTACAATATCCTCTTTTATCTGAGGGGTTGAGGATGCATTCCAAAAAAAGAAAAACCAGCGAATTCCTGAAACTGCAGATGATATTGTATCATATATTTTCCCAATTGAATACACGTGATAAAGTTTAATTTATAAATTATGGATTACAATATCCTCTTTTATCTGAGGGGTTGAGGATGCATTCCAAAAAAAGAAAACCCAGCGAATTCCTGAAACTGCAGATGATATTGTATCATATATTTTCCCAATTGAATACACGTGATAAAGTTTAATTTATAAATTGAACACAATAAGAGATTAATAACAGTCAAAGCAAGTCATAACTTTCATCACGAAAACTATAAAGAAATGGAAAGCAGAAAGAAGAACAAACTCTATCAGAAGTTACCATCCAAAGAATCATCTTTCAGAAAGACTCATTATTGCCACTTCTATTTGTGATAGCAATGATGCTACTAAATCATATAATAAGAAAATGCATTGGAGGCTAAAAATTTATAAAGTCACAGAAAAAGATAAACCACATCTTGTATACGAGTGATATCAAGGTATTTGCCAAAATTTTTAAATGACAAGAAACTCTTATACAAACTAACAGCCGAGATATAGGAATGGAAATTGGAATAGAAAAATGTACCATGCTGATAATGAAAAAGGGGAAAAAAGAAACAACAAAAGGTATAGAAATCTCAACGACGAAATAGATAGATGGGTAGTTCCCCTTGTAAGACACTCTGAACCATTTTAAAATGAACAAGGAAGGAACTTAGATATTCCAAAACAAGGAAATTTATAATGATACGCAAGGCTTTACACCCGAAAGATGACATAGACTCTCTGTGTCAAGAGAAGAAAGAAATAGAAAACTCGCCAGCATTGAAGGATTGCATGGATGCAAAAATTCGAGTGTTTAATTACAGCGGCCAGTTACATCAATATCAACAGGAATAACTTAAAGACAAACAAGAAAACAACAAAATCAAGAAAACAACAAAATCAAGAAAACAACAAAATCAAGAAAACAAAATTTTTTTTAAAATGTATGAATACTTCAAGCGACAAAGTAAAGGAAATGCACACGAGATGATCTGGACATGGCTAAGAAGGCAAAACTTCTAGAGAGAAACTGAATCTATTTTGAGAGCAGCACCACCTCACATATTGCTATAAGGATCTATTACATCAAAGCATAAATTGAGAATACACAGAATAGCAAATGTAGGTTATGTGGTGACTGAGAGAAAACGGTTAATCACATAATAAGTGAATGCAGCAAACTGGCACAAAAGGAATGCAAGACTTACAAGAATACAAGACGCTTACCAAATAACTGAAAAAGTTGAGAAACATAAGAGTCTCGGTGATACCTATTTTAGTCGGTGCGCTAGTAACTATCCCTAAGAGTTTAGAAAGAAGACTGGAAGAATTAGAGATCAGAAGAAGAATCGGGACCATTCAGACCACAGCTAGAATACTTAGGAGAGTCCTGGAGATTTTAAGAGACTGTCACTCAGACTCTAAGGAAAAACTCAAAAATAGAACAATGATAAGAATTATATGAGTAAAGAATTGTCGTTCTGATCGTAGATTTAAGCAATTTTAGCTGACGTTTTTTCTTTCATGTCAAGAACTGTCAAAATTTCCCAAAAAGGTTTTAAGTTTTATTTAATAATTGTCACACAATGCAAGAAAATATTTCTTTTGTATCCCGCTATTCTTGAATTGTCTGGCAATTATTAAATAAAAATTTTGAATTGTTGATTTGTGGGGCTGAGTAAATAAAACGGAAAATATACAACAGAAAGAACACAATATTTTAGTGTCTGTTATATAGACTGAATATCGAATTTTGTATTAAATATTTTAATACTTTCTTTCCAACTTTGATATTTTTCTCATTTACATTAATCTACTTGACGACCTATGAACTCATGCGGTTCATGATAACATTGATGCTTCTATTTAGGAAAAGGTGAAGGATTTTAATTGAAATGTCAAAGTCATTTCCATTATATCGAGAATTTGGGTGAATGAAAAATGATGATCATTTGCATATTAGACAGGAAATTGCTCAATTCTCTAAAAGTATTTTACGTATATTGTTTAATAAAATTCTTGCTGTCGTTGCCGTTTTTACTGAGCTAGGGTTATGTACAAGCATAACGAGAATTTTAGTACTATATAAATACCAGCTGTACAAATATTTAACTTATAGTCGATGTCATAGCTTTTGTTTTTGCTTTTTTGTTTGTTTTTGCTTGTAGTTCTTTGGTTACTTACAGTTATATCTGTAGATGCTACGATGTATTTGATCTTGTGCAAAGATATATATATATATATATACATATATATATACGAGAAGAAAAAGCACAGAAATTCATATACCACTATGTGGTGATAAAGTGTATGCATATCTGAAAAATTATAATCCTAATGTGACCGGTTTGTTGTTTTTCTTAAAGTGTATATATATATATATATATATATATATATATATATATATTGTAAAATAACAGTAAAATCTATTTCACGCACAAATTTAAAGTAGAATTTAAAAATTAATTAAGAATATTGATAAATCGTCGCAACTGGCAGTGCCACGCTTTCACGGTCGACAGGCGATAAAAACGTATGGTTGGAAGGTGCTTCTGAGTGAGATAATCTGGAGGTTGAAGGTTCAAGCCCAACAACCCGTAAGACTAACAAGGAATACTTACCATGATTTAACACTTGTACTCGGTCATGATTTACAGAATTGGAATAGTCTACCCCTGTGGTTCAAATAAAGGGTTCAGTTTGAGATTCTTTGTGGACTCCTGAGTTCGACATGAAACACCTGAAGAAGGCTGAAAGACATATCGGCCGAAATGTTGTGATTATAACAATAAAAATGAAGTCAATAGTCCGAATATTCTTAGTAATAATAATTATCAAGCTTTATCTCAGAAATTTAGACTAATGACTATCGTATATATGTGGAAAGGTAAAGTCTCAAAGATGATTTAGTTTGTATAGATGTGCGTAATATATAGATTTATCACAAGCAAAATGTGACACAAGATTAATTTTTAAGTGAAGTTTAATTGTTTTTGTCGTTCAAATCCAGAACGAGGCTGTTTGCATTTCAAATAGCGTTAATACCTTTAGGAAAGGTATGCATTCAACTATTCTCCCACCAGCTATGAGTAAATAATAGGGCAAAATAAGCTCTTTAACCTTGGTATGGCGACCAGTCTCGGAGAAGGAAACTCTGAATTCAAACTGTTATGCTCCATTACAAAATCGAATAAGTGTCGCATCTTGTTCGTAGATAGGGGTTGGTGAACAAATATATATATATATATATATATATATATATATATATATATATATATATATATATATATATGTATATTGCCTCACTGAGAAATTGTCATACAACGAAACTGTCTGTCGGTGGATAACAATATATATATAATGTAATTAGAAGAAAACTCAAGCTTGGTTAAATTGTTTTATATGAAATGCCTCACATATTTTATAAACGAATAATCCACACTCATTGTTTCCGGACATCGACTGGATATTACAAATATATATATATATATATATATATATATATATATATATATATATATATATAGAGAGAGAGAGAGAGAGAGAGAGAGAGAGAGAGAGAGAGAGAAGATGAACAAAAGTAATAAGACAAACAGGACTAATATTTCTTTGTGATTGCTTTTAAATCTTTAATAATCGTTAACTAATTTTAAAGATTTTTTAAAAGGGTTAATATACCATAAAAAGGTGACGAAAAATAAATTGTTAACGTAACATATCCATTCCTTAAATGGGGATTATTTTTAGCATTTAGGTGTTTCGAGTTGACTGTTTTCTGCGTACCGTGACCACCTGACTCTTAGAGCTACACGTGGAGGGCAGTCCTAGAGGTTTGTTTCAAATTAACCGGAACTGAATCAAGTATTTGATTTAGACATTCATCTATTTAGTTAGATGTTGATATGGCATGCATTCAGTTTCAAATTGATGTCTCAAAGAGTTTAAGTCATTTGGGGAGGGGTCAGTTTTTAGAGACAGTTTATCTAGTTATTGTTGTATAATTACGTTCCTGTTTTCCATCTTCTTTTCTTTTTTACAATCTTTTCTGCGTTGGTGAATTTTATATCTCTGTTAAAGTTGAGTTCGTTTTACCGGAAATGTTTTCTATGGGAAGTAGTTAATTATAATATTTATATTTGATTCTGTTTTGGTCATTAAACAAGTACATAGAATCAGAATCAAATACATGTCTAAAATAAAATGGTTATTCTGTTGTTTTAGGTTGCGTTTGCAATCTACTAAGTAAATTACATATTTACTTCTGCAATTAGAATCGGGGTAATTTTTTTAACGTTTTCGTCCTTGTGCCGCTGGTGAATGAGTCAGTTGATTTGAGGTGTGTGGCACTACGTGCGGTTAAATATCTAATATTTATATAAAAATTGAAATATATATATGAAATTTAATGCGTATCTCAAAAACAAAGGGATCCTTAAAATAAGTATTTTTTTGTTCAAAGCTAGTATTGACATGGGGGAGCTGGTTGATTGTTTCTGAGGGTCAGTTAAGTGCAAGACGCTCGTTTTTGGTTTTGAGGGTCGACGGGTTTTGTTTAATTTTGATTTTGACAACTACATCCGTCGATCATAATGATAGGAAGGGTCACTTCGTGCAGCGTATTTTTCTGGTCTTTGTTTTGAAGATCAATGTCAAAAAGGAGATTTAATTATAAATAAAGGTGAGCTGGGCATGGCTCATCCAGTCGGGTGAGGCTGGGAGTTTTTGGTTCAACCCCATTACTGTTCCCATTGGTCAAAGCGTCTAAGAAGGGGTTTCCCTGTGCCAGTGAGATATCGTCCTGAACTAGGATTGGCTGACCAATGGGAATATGACTCCTGATTGTCTTTTATTGGACAACCAATCAGAAACCTTTTTGATTCAGATATTGATCTATAAAAATAGGATGTTAAAACGGGTCATCAGAGAGAACAAGAAAAGGGACCAGAAAACAACTCGAGACTGCCAAACTCTGAACAACCTTCCGGCTATAAAAATTCAAAGTCCCTGACCTTTAGAGATATTAGAATCATACGAACCGCATCTAAATGTCACATTTATCTCTCAATATTCTTCTTCTGTTTACCAGGAAAGCAAACATTGTTGCTTTATTGTCTCACAAAAGTGTTTCAATAAAACCATTTTTGTTAAATTTTCAGCAACGGGTTTTTCTTTTTATTATTTGAGTTGCTAGACAATCTAGCCACTCATATCAGAAGAAGATCCGGCTGAATTGCGTCAACCTCCCTTCGTGGATCTTTCTAACACAGCGTGGGTACGGAAGGGCTTGACAAAAGCAAACAGTCGGCAGCATATGTGGTAGTCACGAACACAACAGCCACAACAAGTACTGTGATTAGCAATTGGGATCCGTGACAAGCATAGGACCACAGGTGTTTGCAACATGTTATTATTGATATTAAATGGTTGGCAAAATTTAGTGGATTCTGTTTTGGCCTTCTTATGGATTACATTATAATTTAATATGCTGTTGCTTCCTATTGTTTCTACCAGGCAATTATGACAGATGAAGGTTTAAAAGTTCTCGGTCGGCTAAGAAGGAAATGTTATTCCAAATATTCATCCTACAGTTCAACAAATTTGATTCACTGTTTCTCACGTGCCTTCTTTGTTGAGCAGAGAACTTTTCAGCACTCCATTTTATAGATCTGATTTTTTATCTTATCTTTTCAGTGGCTTATATTCACTTTGATAGCAATTACAAAGAAGAAGATTATGTTGAAAAAGTGAAAAATAAATATTTATTGAATAAAACAATTTTCCTCAACATTAGATGGAAAATTCGTTGATGTGATTCGATTCAGAAAATTACTCGACACTGCAATTGTACATTCTTCAATATTTCACCATTTGCACCCATCAACAGAAACACCACTTCCGATAAAAATACTTTCTTTCTCATCTTTCGTTGCCTCAGTTCTGAAAATTTGTTGCCCCGCAGGTAGTCGGAATATTATCACCAAAAATCTGGATAAACAAATGGATTCTGTGAGAAAAAAGTTTCTACAACTTGGAAATCTAAATAACTTAAGGAAAAGTTTGCATTAATTAAAAGTGGGTTTAAAAACACGATCAATTTACAGAACGAAGAGTAAAGTGCATTCGAGATATCGTTCTCTTACAGCTGCTACACTTGAAGTTGTAGCGCTAACGTTCTATAGTGGAAGTAGAGGCGTTATCTGTGTAAAATAGAGCGCCCAGATAAAGGTATAAATTAAAAAAGGACAGCCATGTTGGCTTGCTAAAGCTACTCGCCTGGTATGACGTGACCTCTCGTTATGGAATGCATACAGAATTCCCTGCTGCTACTGCTACTGCTACTACTGCTGCTGTGAGCACATCTCTCAGGGTGACTCAAGAAATTTACTTTCTAGGATTAGTGATTGGTAAATGTGGGCGATTTGAAAGTTTGAAAGATGGAGCGGAGAAGGAATTATGGAAATGTGTATTTTTGAATGTATATACTAAGATACATATGTATACAACCAAACATATATATGTGTATGCATACATGCATATGCCTTGATTGGATTGACATATATATATATATATATATATATATCAATCATGGTCATAGCATGGACATTCCTTGACAAAGAGACATGGTAATCTTTTGATGGCTGTTTTTATCAATAGACGCCACTCTAAGAGATGAAGTGTCACAAATCAAACCTGGTAATCTTCCAAGGAAGAAAACACTCCTTCGTGTCAGGAAAAAAAGCTTATGCTTATAAACTAAGTTTTAACTTAGATCTTAATCTTACTTATTGGTGTTGTTTTTCATTTTGGCGGAGGGATCCTTTAATTTCTATCCAATTTGATGCTTTTTCGTATTTATTCATAGATAGATAGATAGATACTCTCTTCAAAATAGGCCAGTAGAAGAAGGAATTAAAAAGTTGTCGCAAAACACACTTCAACGAGGAAGAACATTAACTATTAATACGATACTTGGTGACCATATAATATAATGTCTTCTTCCGTTCGTCCAGTTTCAAAATGAATGGAAGTCTTAATTTTACTTATACACTAATGATGATAATATATTAAAAGTGGGGGGTTACTTTTAGTCATCAAAAAAATAGAATAAAAACAAATAAAATGAGTCACCCTACTTTGATATTCTTCCACAAGAGGGTCATAAATTTTTGATTTTTTTATTTCTACCCAATTTGACGCTTTATGTGTCTGTGTGAGTAACATATATACTAATTATGTGTATATTTGTGTGTGAACATATGTACCTTCACTTGATGATTGCCGTACATTGATGTCTAATAGGTTGATTCCTGAAACTAACTTGGAAACCGCTCATAAATAAGTAAATCCTTAACAATTATATAATAAAAAGTAATTTTTCTTCTATATCAGATATACTAGGTGTTGTGTCCACATAAATAAAGTTGACTCACTTCTGATCGTCAGCACCACACACACAGACACAGACATCTTTGGAATAAAGTCAGTTCGTTATCTGTTGTCAGAGTGCGTCGACTTGTTTCTTTTTTCAGCGAAAAACTCAGTTACCTTTTATAAATTCAGTTCAAGAAAGGCATAGCAATAACACCAACGTTTTATTGTTTCAAGTGGAAATATTAGGAATATTATTTGTTATTTCTTACAAAGCTCTACAGAATTAAATCTCTGTAAACAAGAATAAAATTGCTTAAATATATACGAGGAATGTACTAACTGTTTGTAACATATTCATAATTTTGGTTACAGTTTCAAAACTTTACATATAACAATAACTGTTTTGATTGTATGATGGTCCAATAGAATAGTCCAATTAAAGATATCTGGATATTGCAATTCATATTATTAAGAAATTAAGAGTGTACTTACTTATGGTCAATACTTTTTCAATCAATTGCCGTGTAGCTTGATCCAGTTTTTATGCAAAACGCCAAACTCACTGTTACACAACATTTCAATCGTGATCCCCCCGCGCGAAAATGTCTCATGAGTGAGTAAAAGCATGTAAATAGACGTATAAATTTAAATGCCTATGAAAATTTTTGTAGGTTTGAAATAAATGTTCGTAGATTAAATTCTTCTGCTCACTTCTGGTAACTGGGATTTCGTTAATTTATATAGAAAATACTGAATAAATAAATTTGTCTAATTTGATAAAAATATTTCATCATAATAATACTTTTTTCGTCTTTGATTTTTTAGGGTGTTTTTTCATTGGGCGAAATTTTTTCTGCGGATACCCGCAATAGCACCAACATAAAAAGTGTTACTTTTAGGATATAAACCTTTTCTGAACATGTATTAGCATAGAAAAAGACATGGATTTATGTCCATCAAGGACAATAATTCACTAGCTAGTCAAATATAGAGTTATGGTCCTTGTATCAAAGAAATTCTCTTGTTGAACTTTACCATCTAAATTTCCTGTACCGCCATCTTTAAATATAGTTGTTATTTTGTTTCACTCCGAGTTTTGGACTTATTAAACACAATAAATGGGGAGGAAGATGTTCAACCTAAATTAACTTCAACCTCCAACCTCATCTACGGGCTAGACAGAACAAGTCTGGATTCAAGCAACTCTATTATCACAGTACAGTTTTAAAACAAAACGAAAAAAAACACCCAACTTCGAAAAATTTAACGTTCACGGGGAAGAGAATACTGCCGTAACAAGATGGAAAAAATGGATTTCCTGACTGAATAATCTATTTATAGCGCTAGACATTTCGTCGGACGGACAGAAAAAGGCAATACTCCTACATAACGGAGGATATGAAATTAACGAAATATACGAGACCGTGACGGACGAACAAAAATGTGCCAATTCCATGACGGAAAGCGACAACCCAACACCAAACAAGTAGGAGGTATTAGAAAAAGTCTTTTAATGATCATTTTATACCCAAACAAAATGCTGGTACAAAACTTTCAAATTTCGTCAACTAAAACAAAGATAGTATGGACTCGTTCTACATTCGGCCACGCACCACCATGGCAAACAAGGAAAATTAAATTCTTAGACAAATAATCCTAGGATGCACGTCACTAGGACTTCGACGGAAAGTTCTAAAAGACAACTTAACACTTATACAGCTACTTGATGAGGCTCGTGGCATTGAACTTTCAGAAAGCCGTGTTGCATCACTAGAAAATAAAATGAGTACAGCAAGCATTGAAAATACATACACTATTCAAAGCTAAAATAGACCCCGGTCTGGAAGCTTAGACTTCAACTAATACAGACCTCACTGTTTGAAATGTCACCATAACAGCCAGATTGACTCACACCCTAAAACCAGAAACCCAAAATAAAACACCCTTCCAGACTTGAAAAAAACAATGCATCTACTACAATATTCCACAACCCTACCCCTGGTCAATCTGCACAGCAAGTGGAAAAATATGTAATAAAAGTGGCAAAATCGGACATTTTGCTCAAGTATATTTGTCTGGCACTAACGTACGACAGATCCTATTTTCACCCTCATCTGACCGCTCTCAATCCGATAATGAGTCTCTCTTCTCAATCAACATTCTCTCAACATCATCCCTTTCAATAGCCTTACCCAGGATTATAGCATCTATCCACAAAAAATGGATTTTCTAATTGACGCAGGTGCCTCGGTAAATATTATGGGAAAATCGGCTTATAATTTACTTTGGTCGCAAAAAGCCCCAAATTTACGCTTTTAATTCAAATGTTTTCCTTCCCGTTTGTGGATTTTTTCCAAACACAGATCAGCCACAAATTAAAAACAGTCGAGGCAGTTTTTTATGTATTACACACGAATGGATGCGCCAACCTGATGAGCAGTAAGACAACTCAACAACTAAATCTGGTCCATTTTTCCCTACAGACTAACCCGACAGATATACCCGATCAGTTCCCACAATTATTTGATGGGGCGATGGACCGCATCAAGAATCGCAAAGTTACTCTCCACATTGACAAATCTGTAACCTCAGTTACACAAATTCATCGTCGGATTCCTTTCCAAGTTCGCAAAGATGTAGAAAGGGAGCTAGACAGACTAAAGAGGCTGGACATCATTGAAAAAGTCGAAGGTCCAACATTTTGGGTCAGCCCTATAGTTGCCGTTCTCAAAACAAGTGGAGTGCGTCTTTGCATAGACATGCGGAAAGCTAACAGCGCAATCAAACGAATCAAACACGCAACGCCGACTATTGATGACTTGATAGCGGATTTAAATGGTACAGTAGTTTTCAGCAAGCAAAATATGAAAAATGTCTACCATAAGTTGGAATTAGATGAAACAAGCAGATATATTACTACATTTACCATCCTGTGGGCCTCAGAAGAACAAAAGATTGCTATTCAGAGTCAACGCAGCAGCTGAGATATTTCTGAATACAATATCAGAACTTCTGAGCGAAAAATCTATCCGACGACATCATTGTCTACAGGAAAAATCAATCTGATCCTGACATAGCGGGATAAAACTCAGAGAAAAATGCCTTTTCTCAGTCAACAAGTTAAATTCTATGGAAATGTATTTTAAGACACTGGAATTTCTCCAGATTCAGTGAAGATTCAGGCCATCAGTAACTTTGTCCAACTAGCGTAAGCGGCTGAGGTCCGGTCATTCCTGGGCATAATACAGTGCGTTACCAGATTCATCCTTGAATATGCTACAACCACAGAACCTCTAAGAAAACTGATGAAGAAATCCACAACATGAGAATGGGGAAATCGTGAGCAAAGTGCTTTCCAGAAACTAAAAGAGACACTCACTAGTGGCAAGGTCATGTCTTAATTCAACCCCCACAAGCCAACAGAAATCCTGATGGACACCAGCCCAGTTGGACGAGGGACAATCCTTATGCAGGAAAGCCGCCCAATTTGATATGCGAGATCTCACAGAAAAAGATCAAAAATATTCACTGACTGATAGAGAATATCTTGCTGTTGAATATGGTGTTGAGTGTTTCTATATCAATTTGGAGCTCAATTTACAGTCATCATAAACTACAGGCTATTGGGATCATGAGTAGCAGAAAACCCATCACAGCCAGACAAGAGAAATGGCGACTACGCTTGATGCCATACCGCATGGATCTTATATATAGACCTGGACATGATGAAAGCAACTCTGCTGACAATATAAGCAGATACTCAAATGAGATCGCTAGGTGTGATGATGCAGGAGAAGCATATAGCGCTCACATTGTAGAAAATGTGATACCAAAATCCTTTACCTTGAAAGAAGTGCAGTCAGCTACGAGAAAAGACCAACAACTCCAAAGGGTAATGCAGGCCATACAAACTAGCCATTGGATGGATCCAGAGGCAAAAGATTTCAACAAATTTAAGGATGAATTGTCCATTTATGATGGAGTCATCCTTGGACAGAACTGTATAATCATACCCGCAACCCTATGGCAGAAGACTATTGCCATTGCCCATCAGACTCATCAAGACATAGTCAAAAAAACCACAGTGCATCTGAGAAAATATGTGGTTTCCTGGAATTGATAAGTTTGTTGAAGATACAGTGAAATTCTGCATACAGTGCAGAGCATCCCACCCAGGCCACAATCCACGTGAGCCTTTACAACCCACGCCACTACCACTGGAACCATGGAGTACCCCTGGCATTGATTTTGCTGGTTCTTTTCCCTCGGGTGACTACTTTCTCGTAGTCATAGACGAATACAGCAGGTTTCCTGAGGTAGTTTGGCATACAATACAAAAAATAACACTCCTCTCGCCCGAAGCAAATGGAGAGGTGGAACGTTTCATGGCCACTCACAGCAAAAACATCAGATCGTGCATAGCTGAGGGAAACTTATACGGAAGATTTCTTCGGATGTACAGGGACACTCCTCATACATCCACTAAAATTTCCCTTTTTGAAGCACTTACAGGCAGAAAGATGAAAGTTGACCCACTCATTTTAACCCCAACCCACACAATAACACAAACAAAAAATTTCTGAAAATGACTTCATCAGCAAACAGAAGATGCGTGAATATACTGAAAGGGAAAGAAAAACCTACCCCTTAACACTTCAACCTGGCAATTTTGTTCTAGTCAAGCAAAACCTAAAAAAACATTTTCCACTTTCCCATACAGGATCACTAAAAAAAAAGCTGCATAGTAGCAACACATCATTACCAGAACAACAAACATACATTTCATTTTAAACCCATTAAAGGTTTATCAGCTACTTGCTCTGAAGAAGACCAAAAGGACGAAACTGAGTTTGAGGGACATCACCATCCAGCCTTCACGCCACCAGCTGAAACTCGCAATGACATTGTAACCACATCATCACCACTTCCCACCCCTGTGTTTAGACCAGAGACTTCATCACCCACAACACCCGGCGATGTTCCAATATACTCCTGACCACAACGCCAATGACACCGCCCAGTCCACCTAGAATTCTACCTTATACAAAATCTTATAAAAAAACATCTTTACTTAAAATCTTTATCCAAAGTAAGAGAGAATTGTTGTGTCCATCAAGAACGATAATTCGCTAGCTAGTCAAATATAGGGTTATGGTCCTTATATCAAAGGAACTCTCTTGTTGAACTTACCTCCTCAATTTTCCTTTAAATAAAGTTGTTTTGTTTCACTCCGAGTTCTAGATTTAATAAACACAATAAGATTCTTACGCTTTTGGTCATCATATTGTAGAAGAAAAGGGCCATCGCCTTTCAGTAATAAATCATATATTGCCGATGAAATAAACAAACCGGCTTTAACACAGCTCAAACTACAGTTCGGTGTACTGAAACCTGATTTATATATATATATATATATATATATATATATATATATATATCAAGGATCTATTTTTTGTATAAAAAAATGAAAACAACCTTGAAAATGACATATTTACATTATTTTTGTTGTTGTCTTTCATACGAATTATATTTTCCCGCTATCAAATGTCCCTTATTCCTGTTTACGTCTTGTCGACCAAAACAACAAAATTACAATTTTTCTAAGGTTGCACTAATCTGACAATTATACTTATGTAATGAGTACTATAATGAAGAAGGATTATATAATCGAAGTGTCTGCCTTGAAAATATAATTTCTGGGTGTAACCATCTTTAGAACATCGACTATTGGCAGCGAGGACAAAATGGCAACTTGATTATCTTCATTGAAAGAGAAGGAAACAAGAAACTGAATGGCAAGTTTATTACATCCATTAATAATAAATGAAATTTTTTAAGTTAAAACAAAACAAAAATGATTTGATATTTTGCATATCAGGCAATACTGAGTCTTCTGCTTTGTACAATAACTACAACAATAATGGTAGTAGTAGTAGTAGTAGTAGTAGTAGTAGTAGTAGTAGTAGTAGTAGTAAGGATCTTGAATTGTTTTATTTTGATTTCATATGCGAATACTAAAACTATACACACCTGGCCTCCGGTTACTCGGCTATTTTTATATGAGAAGAGTTAATTTATGTCCTTCTATATCTGTCTCTGGAAGTCACTTATTATCTAATTGAACCTTCCATTTTTACTCATTCATCACAGGAAGTGCGTTATTGGCCTCATATTATGTTTCACCGGATCGTTGTCTTGAGGTTGGTTTCGTCGGATATTATTTGAGACGAGAAAGACTCACCTTCGTGAAAATCCCTTCTGTTGCGTCGCCTAAATCACAACTCTCATAATGCCGAGTAAGCAAAGATATACGTAGTGTGTTCTTTCCTATCCAGCGATATAAGCACATTGCTACATACAAAGCTAGCTTCCAGAACAAAGAACCTTTCACGCGGTAAGCGAACCATGAAGCCTTCAAGAAGTTTGCACAATGGCTGTACGCCCGGGCAGTGAAAGAAGGCGTGCGCGACCGACTCCTCCACATAACAGCACAGAAAGCATTCTGGTGAAGTTGCCAGTTGCGCCAAGAAAAGCATCTTGCCGACCCAGGGTGCATTTTGAATCATTTACCAGATGTGATGCCTCGTCGTTTTTGAGGTACCTTATCATTGAGCCAACCATCCTCCAGTATCACATTATGCTCCGCTCGAACCGCCCCTCACTAAAATTCAATATAATGCCGTACTCGACAACGACCGGTTGTCAGATACAAGTCTACGACCAAGAGAAAACTCTCAGAGCACGCTGACATTCACGAAAGAAGAAGCACTCGCTTCTAGGTAATCGGGCAACCTATCTATCATCCAAGTGCACACTTCTCAAGGTCGGGAAGGCTTTCTTGGTACCTTTCTTCTAGAATTCGCCGTCATCATCATGTTGTGCAAACATCCGACCTAAGAAACTGAGGCGCAATGTGTGCCGTTGTGTCTCCACATTCGGTACATCTTGGCCACCTTCGGAAAGGTGAAGGTAGCTAATCTCGCAACGCACTAAAGGTCTCAATTTGCACTAAACAAACCGGAACAGTACCCTTTCAAGATTAACTAGAACGGTACACAGGAGAAGAAGCACTGATAGTCGGTATGTACGAGAATGCACCAGCCATTTACCTTGGCCCTCCTTTTTAAGGATAGAACCAGACGCCGAGTATCTTGCACGGGCCATTCGTCCAACTGAAGGGACCAAGAAGGACACAACCCTTCAACGAACCTAACTGCAAACAGTTGATTTGGCCCCTGACACGCCCTCATATTATTCACCTGTCCTTGAGCTCGAAACCAAATATGCAATTTATCCTAGTCACAAAGCACCAGTTATATAACTCGTCACCCGCTGCACCAATTATCCAGGTTGGTCAAGGGTAACGATCACAAATAAATATTCCTGTTTCTCCCCTGTTCCTTAACACAACGCTATATGTCTTCACCATCGTCTAGATGGTCACCTCTCGTCGAAAGCTGCGTTAACGGGAAATTTCTCCGTGGTTGACTACCTTGGTTAAAATCACAACCTTCGATCTGGACTCCTATCTGCCACGTGTATTTTGATCTCTGATAGGGAAATCGATCAAGGCAAATCGATCGGATTAAAGTTCGAT
Organism: Sepioteuthis lessoniana; assembly: GCA_963585895.1. Lineage (NCBI taxonomy): Eukaryota > Metazoa > Mollusca > Cephalopoda > Myopsida > Loliginidae > Sepioteuthis > Sepioteuthis lessoniana. The sequence goes on from OY757941.1 coordinate 23,856,430, forward strand.
CGTCTGCGGGAAGAAATGACAAGTTACACAAAAAATCGGTCTCCAAGTAGAAGGAACAGAAGACAGTGATCTCGAACAATATTTATATAATAATAATAATAATAATAATAATAATAATAAAATATTATAATATTGAGAAAAAATAAAAGCCCGTTCTTTTTCTGCTATATGGAATAAGGAAAGAAAAACAACTCTTGTGGGTTGTAAGAGTTAATTCAGATAACCAAATTCAGTTCAGAAAAATCCTTCTTCATCTCTGTGATAGAGAATCTGTACTTCTTTTCAGATTCGCTTCGGAGCATAAGTTCGGGAAAAAACGCATGATCTTTTTTCTGCTTCTGCTGTCATGAGCGCTGAAATACTCTGTTTTTATAAAAGTCCGCAAATACTGCGAAAGAGTTCTGATGAGTTTGGGGGCTACACAAGTTCTCTGTTAACTTCTCTCCAGTTACTCCAAACTCTCTTAGTCTTTACCTATTACCAACACTCAAAGAAGATTCCGTGAGGAATTTATCCTTCCACTCACTCAATAATGTTTTCCAAATAAGGAACCTTAGTTCCTCCTGTCTTTAGATTATACCAGATGATCCGCCAATTTTGACAAAGTTATACTTTAAGATACGTGGTTCCTTCAATAAGTTTCCAGACTTTTTTTGTACGGACTTTCAAAATTGTCGTAGATTCTTGAAAATTCAGTGTCTTATTGCTATACATCTTATGAGATGACTGACCAATTTTTATGATTTCACGTTCAAATGTACAGCTACACCAGGAATTGGAATACACTCTACTAAATCCTGATTGTCACAGCTGGTGAATTTCGGAAATGCAATTTGGACGTGAGGACACTTTAGAAGAACGATATACAATAAAATTCTGTTTTAAACTTGGAAAAAATGCCACAGAAATGTATGGAATGCTTCAGACTACTTTTGGAGCATCTTGCATGAATCGAGCATCAGTTTTTGAGTGGCATAAGAGATTCAAGGAAGGCAGGAAGTCTGTGAGGGATGATGAGAGGTGTGAGAGGAGTAAGGAACTCAATAGAACAGAGTTGATTGGCCAAAGGGTTAGGCCTAGGGTTAGGGTTACTATGTTGAGGTTTTAACGGAGTTCAGGAAGAGATTCCTAGGGAAGAGGCCAGCACTCTTCAAATCGGATCTGTGGCATTTCCACCGGGACTGTGCACCAGTCCACGACTCCATCCTTGTCACAGACTATTTGACTAAGATGGGCATTAAGACAGTTCCTCAGCCTCCTTATAGTCCAGACCTTGCTCCCTCTGACCTTTGGTTATTCCCTAAGCTCAGAGGCTGTCGTTATAAGACAATTGAAGAGATGAAAGAGGCTGTGACGAAGGTCATTGACACGCTCTCACAAGAGGACTTCCATGGGGCCTTCAAGAAGTTGTTGGAACGGTACAACTAGTGCATTGCAGCCGGAGGAGATTACTTCAAAGGGGACTTGAGTTTCATGAGTGTACTATCAATAAAAGTGCCTATACGAAAAAAGTCTGAAAACTTATTTAATGTTCCTCGTAATTATTATTATCGGTTAGATGATTGGATTACCCGGGCACTTATGGGTCGCGTATTTATCAACACTTCTTTATTGTTTCTCGAACGACATCAAATATTTTCTTTCTGTATTTACCATAACAATTCACGATATATTATCTCGAGCCATTACTTTCAAACCCATTTTTCCGTTATTTCCCAAAAACATTTTATCGTAAAATATTTTGCTGGCGTATTTACCAAACCAGAAGCTTTTAGAAAAATCATCGCGTTTCTATTGTTCTCAATTCGGCCGTAAGTGACATCCCGCATCTCCATTATGCCTGATTTCGATTATCTCTCATACCAAAATCTGAGACTAGCCCCTTTTTAGCCTGTCTGGGTCTCTTCTAAACAATTTAAGTACAGAATATCATTTTGTCCGTTAACCCTCCTAGACAGCTGATAACGTAAACTTTCAGATTAACCCTTTTTCTTTCAGTATTATTTTATTTTGTCAATATCTTCCAATTTCTTTGCTGACCTCATCGACCTCAACACAGCTCGTTGCAAGCACATTAACATCGTCAGCTAAAGCGAAATACCAGGCTGTGATGGTAGGTGGTCAGGTTCGTCCTCAATTTACGACGCAACGGTCTTAACATAAGAGCGGACAACCTTGACAAATTGATCGACATAAAGTGAAGGGTTTCGATCTTACCCCATTCATCTCCACCATGACTCCGGAGGGAGCATACAAAAGACGAATCTTGCAATAAAAATTCACTCCGAATCCAGCCGCAAACAAAACAGCCTCCAAAAAACTATGGTCAACCCTATCGAAAGCTTTGGTCTAAAGTCAGTTGATCAGCGCGTCATTACCGTCGACTTTTTCTAAGATCGTACGAACCAAATGAAGATTGTCCTGGATAGTCCAGCCCTTAACAGTACCAGACAGCTCATGAGCGATTAAACTAGGCAGGGTAGTCTATAAACGGTCCACCAAGATCTTCGCCAAAATCTTTAAGTCATTGCTTAGCATTGCTAAAGGGCAAAAATTACTAATCCCATCCCTACTATGTTTGTTCTTGCAAAATAACTTTACTATATTCCTGATGAAGCGTTGAGTAATCGTCTCTTACTTTATTCAATTGTTATAAACAGTCACAAGCAAAGGCGCAAACACATATAACAGCCTCAAGTACACTTCGTAAGGCAGACCATCGATTCCAGGAGTCTTATCCGTTCTGACTCTTTAGAGATTGGCGAACTTCACTTCGGCAATACACCCCCTCACACTCAGCCGCTTCCGTCACCTCAAGATGAAGGAAATCAACAAGATAGGCGTCGGACTAAGCTCTGCTTAGTTTGGGATCTTTAGGGGAAAGTTTCACGAAACTCCCTGTCAATATTTTCGTTTGTAGTACGACGTTGACCGTCTAGGGATTTGACATTTGCGAAATGTCACTGTAAAGCAAAATGATTCACAGCGACATTTCCTCAGTTCATGAGCCATATTCGCAGCGTCACAATACATTCTTTTTAATCTAGCCCTAACTACTAAAGCTAAGTACATTTTATGTGATAAAGCCAGCTCTGCCTTAGCTATGATAGTTTCTGCCCTATCTCCCTCTTTGACCATCACATCAATCTGGGTTGACTCTCCTAACGCACGGTCGAGGTTGCTAGAAAGCTGACCAAGGGCACCCCTAGCGATCCAAATCTATTCTCCCTTTCGGAATTTGCCAACGAGATCAAGTCCCTTGACAAACTCTTCATCCGAATTGTTAGTATTCTGTCTAGCTCACCTTCTGCCTGTTGGATCTGCAAAAACAAGAGAACACGTCACCTTAAGGTTTCTGCATATCGGATCTGCAAAAACAAGAGAACACGTCACCTTAAGGTTTCTGCATATCGGCCCAGAAACATCTCTTACACAACATCCAAAGCAAGATGACAGGATACTTTGACTGAAGTTGGTATCAAAGTGAGTCTCTTGTATAGAACACACATCAACTTTGCGGAGCTGAAGGTGGGAAAGAAGTTGACTCCTTTTGGAACCAGCCCGCAGCCCGCAGCTATTTACACTAACCTTAAATCCATGATATTTACTCCCAGACTGACCAATGATTTTCGAACCAAGTCTTATGTTGATTTGATAATTCGCTTTGTGCGTTTATCAACTACAAATACAGACACAGTTGTTTATTTATTTATTTATTGGTTCTGTCAAAGCCAGTTGAAATTGAACAAAGGTCCCTTCTCTTCTACGAGTTAGTTTTTTTTTTTTTTTTTTTTTTTTTGCTTTCTTTTGTTTTTTTGTTTGTTTGGGGTTTTCTTGCCCGCTGGATCAGCTCTTCGACATTGACCACTACTTTTAGTGGTGCACTCCATACATTAGGAAAACCCCGATTGTCAAATTTGGTTGGTCATGATTTTCATCCATTTTTTTATAAACTTTTGGTCTCTCTTTCTCAGGGGTCTTAAAAAGAACCTTTATTTCGTTCGATCATAAAGTGAAAAAATAAATCTCCTACTAGTCCGGTTTGTTCGGTGGTAGTCAAAAGAAGAAAGTCTAACCCACAAGGAAAAAAATAATCCACTCAGCTTAAACTATTCTCGCCTATGAAAAACCTAAAATACGAACTGGTAATCTACTTGACAACTAAAAATATACACACTTGGCCACTTGGTTGTTTTTATAAGATCGAAAGAGTCCTCCCATGTCATCCTCTGGAAGTTTACCATTATTTAATGGGACCTTGCATTTCTACTATTCAAATTCCCTTTTGCCGTAAATGATGAAGAGTTTTGTGTTCTGCTTTGAGTGGCATTTACGAAACAAACCATGGTTATCTCCCTTACATTTTTTATCACTGTGGAAAGATTACTTGAATGAATAATACTCATAAACACATAGATATATTATCTCTCATAAGTATGTACATCCCAAACAAATTTTTTTATAAAAATTAATTTTTTATATCAGGATTTATTATTCTATTATTTTCGATGGAACATTATTTCATTTTTTTAAAGTATGAAGATAATTGAATAGAATAACGGTGGAAATGGTCGAATATTTCTATCGAACATAAATTTGTCATTTGCCATCTTTTTTTTCTTTTTTTCCATTTCTCTCAAATACCCAATATTAAATTCCACAAGCTTGTGTTTATTATAATAAAAATAAAAATCGTTATTTTGAAATAATGAAAATGTTACTTTACAAAAAGCTTTGCAAAAATCTCTACAGGAGGAATTTCTTTGTAGAGATTTTGGCTTTTCATCAAGAGAAGGGAAGTAACAAAGTCAATATTGCTGTTATAAAAATGCTGATATAAAGAAGTGTTTTTGTCTTTTGCTTTTGTTTATCTTATTTTTGTTTTTGTCGTGTTTTTGTTTTTATTTTTGTTTTAAATTTTTGTTGCTTTTTGTTTTGTTGTTGTTGTCGTTTTTTGTTTTTTTTTTACTAAATATTGATTTATAGACAAATTTCAAATTAGAATTTCTTAAATCATTTGAAATGATAGGTATGACTAACTGGAAAGGAAAATTTTTCAAAAATATTCAAAAGGAAATTAAGATATGGGCAATCTCTATCCAGCTTTTGCAGAGAATTTTACATGTAAATGGCTAAAAATTAGATGGCATATAAATCCAACTTGATCTTTTCAAAATATAACATCCATTTTTACCAACAGACACATGTCTTGAACAAGAAGAAGGTCAATCTTACTCCTGAAACATCAGCTATAACAAGAGAAATCTGCATAAAATCAGAAGTAGTCGTTTAAATGCGTGGTTGATGATACATGAATAAGAGATAAAGAAATAAAAGCACCCAAAAATTCATTCAAAAGAACATGATGAGAAAATTACAAATTATTAGTGATGTCATCAAAAAAAGAAAAATGAAAAATTTTACATGATTGATTTGTTGTATGTCAAGGAAATTTGGGAAATGAAGAAAAAAATGTTTATATTAATAAGGTAAAACTTACAAATCTAAATGCATGAGATATTATGGATGCTATGAGGGATTAATCCATTTGGAGAGAGACTGGATCATCCAAACATATAACTAACTACTTTGAGAAAATAACATCTTTGATTAGGAAAATATCACAAAGACTGGGTGTTTCAGGTAAAATATAATTTTTGTAATTTATCAACTTTCTAGATATGGACCTTGCTTACGATATCCACCATTTGAATTACGGTAAAACACAGAAATAAACAATTCATAAATTTTTCTTGTATAATTTATATACGTGTGTGTGTGTGTGTGTGTGTGTGTGTGTGTGTGTGTGTGTGTGTGTGAGAGAGAGAGAGAGAGAGAGAGAGAGAGAGAGAGTCACATATCATAAGAGAAAGAGGTGCTGCCGATATCAATATGCAATATAGTGACCAAATAAATTCCTTCTTTTTTTCTTACCTGAATCATATACAAAACAACTGTTTTGTGATATTTACGATGCTGATAAAGGAAATACAAAAGTACATTATTCAACCAGTTTACTGGGTTTGGGCTATTGTAGTTAATCTTGTGGGATAACTACCCCATTCTGCCAAATATTCATTAACAGATGACCGCTAGATGGCGTTTCCAAATCTGTATATAAGAAGGAGGCGTGAAAATCTCACCTTCTTTGCCCGTAGGATGCTTCATAAACAAAACCAGTCTCATCTTACAAAAACAGGGACATTTTCATCGCTAAATAAACTCGTTTAGCGTTAAACATAACACTACAGAACTGTACACAATGTCCAAAACTTACAGAAATATTTGATTTCACTAGATCAAAAAACCAAGGAACACTTCTCAAATATGTAACTCTTTCTCAAACTTCATAAACCTTAGGAACTTCACATACACTTGCATACGATAAGGACATTTCTGCATACACACCTGTATTTACTCCTTTTGAAACTATTTAGTTTGTTCACGTAATAAAATTTTTCTTACATTTATTCTAAGGAGGAAGCAAAATCTCACCGACTAAAATCATTCTATATTTATACAGGTTATATAAAGATTCGATTAGAAATGCATGTTTGTTTAAATAAACAAATACACATTTCTAGTCGAATCTATTCACCAGTTATTAGAGCCGAAAATTGTTTCCAACACTTTTGAATTGGATAATACCAACTGTAAACCATCCCCTAATTCACCATTTCGTCATTTGAAGCAACAGAGGCGCACATCATCGTTGCGGTACATAATACAGCAACTTATAAGTGAAACTAAAATTCACATATCATTGATCTAGTCTTCTTATTTGTCTAATTTACAATTTGTCAAGCGTTTTGGTAAAGTTTTCATTGGTATTGTATTTTGCAAAATGGATTCAATTGTTACCGATACATTCATTTTCATTTTCCAACTTATTGAAGTCAGTATTTTTACTGCGTATTTAATTGTATATTTTCCTTTGCCCTAACACTTATATCTTAATTACATTTTTGTGCTAAGGATTCATACAACAAAATTCTCTTGAATTCGTAAAAGTATTGAAGAAATGAGACATTTTTCTATTCTCAACATAGTCATTTTCTTTACATAGTCTATTTACATATAAACGTATGTTTAACTTTAATGAAAAATATCAATGTAGCATAAATTAAAGTCATACATACAATTCCCATGGATTTTGTAATCTTTTATCTTTAAGAAAAAACAATGTGGGTTTGACCAGTAATTGTTTTATCTATGAACTCTAGTTTGAAAATTAAACTAGTGTTCTCTCCCTTACACTATCATCTTGCATTAAGATAAGCCGATTTAAAGTCCACCTCATGATTCACATTACGAATAATAATAATAATAATAATACCAACAACAACAACAATAATAATAACAATAATCAAGTCGTATGGATAGCCCCGTTCCCCCCCTCTCTCTCTCTCTCTCTCTCTCTCTCTCTCTCTCTCTCTCTCTCTCTCTCTCTCTCTCTATTCGTCCCTATCATCCATCGCTCCTGGCAGGTACTCTAGACTGCATCCAGTGTCCACCCTGAGCTGATGTTTGTAAGTCCTTGCAAGTCAGCAACGGTCCTGCATGTCTTGTTCGTCTTATTCGGAAAGTTAGTGAAATGGGGGGGGCAAATGGCCGTACAGTTGTTTTGTGAGCTGTTGCTTCCAGGATTTTTTCAAAATAACACCCAGCATTCATGTGCAGTTCCCATCTAGTTATTTCTTTATGCGTTTCCTTAGCATCCAGGTGGGGCATCTATACACAAGTATAGACACAGTCACAGTGGTCTATTTTTGTTGGTTTTGCCCCACGTTCACACTTTTGGGAATTCTCTATGTATGTTTGTAAGGTTGCATTTCTCTGAGTTATCTTGATTGACTCGGAAAAATCCGGTAAATGTAGTTCTCGTCGTCTTGCTCTCTCTGCCTCTCTTCTTTCTGTGTGGGTAACTATTTGCATTTATGATAGGTGATATATCATTCGATATCATATGGTTTGCTCCCTAGCATACTTTTGGTAACCTGACATATCTTGCGTCCAAGTAGCTTTTGACATAACCAAATGAAATTCACATTATATCATAACTAGTAAAGATACTTAACGCATTTGACACTTGTTCAAATCTCTTCTTTATATGACATTGATATTTTCGACAGAGATATGGTGAATTTAAAACCACAAATCCACAAATCAAAATCCACCGAACTCTTCTTGACGGTGACTCCGTTGACTGATACTTACACACTCTCACATTCTAGTCGTCGGACGAAACAACATGGCTTCTCAATCTAATCTCCCGAAACCCTTAGACTTCCCCAACGGAAATATTTCTGAAAACTGAGGGTTTACCTATTAGTCACAGAAAAATTACAGAAATCAAACGATGTTAAAACCAGTATTTTACTCAATTGCATAGGGAATCAGGGAGGAATAGTGTATTCCTCGAAAAAATTAGCACTAGCGCGGTACAAATTTCTCACTTCTCGACGAGATGAGGAAGAAAAATTCGACGATTTCGTAAACAAATTAAAAACGCTGAGTCCCGAGTGTGAATTAAAAGAAGTGAGAGACAGCCTCATGATTATTATCGGAAGAAACGACTGCTGCCTTCAAGAAAAACTCCTATCAGAAACTGATTTAACCCTGGAACTTTCAATAAAGGCTGGTCAAACCGCCGAGGCTACAACATAGCAAGTAGAACTCATACAAAGAGAGACCAAGGAAGTAAATTTCACAAAAAATAGAAAAAAAAACAGCTACCTGTCGGCAAAAAAAGGCCCGGGGAAACTCATTCTCACAAAGGAGAGAACGCCCTTCTCCAATAGTGAAAAAATAACGGAATGAAAATTCTGTCCATGCTCACACTTTCGAGGCAACTGCCTCGAATACAACCAAATTTGCAATACCTGCAAAATATGCAACCACTTCGCAAAAATGTGCTCCTCAAACAAACACGTTAAATAAATCATGCAGAATGATTCTAATTCGCAAACATCTGAGGATGAACACACCTATGTAGGCTGCATCACGGTCAATACAGTCACCAACACACAAACAAACAACATACGAGGTGAACTCAATGTCAGATGATTGGTTTGTCACATTAGAAGTAAATGGCAAAAAAAAAACAAGATTTAAAATTGACTCAGATAGCCAAGTAAACATTTCAAACAAAGACTACCATCTACTGAAAAATAAACCGGGATTAAAGCTTACCCACACAAGGTTTTACAGTCTACAACGGCACCTCTATCCCAGTACTAGGAAAATGTGCGTACAAATTCTACACAAAAACAACACATATGATGTCCTAATAATTGTAGCAGACACTGACGCCCCTCCAATCCTCCGACTCGACTAAAAACCAATGCTGACGTGCACCTAATAAAAAGAGTTCTCAGCATCTCAAAGGGAGAACCTGTTTTCCTCTCGAAATTTAAAGACTATTTGAGGAACTAGGGACATTACAAAGGTATCACCACATTACAATGGACCCAAATATAAAACCCATCATAAACCCACCACGCAAAGTATCATTTGCCCTCAAACAGAGACTAAAACAGGAGCTATAACGAATGACTCAACCAACGAAAAGGAACTACAACACTTCTTAGGTATGATTACATACCTGGGAAAATTTCTCCAAAACCTCTCAACCAAAACAGTACCACTACGTCTTCTTCTGGAAAAGGACACTTCAAGGCCTTGAGAAAAGGATCACTCGGAGCCAAACACTACAGTATTTTGACCCCAAACTCCCAATCAAAGTATCATCTGATGCATCTACACAAGGATTAGGAATCCTGCAAGAACAGCCGCATGAAAATGAGTGGCATCCGACAGCTTATGCCAGTAGATCCCTGACATCAATAGAAACAAACTACTGTCCCTTGGAATTAGAAATACTGTCAATTCTGTTTGCCTGTCAGTATTTCAAAGCTCCACCTAGAATACAGCGTTTCCTTTTAAGGCTTCAAAAATATGATTTCGACCCGAAATACACAAAAGGCCAATTAATGAAGGTTACGGACACACTAAGTCGGACTGAATTACAAGACAATACTCCTGAAATCAATGACAAAGACATTAATAACTTTGTCCACTTCGAGATGTCTCCTCTCCCAACTAGTGAAAGGACTCGCCAGAAACAAGTAACTGAATCAGCAAAAGATTACACACTATAAAAAATACATCAAATCTCTGCAGAGTTGCCGGAACATCGTCTTAAACGTAACCCTTGTCTCAGATCATACCATCATCATAATTCAGTGGTCACATACAAAGATGGGCTTCTTCTCAACAAATCCTAGTGCCCTCAACATTCCGACTGGAAATGCGCAAAATCCTACACTAAGGCCACCTGGGAATCGAAAAAACAAAATCATAAGCCAAACAATCACTCTTCTAGCCAAACACGAATGCTGATATAACAGATACACTATCGAATTTTGAGGCATGCCAACAATACAAAAACCGTGAAGGTGCTCAACCGCTTAAGAACCATAAGGTCCCTGACAAAACCTTGGACAAAAGTCGGTACGGACCAGTTCAAAATACAGGGGAGAACCTACCTCATTGTTGTGGACTATTACTCCAAGTATTCTGAAATCAGCAAGCTCCTCAACAACACCTCACCAATAGTAATAGCGAAGATGAAAGCAATGTTCGCAAGAGATGGAATCCCCAAACCAGTCTTTTCGGACAATAGTCCAGAATTCACCTCGCTAGAATTCACAAACTTCTCAGTAAACTGGGGTTTTGAACATGACATTAGTAGCCCAGAATTTACACAGTCAAATGGCATTGTAGAAATAACAATACAAACGGTTAAAAGAACCCTATTGAAATGTTTGAAATAAGGGGATGACAAAGACCTAGCATTGCTTGCTTTACGCACGGCACCAAGGCAAGGAGAACTCTCCGTCACCAGCAACAAAACTGATGAAACGTGAGTTACGGACATTGCTACCTAGAATAAAGGAATCCACATACCAGGATAAGGCCTCTTAGCAAACATCTAATGGTGTAATGATTAAAGCCCTGGACTGCGGAATCATAGTACGTGAGTTCGAAGTCCAGTAGTACTATTACTTTCACTTTTAGACAAATACCATTGAGAAAGGTATGAACCCACTTATCTTCCAAGCTACGGGTTAAATATTACCACTACTGTCCTTCTAAACGGATGGATTTGGCATTAAATAACTCAAGAAGGTTGATATGCCATTAAGCAACAAACCAACATCACCTCCAGAAATCCCAGAACACCCACCAACAATAACTGAAAAAATGGTCCGAACTAGAGTTGGAAGAAAAGTGCATCCACTTTGTAGGATGTGTGAATACACTTCATAAATCTGGACTAAAACATAGCCTAAGAACAAAGAACTTGGGAGGGGGGTTGTATGTGTATATATACAATAAACTAATGTAGAGTTAACTCCCTTGGAGCTTTAGTAATAGACACTCAGTAGAAATAAAGTCATGGTTGACACAACACGTGCGTTGTGGTTATCTTTATGAAGACGCCGCGAAACCATCTTTCTCTCACAAGTCCATGTCCTAACACGACTCCGGTAAGCCTTATCTTACTTTCTCCTTTAAATGCAACTGCCGATGGCTGAGCAGTCCATGATCTGGTAAGCAAAGTGGTTACGTGACTTGCAAGATGGGCTATCGAAAAGGTCTGATCCGAATAATCAGCTGGTCATGTCAAGCTCTATGATTGTCCCGATCGTATTCTTCAAATTGCTATTATAACAAACAAGTACCCAACACTATTTTATCTTTAAGGTGTTAGAGGGTGGCAGATGAGGTTGATTGCGCTGAGATATCAACACTTAAAACCGATTAAACTCTTTGCAAACAAATGATTAGTATTAAACTGAATTATTTGTATTAGATAACAATACTTCAAAACCATTTAACTGGGTGTAAAGAAACGATTAATATGAAATAGCAATATTTCGAAACATGTTAACTCTGTGTAAAGAAACGAATAATAGTGAATATAATTATTAGTATTAAATAGCAATACTTGAAACCTTTTAACTGTATGCAAACAAATTAGCTCTAACTAGTTTTAAAATGAAGTTACATACAAACTAATCGCTTACAAATTATATGAATGTGTGTGCGTGCATGTGAACAGGTTTTAGCATTAAATAACCCACATGGGTTAATATGCCATTGAACCAAATAACTAGAACTAAATACATTATATATTTATAGTTGAGCTATGCATTGGATTTATGAATTATGATTCTATTTCATTTTAAATTTTGTAAATCATTTTCCTCTATAAAGATACAACTCAGTCGAAACTTCTGGAGTGGAAATATCTGTAGCCGAAAAGTCTGGGTGGGATCAATCGACAACCCAACTAAACATATATTAATGAGCCAAACACACAATTGACTCTCAAGTCTGGATGTATAACAATTCAATATTTCTAACCTATCCATTACAACTCTATTTCAACGTGGTAAATTCGATTTAAATTGAATATTACAAAATGAAAATGTAGGCACATTTTTTACGCTTCGAGTCCATAACTGCTTTTATGTAGAATCTGTAAGTTAATTTCTAAAAATACCTACACCTCACCACCACCACCACCACACTGTAAACAACCTGAACGTGATTAACCAGTGTATCCATCCATATTCTCATTCCCTCTTCAATTAACCCATCAACCCCACCGTTTCTCTCTGATCAAGTTAATTATACCTGTTGTTTTGACATCCGTTGGGTAAATTCACAATAGCCTCACTCAGTCATGTGGTGTGGAGGACTATAAAAAGAGTGGAGACGGGCGAAAGAAAATAGTTCTCACTTTCCTTTTTTTTATTTATTCATCTATTTATTTATTTATTTATTTATTTTACTATTTGAAGCATTTCAGTCTGTTTCTCCGCATTCTTTTTCTTTTTTTTTTTTCTTTTATGTGCTTTTTTCTTTTTCTTTTTCTTTTCTTTTTCTTTTCTTTTTTATTCAATTTACTAAATTTTATCTTTTTTCTTCTACTCTCAATATTGTGTTTCCGTTGTCTCGTTTCTTTTCGTTTCTATATTTCTCCACCCTTTTATTTTCTTAATATCACTTTCCTCTTCTTTTTTTCTTTCTTTTCTTTTTCTTTTCTTTTCTTTTTCTTTTCTTTCCTTTTTCTTTCTTTTTCTTTTTGCATCATGATTTTCACCGGTTTTTGTTTTCCTTTTTGCCCATTTCTTCTTCCTCTCTCTCTCTCTCTCTCTCTCTCTCTCTCTCTCTCTCTCTCTCTCTCTCTCCTTTTACACCTACTAATTTTCACTGCATATTACACATTTTCCTCCTCTTCTTTCTCCTCTTCTTCCTCCTCTTCCTCCTCCTCTTCATTTGGATCGCTTTCTGTCCCATTTTCCCTTTATTATTATTTTACCCTTTTTTCACACCAGAAGCAACTGGCGGTCTTCTTTGAAATCCGTATTTCACCTGATTTCAGCATTGGTGAGATCTGAACGGTCTGGATTCATCCTAAGCTTTATAGTTCCTCCAGTCTCTTGTCTAGGTTCTTTATTTTTGTTCCGAGTGCTTCAATTATAATTGGTATCACCCTCATGTTCTATAACTTTTTTAGCTCTCTGAAAAAGACTAGTTATTCATCAAGGTTTTCGCGTTCTTTTACTTTTTTCAATGACAAGTTCTTTTCTTTTTTAGAAACTAAAACAAAATCTGATCTGGCCGAGAATTGGTGATTCTGTTTTTGTCTCATAATCTCAGGGGATTTTCTGAGTTTCGTTCTCCACGACTGATTCTGTTCTGTGTATATATCATTTTTTCTATGGTCAAAGTATAGTCGCTTGTACAATTGCCAGTGGATCCCATCCCCAACTGAATTGTTCCTGCTCTCGTACTCCTGTTGATGCATTCGCTTATTATCTGATTTCTTGTTTCAGTTTTTTCTCCATAAAACCGACAATTATTATTTATCGATTCTAGTTCTTATAAATCTAGTTCTTATGGGGTTATTTTGAGCTGTTTCAGTTTCTCTCTTAAGGTTTCCTCTTCGTAGCCATGTCCAGCTCTTCTCGTGTGCAACGTTCTTTGTCTATCTTTTGAAGTGTCCGGGTTGTTTTTCTTCCCATTTTTATTTTCTCGATTTAATAATTTCTGTTTTCTTGTTTTCCTTGAGTTATTTTTATTGTTGCTATAATTGGCTGCTATGATTCATCCCTCCCAGCTTTCTTTTTTATTGTTTTCGAGTCCCTGGTTTGCGGCATCCACACGAAGCTCAATGCCGGCTTGTTCTCTTTCTCCTTCTTTTTTGTCTACATCATCTTTCGGTTGTGCATTGTCATTAATTTTCTCCTCCTATAGTCCATGTTTCTGAGCTTCTCTCTGGTCCAATTAAACAAGATTCCAGGCTATTCTACTTAATTTATCTATTCCTTCGATTAAGTTATTGCTGAAAAATTTGGTTTCCACTAGTTTTCTTTGACTTTCTGAAGTTTTCCTTTTTGACTTTGTCTTTCATTTCTGTTTATTTGATCGTGTCTACTTGTAATATTCTTTTTCTCCAAGTGTTTTCAAGTTTTCTTGGTTAGATAGTTATATTCCTCCTGATTTTCTCTTTTTCATTTGTTCCTTTATTATTATTATTATTACTCCTTGCGAGTTTTTCACACCAGCGTTTGTTAATGGTCTTTTACTGGAGTCTGAGTGACCGCAAGTCTCCTCCAATCTTTAGTACTCTTCTCAGTATTCTAGTCGACCTTAACAGTGCTGTTCTTTAAATAGTCTCGGCTCGTCCTCCGATTTCTAACTCCTCTTCCAGCTTCCTTACCAAACATTTGGGGACCGTTCCAAGAGCGCCAATTACAATTGGTATTACTATCAGTTTCAGGTGCCCGTGATGTAATGGTTATCGTCGTTGGAAATGAACACGGCGACACGAGTTCAAATCCTGGACGAGACTGATTTCATTTCACATAGCACTAATACCTTTGGGAAAGGTATGAATCCAATAATTCTCCCTCCAGCTATGGGTAAATAGTAGGGCAGACTAGGTTCTTCAGCCTTGGTGAGGCAACTAGTCTAGGAGAAGGAAAACTCTTAATTCAGACCTGTTAAACTCCGCTTAAAAATTGACCATGAGTCATATCCGCCCGAGCGGAGGGGTTGGTAAATAGGATTACTGTCAGTTTCATGTTCCTCAGCTTTTTTAGTTCTCTTGCAAGGTCCAAGTACCTATCTCTATTTTCATTTTCTTTTATTTCTACTCTGTGGTCCGCCGAGACGGCAAAATCTACTATTCGACATGTTTGTTATTACCATCATATCACTTTTGGGGAGTTTTTCACACCAGTAGGTGGTCTTTCGTTGTGTAACATTGGCAGCCTCCAATATTCCCGAGTATTTGTACGTTCCCTCTTCTCCGACCGCTCTAATTTTTTCTTGAGTAGGTAGTTCAATTTCTTCGGTCATGTGTTGTTTTCCGCTTTTCATTATTAGCATGGCGCATTTTTCTATGCCAAAATTCCATCCCTATGTCCTGATTATATATTCTCACTATGTATATTAGAGTTTCCAATTATTGTTTTTTCTCTTTTAAGAGTTTTTCACATCAGTATTAGCTGACATTTTAAGTGACAACAAGTCTCCTCAAGTTTCCAGGACTCTTCTCAGTATTCTGACCGATCTCAGTAATACAGTAGTTTCGATGGTCTCCACTCGTCCTGTTATTTCCACGTCCTCCAGTCCTTGTACTAATCCTTTGGTGACTGTACCAAGAACACCAATTACAATTGGTATTATCGTCACTTTCATGTTTCACAGCTTTTTCAATTCCCTAGCAAAGTCGAGGTACTTATCCCTCTTTTAACATTCTTTTAATTTCACTCTGTGGTCCGCCGGGACAGTAAAGCCCACAATCCTGCAAGTTCTCTTTTCTTTTTTTTTTTTTCTTTTTTTTTTTTTTTTTTTGTTGATAATTATAAGATCTGGTCGTCTGGCCGAGATTTGGTGATCCGTTTGTATCTCGAAATCCCAGAGGAGTTTTTGCGTCTCATTCTCTTGGACAGATTCTGGGTTGGGCATATACAAGGTGCATGCGATAAGTTTCCAGACTTTTTTCGTATGGGCACTTTTATTGTTGGTACAAACTAATCTCCTCCGGCTGCAATGCACTTGTACTGTTCCAACAACTTCTGAAAGGCCCCATGAAAGTCCTCTTGTGTGAGCGTGTCAATGACCTTCGTCACAGCTTCTTTCATCTCCTCAATTGTCTCATAACGACAGCCTCTGAGCTTAGGGAATAACCAAAGGTCAGAGGGAGCAAGGTCTGGACTATAGGGAGGCTGAGGAACAGTCTTGATGCCCATCTTGGTCAAATAGTCTGTGACAAGGATGGAGTCGTGAACTGGTGTATTGTCCTGGTGGAAATGCCACAGACCCGATTTGAAGAGTGCTGGCCTCTTCCGACGGTATCTCTTCCTGAACTCCCTTAAAACCTCCACATAGTAACCCTAACCCTAACCCTTTGGCCAATCAACTTTGGTGTATTGAGTTCCTTACTCCTCCCACACCTCTCATCTCTCACAGACTCCCTGCCTTCCTTGAATCTCTTATACCACTCAAAAACCGATGCTCGATTCATGCAAGATGCTCCCAAAGCAGTCTGAAGCATTCCATACGTTTCTGTGGCATTTTTCGAAGTTTAAAACAATTTTATTGTATATCGTTCTTCTAAAATGTCAGATTGCATTTTTGAAATTCACGAGCTGTAACAGTCAGGCTTTATTTGGTAGGATGTATTCCAATTGCTGCTGTAGCTGTTCATTTGAACGTGAAATCATAAACATTGGTCAGTCATCTCATAAGATGTATAGCAATAACATAGTGAATATTCAAGAGTCTACGACAATTTTAAATGGCCATACGAAAAAAGTCTGGAAACTTATCGTATGCACCTCGCACCATTTGTTCGTATGGTCAAACTTCAACTTCTTGCACAATTCCCAGTGGATCACCTTACCCACCCAGTCGTGCCTAGTCTTATACTTTTTCCGTATTAATTTGCTGCATTTGCTTATTATGTGATTGATAGTTTCGTCTCTTTCACCACATAACCTACATCTGCTGTTTTGTTGCGTCTTATCTATTCTCGCTTTGATATGGTTAGTTCTTATGGTGTTGTTTTGTGCTTCTATAAGAAGAGATTCAGTTTATATCTTAATGTTTCCTTTTCTTAGCCAGGACCAGGTTTCCTCATGTGAGATATCGCTTGTTAGTCGTTTAAAACGTCCGTGGAGTTGTTTTTCTTCCCATTTTTGTTTTTCTTCCCACTTTTGTTTTCTGGTTATTGTCGTTCCGCTGATCCTCGCGTTGTTAGTATTGTGGCTGTAATCAGTCACCCTCCACGCTTTTCTATGTAGTCCACGCTGTCTTCAATGCTGGCAAGTCCTCTTCCTCTCTCTTACCTTGACACATATGGTCTGTCAACGTCATCTCTTGGATGCAATGCTTTGTGCATGGTCATTAGTTTTCTTGTTCATTATTTTAAGTTCTTTATTTTAAGTTCGTCTCTGGTCCACTTCAAGAATGGTCCTGAGTATCTTACGAGGTGGACAGCCCAGGTATTTATCCCTTTTACAAGGTTCCTGCTATAGTTTTGTCTCGAGTAATTTTCTGGCACTTCTGAGATAATTTTTAACTTTTTCTTTCATTTCCTGTTGTTTGATCGCATCAGCTTCCAGTATCGCCAAGTATTTGTAGGTTTTCTTTTCTCCGAGCGTTCTGATGACTACTTGATTTGGTAGTTCGACTCCTTCCGTGATGTGTCATTTGTCACTTTTCATTAATAGCATGGCAAATTTTTCTATGCTAAATTCCATTCTTATATCTTGACTCTATATTCTCACAGTTTCTAATTCTTTTTCATTCTTGGCAAAAAGTTTGATGTCGTCCGTGTATATCATGTAGTTGATCTTTTCCTGCGATTTACTGAGTTGAATTTCCAATTATTATTATTATTATTATTATTTCGTCTTTTTATAAATTCGTCATCTTTTTCTTTTTCTTTTTCTTTTATTCTTTATTACTCGTTTATTCTTATCAATTTCCTTCACTTCCTCTTTCTATTTCTCTTCATCCTCCCTCTCCTCACCTTCATTTGTTTCTTTTTCTAACAGTTTTTTTCCCCTTTTCATTCTTATTCTCTTTTTACTTTATTCTTCCTAATTTTTTTCTACCTTTTGTTCTTGTTACACCTCCGTATTATCTTTTTTCGGTTTCTCTGTCCGCCATCTCTCTCTCTCTCTCTCTCTCTCTCTCTCTCTCTCTCTCCTGTTCACTCTCCCACCATTCGTATATAGATAGACTCAGTCCAATTAGTCGCTGACAAACACCTTAACAACAGTATCATTACTGTAATATCATCAACAATTTTGACGTTAACGAACTCAAACCGAAGAGAAGTAAGAAAGGCAACTTTCCAATTACCTATCAGTTGTCAACATCGACAGGATGAGTACGAAATGCCACCCGCACTTTCACACAAAACCCAAATACAGGGCAACGCATCACGGAAACGATGTCAATAAAAGCTACCTATCTCCAGTTTTGCAACCAACAGGATTTACCTTTAAAATCAGCATTCAAACTGTTTCAATGTTATCATTTCGAATCAATACAAAAATGTCTTAGTAGAACTAAATAGTCGTGACTTTGATTCCACTTCTAATTTGGTCAATAAAGTCTCAAAATTGAATTTCTACGGACTAACAAAACACGACACAGCTCTTGTGCTAACATAGCCAACCGATTTCTTCGAAAGTTTATTTATTTATATCATGGCTCCAATTCTACTGGCAAATTTACTGAATCAAACATTCTACTACAGTCAATATCATTTACTTATATTTAAAAAAAGAAAGTCATTTTAGAATCGAACTTCAAATTTATTCCAGTCGCGGATTTTTCAAATTTCTACGATCGAGAATCTTTGGTTAATGTTTTTATTTTTCAAAACACACTCAAAGTACTTGAATAGTCTGCAACACATCAACTTACTAATTGCTATTATATATTACTAAAATTCTATTAGATAGATAGATAGATAGATAGATAGATAGATAGATAGATAGATAGATTTTTCGTTTATATATATAACCGTAACCCAGAAAAAATAGCACATTCCAGAATAAAGCAATTTCCAGTACAGAAGGATAATTTTGTAGGGTTTGACTTCACGCAGAACTTTCTTTCTCGATCATCCAAGTTCTCAATATAACGGATATAACTATGAAATGCTAATTAGAATCATTTACTTCTTAAATCGAAGCATCAACATAATCATGGACCGCTGTTACAACGGAATCCCAACAGCTTCACGGGTATTCCATAAAATCAAAGCTGATAAGTAGTTCGTTTTTGTTTTGTTTTTTGGGGTTTTGTATTGTTTTGTTTGTTTTTTCTTTTTCTTTTTCTTTTTTCCTTTTTTGTTTTGTTTTGTTTTGGTTTTTTTTCCCCCCTCTTTGGAAGTTGCTCATATCAAGCATAATCAACCTTACATCACTTGAGGTATCATTTGATTTACTTTACAAATAAACTTCCTTTGTAAGTATCCTTTCTTTCCAGTTCGGACAAGTGAAAGAAAAAAAAACATGCAGAAAACATTTTTAAAAGAAAAAAAAAAGAAATTATTTTTTACCATTCAAACTTCATCAAGGAATGGTAGACCGTTTACGAATGGAGATATTCAATGCTGAGGAATATGTAAATTCGGACGGAATGATTTTACATGGAAAATTATCCTTTCAGGCAAAATGTCTGACTATTTCAAAAAGAGGAAAACGCTTTTATTTTTATCTAATTTTTTCTTCATAATATTGAAATATTTTTCGTTTAATTGATGAAAAAAGCCTCACTTAATAGTGAAACCAAAATTGTTTTATGGATAACTCAGAAAGAAACATTGTGTGAATTTTAGATATATACATTTACACGTAAATGTTATTTGTCTAAATTTATCCTGATCTATTTAAAAGAAAAATACAATTCTAGAATTTTGTCAAGAAATATGTGCGTATTAAAAAGTGAAACTGTAATTCTGTGGTTCTAAGAAAATATTTATATATTTTCCAAAATAGTTAATGAAGCAAAATCAATTCTCTTGTATGTAAATAATCTTATTGCGTTTTTATTACTTCGTTTCGACTTTCAAACAAACTTCGTTTCAGTAGATTTCATGTTTTGTTTTATTTTTTAATTCTGTTCAGCAGATTAAAATAAAAAATGGGGTAAATTAATGAGATTAGGTTATTTTTTTAATTTTGCTTCATACTTTGAAGATCGTTTTTTCTGCAAATAGAAGGAAAATTCAGAATATTCTAATACCAATTCGAAACCCCTCTTTGTAAATATCTATATAGCAGACTATTTTTTAGGAATTAATATATAAACGATGACAGGTCAAAACAATTATATATTTAATGTATATAAAGTAAAACAGGTTTATTTTGTTTCGATTCCCATATTTTCTAAAGTCAGTTTGGAATTATTCCTAAAATCTCTGTCAATATCACTAAATTTTCTCAAATCTCCGTTTATGAAGAAATAATCAGTGTTTGCGTCAACCGTCAAGTTTATTTTTTCGCCGCCTCGAACAGAATTTTTTTTTTAAAAACTGTCCAATCGAAGTTAACAAGTAATTATTTGGACTTTGATTCTTATCTTTGATTACATATTGTAATAAAAGACGAAGAAGGTATTTGCTTTGCTTTATTCAAATATAACTAAACTGTGATCCAGTTAAGGTAAATAGGATTTGAGTATTCATATGCGGTTGTTGTTGTTGTTGTTGTTGTTGTTAGTAGTAGTAGTAGTAGTAGTAGTAGTATATTTATCCAGGGGGAGACAACTATGGTTGACTTCAGCACATTTATTTAACTTGTATTAACTTCGGTGAACATTTTAAACTTGTAATTTTAGACTCTGAAAGAATGTCCGATGATGAATGCCATCAACTCGATACTCCCAGTCATCAATGATAATCAAATTGGCAACTTTTTTTTTGCAACATGAATAATGATTTTAAACTTCTCTAAAATGTAATCAACGCTACACGTAAATTTGTGCTTTTCTCATTTCTTCGCTCAAATTATTAAAGAAGTTAACGTTGAGTGAAGAATCAATGTAGCCTGAATTCATTTGAACAAGGAAAAATTTCTATTGGTTTCTCACCAAATTTCTTTCTGAATTTGAAATCTGATTTCCATGCAACAAAAAAAAGTTATTTTGCGTTTTGTGCAGGGAATCTTTTATTGGCTTTTCATCTTTTCAACTTTCGATTTTTGTAACACGCTGATGATAATTTTATTTTCCAATTCCAAAGCCAAAAATGGTTCCAAGATTAAGAACCAAAATGGCTGACATTGTCTAAGAACTGTTTTAAAACTTGTCACTAAGTAGTCACCTATCGCTGCTTATTTTTGGTGATCTAGCGGAAACCTGTGTTTTCAGTGTGACTTGACCAAAAGTTTCTCAAACTTTGGACTCAAACTGCAAACAAAGCACCACTCTTCTTTCCAGTTCCACCTTAGATTTTGTTTTTGGTTTCTTTTTTTATTCTATTTTTTATTTTTGCTTTTGTGTTGTTTTTTATATTGTTTTTCTTTTTTGTCGTTGGTTTTTGTTTTTTGTTTTGTTTTTTTTTTTTTGCTTTTTTTTTTGTTTTGTTTTGTTTTTTGTTTTTTTTATCTCAGCCAAAAACTCAGCTTCACAGAGATAAGTCATCACAAATGGATTAACAGGGATTTACTGAGATTTTAGCACTTATGCCAGACGGTATTCTGCTTTCACTGACATCCAAAATTCAGTTAATTCCATGTTGGCAGAAGATTTTATTTTCAATGTTGCAGTCAAATGGAAATTGGGTAATCCGAAACAAGTCTTGAATCCATGTGAACTTCACTTTATTATCATTTCCAAGACGCATTAGCACATTGAATTACAATTGTCTGGAATTGTTAGAATTTTTTATATCTCGGGGCGCCACTAACTGTTGAGCAGCGGGGAGCCGTGGCATACACTTTGGGAATATTAACATAATGCATTAGATAAAAGTCAAGGTAAATCAAAAAAATTGATTCGATTGAACAAAAAGTATTACGAAGGCTATTTATTTAGTAATTCATAGATAGATTAGTGACTGTCAATTTTTCTATAATCTAAAGTAGATTTTCATGGACAAGCATTTATGGGTTTAAACTTGATAACTATTTAACAACCATTACAGAAAAGGAACACTTTGAAAACCTTTGCTACTTCATTCACAGAAGGAACAAAATTGTGGACATTTGAGAAAATTCTAGGGAGAAGTTTGTAAATAGGAATTTTTTTTTCTTTTTGAAAATATTTTCCTTTGTTGAGAATTGGTTTTCTGAGTAAAGATTTTAAAAGCTTTTCTAAAAACGATGTCCTTTAAAAGAAAACAGTGAACGCTAACTCTTGATGATACTTTATATTCTATTTATAATGTTTTATTCGAACTCTTAACAAAGCTGATTTCGTTTAACTTGAAGTTGAAATAAAAGTAGCCTATGTTTAGCAACATATTTCACAATAAATCAAACAGTTATATATACACACACAGCTGTTTCATTCATTCATTTATATATTCATGTATTTGCTTATTTATCTATATATTTATTTGTTTAGATAGATAGATAGATAGATAGATAGATACCATCATCTATTCTTAGTTAACATGAATTTATATAATCACATAAATCTTTTAAACTAAAAATTGTAAATTTTTGGTGTCCAGAAAAACATTACTTACCAGTTATATAACAACTTTGTTTCAGCATAATTCACAAGTATATTTTATAAGTGCATTCGATCAATTAATGATTCCACAAAAATGGCTACGTTCAAATAAAATGTTTTTGTTTTTCATTTTTGTAAAAGAAAACAAAAACTAGAAAAACAATAGACATTTGTTTATAGCAGAAGAAATGGAATTTTTTAGACGTTCAGAACAGAAGTTAGAGATTATCCTGATTTGTTTACAAGCTTCACAAATGTTTCTCTTTGAGAGCTTTGATTTTTATTAGTAAATCACTGAACGCCAGGCATTTTAAAGTCTGTCTCAAAAGGTGTTTTGGTTTCCTTTTTTATTAAATATAAGAAATAAGAATTTAAGAAGAGAAATGTTAACGTACCGCGTAAACGTTGTGAAAGTCTTTCGTAGAAACTGACTATATCTATTGCAGACCGTCAAATTATTTCATTTTATCACTTTTATTTATCAGTGTAACTAATTCACAATGAATTGTAAGCGATATTCGATTTATGAAGAACTCGTGCGTTGCCCCATTTGCACAGAGCGTTTAAGGGCACCCCGAACACTACCTTGCAGACACACATTTTGTGAAGAATGTCTCAGGAAAGCTATTTTGAGATGTCCGACTGGCGAAGAAGTAAAATCTGAAAAAGAATCACAAAAAGGAAAGGCAAAAGATGAAACAGATAAACAGCAAATACAAAATGAATATCGAATTCGACACAAAACGAAAACTACCCGATTATTTTCTTGTCCGGTTTGTGAAGCAACCGTTGCACCACGTAACCCTTCTAAATCGATTTCACATTGGGCAAATGATTTCGAAACAGACGACCTCACTCGCCGCATTCTGTTAACACTAGAGATGAAAGAGGGAACTCAGCTATGTGAGGTGTGTGCCCAGAGATCGAACCTTAATCCCACAATAGCTACTTGTTGGTGTCGGAATTGCTGCCAGTCGATATGTGCCAACTGTGCTGAAATACATCTTGCTTTTAAAACATCCGATATGCATCACGTAATCGTGGGACTTGAGCAGTTGCGAAAGGCCAGTGTTGGAACGCTGATGCCTGACCCAACCTGCTCGACACATAATCGATCCTTAGAGTTCTACTGTAGTTCTTGTTCTAAGTCTTCCTGTTACTTATGCTTAAAGAACGAACACAAAAAATGTATTGGAGTAATGACTGTCAAGGAGAAGTCATTAGAATGTCAAGAGAATGGTCGTTGTAGTTTGAACAAAATCAACGATCGACTGAAGGAGAAAGAGAACAATCTTCAATGGATACGTGACCATATTGAAGAATTATACACAAGGAAAAATGAAGTGAACGAGCGTGTCAAGAAAAAGAGCGATGAATTAGTTAAAATGATGGAAGAAAAAACTAACAACTTCATTCGGGAAATAGAAACAATAATCGAAACTGAAGTGACAACATTTCAAGACATTGTACAAGTTCACGAAAAGGATATTGATTTACTGAATACAAGTAAAGATTTTATGACCGACTTTTTTCAAAGTGTCAGTGACGCAGATTTGATTTCAGTGAGTCCCGAAATCGAAAAATTTCTACCGCAGACAGAAAAGAGTTCCGAGATCAATGCTGTAGATATCAATGTTGATATTAATCTTGAATTCATTGAGAGTTTGAAAAAGATTCTAACTTTACCCCTGGGTCATATTGTTGTGTCTAAATTGAGCCACTTATCTACAGAGAATTCAAAACTCTCAAATACGAGCCTGACTGAATACAACCAACTTTCTAACTCGAGTCACAACAATTTTATCCGAACTGAACGTTCTATTCTGCTTTGTTCATTCAAGACACATGATCAAGTAGAAGGCGAAGAAGAATCTTTACCCAGTAATGTTACAGTCACAGCTGATGGCCACATTATTGTGACAGATGCTAAAAATATAAAAGTGAAAAAGTTTACTCAACAAGGACAGTTAGTCGCACAACTTTCATTGGCTAGTGATCCATTCTGTGTTTGTCCAGTCAACGAAAAGGAAATCGTAGTGACACTGCCATACATTCAACAGATCATCTTTATTCAAGACCGAAGTACGGCGTTGACTATCGAACGCCAAGTCCCTACCCGTAAGAAATACGCTTCGATTGCCCCATTACAAAATGGTCGATTCGTCTGCGGCAGTTTGACACCAAACGGGATTGACGTTATCAGCCAATGTGGGAATGTCCTAAGCAGCTTCAATAAACTATCAGCAACTACAACTCAGATTCAGTGCCCACTTTTCATCTCTGTAATTTCTGAAAAGGCAATCTTGATTTCAGACCTAGGAACAAATTCTTTAATCTGTTGTGATCTTCAGGGCCGAGTACGCTTCGTACATCGCGGTGATGGGGAATTTACCTTAAAGTACCCTCGAGCCGTCACCCACGACAATAATGGTTTTATCTACGTGGCAGATGAAAAAGCTGATACTGTCTATCGCTTCTTTCCCGATGGATCTCTATATGATATATTACTGTCAAAAATAGATGGACTAGATCATCCATTTGGACTTTGCGCCAGTGCAGGTAATAAGCTTGCAGTAACTGAAGGAAGTACAGGTTATATCAAATTATACGAAATACCAATCCCTTTTTAAGCCATACATTAATATCGTATGCAAAAGAAGGTAATCATTGTGAACAACTTTATCGTGTGCATCAGTGTAAATAGATGTGTTTACTTTCGAGTTTTGTGCCTAATCCTCTATGATATCAATAGAATGATACATGAACGCATGTGTTCGAGTGTTAAACTTTCCATTACGTCAGATAAATAATGAACAAGTCCGTTTTAATTATGACGAAAGCAAAGAGAAGGAAAAGAACATGCGACACGTCAGAGAGAAAAAGAAAGAAAGAAAGAAAGGCGGAAGTGGTAACGCTATAATATCAGAATCTTATTGTCTATTTCAATAGAATGAACAAAAGGATGGAAAAGAAGATAGAGAAAGAAACAGAAAAGATGAAAAGAGAGAAACGAGTAAAAGAAAGAAATGAATACTATATTTTTAAAACTTACCTTGGAAGTTTATTTTTAAACAAAAAAAAATACGTGATATTTCATAAATAATAAAATTTTCTAAAAGTCAACAAATTATTGAATTTTGATAAAATTTTCGGTATTTATTCATTAACATAAGAAAATAAACTGTGCCTTAAATCTGAACTGGTCTAATTACCCTTATTTGCTTGTTTGTTTGTTTGTTTGTTTGTTTGTTTGCAACGAACTAGAATTTTCACTGGTACTAGTAATATAGATAAATGAATGTGAATCAGTCTATCATTTTTACTGTCTTCGTGTATATGTGAATGTAGTTATGCATATGTGAGTGTGTCTCTGTGTGGAAACTTACTATTCACCTATACTCTTATACTCCGACTTATTAGAAGAAAGAAGTTTTCTCTTCGGTGTTCAACAGCATCTGGTTCCCTACAAATAGTTCCACTTCGACAAAGTGTAAAGATATTTGCAACCAATCGAATCAAATAAGGCATATTTCAAACCCAACATGTTTCTAGATCCGATCTAGAACTCTTGGCCCCATTTTAGTCCTCTGCAAGATTTCTCCCTCAACTGTCAACATAAGGATTTTGTTATCCTTATTTTTCTTCACTGAAATTCGACAAACATTGGTCAACTTCGAAAATTATCTACTTCAACTCTCAGTAAATTAAAAATTCAACTTGAAAAAATTTGAAGGCTGGAGATGAAAGGGAACAAGTTGCAGTTTCAAGATAAATTGAAGGTTTTGACTCCATTCGACAAATCAACAAACTCACACACACACACACACACACTCACAGTTAGCAACTTTTTCTTGTTTCCTAGTTTGTTTTTATTTGCTTTTATTTTGTTTGTTTGTTTTTTTTGTTATTTTTTGTTGGTTTTTTTTTTTTTTTTTGCTTTTTTTTTTTTTCAAGAATAAAATCTGAGGACACTGAAGATATTAAAAGTTCTACGACAGCACAACATCATACCATATCAATAAAAGGAGTTCCGAGATGCTTCAGTTAATGGAAAACTAGCCGGTTTACATGGACTACCTTGAGAAGCCGTGATTTGAATCGACAAAGCCACTGACATCAATGGAAGAATTAGGAAGCTTGTTGTCGCTTTGATTAGCGGTAAGAGTCAAGGTGAACAAGAGATGGTAGGATGAAAATACATGTGAAAACTAACTGCGATGATGAAATATTGGTTATGGGAAATAAGAATTTTGGAACATAAGGATAATGGGTGGGGTGGGAGACTTAGATATAATATATTGGCACGCATGTACGAATAAAAAGGCAAAATACACACACACACTCAGATAGATAGATAGATAGATAGATGAAGAAAAATTGATATCAAGGTAATCCAAGTAGAAGGAGAGTTCTAGTGAACCATCATCAGGACTATGAGGGGTGATATATATATATATATATATATATATATATATATATATATATATATATATATGTCCCATCCTGCACGAGCAGGATGGGACACAAAGTCAATTTTTAAGCAGAGTTTAACAGGTTTGAATTTAGTTTTCTTTCTTCAAGACTAGTAGCCATACTTAGGTTAAAGAACACAGTCTGCTCTACTATTTACCGACAACTGGAGGGAGAATAGTTGGATTCACGCCTTTCCCAAAGGTATTAGTTCTATGGGATATGCGAACAGCTTCGTCCAGGAATTTAACTCGGTTGCCGTGTTTATTTCTTACGTCGCTCACCATTACACCACGGCCATTGTTGAACTCTGCCTACTTGCTGGAAAATATTAGGATTCTTCGTCTCATTATGGTGTTGAAAACTGGGGAGACAA
Organism: Sepioteuthis lessoniana; assembly: GCA_963585895.1. NCBI lineage: Eukaryota > Metazoa > Mollusca > Cephalopoda > Myopsida > Loliginidae > Sepioteuthis > Sepioteuthis lessoniana. Next base: position 23,884,058 of record OY757941.1, read on the forward strand.
CTTCTGGATGTCTTGTAAATAGTAGTAATAGTTGTAGTTTCTATGTGTGTACACACGTAGCGTGAGTTATGTTCACGCAATCACTGTCAAGACTAACTCTCTTTGTTTAATCATTACAGATATTTGAAGATTATGAAGGTTCACGTCCTGAGGACATTTTTTATTCCCTTGCTTTCCATATCTCCTACTCGTAGCATTCTAGTGACATTACTTTTACAGAGATGACTGCCCTTGAAAAGAGCTACAGGTAGGAATGAGTTCATGCCTTTCCAAAAAAACATGAATGTGAAAATGACATCAGCAATTGAAATCGTGTTCAAATCAATATACATAGAAAAAATTCAATTAAAGAAAATTTCTTTAAATAATTTACACCTGGTCCTCGTTTACTGACCACTTCGTTTACCGACTAATTGCACTTACAACCAACAATGGATAAAAAGAGAAAGAGAGAGGAGGAGAGAGAGAGAAAGAGAAAGAGAGATTAATTTTCTCTTTATATTTAATTTCATTATAATATTTCTATGTTTTAATTGTTAAATACACCTGATCCTCGTTTACCGACCAATAACACACGCACGCACACACACACACACACACACACACACACACACACACACACACACACACACACACACCCATCGGCTTAGAACGGACGGAAGGAGACAGAAAAGGTGAGAGAAAGTGAGGTTAAGGCACCGCTATCACCCCATCGTTGAACATAGGAACATAAACAATAATACTCACAAAGTGTTTCTATTTCATTTTGACTTCCAGTAATTTCTATAATCTTCTTCAATGTGATAATCTACAAATTTTAAGAGAAATTGTTTTCCAGTGATAACAGATCCAGAGTTTAAGATAAAATGATGCATCGAAATAAATAAAATCTTTTAAAAAAACAACATATTTCAAGTTGGAACGTTAACAGATGGTTAATAAACGAAAACATGGATTATTATCTTTTTATGTCCTTTTTCTCTGTAGAAAGAAAAGAGGGAAGCTGCTAACTCTAATTCAGTTATCTTCAAATATGACTTAATGATTAATATTTTGCTGAAATAAAAAGAATAAAGTAAAACATTGACTTTAAAACAGTTTAAAATCAGATGAAATTTTTTGTCTCGTTTGTTTTTTAAATAAAAATTTGGTTTTTTTCTAGCAAAAACAAAAGAAAATCTTTAAAATAACATGTATAAATATTTAGAATGGTGTCGAATGGATTGATTTTTCAAAAGTCTACGACTCGGTTAATGTCATTAGAATATAATTACAATCATAGAAAGATTAAATAAACACATAGCCCTTATGTCTGTATGCTTGATATGCCTATTTGAGAAAATACTTGATTAATGACCAATTCACTAAACGAACGCGATCGTTAAGCGAGGACCAGTTGTATTTAAAGACCAAGTTTCAGTAAAAATCATTAAATGTGAAAAACGAGGATTTCTTTATGAGTCACTTACGAAGGATATTTTTGCTAATTGCAAGTTAGAATAAAACCAGCATCGCCTCTTCTAATGCTCTTCACTTAATTAACATTCAACATTTAAATAGAACAGCTATTTTAGTCTTGCTGACAACTACATTGAAAGATACCCAAATCGTTCAACTCTTGAAGAGGTCAGAGAAATCCCCACGCCATCACAGTTCAGGAAAAATGTGTGCACGGAAGTAGAAGTGACAATTTTTAATTGAATTCTTTAATTTCCTGCTTATCGTAATTTTTAATCATTAATAAGGAAAATAAGTTTATTCAGGGCTTCCATGAGTGTACAAAGGTTTTTTGATTTACTTTATTTGTTTGTTTTTGTTCTGCTGTTTTTTATTGTTATTGTTATTTTTATTTTTATTTTTTCTTTCTGGTTATTGTTGTCTATTTTTTCTTTCTTTTTTCTCATAGAATGCTCAAATTTTTGTAGTTTTTTCAATGCAAAAAGAATATGAAACATAAAAAAAAGTATATGAAACAAAAGAAAAAGAAAATCTGTTAACACCATCCAAAGATTGAATAAACATTTTTCCCAAAAAGATTCACTAAACATGAGACTTTTTCTTTTATGTAGTAATTCTATTACTTTACAAGAAAAAAATGCATTTTTGTTAACTTTTTTATTTTGTTAAATATAAATTCACTGATGAGAATCAATTTCTTGACAGATTATTTCAACTATCATCCATCAAACACAAATTTTTTCTTTATCAGAATTCGAAATGATTTATCTGTTCTCTAATATTTATTTCACCTTCTCTATAAAACAAAATACATTTACATTCACACACGCAAACAAAAACTTCGGGTACTTCTGTTATTGTTGACTCATTTAGTTGATTCCTATGTAATGATTCCAGTGTGGAATGGTTATTGGAATAGAAAATGGAGAGAAGCACCCAAATTCACGTGACTGTTTGCATTTCGTACAGCACTCATACCTTTAGGAAAGGGATGAATCCATTTATTCTCTCTCTCCCCCCCCCTCTCTCTCTCTCTCTCTCTCGCTCTCTCTCTCTCTCTCTCTCTCTCTCTCTCTCTCTCTCTCTCTCTCTCTAACCAGTTATGGGTAAATAGAAGGACAGACTGGACTCTTAAACCGGCCTTGGGGAAGGAAAACTCTGAATTCAAAATTGACCTTGGGTCACATCCTGCTCGTGGCAGAGGGGTTGGGTAAATACATACAAGCAAAAGTATTGATTCGTAAAATAAGTAAGGTCGACACATGTAAAATAAGAGATTTTATTCTGGAGAGAATACAGGACGCTGATTCGTGTAAATAACCTTAGTTGTATTTGTTGACAGCTATTTATGTGACATCCCACTATGTCAAAGTGGAGCACAAAGCCTTTTTAATGTGGAAACCAGGTCCAGGGCAGTAGTCCAGAAGCGCAAGTGACTCCAAAAATTCCTAGGGTCCCATCGGCATTCCCCAAAAAAGAACTTCATGCCTGGCGATAAATCAAGCCCTGCTGAAGCAGGTAAGAGGCTGGGAAGACGACTCTCTGAGGCCCAAGGAAGCATCGGTCTCAGCCACGTGGCATATCTATAAGGCTTCTTGACCCAACAACATAATGACAAAACTTACCCGACTAGAACCGTGAACTGTCAAACACGGCCGGCTGAAGCGTGTCCCACCGTATTTGTTGACAGACACTGTCAAGAACGGGCATTGCTCTAGACAGTCCTCCGACTAGTTCATCCTGTGAGGGGCTCCAGCCACTTCACAACATCCCTCTTTTTTAATTGTCTACCTCCTCTGAAGTTGTATTTTTTCTTTTTGAGCTTATCTCCATAGCTCCTGAAAAGTTTTTTTTTCCGTTTACGTGAACGTTTCTCCTCGGGGGCTACTCAAGGCACCGGTATATCGAATAAGTAATCAATAACCTTCATCGATTCTTCCTTCTGGTTATCAATATCCTCCAAGTACCTTTTCCTAATCTGGTTGTGTTGTCTCTTATTAGTCTTTTTCGGGGTTTTGATTTTATACATTACTCTCTCGATACGTTTATCATGACACTAGCCTTCCACATTGCTTTCCCGTTTCTGTAATCTTTAAAGAAAATGTTTTCTCCTGGTATTAAGGATTTTGCTTGCTTTTTTCTTTATTATTTTTTTGTTGTTTTTTTCCTTCGGCAATAGTTTATCTTATTATTCTCGCGAACAAATGGTTCACATGGTTTGGAGATTAACCTGGATAACCCATCAACATGCTCTAACCTCTTTGACGGGAGGAATTCTGTCTTAAGATTATAATTTAACTGTATTGTTCCCCATCCCTGAAGTCGATTTGCAGTATGTGTAGGAATTCCTTTTTAAAACCAAATATAGACAGTAACAGTCGGTGGTCCGTTTGAATAATCTATGGAACTTTTTACCACAAAAATTATCCCTATGGCCTCTTTTTCGATTTGGCAGTCCCCTTTTTCAACTGGCAATAAGGTTCTCGGCGCATACGCAATCGTTTTTACTTCACCGTTGCTTTCTTTGAGCAATATTACGGCTCCTAAACCCATTCATTACTTGCAACAATAATATCTTTCTTTGGATCGTAATGCGTCAGACTCAAGTCTGACGTTAATATTTTTTCATTACCTCAAAAGCACTCTGACATTCGGCATTCCAATTCCATTTCGAATCTTTTTTCAATAACTTATTTAGAGGAGCTGTTAATACATGCATATTTGGGGTAAAATTCCCGAACAGTTTGCTAGTCCTAGGAATGCTTGTAGAGTTGACACATTTGTTGGGCAAGCATGTTCTTTATAGCACTCGACCTCGATTAGTATGGTTTTCTGCTTTTTGCATCTATCATCTGTCCCAATCACTTAATTTTGAATTTTTAAAAATTCACATTTATCCAAACTAAGTTTCAACCCATATTGCTTCATTTGTTCAAAAATTTATCTCATGTGTCCGGCATGTTGTTCTCAGCTTTCACTCTTAATTAAGATATGGTCAAAGTAGGCTATTGTGAAATCTGTGTGATTGGCTGAAAAATGCCTGGTGTGACCTTTATTCCGAATAGCAATCTGTTGAATCTGTACAGGCCTTTAACCTATTTATAGTTAAATACTTTGTACATTCTTCGTCGACAGCAATCTGAAGGTATGCTTCAAACAAATCCAATTTTGAGAATACTTTGCCACTACTTGATTTTGCAAATATGTCTTCCAGACTTGGCTGAGGGTAATTGTTTATTTTCACACAGTCGTTCAATCCTGTAGAAAAATTTGAGCACGTATACGGTAGGACTTGCCAACTTATTATAGTCCGTTTTGGTCAACGCACCACTTTGTTCTAATTAAGTTAGTAAAGTTGACCGACCGTAGTCAAGGGTGACCCGAAGACACCCTTTTCATTAGCTACTACACCAAGGTGTCGGGGAGGGCGCTACTCCTTTCCCTGGATTGCTTTACCCTAGATACTTACCTTATAATACTGAGTGTTAAGCAAGGAGGCATCAAGTACCATCTTTAAAGTCTTTGGTATGACTCGACTTGAGATTGAACCCTGATCACCCGGACCATTGGCAAACATTCTACCACAAGGAAAAATATTTTTTCCAAGCGGTCTAATTCTTTGCTAATAAAGGCTTCGGCTGCAAAACGTACTTTTCTTTCCGGCGTAAAAATAGGCGTCAGTTTTTGTACAAAAATCAACCATTCAAACATATCGGGGGTAAGTTCTTTTAATTTGAAACTTTCACACTCTCTATTGACAATCCCAGCAAAAGTAGAGTAATCCTCCCCGCGTTTTTGTCAAGTTTAAACACAGCCATCTTGTGTTGAATAGAGAACTTTTCTCTGCAAATATTTTTTGCAGGATTAAGTCTCCTCAAGCGATATATCTCCAAGATTTCTCGGAAGTATGTTGTTAGCATACTTTTCTTGTTCCCTTTGACAGATTTTCCCAAGAAACAGCCGTATTTTCTTTTCCTAGCAACTATGTAGCGCAATCTTTTCGAAAAAGCTCTTCATTACGGCGAAAATACATCGCAAAAGTTACCTCCTCCTCAAGACTGTACTTAAATTCGTCGAGTGAATTTATAACCGAATCCCGCGAAAAAGAAATTTGCATAGCCTTGGGTTTTTTTTAACATTAATTGTTCGAACATTTTTTCCTACTGTTCGTTTTGTTTTTCATAGCGTTCTAATCGTTGCTGCTCTACGAGACGTTCGTTCTGGATTTTCAGAAATTCCATCATTGCTTCTTTAAAATCCAGACCCTATACTTTCCTACTTCTTTCTTTTTCAAACAAGAATTACTGCACAATAAAAAATCTTACTTGTTTTTAACATGATTAAACTGTTATGCAGGCTCAGAATTACTGTGCATTTGAGTAGTGGCAAATGTTGGTATTTAGTTGAAAATTTTCTAACATTTGAATATTCTTCGTTAAATGTGTCCTGAAATAAATAAGACCGACAAACATGTAAAATACGAGATACTTTATTCAGGAGAGAAGATGATACGCCGATTAATGTTAATAACCTTAGTCATATTTGTTGACAGTTATTTGTTTGACATCCCACTATGCCAAAGTGTGGCACAAGGCCTTTTTTATATGAAAGCCGGGGTCCTGACAGTAGTCCAGAAACACCAAGTGACTCAAAAAATGCCTTGGGCTCCGTCGGCATTTCCATAAAAAGAGGTGCCCCAGGTGCCAGGCGATAAACCAAGCACAGCTGAAGCAGTGAAGATATACCCGACCAGAACCGTGAACTGTCAAACACACCCGGGCGAAGTGTGTCCCGTCGTATTTGATGACAGACACAGTCTAAAAAGATCACTGCTCAAAATAGTCTTCAGATAAGTCCATCCTGTGGGGGACTCCAGCCACCCCACAACAAAATATATTTTGGGTAGCGGGGTATTAATAAATAAACAAAAAACTTTAGCGAACTGCTCAAAATGACTCCAGGACAAAGTCAACAAAAATCTCCTCATACGAAATTTACCTTCAACACATAAAATATTTAAAATAATAATTCATAGATGCAAAACGATAGATACGCTTATTTGCATCTCAGTGCATAACGTTGTATATAAAGATTTTTCTATGTATAGAAACGTTGTATATAAAGATTTTTCTATGTATAGAAACGTTGTATATAAAGATTTTTCTATGTATAGAAACGTTGTATATAAAGATTTTTCTATGTATAGAAACGTTGTATATAAAGATTTTTCTATGTATAGAAACGTTGTATATAAAGATTTTTCTATGTATAGAAACGTTGTATATATATTAAAAAAAAACCTCTATGTATAGAAGACCTTTATGTTTATCTTTAACCAAATTTGATTTCCATACAAAGAATAATGTTTATGTATTGAAATATGTAAAGTTGGCAACGTAAGGCTGAAAAGAAACGCTGGGGTGTAGGGCTACCTGTTCATGTAAGCGTGACGATGCGGTACGAACTGCAAGAACCTAAAGCTCCGCTTTAGCTAATTTGATGGCTGGAACAGATCTATAGAAGACACATTTTTTTAGCCTTAAAATAATCAACAAAACCATACATAAGAACATTCTAGAAATTGTGGATCAAAACCGCATTAGCATTGAAGTTACATCTTTATATTTTTCAACCAATCAGCTAAAAACATAGAATAAGAACATTCTAGAAAATCCGGATCAGAAACTAAATTACAGAAAATTTTTTAGGCTCTAAAACAAATAAGTAAAAAGACAAATCTGATTGGCCAAGAAATGTCTACGCGCTTAAATTTTAGGACCTGCAATAAAACTATTTTTGATCCACTACTAAAGTATAAATAACGAAGAATCTAATCAACCAAGTCAGTTTTCGGTCATTCAATTCATTTCTTCCACGGCCAAAAAGTCATTCCGTCTACTACCCAAAAATACGTTTCAATAGAGGTCATGAAACGGGCAGCAGGGAAAAGGTTGCGACTTTCTTTCATCAATGCGACACGTTGTCACCAAAATCTTAAGAAAAAACACAGTGCAGACTTATTGGAAGCAAAGACCCATACTCACGGTTCATCATTCATATACACACAGAGATACCCACATATGTAAGTAAAGACAATTATCTTTATCCTATTTACTTCGGCCAACCATGGAACCATTTATTTGAGAGACTTTATTAATATATAAACACACACACACGTGTGAACAACCCTATTTTCATTTAACTGGCCATAACTGTATTTCTACAAAGGCCTCTTGCTCATTATGTTTCTCATTTATTGTTATTCTTGTTTTATTATGAATATTAAATTGTTTGTTTCTTAATGTTCGTTGTTGTCTTATTCCATTTGTTTTACATGCTTGTAAAAATTGTGTTGTATTTGTGGTGGAACTAATCGTGAAGTTATACCCGTAAAATACGGACGAGAACTCACTCTCACTCGCTACATGCACCCACTAGAGTTTTAAAAAAAAGAAGGATTTTAAAAGTATGTAAACAGTGAAGGAATCGCATTCAACCTCAAAAGAGTAAAAAGCATTTTGCTTTCAACGTTAAAGACATGAAGCATTCAACATTGGGATGTAAGATACGGAAAGTACGCTTAACTCAACGAAGACCTGAGTGAAAAGAGAGAAAGCACAAAGTGTCCACTCTTTTGTCATTCGTTTTCTTTCACAGGAGCAGGTGATGACAAAATATTAGTGCAGGAAAATTTCTTTTCGAATTTTCGAAAAAAAAGATTACTTCGAAGAGTTTATCTATTTACCTACTGTATTAATACTCTATTCGTCTGATTTCCTCCTAGTCTAATCTATTTGAACATGACCACTGATTTCTTCTTCGTACTGGACCGAAGTAAAAACAGATATTTTGTTCACGTTTAAAAAAGTTCAAAGTTTCCCGAATCAAAACCAAAAATTTTATTTTGTACAAAAAATAATAAAGATAATATTTCAAAATAATTCGTGTTGAATGGAGAGCAATAAGTAAATCACGAAATTTAAACTCTTAAGTTTCTTTTTATAAAACGTTTTTAATTCACCTTTTTCTAAAAGCATTGCACAATTCCTCTCACTTCAAACTTTCCGTTGCATAATTCATCATTTTTAGTCCGAAGATAAAAAAAATATATGACACCCGAGGGAAATGATAAGTTATACCGGAATTGTTACCGGTTTTTAGAGACGTTGTCGGTATTTGGTGCGAAGCAGGATACTTAGTCGTGTCCCAACTCATCTAGTTCCAATAATAGCATTAGTATATCCATTGATATATTAACATTGAATAAACGGAAAAGAAAGACAAAATAAATTGATATAAACATACAAAACATCTAATGCATTCCTATATCAAAACATATCGCAAGTATTACAAGAAAATCATGGCAATACAAAAATATGTCACAAACATATTAAATATGCTCATATGTTCCATGTAAAATCAGTGCATAAAGAAGGTGTATGAAATTGGTGAAAAAGTCTTATGTTCTTCGGTGAACTTCATTTCACTAGTGATGTGAAATAAAGAACGAACAGAGGTGAAAAGCATATCCCTTCCGCTTCGCTTCAAGTGTGGGACAAGAAATCCTTACAGCTTCGTAGACGAGAACCAAAAAGAGGTTGGTTTGAATTATGAGATTGACACGTAATGCCTAAAGACATGTACACACCCAAGGGAAGACAATTACTTACTGCCTCCCAGCAGTTAATATAACTCATATTTGATATAAATCTACCAGAAATTCGGAAATATTAAAAATAAACATGAACCTTCAACTTCATATGTGAAATTGAGGATTCAAGCTAATTTTTAATATTTAGTTCTCGTTTTCGAAACAACACATATCCCACACTGACATTTAGTTCTCCAGGCATATTATCGTTTAAAGTCAAAAATTGCCAAGACAACAACTTGCAGAAACTCAACAATAAAATACGTCATCAAATGTTTTTGTTTGTTGGTGGAAAACTGTTTATTGTAACCTTTTCATTTTAATTGCTTTTTATCGCAACTCGTTCAGGTAGTCATTTCCAAGATAAAGAGGGAGAGGACCCATCAGAGAGAATAATAAAGAATAAGTCCCGAGCTCACATCTCAACAAACATCTCAACAAACAAAGTATGTAGATACTATAGCATATTGGATTGCGAGAATGATATAAGAAACAACTAGAACCAATAACAAAAGCAACAGGAGCTATTATTCTCTATGAATTTGCTCTCCAAGCTAATAGAAAAATAAAGAGCAAGATATCAGATATCATGTTTAAGGACTATAAAAGAAAAACATGCCTTCTAATATGTCAGTCTAAATAGACGATAACAAATCAATCAAAGAATATAATAAAATAAGTAAATACAAAAACCTGGAAATAGAAATTGAGAAAATGTAACCCCTGAAAACTACCACCAAGCTAGTATTAGTAGGATCCCTGGGTATGATCAAGAAAGGGAAAGATAAACATATTAATAAGATACCTTGCAGTTCCAGCCAAAATGAAATACAATAAAAATTACACTTAGTGAAACTGTCCATCAATGTGACTGAAAAATATCACCCAAAAGTAGCTGCAAAAACATAAATACATAGAATGCATATAATCAGTAACTTCCCTCACGCTAGGTCTTGGATAAAGACTTGATGAAGCATTAAATAAATAAATAAATAAATGAAACTGAAAATTCAAAAATGAGAAAAATAATTGACAGTGTTTCATCTGATACAAATAAACTCTCATACAAGTATTACAAATGATGTAATTAAAAATGTACTTTCTAATTCACATAATTTTTTTGTTTTGTTTTTTTTCTCGAAGCGACTAATTTTTCACTCCAAGTAGATGTTTCTTCTTATTCTTTGATTACCTGCCGATGCTGCGAGGGGATCACAGAAATCTTGTATTGGAACGAATCACTTTCTAAATAAAGAAATAAATAAAGTTAGCGACCTTAGTTGAGGACAACCCAAAGGCTCCCTTTTCAATAGCTACAACACGAGGTATAGGGGAGGTCACTACTCTATTCCCCAGATTGCTCCCTTGTTCCTTACCTTATAAATGCTGAATGTTAAGCAAGACGGCATAATTTTTTGAGTCTTTGGTATGACTCGACCTGGGATTGAACCCAAGTCTCCCGGACCATTGGCGAACACTCTGCTCATTAGGCCAATGGCCCGGTAAATAAATGAATAAATAAATATATTATATTATGAGAGTGTTGGTCGTCAGTAAATCGCAATGTGGTTCTGTGTTGAACCAAGTGCAGAACAATATTTTCCATGGATTAAATATATATATGATATTTATCTATTTATTATCATTATTACTATAAATAAATATATAAATCAATAAATACTTATCCACAATTGTTCCAAAATTCCAGGTTGTCAATGTTCGTAAAAATCCAAGATAATGCGTGGATCATCCCAACTAAACAAATTCAAGAGCCTCCACTACCACCACCACCACCACCAAATTGGAAAAGAAAAATGAAAATAGCACAACTTTATTTGACGTCAACGGAGCAGTGAGGTTGCTGAATCCCCACTCCCGTAATTCTGGCTAACTCGATAAATGTAATGAGCTTTTTCGATTCTCCTTGCTATATTTATCATTACGTATAAAAAATATAGACTTATTTATAAAGCTTTGCTTAGTTGTTGCACAAAGCAGGATGTAAAGGGAACATAGTGAGTCTCGAACTCACAAGTAATCATTTGCCAGTCTAATTATGTAAAAATATATATCGAAGAAACCCCGTTGCGGAGTAGCTAACGTACTGGATTACAACATCGTAGTAAGCTAGGTCGAATTCCAGTCCCATAATTACTTTCAGACTAATATCCTTGAGAAAGATATGGACCTACTTGTGCCCCCAGCTAGAGATTAAATCGTGAAATTACTATTCTTCTGCAAGAATGGCTTTGGCATTACAAAACCCACAAAGGTTGGGATGTCATAAAGCGAAGATACCGAAAACAGAAGAAATATATAAGTTCAGCGGGGATGAGGTATTTTTAATCCCTCAGAAAATTCTTAACAATAATAAAAATTCAAGAACAATAATATTCTGCTTCTTACTATTGAAATGATTTTTTAACAGTGGTAAATTAGAATCAAATAAATGGAATAATTTCAAAAAGTACAAATGGGAGTCTAGGTAAAGCGGTGGTTGGATGTTTGTAAATATCTAATTTTTTTTTTTTTTTTTTTTTTTCATCATACAACGTGTGGAAGCACGTGCGATACCGTAGCCTCATCAGCCGCCATCCAGGGTGATAACACAGTTTCGGTAGCTTAAGGCGGTACTGCCACACCTGGCGCTACCGAGCAGCTTTTGCCACCGGCTAGGGTATTTAAAAAAAAAAAAAAAAAAAACCTATGTATACATAAGATCAACTAAAAGCGGACATTACATTAGACGTTCGTTCATCTTCATTTTGGTGCAGTTTGTGATTTAAAAAAGCGTTTACTTACGGCCGTTAGATGTCATAGCAACCGTTTCTTGACTTTGCGTAATTACACGAGAATGGTGGTTACACGTGTATAACATTCGTGTTGAAATCCTTTCTATATCCGTTATCTTTTCGATTCGTTTTCTTTCATTTATGCGTTACTGCCCAAAAGCACTCGAGACAAACGTTATATATAATTCCGCTAAAAGATATTATTTGTTGATCAATGGGCCCTCAAGATGGGTGGTGAGTAAAAAGAAAGCTCGTGGTCTAAGTTAGTCCAGGTAGCTATCTGATTACCTTTGGGCCACTAAATTCTTGGCTTGCAAAAAATGTCTCCAGGACGCTGATGGTCAGCAATGGGCTTGTGAATACTGTGGGGGTAAACCGGACTCATAGGCCCATCAATCGATTTACATTCTCCGGCAGGAGAATTACGTTCTTCGCACCAGCGCGCCTTGTGGATTCGTGTTCCTCGCAAGCTGTTGAATTTTCTACCGCAATCACACGTTGTAGCCGGGTACATATCCAGATCGTTACCGTAGGAGCAAGTAAGATGGGTGATATATTCTCCCTCCCCGCTACAGACACCCTGAGGGCATTTTTCTTTCATTGTATTATCCATATTTGTTAAAATTCCTGTCTTTCCAGGATGTCACTCCAACTTTCTGAAGAGTCACTTTGTCTTTCCAAAGAGTCATCTTGCTTTCCAGAGAGTCTTAGTGTTCAAATTTTCATCATACAACGTGTGGAAGCACGTGCGATACCGTAGCCTCATCAGCCGCCATCCAGGGTGATAACACAGTTTCGGTAGCTTAAGGCGGTACTGCCACACCTGGCGCTACCGAGCAGCTTTTGCCACCGGCTAGGGTATTTAAAAAAAAAAAAAAAAAAAAAAAAAGCGGTGGTTGGATGTTTGTAAATATCTAATATAAATACTATAATCTGATTCATCTATTCTTATATTGTCACAACTGATAAGGCTATCAATCATAATGGCTTCAGCACGTATAGCACTAAAAGAACCTTTCACGTGTTGTTGAAATTACTTACCTGGTTAAAGAATACCTGATTCATTAACAAGATCCATCTACAACTATATAACTAAGTTAAATTTGATTACATTAACTCAAGTGATTTAGCAGTAGCAGTTAAGTCATGAATAAGCGAGAAAAGAAAACTAATGGCTTTTATACTTCTCCTGTCCACTTTCCAGTGGGCTCGTAATGATTTTTACGAAACAAGGCAAATCAGTAGATAAGGAGTCAGGTGAAATCAACAGGTCGAAACAAACAAACACCATAAAGATAATAAATGTTGAATTTTTAAAAAGTGAAAAAAAAGTCCTTTATTAAAAAAGTACTTTTGGAGTGGTGATGAAAGACATTTGTACCGTTGCCAGTGTTATCCTATATGGTTACTGATTGGCTGCTGTGAATCTTACCCCCCCCCCGATGTCTGTTTTATAATATGGATACTAATTGGCTACTATAAATCTTGGCACCGAGTGTCTGTCTTAAAATATGATTACTTAGTGGCTACTGTTAATCTTGGTGCTAAGTGTCTGTCTTATGAAATGGTTACTGATTGGCTTCCATGAATCATACCGCTAAGTGTCTGTCTTATAATATCGTTACTGATTGGCTACTGTGAATCTTGGCGCCAAGTGTCTGTCATATAATATAGTTACTGATTGGCTATTGTGAATCTTACCGCCAAGTGTCTGTCTTATAATATGGTTACTGATTGTCTACTGCGAACCTTACTGCCAAGTGTATGTCTTATAATATGGTTACTGATTTGACACTCTTAATCTTACCACCAGGTATCTGTCTCATAATATGGTTACTGATTAGCTACTGTGAATCTTAGCACCAAGAGTCCGTCTTATAATATTGTTACTGATTGGCTGCTGTGAATCTTACAGCCAAGTGTCTGTCGTATGATATGGTTACTTAATAGCTACTGTGAATCTTACCGACAAGTGTCTGTTTTATATTATGGCTACTGATTGGTTACTGTGAATCTTAGCGCCAAGCGTCTGTTTTAAACGATTGCTGATTGGCTACAGTGAATCTTACCACCAAGAGTCTGTTTTATAATATGGTTACTGATTGGCTTCAGTAAATCTTAGCGCCAAGTGTCTGTTTTATAATCTGGTTACTGATTGGCTACTGCGAATAATAGCCACAAGCCTATGTCTTATAATATGGTTACTGATTGGCTACTGTGATTCTTACCGCCAAGTGTCTATCTTAAAATATGGTTGTTTATTGGCTGCTGTGAATCTTAGCGCCAAGTGTCTGTCTTATAATATGGTGACTAATTCGCTACTGTGATTCTTACCACCAAGTGTCTGTCTTATGATATTCTTACTGATTGGTTTCAGTAAACCTTACTGCCAAGTGTCCGTTTTATATGGTTACTGATTGGCTACTCTGAATCTTACTGCCAAGTGTCTGTCTTATAATATGCTTACTGATTGGTTTCAGTGAAGCTTACCCCCAAGTGTATGCCTTATATGGTTTTTGATTGGCTATTGTGAATCTTAGTACCAAGTATCTGCCTTATAATATGCTTATTGATTGGCTACTGTAAATCTTACCACCAAGTGTCTGTCATATAATATGCTTACTGATTGGTTTCAGTGAAACTTACCGTCAAGTGTATGTCTTATATTATGGTTACTAATTGGCTAATATGAATCTTACCGCCGAGTGTTTATCTTATAATAGGATTACTGATTAGCTACTTCGATTCTTTTCACCAGGCGTGTCTCTTATACTAAGGTTACTGATTGGCTATTGTGAATCTTAGCGCCGAGCGTCCGTCTTATAATATGTTTACTGATTGGCTACTGTCAATCTTACCGTCGAGTGTCTGTCTTATAAAATGGTTACTGATTGGCTTCCGTGAATGTTAAGGCCAAGCGTCTGTCTCGTAATATGGTTATTGACTGGCTACTCCAAATCTTAGCGCCAAGTGTCTGTCTTATGATATGGTTACTGATTGGTTACTGTGAATCTTACCAACAACGTCTGTTTTATAATATGGTTCCTGATTGGCTACAGTGATTCTTCCTACCAAGTGTCTGTCTTATTGACAACTGCGAATCTTAGTGCCAAGTGTCTGTCTTAAAAAATGGTTACTGATTGACTACATGCGTATCTTGACCCCAAGTGTCTGTCTTATGATATGGTTACTGATTGGCTACTCTGAATCTTAGCGTCAATGGTATATTATGTCATATGCTTACTAATTGGCTTCAGTGAATCTTAACGCCAAGCGTATGTCTTATAATATGGTTACTGATTGGCTACTGTGAATCTTAGCCACAAGCTTCGGTCTTATAATATGTTTACAGATTGACTACTGTGAATCTTATAACCAATTGTCTGTTTTATAATATTGTTACTGATTGGCTACTGTGAAGCTTAGCTCCAAGTGTCTGCCTTATAATATGTTTACTGATTTACGGCTGCGAATCTTAGCCCCAAGTGTCAGTCTTATAATATTGATACTGATTGACTACTGTGAATCTTACAGCCAAGTGTCTGTCTTATGATATGGTTACTGATTGGTTTCAGTGAATATTAGCGACAAGGGTCTGTTTTATAATATGGTTAATGATTGACTTCTGTGATTCTTTTTCCCAAGCGTCTGTCTTATACTATGGTTACTGATTGGCTACAGTGAATCTTAGCCTCAAGTGTCTGTCTTAAAATATGGTTACTGTTTGGCTACTGCGAATCTTCGCCCCAAGCGTCTCTCTCATAATACGGTAACGGATTGGCTACTGTGAATCTTAGTTCCAAGTGTCTGCCTTATAACAGATTTACGGATTAGCTACTGTGAATCTTACCACCAAGTGTCTGTCTTATGATATGGTTACTGATTGTCTACTGTGAATCTTTGCGCCAATTATCTGTCATATAATATGGTTCCTGATTGGCAACCGTGAATCATAGGGCCAAGTGTATGTCTTATAATATGGTTACTGATTGGCTATCGCAAATCTTACCGCCAAGTGTCTGTCTTACAATATGATTACTGATTGGCTACCCAGCATCTTGCTGCCAAGTCTCAGTTTTATAATATAGTTACTGATTGGCTACTATAAAACTTACCGCCAAATTTCTTTCTTATGATATGTTTACTGATTGGCTACTGTGAATCTTAGGGCCAAGCGTCTGTCTTATAATATGGTTACTGATTGGCTACTGTGAATCTTAGCGCCAAAGTGTCGGTCTTATATTATGGTTTCTAATTTGCTACAGTGAATCTTAGCGCCAAGTGAATGTCTTATAATATGGTTACTGATTGACTACTGTGAATCTTTCCACCAAGTGTCTGACTTAAAATATGGTGACTGATTGGCTACTGTGAATCTTACCGCCAAATGTCTCTTTTACAATATGGTTCCTGATTGGCTACTGTGATTCTTACCGCCAAGTGTCTGTCTTATAATATGTTTACAGATTGACAACTGCGAATCTTAGCGCCAAGTGGTGTCTTTAAAAATGGTTACTGTGACAGCGCATAAAATATTTATCTCAGGACGAGAATTTATTTTACGCACGTGTGACGTCGGGGCAGTCCTACATTTGACCCTTCGTAAAATAAGTCCTAGTCAAGACTCCTGTTTCGGGCATAAGGTAACTGGCAAATAATGTGGGGGGTCAATTTGGAGCTAGACTCATCTCGATGCTGGCAATGGGGCTTCCAATTTCACGTTCACATACCCAACCACGTTCTTCTTTTTCATACCCCCTCGGATAACGGAAAACATGGACTTCTAGGTTAAAACAAAATATATTTAACTGTAGTCTAATTTCCAAAATTCCCTGGTAATGCTTTTAAGACGAATTTAGCGAGAATAAATGAAAGCGATATGAAGCTGAAAAAGATATGTGCAAAAGAAGGCAACTCGATAGATAAACAACATAACGAATAGATTTCAACACGAGGGAGCATTTAAAATATAACACAATTTTAATAAGCGAAGACCAAACAAATAATTATGAGATTTAAGACACAATTCCTTTCTCCTTTTTTTTCTTTCTCTTTAAGGTGCTGGCTTTTTCAGCTTCATATCGCTTTCATTTATACCGCCAAGTGTCCGTCTTATAATATGGTTACTGATTGGCTACAGTCAGTCATAGCGCCAAATTTATGTCTTATAATATGGTTACTGAATAGCTACTGTGGATCTTATCGCCAAGTGTCTCCGGTATAATATGTTTTCTGATTGGCTACTGTTAATCTTACCGCCTAATGTCTGACATAATATGGTTTCTGATTGGCTACTGTGAATCATACCGTCAAGTGCCTGTTTTATAATATGTTTACTGATTGGTTACTGTGAATCTTAGGGCCAAGTGTTTGTCTTATAATATGGTTACTGATTGGCTACTATGAATCTTATCGCCATGTATCTGTCATATAATATGGTTCCTGATTGGCTACTGTGAATCTTAGCGCCATGTATCTGTCATATAATATGGTTCCTAATTGGCTACTGTGAATCTTAGGGCCAAGTGTCTGTCTTATAATATAGTTACTAATTGGCTACCGTGGAACTTAGCGTCAAGTGTCTGTCTTATAAAATGGTTACAGATTGGCTACTGAGAACATTAGCCCCAAGTGTCTGTCTTATAATATGGTTACTGATTGGCGACCATCAATCTTACGGCCAAGTATCTGTCTAATAATATGGTTACTAATTGGCTACAATGAATCTTCCTGCCAAGTGTCTGTCTTATGATATGGTTACGGATTAACTACTGTAAATCTTAGCCCCAAGCATCAGTCTTAAAATATGTTTACTATTGGCTACTATGAATCTTACTGCCAAGGGTCTGTTTTATAATACGGTTACTGATAGGCTACTGTGAATCTTACCGCACGTTGTTTGTCTAATAATATGGTTACTGATTGGCTTCAGTTAATCTTATCGCCCAATGTCTGTCTTATAATATTATACTGATTGGCTACTGCGAATCTTACCGCCAAGGGTCTATGTTGTAATATGTTTACTTATTAGCTAAGGTGAATCTTAGCGTCAAGTGTCCGTCTTAAAATACGGTTACTGATTGACTATATACGAATCTTTGCCCAAAGTGTCTAACTTATAATATCGTTACTGATTGGCTACCATGAATCTTTGCGCCAAGTCTCTGTCTTATAGTATAGTTACTGATTGACTACTGTGAATCTTACAGCCAAGTGTCCGTTTTATAATATGGTTACTGATTGGCTTCTGTGAATCTTAGCGTCAAGTGTCTATCTTATAATATTGTTACTGATTGGCTACTGTGAATCTTAGCGCCAAGTGTCTGTCTTATAATATGGTTACCGATTGGCTTCAGTGAATCTTACCGCCAAGTGTCCGTCTTATAATATTTTTACTGATTTCTACTGTGAATCTTTGCGCCAAATGTCTATCTTGTAATATGGTTACTAATTGGCTACCGTGAATCTTACTCCCAAGTGTCTGTCATATAATATGACTACTGATTGGCTACCGTGAATCTTAGTTCCAAGTGTCTGTCTTATAATATGACTACTGATAAGCTACTGTGAATCTTAGCGCCAAGTGTCTGTTTTATGATATGGTTACTGATTGGCTACTAT
Organism: Sepioteuthis lessoniana; assembly: GCA_963585895.1. Classification (NCBI taxonomy): domain Eukaryota; kingdom Metazoa; phylum Mollusca; class Cephalopoda; order Myopsida; family Loliginidae; genus Sepioteuthis; species Sepioteuthis lessoniana. The sequence goes on from OY757941.1 coordinate 23,902,580, forward strand.
GAATCTTACCGCCAAGTGTCAGTTTTATAATATGGTTACTGATTGGCTACTGCGAATCTTATCGCCAAGTGTCTGTTAAAAGGTCTGATTTTTATTTTTAAAAAACCTATTCCCTTCACGGAAAAATAAAACAGCACTTTGGAAAAAAAAGGAAATGTAAAATAAAAAAACACACTTGCCTCGTGGAAGAACTGTTTATTATCAAGTAATCAGAAATAAATAAAAAGGAGTAACAAAGTTTTGAAGAAAAACACTAGTTGCTAAATTTATTTGCTATTTTAGCGACCAGTCAGAAAAACTGAATCAAGAAACAATGATACAAATTGTTTTAAAAAACACTGGGTTGCTCACGAATATGTCTTCAACAAACAAAGGTACTGGTGCTTACAACTCAAAAAAGCGGTGTTGTGTGAATGGAAAAAAAGATTTTGAAGAGTCTCTTACGCAAAAAATATTTCTTGGAAAAACCTGTTCACTTTTCCGTCAAGACAATAACAAATAATGCAGACACATGGGGGTTCATTCAGTAATTCTTTCAGCACTTGTATAGGACAGCAAATTCAATTGTACACTTCATGGTCTGAGTCGAGACAGCACATATTCTCAGATAAAGGCAACAACACATTTCGCCAGGAAGAATACAGTACCGCAGAGTATTACTGGAACACCTCGTGGATAAAGTCAATATAGCACAAATTCACAAATATAGGTAACAGCATATTCCTCCAGGAGAGGTCCAGCACCTCAGCAAAATTCCTTGTGGTATGTACTCCCTATTCACTATTTTCCCTTAACTATAAGGAACAGCAAGGTTTAAAAATCAGCACATCTAGCGAAAATTCACAGGACTACAAAAACGGCGTCTTCTCTGCTCCATATCTTCAGCCCAAAAAGCTTATTCTCTCAGTAGGCGGTGTCAGTTCCAAAAGATCCCGTCATTTACTTCCGGTGGTGACAAAAGTCCCTTTCAAGAAGTTTTCCCCATTACAATAGAATAATTCCAACAGGGTCTTATAATATGGTTACTGATTGGCTACAACAAATCTTAGACTCAAGTATCTGTCTTAAAATATGGTTACTAATTGGCTACTGTGAATCTTAGCCCCAAGTGTCTGTCTCACACTGATTTATAGGCAGCTGGCTTAAAATTTTTAGCGACATCTAATTGGTTGGAAAATCTGTTTTATATCAATTGATGTATTCCCTACTATATCTGCAAGCGGCAAAAAGTCCCTGGTTTCAAAAATGTTTTAAATAGTTGAATACATCTTTAGTGCGAGAGTAACAAACTTGTTAATCTCTGATCAAGATAATTGTAAGTTAATCCTAGGAGACATAATCAAAAGAAAGAATTAACTAAATAAGATTGGATTTATTGGAAAATATATATATTAATGCACTGAATTACAAAACTTTTTACTTGCTCAACTCCAAAGGCATGAACCCATGCACACAGAAACCGTTACATCTCGAAGTATATAATCAGTTCACCCAGTACATGTATGTGTGTGTGTCTGTGTGTGCACAGATTTGTAAATCGTTCTGATTTCTCACAATAACTATAAACTTAAAATATAATTGATTATCTTTCCATTTTTTTTATTATCCCCGAAGAGGAAGGGGAGGAGGAGGAGGAGGAGGAAAATCCATAAGAGTAGATGTAAGAGAAAACTATTCTCATAAAATATCTACAATTCAAAGATAACAGTGTTAATAAAATCAAAGGGAAGATAACTGGATACATGCGTGTCGAAAAGTCAGAGGTCATTTCAACATAATATCTACATTGTAAACAAGACGCCCCCTTCAAAAGTAGAATATTTTTAAAAACTGTCAAATCGCAAGAACAGAAGTAGCTCTTTTGTATGCTAAACAATAAAAAATACTTTCGAAAAAAATTTTCCTGGTTTTTATGTGGCCAGTCCATCTTTCTTCACTCGAGCCGATATATCTTTAAGGTAAACACGTTACTGATAAATCATTTACTTAAAAATAAAGTTTAATAACTTCTTTTATTTTCTTTGTAAATGTGTGAGTTGGTGGTTTCCTTCCTTCACGTGTGTTTCTGTGCAAAAGGCTAAAAGAAAGAAAGAAAGAAAGAAAGCTTGAGTGCACACCTACACCAGCCACTCCTGTACTCAAATGTATAAACTATAGACAAGCATTAGACAAAGGCGCGCAATAAAACCTACTTAAAGAGTCCGGTGACCGAAATAAACTTTTGAATCATCTATGTCATTGTTGTTGTCTCCTTTAGTTTAATCACCCGTTTGAAATGCTTTCAGAAATCGGATGATTTCGTCTTATCTGCTAAGTCGGCAAAGGTCATACTACAAGGCGTTGCTGATGAGACTGAGTCTTGCTACGACTGACTCTTTCATTTTGTTTCTGTCTGACAATGTCTACAGGAATGGAAATTAAACAAAAGTTACTTTCACTTGTTTATAGATTTATTGTTTCTATATTGATAAGGCAATGGAAAATTGGGAGAAAATGTTTAAAATATTGAATATAATTCTGGAACCAGCCTCAAAATATATAGAAATACATAATTGATAAATGAATAAGTTGCATAAAATATAGGGAAATGTGCGACATAGTTTGCTTTCATTTAGCATGGCTAATCAATATATTTCTATTTCTTAAAGTCAACCTTCTATCACTACCTCGTTTATCGATCCCCACTTCTGATCCCCAGGTATTTACTGACCTCTTGGATAGACCAATCAACTCCTAGGGGTCGATATAGATTATTTTGGCAATCCCTACACAAGTATTTCTTTTCTTCTTTACTCTAGACGGTATCACATGTTGTATACATCAGATGCGTCAAGTTCGCTATTTCTACTTCATCTTCTGAAATATTATCATACATGACATTGAATATCAAATAAGATACATTAATATTCACTTAATGTTTCAAATCTGCTGAACGTTATTAACTTCTGATGTTTTATTTGGCCTGTTTTTATTTCTTTTGTGGGTGAAATTGTTTCCTTATTCATTACATTTTAGTCTTGCTGATACCCAAAAAGAATCGCAAGATGATTCACTTCTATAGCAGAGATTTATCGTCTGGTCATCACTTCACTATAACAAAAAGGCATTCTCTGATATATTTTACTCATGTTGACATATTACAGACATAATTTGATAATACCTTTGCTAAAAAAGACCATTTCAAATTCGCAATCGATTTGTATATAATTGCAACCTCTTTGTGTAATTACTGGTGAGTGAAATAAACACATCATCATCATCATGTCGTGCCGCCAGCACGGATATCCCTGACCCTCTCTCGCCACTTCTCCCTATCATTCATCGCTTTTGGCAGGTCTTCAGGGTTACATCCTGTATCCTCACATAGCTGCTGTATGTATGTTCGAGCTGGTCGTCCTGCTTTTGCTTGGCCATATGTTGGGGTCCATAGGAGTACATCACTGATGAGTTCGTCCTTGCTTCTCCAGAAGTGTCCTGCGTGTCTGGTTCGTCTAACTTGTATAGTTTTCGTGATGGGAGGCAAGTGGCCGTATAGTTGGTGTCTTGTGGGGTTTTGACGCCAGGACTTGTTTTATATTGCTCCCAACATACTTGTGTAATTGCCGTCTAGTTTCTTCTTCAGCCGTTTAGTTAGCGTCCAAGTAGTGCATCCATATAGAAGTATCGATACAACTGCTGCCTGGAAGAAACTGCGTTTCATTTTATCGGTTAGGTCTGATTTCCAAATGATCGAGAGCCTATCGATAGCTGCCCATGCTTTCGTTAGTCGTGTGTTGATGTCTTTTTCGGTTGATGAGACGCTACTTCCTAGGTAGGTAAATTTGTCTACTAGTTTCAGAGAGGCTCCGTCCAGTGTGGTAATGTCGCCTGTTTGGTTGTAACACATATATTCCGTTTTGTGTGCATTGGCATGGAGGCCAATGCCTGCAGCGGCTCGTTCCAAACTATACAGTAGTGTCTCGGCTTGGTTAGGCGTATTCGCCAGTAACGCTATGTCATCGGCGTAGTCGGCGTCGGTAATTGTTTTTGCGGGGTACCTTCTGCTTCTTTTCTTCGTCAGCTCGAAGCCATTTTCTCTAATTTTGTCGATCGAAGTTCTAAGTACGTAGTCTAGACAGATGATAAAGAGGTATGGGGCTAGTGTGTCTCCTTGTAGTACTCCTGCAACAATGTCGAAATATTCTGTGTCTCCATCTGGTGAACGTACTTTCACTTTGGTGTTTCTGTAGAGAATCGTTATTGCAGCTACGGTTTCTTTTTGTAGGCCGTATGCTAGTAGGATTTGTTCCATCTTCCCTCTGTGTATGGAATCGAAGGCCTTAGTAAAGTTGACAAATAGTAATGTCGCCTGTAGGGTTTTGCCCGAACGCCTTCAAGGATTCTTCGGATGGTCAATATTTGTGAGGTTGTGGATCTATTTCTCCGGAAGCCATTTTGGTTTTTCCTAAGGATGTTGTCTATTCTGGGTTCTATGCGGTTTCGTAGTAGAGCGTTATAGATTTTGGCTGCTATGGATGTAAGTGTTATCCCTCGGTAGTTCTTGGCTAATCCGAGGTCGCCCTTTTTAGGGAAAGGGAGTGTTATATTCTGAGTTGTGGGCGAGAAATGCGTATGGTTGCAAAACAAAGAACGTATAGATACTCACAATAACACAGTAATGATGTTATAGAAATTTTTTATAGATAGATTAAGTACAGAGAGTAGAACGGAGAAATACATTCACAGTCAAAGAATGAATTCAGTGGCAGTAGCTACAAAGTTCATGTACTGTACTTGTCTTGTGGTGAAGGGATGGTTTTCTCGGAATCAGGATACGTTGGTAGCTGCGGAGAGCGTTTGATGTATCGGATGGCAGGCGCCAGACGGGGTGAAGAATCCTTAACACGGGTCGTGTGAGGGAACAAGTCTGTGGTGTAGGAACGCAACTGTACTGATGATTGTTTGGTCCGTCTATTTATACGTTTTCTGTAGGCTCAGAACGGCAATTTTTGTGCCCCGCGGGAAGCGTTCCGATTGGATATTTATTAATGTATTTTTTTTTTTGTTAATTTATCGCAAACGGAAGTTCTGCGCGGAGCCTATGCGTGAGCGACTAACTTTTCATTCTTAGTTGAGAACTCGAAGTGTTAACTTCCGTTTCTTTTTTCTTTTCTTCTTTTCTTTCTTTTTGTTTTTTCAAATCAAGGCAAGATCTCGTCTTGTAACAGCTCCCCCAGATCTTACCATGATTTGAAGTTGCTATGTTGTTAGTGCTTGCTTGTGTGCGTGTTTTGTTTTGGTGTTGTGTATTATCTATTTTGTTTTTTGGCACATAACGAAGTCTTTAAAGCGTGCTGGGAGTTGCCCTCGTGTTGTTCGTTTCGTTGGGTTTTGGGTATTGTCTCCGGAACTGCAGTCATTTGCGACGAGATGCTCCCCTGACGAAAGTGTAGGGAGTTGTGACAACGGGTGATGGGTAGGTTGCCGGGGTGGACAAGGAGTAAGGAGTGGTCGTGTCGACGGGTGATTGGGAATTTGGTGAGGTGGGGATAGAGCTGGAGGTGGGGGTGGTCGATGCATGTGTTGCAGGTCATTTGGTCGTGGTACGAGTCAACGGACGTGTCCACGGTGAACCCAATGCGTTTCACAGTTGTCGTTTTTCACTTGAACTACCAAACCGTTCGTTTTGGTGACCTCAAAGTCACCTATCCAAGGCAGGTGAGACAAGTGGGCTGTTGCGGATTGCGGTCGGTGGAGTAGCACCTTGTCACCGACTTGTATCGGGTCTTTGAAGATGCTGCGGTTCAGTTTGGCTTCCATTTTGTGGTCAGCCTCGTTGTTCGCCAAGGCGACTCTTTGATGCACCTGTCGGAGCAGAGCGTTTATCTGCATACCGTAAGCACCTGGGTTGTTGTTAACGATGTCTTGGCAGGGGATCTTCGGTAGACCAATGTTTGGTTGGCGGCCGGTGATAATGTAATGCGGGGATGCACCAGTGGCGGTGTTGGCTGTGGCATTCATTGAGGAAACTGCGGATTCGAGAACATCCGTCCATTCACAGTTTCTGTCTTCGCAGATCATGTAAAGGGCGTTTTTTAAGGTCCGGTGTTGCCTCTCAATGTTCCCCGAGCTTTGTGGTCGCCACGGGCAGTGAAGTTCCCGGGTGATCGAGGTTAGGTCACAAAATTCCTTGTAGGCCTCACCAGTGAAGTGGGTTCCTCGGTCGGAGGAGACAATGCGGGGAATCTCGCGGTGACGAAGAAAGAACTGGTAGAGTCCGCGGGCTGCGTCGATTGCACGGTCTCTGGCACATGGTATGGCCATGAGGTGGCGGCTGAAGCTGTCTAGAAGAGTAAGTATGTACCGCTTGCCCTTTGAGAGGGGCATTGAGACAAAATCTATGTAGACAACCTCGAATGGTTTTCCGCCTCTCTTGCAATGGCCCGTGGACCAGTTTCAGCGCATGCCGTAATTTCCCTTGCGTTTAGCGCAGGTTTGGCATGACTGAACATACGCCCTGATATCGCGATTTTTGAACTCCCACCAGTAGCTGGATAGGTGTTCCTGCATGCGGGAGATCCCTGAGTGGTTGACACAGTCATGGGCTTGGTGGAGATATTTTGTCCGGAGTTTGTAGGGTACTACCAGTTTTGGTGTGTTTGTAGTATCCCTGATCATCAATACAGATGTACCTGGTTCCAAGTAGAATTGGTGCATGTGTTTGTTATATAGCCCGGTACGATGATCTTTGGGGTCGAGTAGGGTAGCGTCCGGTCTTGGGGTTGCCAACTGAAGAGCTCTGATGATTTTTGAAAGTGTATCATCAGAGGCTTGTTCCGCTGCAATACCCATGTGGTCAGCTATCTCTTCAACCGGGATGGTCGATGTGGCATGAAACGCGAGGAATGCGTCGATGGCCTGCAGATGATGCTGAATGTTCCGTGTTGTGTGAGTCCCAGGGAGCAGCTGGGAGCTCTTGATTTCGTCCATGCACCAGGATGGAACGTAGATGTTTAGACTGGAGCCTTGGAGTTTGAAGCGCTTCCCTGCAGGTGTGGGGTCTGCCGTAAGCTTGTCCTTGCTGTGGCCATATCTCCGACTGAGCATGTCTGCCCAGACATTCGATTCACCTTCTACATATTCCAAGACGAATTTGTAGCACAATATTTCCTCCTGCCATCGTCGTATGTTCGCATTGTTGAATTCACGTTGATCCAAGTATGTGAGAGATCGATGATCTGTGAGGACGACGAAGGGACGACTACGCAAGAAGTAATCGAATTTGGTGATGGCCCATTTTATCGCATATGCTTCGCGTTCAGTTGTTAACCAGTTGCGCTCCGTGGCGTTAAAGGTGTGTGAGGCAACTGCTATTATTTTCTTTTGGCCGTGTTTATTCTCTTGCATGAGAATGGCCCCACATGCGATATCGCTGGCGTCGGTGGTGAGGGTAAAGAGTCCGGTGAAGTCGGGGAATGAAATGATTGGTGGTGAAGCGAGGCGCTTCTTAATTTTATTGAAAGCCTTGTTGGCCCCTTCGGTCCAGACGAATGTTCGTCCGGGCTTATTTAGTTCGTTTATGGGGGCCATTAGGTTGGAGAACATGTCGGTTCTGATGCTCTCATTAAGGCGTGTCTCGATGAATTGCCGAATCCATACGAGACGTCCGATGAGACTTTGTAGTTCTTTTCTCGTTGTCGGGGGTTTCATGTCGATAATGGCGCGGACATATTCGGGGTCGGCCTTGAACCCGTCGCTATTCACGATGCGACCGAGAAATTTAGCTTCGGACGCAAGAAAAATGCATTTTTCCGGGTTTAGTTTTAATCCGAACTTGCGTAGAGCAATAAATAATTGCTCCAGCGCTGTTACATATTCCTCGAAGGTTTTGGCGTGGACAAGATTATCGTCAATATATGACGATATGTTCGCGCGTGAGGCCACTGTGTCGAGAGCCTCAGCTATGCATCGCGAGAAGATTTGTCCAGCGGATGTTAGACCGAAAGCCAGACGAGTGTATTGGAAACAGCGTCCTTTCCAAGTAAAGGCCGTTTTATGGCGGTCACGTTCGTCAATGACGATTTGCCAATAGCCATTGCGGAGGTCGAGTGTTGAGAAGTACTTGTTACCTTCGCCAATCTTGTTGAATGTCGAGTCAATGGTAGGTATTGGGTATGGGTCGAGATCGACTAAAACCTTGTTGAGGGTTCTTTTGAAATTTGCGACCACTCGGATCTTTCCGTTTTTCTTGCGGACGGCAAAAACGGGACTGTTAAATCCTTAGGGTCGTTCGATAACACCCTCACTTGCCATGCGGGCAATTTCCGCGTCAACATCATCCTCCAGTGCTTGGGCTATAGGGTGCTGTTTTTGGCTCCTGGACTGGCCGTTGGTTGGTATGCGTATGGGCTTGATGAAAGTGCCCCTTCTATTGTCGTCGGTGCCGAGAATGTCCGCATAGCTGATGAGTAAATCGGCGGTAGCTTCTAATTCACTACGGCTATGATGGTCTGGAAGCGATAGGCCTACGGTTTGCTTAAGCCAATGGAGTTTTTGGTTGAAAGTCAACCCGTTAGGCGATGATCTGGCTGTGGCTCGTGGTTTCTCGTTGGAAACGGTTAGGGCGCCGTGTGAAAGGTTGTGGGTCGGTTTTATCCTTGGATGGACGGTTGTAGAGAGCGGGACAGTATGTTTTAGCTTGCCAGATGGGAGTGTGCGCGCAAGTTCTACAGTCGCCTTCTGGTTATCGATAGTATAGGATAACAGTGTGTGGTGGCCGAGTATGTTCTGGCCGATCAAGATGGGAATGTCTGATGTCGTGATCAGTGTGTCGACGTTGCAGAAAGCGGGAGAAGTATCGTCACCCAAGGTAATGTCGCAGGTGAGCTTGCCCAGAATAGAGATGTTCCCTCCGATTCCTTTGACTCGGATGTTGGTTTTGGATATGTGTCTTCTTGCATCTTCAGGTAAGCGAGAAATGGGAATGATGCAAGTCGTGCATCCGGAAGCTAGCATGCCTACACCGGAGAATGTGATGCCGTTGTTGCGGAGGTTGATCTGAACAAAGGGCGATCGGAGATCAGGTTGGATTTGAACGTTAAATGTGTGATGATGCTGAGTGGATACATGGACCAGGGAACGAGTCATCACATCTCGTTCGGTCCCAACCGAAAATCCAGTTCGTCGAAGCGCATCGCGTGTTCATGGTTGTGCTGATCGCTATCTATTCCAGGTAAACCGGTGTCAGTGGTCGCTATGTGTGCTTGAGCATGAGGGGGGTGAAAATATGGGCACCTGTTGCCCTTAAAGCATGCGCGGCCTCGTAAAAAATTTTTGCACATTGCTTGTTGGCTGGGTTGGCCAGCGCTTCTTTGTGCCCGGTTGTGCTTCATGTTGTAGGTGGGGGCGGTTCGACTTTTCCAGTCAACGATGGATGGGTTCCGCCTGTGGGTTTGCCGCAGTTGCTTGTTCAGATCCAGCAACTGTAGCTGTATGTCGGCTAGTATCTTGTCACTTTCAAGGCTACGAGGTTTGTCAGAGTGTGTAGGTTGGCTCGCCATCAGCGCAGTGGTTTCAGCGGCGGTGGTGATGTCCGTTTTGATACCACGATCAAGATAGCGTTGCGCATCGCTGGCTATACCACCCGCTGAGTAGTGTCTGTCCATAGTTTTGACGAGGTGTGGATAGATGTTAGGTGTCCATGCCTTGATCTTTTCACTCATGAGCATGGCCCCCATTAGGGAAAATGCAGTTTCGGCCGTCATCTCAGCATTTTGTCTGTCCGACTTGAATTTTGCCGTGATGTGGACTGTGGCCTCTCGGATTGTGTTTTCATGTCGGCCTGCAAAATCAGTGAGTTTCTCTCCCTCATGTCGCTGAAGGTCCCATGCTCGGCTTAGGTACTGGAAGTTTGTCATTTGGCTCCCGTGGGTGGATATAAGGTAAGCCTTTAGTTCCTCGAACGTGGACGTAGGCTGTCTTGAGTCCTCCATCTGCTGGAAGATGCCTTCGTTCAGTAGTTGCTTTGCCAGCTTGACAAACTCCCTCTCCATTGCAGGATATTCTCTTAATTCTGGCTTAACGTGTATGGTGTAAGCCTTATTAAGGTCGGTAATGAAGCGGTTTACATCGCTGCCCGGTTCGAAGGTCCGGATGGATTTTGTGGCGTCCCGAAGTGACTGCTGTCGCAATAGAAGCTCATAGTTTGTGGTGTGTTGTTGCAATGTGTGCGATCGATCGTGTGCGGTAGTTTGCAGAGCAGTTAAAAGTTTGTGGAGGTCTGTTTTCAGTTCACTAATGATTAATTGTGCTTGCGGGTTGTCTGCTGGCTCCATATCAATTTTCGTTTGGAGAATCGCTGCTTTTTGCTGTTTTATAAGTTCCAAGATTTCTGATCGAGAAAGGCCGGAGTATTCCATACTTGTTTTGCTGCACGCTTGACACCAGTGTTATATTCTGAGTTGTGGGCGAGAAATGCGTATGGTTGCAAAACAAAGAACGTATAGATACTCACAATAACACAGTAATGATGTTATAGAAATTTTTTATAGATAGATTAAGTACAGAGAGTAGAACGGAGAAATACATTCACAGTCAAAGAATGAATTCAGTGGCAGTAGCTACAAAGTTCATGTACTGTACTTGTCTTGTGGTGAAGGGATGGTTTTCTCGGAATCAGGATACGTTGGTAGCTGCGGAGAGCGTTTGATGTATCGGATGGCAGGCGCCAGACGGGGTGAAGAATCCTTAACACGGGTCGTGTGAGGGAACAAGTCTGTGGTGTAGGAACGCAACTGTACTGATGATTGTTTGGTCCGTCTATTTATACGTTTTCTGTAGGCTCAGAACGGCAATTTTTGTGCCCCGCGGGAAGCGTTCCGATTGGATATTTATTAATGTATTTTTTTTTTTGTTAATTTATCGCAAACGGAAGTTCTGCGCGGAGCCTATGCGTGAGCGACTAACTTTTCATTCTTAGTTGAGAACTCGAAGTGTTAACTTCCGTTTCTTTTTTCTTTTCTTCTTTTCTTTCTTTTTGTTTTTTCAAATCAAGGCAAGATCTCGTCTTGTAACAGGAGGATGCATCCCTTCGTCCATCTTTCTATCCTATTTTGATTATAGACTGCGTTGCATTGTCGGAGCAGTATGTCGTCGAATTGTCTAGTCTTCCATACTTCTAGCGGGATCTCGTCTAGCCCTGCAGCTTTCCTATTTTTAATTTTTCTAAGAACCGAGTCGAGTTCTTCTTTGGTGAACGGACCTAGTTTAATGTCTAATTGCTTATTGATGATTCTGGTGATCGGTTAATTCGTTACTTTCGGTGGGTTTCCTAGTAGATTTTCGAAATGCTGTTTCCACAGTTTTACTCTTTCTTGTTGGCTTGCAGCTTTCAATTTTGCTTTGGCTGTGCTCTTCCTTCTACTCACTTCGTTTATTGTTTGCCAGGCTATCCTAGATTGCCAATCTTCCACCGAGTCTCTAATCTTATCTATCTGATTTTGTATGTATTGTCACGTGATATCCCACGGAGACGATAGAAATAAGATTAATACTATCCTCCCGTTGGAATGAACAGTGGCAATCCGTCAAAAAAGTGACCGTTAAGAAAGAGGGGATATCAACAGGTGTTGGTACTTAGTAACCTCAGGTCGCCGGACACCGGAAGGAGAGGAAGGTAGAAGCCAAGTGATTGGCTGGGACCCCAAAACGGAAGTGGGGACTCCTTCCCCTCAGCGGAAATAAATAATAAGAAAGTTAGTTTTTGAGCAAGGCTCGTGGCAGACAGACCCATAGCCATTTACTCCGGGTGAAGAAGACAAAACATATCCTGGACACGAGGGACCCAAGTTCTTCAAGCCAGTATTAAAAATAGCATAAAGTCTATTAGCCCGTGAAAGAAGAAAGAAGAAAGATTCTCCAGTGGAACCCCGTCGAAAAAATAAGATAAGTAACTTTGGGGCTATTGCTCCTTTATACCCAAATTTTATATACCACTCTCTCTCTCTCTCTCTCTCTCTCTCTCTCTCTCTCTCTCTCTCTCTCTCTCTCTCTCAATTTGAAGGAAAACGAAAGAACAGAAAAGAAAGACATTTATGTCCATGGACTGTTCAATTCATTATACATATTTGACACTTTGAAAGTGTATCTCTTTGTATAGTAAAGGATTCCTGTATTTTTATGTTACCACGTGGTCTAAGTTGTTCTTGGCAGTTCTGCTACGAATTTGTTGTGTCACATTTCCTTTTCAGCTTCTATTCGCCTTATGTTATCTTGCTTAAAATTATCCTATAAATTCCTCTAAAATATCACACGGGAAACCGGAGTTGCCGACTACTACAATATAATATTACTACGACTAAAACCTATAGGCTCATATCTTCCATTGTCTAGGGGGAGGAAGTTTAGCGGCCTGGTGGGTGTGTGGATTGTGTGAAATTTGGAATCCCTTGCCAGCAGCGGTCAGTCTGGCCCTAAATTAATCCCTCACGTAATATGCCAGGTCTTATATGCCTGAGAGAAAAACTCTGAACGAGGACTTATTCAATAAGAGATCAAGTGCCAACCTGCCCCGTCTTCACACGTGCGAAAATAAAACCCCGTTCTGGGATAAAAGTAAACCTTTCGCGTCACAGTATTCTGTCTGTTCTTTTAGGTATATTCCTGTTAATTGATATTGCGCCTTTCTTAGTTTTCGGGCATTTGTGTTTGTTGGGTTCTTCCGATAGCTTTTGGAGGCAGTTTTCACGAGTGCATGTTTTTCTCAAACCGCTAACGTTTCCCAAGGGACTCTATATTTAGTTCTAGGTTTTGTTGGAATACACTTTGATGCCGCCTCAAGGTACTATTTACCAACCCCTCCGCTCGGGCAGGATATGACACAAGGTCAATTTTTAAGCGGAGTTTAACAGGTTTGAATTCAGAGTTTTCCTTCTCCTAGACTAGTTACCTAACCAAGGCTGAAGAACCTAGTCTGTCCTACTATTTACCCATAGCTGGAGGGAGAATAATTGGATTCATACCTTTCCCAAGGGTATTAGTGCTTCAAGGTGTGCTTCAACAAAATTCTCATATTCGTCATTTGGGGTAACTTTTTCTGTCTTCTCTTGTAGTGTTTCGAATCTGTTTCTTAATTCTAATGCATATTTGTCTCTAATTTCTCTGTTGTTAAGTAGGGCCCAGTCATAGTGCTTCGTTGTCGCTGTTCGTGTGGCATTTTTTCGTAGGCTTAGCCGTACTTTGGCCGTAACTATTCGATGATCGGAGGACACACCCTCGAAAGAGGAGTATGCCTCGCAATTCATCACACTATTTTTCCATTTCCTGTTTATAAAGACGTAGTCTATCTGTGCTTTATGATTGTTGGCGTATGTGTAGGTCCATAATTTTCCCTCCCTTTTGATAGTTTGTATTGAGGCATGTTAATCTATTTTCTATCATGAAATCAGTTAGATGTTGTCCATTCCTATTTGACGTGTTGTGTAGGCTGTATTTGTTGTTCCTGTTTTTCCCGATTTGTGCATTCATATCTCCGACAATGACTAGTAGGTCGTGTTTCGGAATGCTACGCACTTGGGAGGATAGCTCCTCGTAGAAGATGACTAGTTCGTTTTCTTCGCTAACATTGGTAGGGCTGTAGCAGGAGATGATTGTTGCTTTGGGGTTGCCATTAAACGTTGCGGTCATCATCTTAGGTTGTATTCTCTCAATGCTATTAAGTGTTTTTAATGCTCTTGGTCCTATAAGCATGCCCACCCCTCCTACCGAGGCATTGACAGAGTTTTTTCATGCCGATGCAGTGACCAGCGTCCATCCATTGCCAGTTTCGTGATATTTGATATCTTCGGTGTGAGTGTATCGGTGTTCTTGTATGCAAATTATGTTTATCTTATATTCTACGGCTGACGCAGTTACCTCTGGTAGTTGACCTATTCTATTTAGGGTTCTAACGTTAAATATCGCTATCTGTATTGTTTGTTTGCATTTTAGTAGTTTTTGTTTGAGTTTGAGCTCTGTAGCTGATTTTTCGAACACTGAGGCTAGGGCTCCAACCTCAGCAGGACGCGCCCCTTTTTTTACCCGCGCGAAGAGCAATGCGGTTTATGTATGTGGTTTGAGTGTGGGTCATGGTTATCTTGCGATGGCTATGTTTATTCTCATCTATAGAAGCCACTCTTATAGATGAGCAGCAGTAGTTCCCCGATCGAACTGACAATCCTGAGCGTTAAGCCGCAAGACTCACACGTCCAGGAAAAGTTAGGCATTGCGCATTCGAATAACTTCACGTCCATCATGCTGCTTCCCATGTGTACGCGTAAGAAAAAAAAGGGTCCTTCTTTTACCTTCACTTTTAACTTAGTTAAAGTCCAGGACTAATGTATATTTAAAGAAATTTTCGGGTATGTTTTAACCTGTCATTCGATACTGGCCCTAACATGTGTTTTTATTTCATTTTATATTTTTTTATTTATCTTTTTTTTCTTATTAACTGCAATGAGGGTGGGCAAAGTGAGACTTCTAAGCTTTTAGAAAAGATTCAAAACCTATTTGCCGTGTATACTAAGACATTCGACCAGAGTCATATATTCAATTTTTTTTTTTTTTTTTTTTTTTTTTTTTTGTTGATTTACTGCAAAACATTTCCTTACATTTAAAATACATTATATTCTTCATTTGAGAACACAATACAGCAGAGATTAAAGACAGAACCATTTTAAATCAAATATGTGCATTTTTTTAAATGAACAGTTTAGTAGAATAAATTTACTGACCTCTTTGAAACACTTCTGGAAATGGATGACTTCCAATTTCGCCTACTATTTTAACAAATGCTCGCTTGAATTATTACTAATTTTACTAGCATTTAAACTAAAATTCCACTCCTTTATCACGGTCATCGGGGTGGGGAGAAGTAAGGAATCTACTATCTTTCTTTTAGGGGTTCGTCTTAGCACGTGTTAAGCTACATTTGAGGTGATTTTTTTTTAGGGGGGGTATTTTTTTGCAAATTTAGAATTTCGTCTTCCAACAGCAAAGCTTTTTTCCTGAAATTTAGTCGCAGAAATGTAATTTCATTCTCCATTTAAACAACATAAAATACAGCGGAGATTTAAGACAGAACCATTTTAAATCAAATATGTGCATTTTTTTAAATGAACAGTTTAGTAGAATAAATTTACTGACCTCTTTGAAACATTTCTGGAAACGGGTGACTTCCAATTTCGCCGTCTATTTTAACAAATGCTCGCTTGAATTATTACTAATTTTACTAGAATAAACACAATCTTCAGTAAATGTACTAAAAATGCTTTTTTTTCATTGAACAGATTCAAAACGGCATTTCTTTTCTACAATTTCCACATTAAGAAAGAATCCACCTTTAACAAAATAAATTCCTACAAAAATCTCAATAGGCTGATGAAATATCATCGCCTTTTCAAATAACAAGTTTATATAGCATCTCTCTCTCTCTCTCTCTCTCTCTCCTTTTTGATAATGATTTGCATCAAAGGGACAGCACAATAATACTTTCTGTTTTTTTTTCTTCACATGCAATGCGTTGTCATTTATTTATATTCTTTAACATATCCCGTTGGTTGTCATTAAAAGAATGGAAAAGGTAGCCGCTAACAAGGTTCATCCAAATACCAAAGGCAAAATCAATGCTTTTAAGTGCAAAAAAAATTGGTGCGCGTTGTTCGTTTATTTAATTACAGAGACTTGAAGAAGGCGTAAGTAACAGAGTGAAACTAGAGTAAGTATGAGACTTACACAAAATAAAAATTAAACAGATTTATTAACTTCTACACTGAAAAAAATCTAAATTGCCATTAATAATTTACTGTCCTTGAACCTTACAGAAACTTCCATTTTTTTTTCTTTGGACAATTTAACTCCTTCTTTGTATTTATAATATTGTAATAACATTTTGACCCTTCCATTCTACAATCTTATTTATGTGTATTTCTGTCTGTATGGAAAAAGAATGCTGTAAAAATGAATCGACCAAAACATTGACAATATCATAGACACAACGATGAAATTAGATTGTCCGAAAAAAAATCGGAATGTTAATGACTCTTCTCAAAATTATAGACAGTAGACTTGGTTAATACCCTCTCCTCCCCTTTCCCATTAGCATAAATGATGATGAACTTTGTCATTTTTAATGAATGAAAATTTTGTAAAGAGTACGAAAGTCGACAAAAGGACTCTAGCTCAGGATTGACATATTGCTTTGTGCTGAAAGAGAAAGAGAAAAAAATAACGTCAAGTCAGTCGTTTGGTGTCAAACCTCACTGAGGATTAAGACTTACACATCAATTTGATCATAAGAAGGATAGCATACGTAGTATTATTTCTCGAATATTTTGTCATACAAGTAAATAAACTAGTGAGGAGACAAGTGTTTCACTTGTGACTGGGATCGAAAGTTGAACTCTATTCAACAATTTCATAGTAACTAGGGACAATCACCTCTTTATGAAAAAGGAATAATAAACTCATACTTTCCCTTTTTATTTTTTTATTTTTATTTATTTATTTATTGCTTTCACTAAAAAAAATTGGCAAAAAAAGAGACGTACGATCAATAGCGTTTCTCTTTATCTTCTCGACGAATAATCAAGATACATAAAACACAGTATTTCTCATAAGTATCTTCCTATTAAAACCTGCTAAAGACACAGAGATGTGTCGCATCCAAATCATTTTCAATAGTTAGTAAAGCTGAACATCCTAAACTTGATACTGTAAACGAGTGTATCCTAATTTCATTTTAAAGACAAACTTGATATAAGTACTATATGTGCACCCAGTGAGTAATGAACTCACGAGTAATGGCTTCTGAGATCAGTCCACCAATTCTTACAATGAAGACTCTCTCTCTCTCTCTCTCTCTCTCTCTCTCTCTCTCTCTCTCTCTCTCTCTCTCTCTCTCTCTCCTCACCCCGATTGAATACTATGATACACAAAGTTTGGTTAAAATCCGATAAGACATTTTGAAATGTTGCATATATATATATATATATATATACTGGACGATTCAAATTCATCAAGATTGGGAGCAATTGTCATTACAACATAAACGAGAGTTCAAAATAATAACTTTAGTGATTTAAGTCTGGCAAGAGGTCAACAGGTGGATTCGTTTTGGGGTTAAAGACAATTGCAACAATATAACTTTGATTAATGCGACAAAATTCATTTACAAAACATAAAAATTTCACAGAAATACAAATGAAACCCATATCCCCTCACCATAACTTCTTCCCTTAACTTAATCTTCCAACTCAATTGTAAAACTATTTAGCAAATAGGTGAAAGACTTAGAGAAACTTCATTTAGAATCAATGACTTTCTCGTTTATCCCTGATGCAAGTGAAAAATGTTTGGCGTTCACCAAAGACATTTTAGCGAAAAGATTTAAACGAAAAAAGTAAACCGTAAAGAATTATTTCCCAGATAGTTAACTGATATGATTAATGGTTGGTTGGTTGGTTGTTTGTTTTGCTTTATGGCGTATCAACTCTTTTCGGGTCATTTAACGCCGAATTAAGTCATTTTGATAAAAATTTCAAACAATTCAGTTTAGTATTAGTAGTTTTTTGTTAACACACAGTTAAATGGAAAAACAGTAAATTTGAAGAAAATTTAGTTTTGCATGATTACAGTTTGATTCTATTTGACCCAGAGATAGGGCTCTATCAGGTGCTATCACTCTGGGCCAGAGTGGAACTAGGAGCGATGGTATTAAAGGGGTACTCCTCATTCCCAAAAGCTCGAGATTTACTGAAGCCTCACCACCAGATTGTTTAGTCATATCCAGGACACTCGTTGGAGAAGTCTTACCTCTCTGCAGAGATACAGTCGGCGTATTCTACAGCCCAAGCCGACTGGGCTATGCTAGTATTAATACTTTATAAATATTGAGATCGTACATATAATTTAATAAAAAGATAATGCACAACATATATTACTTATTCTTAAAACAATTCATAACCATTTGCTCATGTCAATCTCTTTTTTTTTTATTTATCTATTACAATATTAAATAACTGCATCTGTTGATTTGTAACAGAATTATTGGGAAGAAAGGAACATTTCAGCAATTTTTTACAGTTACCCATAAATTTGCCCGGCGAGGAAATTGAAATTAGTTTTGAGTCGAGTTGGCAGATGGAGACCGAGTTATTGGTACATTTTGGGTATCCCAACTCGGAAATTTTCTAGATTTTACATATATCACTACAATTATCTCCCTTGCCTTTCACTTTTGAAATCAAACCAGGCCGAAACAAGAAGTAAATTGCTAAAAATTGCTTAACTGAAAGTTGTTTTTTTTTTAATCAGGCGAAAAAAATAAAAAGATTTAAATGCTTTTTTTTTTAAATGAATATTCATTTGCAAAACAAAAAGTAACTATAAAATAATGAAAACTATTAATATTTCTGCTTTCATTATTTTATCTTTTGTAAAAAATGAATACAAATATAAAAATAGAAATAAATAGAAATTAATGGGGGAATGAATAGAATATATTATGCTGTTATATGGGCATCAAATGTATATAGTGTTACCTCCTAAGGCCCTCTTTTCAACTTGGCCTTGGGAGCAGACTTCATGTCTCTTCTGTGAACTTA
The DNA here is from genome assembly GCA_963585895.1 of Sepioteuthis lessoniana. Lineage (NCBI taxonomy): Eukaryota > Metazoa > Mollusca > Cephalopoda > Myopsida > Loliginidae > Sepioteuthis > Sepioteuthis lessoniana. The sequence continues at coordinate 23,921,197 of OY757941.1, forward strand.
AGAGTGAACTTTTCCTTGCCTTTTGATCTGGGTCATTTTGAATACTATCTTGCACGGCTCCTTGTTTGTGGTTCTCTCAGTCTCTTTTTGGCCTTGTCGTTTGGGTTGAGACTACTACTATTTTGCTCAGGTGACACTGGTGTCTCTGTCAATTAGGGAATGATTCCAGCCTCTAACAGAGTTAGATGTGCCTGAACATTTCTCCCAGGATAAAGGAAGTTACCAGTAACCTTTTTACTTGCTGTATTCAACTTTTTATTCGGGTTTTATTGTGTTTGCTTTTGCTGGCCAGACTTTGAATAATCTTCTAAACTTTAATCCAAAATACATTTCATGTTTGTAAGCCCATGTTTTTACTTTCACCCCTTCTGCCCACATGTTACTATTTTTGATTTTCCCTTTGTATGCATCCTCATCCCCTGTACATTCCCTGTAAATAAATTTATGTTAGTATTTACAAACCTTTGTTTTATTTTACTATTTTATGTATGACTTTTTTTGTGTTATGACTGCGAAGGACCAAGTCTACTCCTAGATACCTATCCTAAATTCAACGAGATCGTAACAATATTCTTAAAAACATTTTATTAAATATTAAGTTACTTGTTAAGTACCAGTATATGCTGGGTAAGGCTTAACAGACTTAATTTTTAATGATAAAGTCATCCTTGTAGAAGAATAGGAGTAGTACTATTTAACCCATAGCTTGAGGGATAAGGGGTTCATACCTTTCCTAAGGGTATTGTCTGAAAGTGAATGTAATACTACAAGAGATTGAACTCACTACCCCACTGGGCCTCTCCCTAACGGACTTGGATCACAGCTGGTTATTTTACAATCTTTTAATCAAAAATTTATATTGAACTGTTGTAAAAAGTAATTGTGAGTATGAAAGATAAATCCATATAACTAAGAGATTTATCGATTATATTTTTTATATTAACTGACGAAGTTGATATTGTTCTGAGAGAAATACCACTGTTTTTTCAATAAATATTTTTTCACTTAAGTGAGTGACACTCAAGACAATTTATACATAATTGTTTTTGCCCAAACTTTTAGCCCGGACAAAACAATAATACTGCATAATTATTTTACTTTTGCAGCTTGAAGAACAACCAATGAATTTAATTAGTAATGTTCAATTAAATATGAATAATTATTTAAGGAAGACTTTTCTTTTCAAGTTTGAACAGAGCAACAAACTTTATCTAATTATTTTTACAAAGCTTTGACACTCAGGCTTCAGATTGTTTACAATTCCTGTAGTTACAAAGTAGTCACCCACTAAAGGACTAAACAGACTCATCTCTACTTAACTTTGGTCCTTTCAATGTGATTGAACCAAAAATTACTCTTCCTAGTTATTGAAATAAAATGTATTACAAATCATTTTACTATAAAAAAAAAAAAATACATTTGGTTTTCTATAGAAGGTAGACAAACAAGTCCTTCTCAAAACAAAAAAAAATCATTCAAATCAAAATATTGTGTTAATTTAGATTCTATGGTAAAACTACTGCATAAACAGAGACAAAATCCAGCACATTTTGTTATGTTTTGTTACCCTAGGTGAATAATAGACATAACAATTAGGATCATATCAAATTTTTACTAAAACGAAAAAGGATATATTAACCATTCATTAGACAAAAAAATGGTTATCATCAGAAAATATTGAAGTTGCTTCCTATTCTTTTTTACACATGACAATTTGATATAGCTTCAGAAATTATAATTTTCAACCACTGTAAAAGATAGGGAGTTAAATTGGAATTACACTAAATTAGTGGGAAATCATATAAAAACACATAGTAGTTTATCTATAACATTTATGTATTATTAATTTGAAACTATTTACACGGGATCAGAGTTCAAAAAATCTTAAAGATAAAAAAAATACACAAACACTAAACAGTTTTCAAACTCTGCTGCAAGTTGAAAACATTTTTGTTTAAAGTCCTCTTATCATTGATATAAAAATTCTTTGAAGCCAAAATGTATTTTCAATAAAAATAAATTTACTGAAAAAGAAAAAAAATCCACTGAAAAGTAAAAATTTATTATCAATGTTCTACCACTTAATGGCATCATTAAGATAAATAGTGAAACTTAAGATTAATCCCACATTAAATAATAAATTCTTAGTACGTTTTATTGAACTTAGATAATAACATTATCATAAAAGATTTTTATTTGTAGTACATTATGTGATCTTCCCTAGCCTAAAATATTGGGATTCAAAGGATCATATATAAACATTGTTTATATATAATTTGAATAGAATGTTTTCATTTTCCAAGTTTTACCGATAAAAAATAAATAAATAAAAATGTATTACTTATAAAAGAAAAGAAATGAGAGAAAATTCTGAATTTATTGAGGTTTTTAGTTTCTGGCTTATTTTATGTAAAACTTTCTAAAATGATTTTTAAGTTTGGATGAATTTTCTGATGCAATAAACATCATTAGTGATAGATAAAAAAAAACATTATATATATATATATATATATATATATATATAATGTTTTTTTATCTATTCATCCAAACTTAAAAAGCATTTTAGAAAGTTTTACATAAAATAAGCCAGAAACTAAAAACCTCAACAAATATATATATATATATATATATATATATAACACAATATCTACATATTTATATATAATGTTACTTTTCTACATCAACAGAACATTTTATAACAAAGAGATGGGAGAAAATCCATAATGTTACCATAAAAAAGTGGGAAATAAAGAACTGTAACAAATAAATGTAAATGTGCTTTTGTTTGGGTCAGAGAGGTTACAAATATTTCTTTTATCTAAATTTTAGTAACTTTATATTGCTACTTAAGTTTGAAAGAAATACAAGTTGAAAATTTAATAACTGATGAGGTTTTGTTGAATAATAAAATTCAAAATAATATTACAACTATTGTAAGTCAACAGGTCACTTGATGAGTGCTATTAGTACTATGTAACCTTGTACTAACTGCTGCATAGTGGGGTTATCAACTTCTAAACTGGTTCCCCCACCAGGTTTTAGTGGTGAAGAGGATGGTTAGTCTCCAGCAGGATAAAAAACAAGACCTATCAAAGGGTGATGAACCCTCATAGGGGATCAATGCCCAACAGTTAAATAATAGATTGACTGAATCTTTTATTTGGCATGTAATGTAAATAATTTTTTAAAATTTAGAGTTGTCACCAAAGTGGAAACTTAATGTCAAATAAGTTAAATTGAAAGATAACGACCTTTAAGGGCAATTGAAAGCTTGGCTGTCATTAGAGAATTGTAAAGTCACATGACTAAAATCCTAAGTTAGATTTCAACTTTAAATTAGTTAGTCTAGAGTAGTTGAAGTCACCACACCTATTTCCTTCAGTGGTCCAAAGGGCACACCCAACTTTCATATAGAATCAATAATTGAAAATGAATAAAGAATGTGCACAGAAAATATCTTAGTTATTCCTACCAGTAGAGAACATAGGACAGCGTTGGGTGGTGAAGGAGATCACTGGCCAAAGGAGACAAGAAGAGCAAGATGGTGATATAACCAAACTAGTATCTCCAGCATGAAGTCATGTCCCTGAGCCTCCAAAGAAGTTTTTTGAGTCAGAGTTGAAAAGGACACTGATGTAAAACCTACAACTCAAGGATCTCCCTGTCACCATCCCAACTTGCTAGGCCATGGCAGATTGAATCTTGGGTGTAATGGGTAGGACCAGTTCTGTACACACTGAAATTCACCTAAAAATTTACTGCACAGTAAAACCTACAACTCGAGGATCTCCCTGTCACCATCCCAACTTGCTAGGCCATGGCAGATTGAATCTTGGGTGTAATGGGTAGGAACAGTTCTTTACACACTGAAATTCACCTAAAAATTTACTGCACAGGCTCAAAAGGTTATGTCTATGTCCACCAATCATTCCAAGCCCTGTCATGACGGGAAAGGAGTGAAAGCAGCAAGTTGAAGATGACGCTGGTAGCCACAGTCCCTATCTTGCATGCAGGTGGATATTAGTCATCTGATGTTGACTCAAGGATGAGCTCATTTGGCAGCACCCTGAATGACCAAGCAGCCTTCTCTAGAGACAGCACTACTTGAAGGATTGAGAAAACATGGCCTACTCTCCCAGTTGGTTAAATGGGATTCTTTTCATATAGTTGAACAAGAAAAAAAGGTACATACTCATCTGCAACAGGGTGAAAGGACTAAATATAGTATGCTGTAACATCAGAACTATGCTAGACATAGCCGACAGTGGTTGTACACAACATTGTTGCACTCTAATTTCACAAGAACTCCCAAGACGGAATGTTGACATCATTCCCCACAGTAAGTCTGCCTTCTAATCTGCACTTCATTGACTATGTTTTCGTGCATCACTGAGACCTAAAAGATGTCTTGCATACTAAAGTGATGCCCAATACAGAATGTAACACCAACCATTCACTGTAAAATCAAGCTCCACTTTAAACTTAAACCCAAACCTTCAGTTCAAGATTGTCAGCTGAAGTTCAAGCTAATTTCCAAGCAAGCCATCAGTTGAGACTTGGAAAAGCAAACTTATCCACTAATCCCTCTTCTGAAAAACTCAAGACTGACATTCTTCAAACATCTGTCCTTGGGTTCTCCTCAAAGAAGAAGAGACAAGTTTTATGAAAACAATGAGTAAATTCAAGAACTGTTGGTGAAGAAGAGATCAACTCATCAGCCTCACTTAGCTCAGCTATCTTGTCCTAAAAAAGAAGCTGCATTCCATTTTGTATGCCATGACCTCCAATGCTTTGAGAGATCAAGAATGAGTAATGGACTAAACTTGCTGAAAGAATGTAGCTGTGTGCAGGCACCTGAGACATCAGGGACCTCTATGAAGCCATAAAGGTAGTGTGCAGTCCTACATATCAGATCCAGAGTCCTATATGCATTGTAGATGGCCAGATGCCCCTCACAGACAAGTTGTCCACCCTAAGTTGTTAATCAGAGAATTTCCAGGCTTTCTTCAGCACTAACTATATTGTCGAGACATTAATAACTCTCTGCATTGCTCAGCAACCAATAAAAATGGAATTGGATGCATATCCAACCATAGAAGAGACTACTAAAGTCATAGAGCAGCTGAAAAATGGCAAAGCAGCAGGAGGGAACAAAATCCCACTAGAGATTTGGAAACATAGGTGTTCAGAGTTGTGTACAAAGCTCCATGCATATTTTGCTGGGAATAGGGCAAACTACAAGCTTTCCATGATGCATCACCCTGTACAAGAACAAAGAGGGAAAATACAATTGCTCCAATTACCAGATTACTATGCTCTCCATTACAGGATAAATCTTGCTGAACAAACTGGTACTAACCATCACTTCCAAAGAGTCAGTGCAACTTCAGAACCAACAGGAGCACCACAGACATGGTGTTTGTTCTCAGGTAAGGGGGACTATATATAACATTCACTGATCTGACTAAAACATTTAACACCAGGAGCAGAGGGAATGTGGTAAACATCAACAGAGTGAAGCAGAGTTGGGAAATAGCACTCTCTTCGTCTTTTTCAGCATGATGCTCAAACAGGCCACAAAAGATCTCAATGATAAAGACAGAACCTACATCAGATATAGTCTTCATAGCAGACTGTTTAACTTCCGATGATGACAGGTCCACGCAAATATTCTGGAACAACTGATATGAGACCTCAGCTTTACCAACAGTGCTGCCCTTGTAGCTCACAGAGAAGAAAAGGATCTTCCTACTTCACATAGGGTGTTCAGCTCTTTGTGCTAAAATTCAGCTTGAAGAGAAAGGTACTCCACCAGCCTGAACCTGAGAAAGTGTACTACCTTCCCAACATCACCATTGGCATGACTGAATTAAAGGCAGTCCATTGGTTCACCTACCTGGAGTGCACTATCTCATCAGAGAACTAGCTCAGTAAGTAGACAACAAACTGGTAAAAGCAAGCAGAACTTTTGGGAGACTGTACAAACATGTATGATGTAATAGACACCTGAAGGAGCACACGAAGATCAATGTGTATAGATCTATATTCCTTGCCAATTTTTTTATATGGCTCAAATTAATGGGTCATTTATTGTCATTACCAACAACTCTGAGCAGTTCCACTAGCACTGCCTTCCGCACCATCCTTAACATCCACCAGAGAGACTTCATCACTAATATTGAAGTCCTTGAAGATCACCAGCATTGAGGCCATGCTACTGATGATGTCCCAGCGATGCTAGGCAGGACATACCTCCAGGATGAGAAATCAGCAACCCAAAATCACCCTGTATAGAAAACTCTCCACTGCCCAGCACTACAGAAAAAATACAAGAACTGCTTGAAAAATCCTTTGGTGCTTGCCGCCACATCAATCATAGCAGATGGTCCACCCTAGCTAAGAACTGAAATACTTGGCATCTCACCACCAACCATGTCTCCTCCTTTGAAAACACCCACAGAGCCACCCTCAAAGACAAAAAACACAGGAGGAAGAACCATAATACCATGCCATCAAACCCTGACCACACTTTCAGCTGCAACTATGCCTACCTTGTCAGCCAAGAAGTTGCCTGCCATCTGCATGAACCTTCTCATTCTTGATTGACCATCAGCAGCCATTGCACTAAAACTGTCTTTCAAAGAAAAATGGAATACAAGTTGGAGTTTCAAACTAAAGCTTATTCTTTATTTCCAATCTGCACTATTTACTAATGGCTTTAAATTGACAGAGCGTGATTAATAATAATTGGCAATGCTTCATCTAATAATAATATTCAAGTTGATAATTTAAATGGTGTTAATTTGAAGATATTTGAATTATCCAGTATATCGTTTGTTTTATGCTATGACCAACAAGCAATAATGGTATCTAAAGCATTACTGGAATAATCTTACAAAATTTTACATAGGTTTTGGCTTTAAATATTCAAGTAGTGATTCATCCCCACTGGATATTATTTTTTTTAAATATCTTAACATTATTATGATTTGTAATCATTTATAATTGAATAAATTTAATTCTGAGCTCATTAGAGGTTTTATATGCCAAACAATGTAGCTCAAATCTTCGTTTAGTACTGGTAATCTACCCCACCCAAGACATACTAAAACTCAACTATTTTTAGAGGGACTGTACATGACAGGAAATACATTATCTCAAAGGTGGTAGAAATTAAGACCAAAATAAACATTAATTCACTTCAATAAAGATTTTCATTTGTTTGTTTGAAAGGAATAGCACATGAAAATTTGGATTGAAGGTAGTAAAGATACAGAAAAGTGTGTATCATAAATGTGATGTAAGAATGGGAGAGATGGCAAACAGATCATTTGCAACCACTTTTTATTAAGGATCAGACCTTTTTCAAAATAGGAGAGATCATCCAGTGGGTCACTTTCTTACATCATAAATGACAGTGAATAGAGCACCTTCTCTAAAGATGGAATACCCAAGGTGTAACAGGATTACTAGTAGGATATATTTCTTTATTATTTAGTGTATTCAGACAATTGTCTTCACATTTCAGTCGATACATCCTTCGGCCTTCTTCAAATGTTTCTTGTTGAACTCAGGAATCTACACAGAACTTTGAACTGAACCCTTTATTTAATTCACAGTGGTACATTGTTCAAATTCCATAAACCATAACCAGGTACAAGCGTTAAGCAATAGTAAGTATTCCTAGCTATTTACCTGTAGTCAGGATTGAACCTGCAACCTGCAGATGATTTCACTCAGAAGCTCTTTAACCAAATACTTATATCCATTATGGCAAGTGTCCTTGCTAGACACATGGCATAATGAACTTTTGGGACTTATAAACCGAATGTCTCTATCAATCTATGAGATACAACTTATTACTATTATATATGATTTTTACCTAAGTCCATATTGCATATTTATTTATCTACCCATTTTGATTATTGGTTCCCATATCATATTCATCTCTATTCTTGGTCTGCTCAACAAGTCACTGTAACCCAATATATACACTGATTCTTTAAGATGTCTTATTCTCAAATGTTCTCTATTACTTTAACTTGATCCCAAAAGGGTAGATGATCTCTCATTTCTTTCCATATATGGTCAGCCATACCCAACTTTTCAATTTCATACACCCTTATTTTAAGTGTTTCACCTTTCTATACTTAACCACAACTGCATGGAATGAAGTACATGCAGTTCTGGGTCATGTTATATTCTGTTGGGGGGTTGGACTTGGAAGAGCTATTTTCAAAGAATCTATCCACTCCTAAATATTTTCTTGATATCATATGGACTAAATATTTTTTCAATCTTGTTAGGTAGTCCTTTGACATAGAGCACATGAATTGTGGTGAGTTTTCCGATATTATTGTCATTCCATCCATACTTCATAGAGCAGATATTAGGCTCTCAGAGGAGTCGTTGTGATGGAGGTTATCTCTTAAACACCAGAAGAAGACCAAAGAATGCATCAGTTGAAAAATTGTGAATATAACGATGAAGATGATAGTCTAAATACAATAAATAAGAATTATCAAGCTCCATCTCAGAAATTTAGACAAAAGGATATAATTCACTTATAGAAAAAGTCTGAATAATTCAAAAGCTAAAATGATTCTAGATAGCAAATTTAACTTTGTAAAATAAAAATAAAAACTTAAATTCGTATTGTAATTTTTATTCAAGTTGCAAAACATTGGCACTGAACTCTTTCACTCCCAACTGGGACAACATGGCCCAACCAAATTTCATTTTAACCCTTAAAATGTTGTACTCAAAACATAATTTTGCATATCCAAAACATGATAATCAAAGGGTTAAGTAAATAATTTGTCATTTATAGAAAAATTATAGAATGTAAATTCAATTTTTCTGTTTTCCAAAGTTTTCATTCATGTATTTGAAATAAACAAAATTCAATGAGAGAAAAAAATTCTTTTTAAAAAAATCCAAGATATTTTTAAATGTAATTGCCAACTTTACATTTTTTTTCAAACTGGTCTTGAGTTATTTAGGACACTGATTAATTCAACAACACAGTTTGCTAAGCAACATCAATGTATCCGTTAAAAACATTTTAATAAGTGCTGCTTACTCAGATTCTGATACTGAATTACACACTTTATTTATAGATATTTTATTCAATATATCAACAAGTGAGAAAATATTCAGTGAAAAATAATCTTTTACATATATTTTCATATATATAATGATACTGGAAAAAACAACAATTGCTGTGTTACCAAGAAAGCCTCAATTAAATGATGACTCTAGGGGAATGAATGGTTCAGGAATCAAAATATCATAAGTAACCATCCAGAACATCCTGGCAGTAACTTGCAATACCACCAGACTTTGTTGGCTTTTCTATTACAGTGTGGAAATGTTAAATGAATGCAGCAAGCTCAAATAATTCTTTTCAGATTCTCAATTTTCCAATCAATGTTACATTTAGTACACCTACCATGCAATAAATTAAAACTGTTTAAAGCTTTATTTCACTAAAAAGATAATATACATATTATTCAAAATATAAATGACAATTTTATGACAATTCACAGAAAGCAAAAAGCATATCATCAATTCAGCTGAGTTCAGTGCATGTAAGTAGAACTGAGGGGGAAGGTGACAAAACAATCATTTCTTTTTGCTAAGGAGGACGCAGAAAGCCAACCTAAAAGAAAAAAATAAATATTTTGTTATCATAAAGACAAGTGTTTAAAACTAAAAATAAAAGATTTAATAATTGATAAAGTCTTGTGTAACACACGTTTTCTCTAGAATTATTTCCCCTGGTTACTGCTTTTAAAAAAAAAAAAAAAAAAAAGCAAAAATGACTTTTCTAAAAAAATGGTAAAATTTATTTTTCATTGAGTCTCTTGATTTTTTTGTATACTAATCAAGGAACCAATAAATAATATTTTGATGTAATGCATTATATTCTGAATGCATGTTTTGACATGTGAAAAAAAAAAAAAAAAGTGGCCAGATCTTACTGTGTCCTATAACACTCAGTGATTTTATATTTTTGTAACCTCTTCTATCATTTGAGATGACTGCTATATTCTTAGAAATTTAAAATATTCCATAACTCAGACAAGAATAGAAACTAAAGTAAATAATTCCTTAAAGATTCATTTGAACTCAACAGAATGTGACAAGACCAAATTTTGTAGTAGAAAGTGAGAAAGTTGTTTTTTTTTTTTTATTTGTAAAAAAGCAATACCATTTATGCATTAAAATTTTGTTACACATTTAAATTTCAGGAATATAATTGATCAATCTCTTTGAAACAAATAGGAACATAAAATATGAAGAATTAACCTGCTTTTACTAAAAATTTTTTTTTTTTTTTTTTTTTTTTTTTTCACATGTTCTCTTCCAAAATGAATACTTTAAAAGTTTAATGGCAATGTCCCCCCTCCCACACACACACACCATTTTTGAAAAATTGAAAGTTTAAACTTTTCAACTTTAGCCTTAATTGACATTCACTAAAATGTTTTGTTTTTCTTTCATACAATCAGAATGTTGGTATCTAAAAATATTTTAAATAGATAAAAAATAGAATTAAAAAAATCCCTTACAATGTTACACAAGTATTAGCTGCAATAATTTTTACCCATGAAAAATTCCATCGTATACATTCACTTATTCTAAAATAATTTTATTAGAAATTTGATATCAAATTATTTTATAATTTTAATAATTCACTTTAATATTTTGAAATGAAGACTGGTTTAAAATTTCATAAGGAATTTTTATCAAGTATGTCTAGACCCCCAGTATTGATAGAATCAAAATTTTAATCTTTTTAAAATAAAAAGTCTTGCAATCTACAAAAGAGTAAACTTACATAGAATTCATTGATCTTCCGACAAGAGAGCGGAAGTGAGTGGGTACTGCAAGCCAAAAGTTGAAGGAGAGAAGCAGTAAGTCGAGAAGATAATGTGAGATGCAAAACAGAAGGGTCTGTCAACCACAGATTAAACACTTCATCATCTGCATTACTGGAAAAAATCAAATCATAGAAAATAGACATACACATGTTGTGTCACTTTTAATATAAGTCATATGTACAAAATCTTAAAAAAAGAAAAACAAAAAAAAAAAACTAGCAACTGTATTTACATGAATATATATATATATATATATATATATAACAAATAGAAACCAGTTCATCATCTTTTGTAAAAGTGTAAAGTGCTGTAATCTTTTATTTTAATTCTAAATAAATCTTATGGCTTTCATCTAAAAAGGAAGCTTTTGAAGAAATGAAAAAATTTCAAGTGGACAAATATTTGTTAAAATCAAAAAAAATGTTCATTGTGACTGTCATGTTCTGAATTCCTCTCCAAGTAAAATAAATTTAAAGTTATTAAAAAGCTTAACACAGAAACACTAAAGAAACAGATCAGTACCCTAAAAATACTATTTTCTAAAAGGCAGAGAAATTATACACAAAACCAATGTCATTAACAAAAAAGGTGCTAAATATTCTAAAAATAATTCTGTCTCCAAATATATAAAATATTGGTAAAAAATGTCCAAATTCAAGTTTCCTTCTATAAGTCTTGAGAATTTTTTCTTTAACTTTTGACTTTTCTTTGAAAATAATAATTTTTTTGTAGAGTCTGGCAGCATGGGTAGTTATCTCTTAATGTTATGGATGACTTTATGACAATGATCTCAAGATCATGGAGGCATGGGGGGGATTATTATTATCCTAGGAAATGAAGTCAGCAAAGCCAAGATCAATTTTTGGATGAGGCTATTTGTGTTTCATTTTTGTACTAATGCTACTTGGGAATGGCATAAATCCATCTCTTCTTTCCACTCTACAAAGCAATGGGTAAAAAAAAGTAGAACAGACTAGGCTCTTAAGCCTTGGTATGGCAACTAATCTAGGAGAAGGAAAACCTTAAACAGAAACCAGCTTATACTTAGACAAAGAAAAAAATGTTTTACATTTGGTAACTATTTTTATAGAGTACAACAATCTTTGAAAATCTAAAAAGGAAAGCATAAAACTGCACATGCATTAATGAATATGGATTTGTGTAGGACAATTCCAAAGTATTTTGACATAAAAAGACCAATTTACTGATTTTTAAACAAGAATATTTTTAAGACTCTAAAATATTAGCAAAAATGAAAAAAAAAAGTTTTTAATTCATACAGTATTGTATGTATCAAGCTACTTGAGAATAAAAGATAAATTCTATACCAAGACTGATTGGTGCTAAACTTACTCTAAAATATCTCTTTAAATTGGCCTCTTAAACTGATTGATAAATGTAGTGTAATGAGATTCTGTGAAATACACAAGTGTTCAAGCCACTCAGTAAAACAAAAATAATTTTGTATATTGTCCTTAATTGGAATCATTTTTGAGATGAGGCTTTTTTTTTTTTTTTTAATCTGAGAATTAATTTAAAAAAAAAAAAAAAAAAAAAAAAAAATTAATTCTCAGATTAAAAAAAAAAGCCTCATCTCAAAAATGATTCCAATTAAGGACAATATACAAAAATTCGGTACGGACCTGATTCTGGAAGACCAGATAATGATTTATGAGACCAAAAAATCCATCCTTGATCACCCTTCGGGGCCCGTGGCGCAGCGGATAGAGGCGGTGAGTCTCTTCGGTTCCAGGTGAGCATTGTCAGAAGATAGCGGTTTCAAATCGTACCCAAGTCGGCCAGAGGTATACTTGGTCACAAAAACGTGGTGCGATAGACAACAGGAAGGCAGTAATTACTGGGGATACGGTTACAAGACTCAGCATTCCTATCCGAGGTCACGGTAAAATCACCTGAAGAAGGCCAGAGGGAATTTGGCCGAAACGTAGTGAAAGAAGAAACAACACAAAAAACTACCAAGATGAGGGGGAAAAGTCCGCAATAAATAAATTAAAAAAATTAATTCTCAGATTAAAAAAAAATAATTTTGTCTAGGATTTTGAAGTAAAAACATTGTTAATCTTTAATGTTATGTTCTTTGGGAGTATTTGGGTGGGTCGGGATCATCTGCATCTTTGTTTTGTTTTTTTTCTACAAATATTTAGCCAGTGTATCTTTCATTCTTTCTCAAGAGTTAAATGTTGTAAGTGTAATGGTTTCTCACAAGGTTGTCACTTGATCCCAAGTGATGAAAGAAACGGACAAGCACACATTTGCAGTTTTCGTTCCCACATTTGTAAGGCTGGCCATCTCAGTGGGTTTTCCAAAACATCCCTCGTTGAGAAGATAATCTTTGCATCTTCTAGGGAAAATATCTGTTGTAATCTAACAAGGGTTACTGAATGAGAAATAAGCAAAACAGAGATTGGAAATGAAATGGAAATCTTTATAACATTAACAAAAGACAATACTCACCAACAGTGTGAAGAAGGTAACCAACTGCTAGTAGTGAACTACTAAGTCAGCATATTACTCCCTCATACAATAGTGTCTAACGTATTTATAAGGATTGGGACAAACCCATTAATATTCATAGGTACAGTGTATAATAAAGTCCCTAAAAAGAGGTTTCTAAAATGTTAAACTCCCAAAACATGTCTGCGTTGTAGTACTCAAGAAATGTAACTCTTAATTTGAAAATGACTGTCCACAGTCAACCACCAGGACTGAGTCTGTATGTTTTTCATAGATTCTCATGGTTGGGATTCGAACTTTGGCCTGTCATTACTCCTATACAAATGTTCAACACATCTGGTAGGTTGGTGGGAAGCCCATTACATAACATTAATCCAGTCTGTATGTTTTATTGTTCTGCTTTTCTGCCATTTTCATTGTAGCAGTTTCAATTCCAGCTTTTACAAACTATCCGATATCTCACAATGCAACAGTGACAAAAAATAGAATAAAACACTTCCACAATAAATATATTCTATATATAGAGTTTTTAATCAAAAAAGAAAGAAAATGCAATCAACAAAATATTCTTTTAATTTAAAAAATAAAGAAAAAAGATATAGTGCAATTTTTTTTCCTCTACACACCGGTTGTGTCCCACATTAAATGAGGCTAGTTTGGTTTGGTTTGGTTTCTTTATTTAATGCCAAAGTTATTGCTCCTAGAAGAACAGTAGTGGTACTATTTAACCCATAGCTGAGAGGATAAGGGGGTTCATACCTTTCCCAAAGGTATTTGTCAGAAAGTGAACGTAATAGTGCAACTGGAGTACAAACTCGCTTACTATGATTCCGCAGTCCATCGCTTTAACCATTACACCATGAGGACACCCCCTAAATGAGGCTAGGAGTCAAATTTACTTTCATAAGGAAGTGAATATTTTAAATCTGTTTGATGTATTCATCACACTTGAAAATCAAGAAAGACTTACTTTTGCTTTGATGATGCACCAGGTAAGCCATTAATTTTTCCTCTATACAAGATTTTCTGTCGCACTTCTGGCTCCAAAGACAATTCATGCACATGTTTATGTTCAGCAGCAGTTGGAATATCACTTAACTCGTACACCTGGATCAAATCCAACATCCACACCTGCAGCAAATAAACAAAATATTTTCTGCTAACAAATAGTCTATTTTTTTTTTTATAAAACTAACTATTAGATGCCCAAATCATGATTTAATTTTTTTTCCACAATTCCCAAAAAATTGTAAAATTTAGATTAATAGCACAAATGTTAATTTAAAAAAAAAAAATTATTAAAAATCTATACATATATTAATACAGTTGTTACTTATTTTATACTTACAGTGTATAGAAAACTTTCAACACAATCAAAATAAAAAAAAAAAACAACTTTAAAATTACCTTTATAACCACAGATCCATTATAATAAAATAGTAAATAATCAATACCATTCACTAATAAACCCAACCCTAAAAAATCAAGTGTTTAAAAACAGAAAGTCTATACACTAGTCTTACTCACAATAATTATCAACAAAACACTTTAAAAAAAAAATAAAAAAAAAAAAAAAAAAGCTAGATGGGAACTACACAAGGATGTTGCATGCTTCTCAAACAAATCCTAGAAGCAGCGCTCTATAAAACAGCAGTTGTACGGCCACTTACCTCCAATCACAAAAAACTATGCAAGTAAGATGAGTAAGACATGCTGGTCACTGCTGGAGAAGTAAGGATGAACTCATATTCTTTGACAGACTCCTACACATGGACACACCAACAAAAACTTACACTAACTCTGAGCAGGCACTGAATGCCATTAAGATATTTATCTCCACCTCCCACCAGACAGGACTTGACACAAGGTCAATGACCCAAAAGGTCAGCTTAAAGTAGGGATTAGGGAAGGAGAAAGTCAGGCATGAACCAAGGCTCGAGCCCTGCTGGACTTTGCTGGTCATCGACCCACTTAGTGCAATGAGGGCCTGATGAGCTTAGCCGGACATGGACCCAAACCTGGGTCCAGGCACATATGCCTGATCATAGCTTAAACAGAACCATAGGGTCCAGTGCTATACAAGGGTGACAAAGGTGTCAGTGATGCAGCTGGCGCAGCCAAAGCTAAGGGCCTTTCAACCTCGAGTTTGCTATTGATATTCGATACCCATCCAGCACGAATGCCAGACAGCCCAGCTAATGCCGGGTGAGTATGCCATTAAAAGCCATGACAATGGGATGGATGGCAAGACAGAGTCAGGAAATCCACATTATCGGCACACCTTGATAATAATAGTAAGAATAATACAATAAGTTTACCAATCAATTATTTGTATAGGTTCTATTAATCCTTTGATTTCCAGGTAACCTATGTAATTATTTCAACCTTAGTTAAGTCATGGTACAAGGCCAGAAGTATGAGACACTCAATGATAATTTAAACACACTAATAATGGTCTGCTCAGGTACCCAATGAAGATTGAAGAACAGAGGCAACATATATACAGCCATTTCTTGACCATGAAGCTGCCAAGCAACCAGTTTGTAAATAGAAACAGCTCGGGTTCTACAAGTTGAATTTTTATTCAAGTTTAAAATGTTTACGGTTTATTTTTTTTAATTTCCTTTTCATGAAGAAAAAGCATAAAAAAGGTTTGTTTTTTTTTTTTTTTAAAGATACTTTAGTCATCTTAAATATAAGACTGCTCTGTCAGCAAATCTTAGAATATGCTAACTGTATTCCACTTCAAAAAGGGGTGCCCTAGGCATGACACTTAACTGCATCTAATGATGAGGCTTCACTCCTGAAGTATGGAGTATTCTCATTGCTACTACTCCCAGGTCTGACCTGGAGTGGTAGTACCTGTTACAGTCCCATTTGTATTAGATAGGAATACTTGATATAACAGTGTGCAAAAAATTCTTAAGAAACTACACAAAAAAAGTATAATGAATGCTTTTCTCTAATTTCTTGGTATAAAATAACTCTGAACAGGTTGACATACAATTAAAATCAATCATCGAATATACAACTACTTAAATTAGACCGTAAATAATAAAAATTAATGGATTTCTTTAAGATTCATTGGCAGGATATTTGCTCATATCTATTAAAATAAAACCATCAATTAGAAATCAATAATAACAAGCAAATATTTATTCAAATCAAATATCTAAGATACATATGCAAATAAACCTTATTCACACTGTAAACTGCTTTTTGGCTGAATATACAAATACAAATGCATGTTATTAGTATGCAGCCAAAACCAACAGCATTAATTTGCTGTAGGCTTTACGCTCCGCCTTTTTAACTGGGCTGTCTGGCATTCCTGCTAAACAGGCATTGAAATCAATAGAAGACGCGAGGCCAAAAGGCCCCCGGCTTCGGCTGGGCAAGCTGCATCATTGACACCTTTGTCACCCTTGTATAACACTGGACCTTGCTGTCCAGTTTAAGCTATAATCAGGCATACGTGCCTGGACACAGATTTGACTTGCATAGTCAAGTAGGGCTCGAGCCTTGGCTCTTGCCCGATCTTCTCCTCCCCTAAATCCCCACTATAATCGACCTTCGGGTTATTGACCTTGTGTCAAGTCCTGTCTGGTGGGAGGCAGAGACAAATATAAGTATGTTGCCAAGGCCCAACAGTGTTAATAATATAAAACAATTTCATTAATAAATGAGATTTAAATAAAAATAAAGTCATGGAGAATGTAATATAAATAACTAAGGGAATTGTGGCAACATAGCAACAAACAGATGTTATATAGTGGCATAATGAATGAAGGAATAAATCATAATGAATGACCATAACACTTCTTTACTAAAATATAACTCATTTTATTTCTCTCATAAGGGTCAAAACTCTGAAAGTGTGAGAGAGAGAGAGAGAGGCAGGCTGACAGAGACAGATGGAGAACTGCTATATTGACCCTTATCTTCCTAACCACATTGTACCATATTCAGGGTCTCACTTAACACTTCTGCTTCTCAGCCGGAGAGGGCACTGCCCGCCTCTAGGCACTTACTGGCTGCTCACTGTGACAGCCCATTACTGACCATCTGATGTGGGTGCCCATGTATATATAATTTTCCAATGACCACATGTTTCTGGTTGTCAGCCCACGTGACTCACTTCCAGCTGTCAACCCACATGAGCTGCTTATATCCATGCATCGCGGTCTTGTTTACACAGCTGGAACATGACAGCTATGTCAAAGGTCAATATGCAACACACCTCTTTATCTTATTTTGCAAAATGTCCACCTTTGGACATTTTCCTTGCATCCCTCTCCATCTCTGTCTCCCCACCAACATCTGACAAAAAATGCACCTCAGAAAGAGACCTTTCCATCATGCAACACCTGCTCGTTCTAGCTATTATCTAAATTATTGCTTTATTCTTTCTTGGGGGCGATTGGTTATCCCACATATCATACACCAAAATTACAATACAATTATACATCTCATTCAAAAAAAAAAAAAAAAAAACCCATAGGGTCCTCCTCTGCTATTCCTTGAGGAGACTTGAAACTCCTGGTAACAAACCCTGTGACTTTGGTCATTCCAGCAACACATTTTGCCAAGATTCTTTATGACCACATACCAGTCATCCATTCCAGAGAATCCTACCTGGAGTAACTAGGGGATTTTGTTAAAATTCAAAAAACAATATCCCCATGGCCCAAAACAATACCTCAAAATGGCATTATAAATCAACATGCATGGAGCAACAACCAAAATATACCATGCCAAAACATCTATCAGCAATTGATTTTCTGCTTAATCAATTAGTGCTTCCTAAATCCATTTGTTTAAAGGTTTGTAATCATCTCATGTCTTTTTAAAAGAATACAGCAGGTTACAATTAAAAGTTATATACCTGATGAAGGAATGAAGGACCATAACACTTATTTTTATTCTTTCTTAGAGGGTTGAAACTTATGTAAGTGTGAGAGAGAGAGAGATGGGGAGACAAAGACAGACGGAGGACAGCTATATTGACCCTTATCTTCCTGACCACATTAAGCCATATTTAGTGCCCCACTTAGCACTTCTGCTTCTCGGCCAGGATGGGGGTACTGCCCCCCTTCTGGGCACTCACTGGCCACTGCCCATGACTGTCTGGCGTGGGTGCTCATATATACATAATTTCCCAATGCCTACGCATTTCTGGCAGTCAACCCACATGAGCTGCTTACACACATAGAACAGGACAGCTCTGTCAAAGGTCAATATGCAACACAAACACATAATGATATGATTGGTCAAACAATCTGGTCTCAGAGAGAAATGAGTCATTCATTGATATGGTAACGCAAGGTATTTTAGATTTTCAAGTCTATATGATTTCTTCATAGGTAATAACTAAATAAATCACAATACTTAATCTTTCTCCTTTTTTTTTTCCTCACTATAAATTTCTATACTTTAGTCTTCTCCCTTTTCTGCTAAACTACATGCTCTTTTTTTTTGCAATTTCTTTTTCCTCTCTTCGTTTTTTCCCTTTCTTCTGTTTACAAGAATCATTTGAAAGAATTTCATTTGCCTGATACTGCTACATTTTCAATTTGCCAACACAACTAATGTTGCTATATTCTCATAACCAAAAGACAGGTAGAGGTGCCAATCTCTACACAAAATAATCTATACTTTTATAATGGTAACAATTTTTCATAAAGATTGTTCACTAATTAAAACATACACAAACAAACTAGAATCATTTGTTTTTTATAGATTTTTTTTACAACTGAATTCAATAATACAAAATTGATTCTTAAAAGAAATTCATTAAATTACACATACCAGACATGTCATCTTTGGTTGGTGTTCAATCTTTGAAGATTCAATAATGAATTTAAAGCTTGTGAAAGTTCGACTCTGTTCCATAAGATAATTTGCCAAGTAAGACTCTTCCGTGAATGTCCACCTAAAATAAAAAGTAAGAACATACTTTATATTATGAAGTTAAATGTTCAATGAAAAATTTAGAGAAATATTTTTGATTTAAATGAGTAACACTTAAAAGATAGTCATTTTTGGTTTAGTTTCTTTAGTTTTCATGGGTTATTTAATGACAGCCAGAAGAATAAGGAAGTTCATATTTTTCCCTAAACTGTAACAGAAGTTTGAATTTATTTACTACAATGTTGCAGTCCAGCACATTAGCCACTACACCACAGGAAATCCCCATAATAATTATTTTAGTAAGAGAAAAATTTTTTTTGACATTTCAAAATTGAAGTTTTGAATGACTAGCGATGTCTTGCAGCAACATGGCTTCCCAGTGAAAATCATTAACTTTTCTCAATGAGACCAACCTCACCAAAGAACAAAATTTTTTAACATTAAATCCTTCTCTAAATAAACTCTGATACAAGTGACCTGGCATGGTCCTGTTCATTAGAAATCTAAAATTCATTTTTCAGGAATAATTTTGCTTGCTTTGTATTCAGAACTTCCTTTAAATTAAGGAATTTATCAATTTGAATTTTTTTACAGAATTAAATGGAAGTGGAAGGCATGTCCACATGAATACAATGGTAAAATGGTTCCTTACTTTGCATCATTTCCATGATACAAATAGTCATCTTAAGGGATTTTCTTCTTCTAAGAGAATATTATTGAAATCTGACTACTAACACAAGTACTTTTTTTTTAAAATTTTTATGGAATTATTCAGCAACTTTATTCCCATCCACTTTCTTATAAAATACTATTGATAAGTAAATATACAAAGAAATTTGGACAGATAACATAATAAAAGTATAGTCAGCATCAAAATCAAAAACAGATAATTCATATACATGTATCATAAAAATTATAGAAAGCAAGAGACCATTTTGCCATTGTATTTACGTAGTAGACAGCCACATACACTTTCATTTAATTCCTTGAGAGTCAATTTGACAAATTTCCAAAGTAGAAGTTCTTTTAATATAATGCAAGCAAAATCATAGACAAAAAAATTATTCTTAATATGTGGAATTACACGTGTGCTCAAACTCTTCCCAATTATTAATAATAATGCAAGTACTGTTGTACATTCATAAAATTTGTCATATTTACCTGTTAATACAACTGAGAGGTTCTCCTGTCTCATCCATCAGTGGCAACAAGTTGATGCTGTAAGAATAAATCTTACATACAAATTTCTCAGAGTCAAACTCAGATGCTAGAATTAAAAAGAAAAAAAAATTTAGTCAAGATAATCTGTTATGATAAATTCATTAAAATTTATGGAAGACATTTCACTAAAAGAGCTTTAACGTCATCTGAGTTCGTATGATTGTACGATGGAAGGGAAATAACTTTTGTCGCTTCGCCTCGGGTGGTGTAACGGTTGGCAAGACAGACTAGTAAACGTTCATGAGCGAGTTCAAATCTCATTGGGTGCCCCATTCATACGGCCTTGAGCTACATCTAAGGAAAAACTTAGTAAATTACTATATAAATATGAATTTCATTCTTTTTAGTTAGTTATGGTAGAGAAAAAGAAAAGGTTTTAAGTTATGAGTGATAATCTATTCAGTCAATAATTAATATGTTAATAGTCATTATATACTCATACATTTAATGCCAACCATAATAGTACAATACTTCTTGTACAGGTTTTCGTCAATTTTTCAAAATCCACTATTAGCCACTAATGCAGTCTTCAACCAACTGGCCTAGCAAACAACACAGTTGCTTACATAGTAAGCATAGGCGAGATGTGCATTTCATGAAATACTGGCCATTGCAAATGTACCTGTAAACCCCGAGAAGAATTTCCCATGACCACTGTGGCAACTTGTACCTGCTTTGTACTGAGTAAACCATATTCTTAATCTCTACACCTTTAAAGTTATATATTCTGGAAAAATGAGGAAAAAAGCAGAAAACTGTATTTGAGAATGATTGCTTCAGGATAATGATGGGAGTCTCTCACATAAAACACATTAAAATGAATGATCATAGGATTGGTTGGTTGGTTTTTATGGCATATCAACCTTTGTAGGTTATTTAATGCCAAATCTATTTTTATGTAAATAATCAGTTCTATTTAAAACAATACAGTTTAGCATGAGTTTAATTGTCAAAAACATTTCTATTTCAAACTATTCAGTTTATTCAAACAGTTATATATAACAATTCAGTTTAGTGTAAGTACAGTTTCAATTTCAAAAACAGTTCCATTTCAAACAATTCAGTTTAGCATAAGCACGCAGTTTAAATGCAAGTACAGTTTAATTGTCAAAAACATTGCTATTTCAAGCTACTCAGTTTAATCAAACAATTCAGTTTAGCATAAGTATGCCGTTAGTTCTATTTAACCCATAGATAGGGCCCTATCAGGTACTACCACACCAGGCCAGAGTGGACCTGGGAGCGATGGCAATGAAGAGCCACTCTGCATTGCTGGAACCTCACCATCAGATTGTTTAGTGTCATATCCAGGACACTCGTTGGGGGGAGGGTCTTACTCCTCTGCAGAGAAGCAATGTATTCTACATCCCCAGCCAACTGGGCAAAATGATCATAGGAATGCCCTTGGAATACAAAATAAAAGTCACAAACTATACAAAGATAATGCCAGTTATGTGAAAGATCTAAACGAGAGATATTTTACCAACAGAAGACTCAGATGATGACCACCAAAGTTATAGAGCAAACTAAAAAGGGAGGACACAAAATTACCTTTGATATTAGGGGAAATAGTGGCAAAAAACAGAATAATGTGGAGGTCTTGTGTGGACAAATATGTGCAAGGTGTTTATACCAATAACATTAAATAAGTATTACACGCACATAGGCATACACACCCTTGTATATTTTCTTTAAATCTATGCAAATATATGAAAGATAAAAAGGTAAGTCAAAAATATTCTTGGTGAAGAAAATGACTATAGCATAATTTTACTCAATTTTTGGGGTTAAATTAATTCTAAATAAATTTAAAATGATTAAATTTATCATATCTTAAGGAATTAAATCAATTAATCTTATAGACTTATAAAACTCATTGAAAATTTTAATGAAAATAAAGTATAACTTCAAAACATAAATAAATTGACATTATACAAAGGTTTAAAACCATATAGCAAAAGTTGCAGAATGAATGTCAAACCAACATTCAGAAAAAAGTCACCCATAAAAATATTGGTAAGAAAAAAATTTTTTAAATGCTATGGTTGGTCTTTACACAAAACAAAACATTTAATTTATTAAAAGGTTATAATGCAAAAGTTAAATAATGATTACAGATTGAAAATCAACTTACAATGACTCTTACACTAGTATGCAAAAAAGTTTTTTTTTTTAAATAAATAAAGAATAAAAAAATTAACCTTAAAATTACAATCCTAATCCAGCAAGTTTCTGATTTATCATTTTCAGTTCTAAGAGTTTGTTTGGATGTTTTCCCCGATTTATTTAGATCAATGAATTGCCATGTCAAATATTTCCTTTTTATGCTATCTCAGGAGAATGAGAATTATTTGGTGTTGCACATATTCCTGCCAATGTAACATGAGACCGATTGTACAAGGTCACATAGAAGTAGTAACAAGGTACAATTCCTGGCCACATTTATTATAAAATGCTTCAGATGGATTTTAAAAAAAAAAATAAATAAATAAAAAAAAAACTAACCATTCCAATTGCTCGGCTGTTTAACTATAGTTGAAAGGCTAAGTGGATTCATGCTTTTTTTTTTTTTTTTTTTTTTTTAAGAGTATAAGCATGAAGTGAATGCAAACGCTAACAGCTGGTGAATTATGAATTTCCCCTAACAGAGACCTTGGAATGTAAAAAGAAAAACATTTCAAAAATTTTCTACAAGAACTCCTTCAAGATAAAATTATCTTAAGACTAAAAAATATTAAAGCAAGTTTTACTTACCATCTCCACTTGGCCTTAGAGTAACACCCAACTCAGTTCTACATCTTTTGCACAATATCTGAGCTGTTTTAGGCTCTACAATAAGAGCACTACAGTCAATATCAAGAGAATTGACTAAAAAGTAAAGGTCACCAACCAGACAATCCCCAGGTTTTGGTAACAACAGACCCTTGTTACTTATCTGCTGCCTTCGAGTGTTTATTCTTGACGACGTAGTATCATGTTTATGACAGAAATGATTCCCAGACATTTCCATCCATGCTTCTGATGGCAGGGGAAGAACTCGCTGAAATTTCCTACAAATTTAGACAAAAAAAAAAAGAAAGGAATCTTAATAGTCTGGTCTATTAGTTTAACAGTATATAACTCCTTATGACTAAATACCAAAATTTGATTCATTCCTAAATGTTTGATTACAATCATAACTATATTTCTAATGTTCCATTGCATTTTTCTAAATTGCACTTTTATTTACCTATAATCATTTGTTTATATACAGTTAAATGATATCAAGTATTCTTATCTAATACAAATAATCGGGACAGTTGTATAGTTTCAAGTATCCCATTCCTATCTAATAATTTAAACAATTATATAGTTTCAAATACATTCTGACTATAGGGTTATTTGTTGTAAAAACCGCATTCCCAAAAATGTAGCTCTCCTCTCTTCCCTCAAAACAAGTATAAAAAAAAAAAAAAAAAAAAAAAAAAAAAACACATGTTCAATTCAATTTGAGACTAAAAACACAAAAGAAGGTAAACTTTCTTTCATACTTTTGCCAAACAAATATATAAAAGAGTATTGTACAAAAGAAGCTGAATGACAAAATTTTCCTTTCTACATGCCCGACTTGAAATAAAAGAGGAAGTCGAAAAATGTCAAATTAGTTGGTTGGTTGTTTGTTTAACGGCGTATCAACCCATTTTGAGTCAAAATTTTAAAAAATAATGCAAAAAGTTGAAAATAATTTTAAAAAATTAATATATTTAATAAATTAATATATTTAACAAATTTTAAATTTATAAGAATTGTTTATAAAAATGTATAGTATATACGAGGATCATTAAATAAGTTTCCAGACTTTTTCCGTATGGGCACTTTTATTGATAGTACACACCTAAAACTCTAGTCCCCTTCAAAGTAATCTACTCCACCTGCAATGCACTTGTACCATTCCAACAACTTCTGGAAGGCCCCATGGAAGTGCTCTTGTGTGAGCGTCTCAATGACCTTCATCATAGCCTCTTTCATCTCCTCAATTGTCTCATAACGACAGCCTCTGAGCTTAGGGAATAACCAAAAGTCACAGGGAGCAAGATCTGGATGATAGGGAGGCTGAGGAACTGTCTTGATGCCCATCTTGGTCAAATAGTTTGTGACAAGGATGGAGTTGTGGACTGGTACATTGTCCTCGTGGAAATGCCACTGACCTGATTTGAAGAGTGCTGGCCTCTTCCCTAGGAATCTCTTCCTGAACTCCCTTAAAACCTCAACATAGTAACCCTAACCCTTTGGCCAATCAACTCTGGTGTATTGACTTCCTTACTCCTCCCACACCTCTCATCATCCCTCCCAGACTTCCTGCCTTCCTTGAATCTCTTATGCCACTCAAAAACTGATGCTCGATTCATGCAAGATGCTCCAAAAGCAGTCTGAAGCATTCCATATGTTTCTGTGGCATTTTTCCCAAGTTTAAAACAGAATTTTATTGCATATCGTTCTTCTAAAGTATCCTCATGTCCAGATTGCATTTTTGAAATTCACCAACAGTGACAATCAGGTTTTAGTAGGGTGTATTCCAATTCCTGCTGTAACTGTTCATTTAAATCTGAAATCATAAAAATTGGTCAGTCATCTCATAAGATGTATAGCAATAACATACTGAATTTTCAAGAGTTTACGACAATTTTAAATGCCTGCATGAAAAAAATCTGGAAACTTATTGAATGCACCATGTATATTTAATTGGGCTGTTTAGAACAAAGTTTTGGAATGAATTTGTTGTATATTTTGGTAGTATATATGTATATATATATATATATATATATATATATATATATATATATATATATATATATATATATATTATTCAGCCACTCGTACTTTTGAGTACATTCCAATTTCTTTTATAAAATTAACTATCCTGCATGAGGTTATTTTCACAATGAGTTTTTTCAAATTATTTGTTTGGTAATATTTTTTCCACACTTGATTAAATTTTACACACTCGAGCAACTTATGTTTAACTGTTAATCTTTTTTTGCATGTAGAGCATATTGGGGATTCTGAGCTCTCTAATAAATGATGATGGGTGATGTAGGTGTGGTCTATATGAAGGCGTGTCAGCACAACTTGTTCTCTTCTGTTCTTGTATTTTATGTTCCATTCACCAATGGAAGGCTCTATGTTGTGTAGTGTGTGTATCCCAAGGATCTTGAAAATTCTTAAAGATAATTTTATTCACTACTGATTTATAGTCGGTATATGGTATTTTTGTGGGTGCTATTGAATCTTTTACAGCTTTTTTGCTTCCAAGTCAGCCCTGTCATTTCTCGATATACCAAGGTGCCTTGGGATCCAACAGATTATTTCTTTATATCTGGATAAATGATATACTCTGTTTAATACTTGTGTGGTTAAAGGGTCAGTTATGTTTTTTATTTTTTAAGGCAGTAAGTGCAGATAAAGAGTCTGCGAAAATAATGAATTTATTGTGGTTGGTTGGAGTTATTAGGTCAAGTACCAAATTAACAGCAATTATTTCGGCACTACATGTGGAAGTTATGTTTGTAATTCTTTTCTGTTTTTTATGATCTTTTAGTATGGCAGTGTATCCAACTTAATTTTCGTTTTTTGCTCCATCTGTAAATACATAAAGGTAGTCTGGGTGGTTATTTTTTTATATTGAGTATTTTGGATTGGCATATGATTGGGTGAGTTTTGAATTTTGGATATTTGGTAAGATTAAGAATTACTTTAGGTTGATTTATAATCCAGGAGGGGGTGTAGAAGATATAGTTGTTTTGTGAATATGTGTTTCTTGTATGATCTTTTTATCTGTAAACTGAAAGGTTTGATAGCCGTTTCTTTTGGCTGAAATTGCTCCGTGAACTGTGGTTGAAAAGTATTACTGAAAGCTGGATTTAGAGGGCAAGATGAAAGTCTTAGATAGTATTGCAGTTTTTTCCGTCTTAATTCAAGAGATGGTTCCTTTGCTTCTGCATATAAGCTCTCAACAGGAGAGGTGCTATAGGCTCCAAAGGCTAGTCTAAGTCCTTGGTGGTGAATGGCATTTCTTTCTTTCAAATAAGTTTTTCTGGCTGCTCCATATATAAAACAGCCATAGACAAGTTTTGATCTGATTAGGGAGTAATAAAGTTTCAATAATGTTTCTTTGCTTCCTCCCTAATTCTGTGTGTGCTATTGTTCTGAGTAATTGGATTGTTTTATTATATTTTGTTCTTAAATATTTAATATGAGGAATGAAGTAGAGTTTGCGGTCAAAAATGACTCCAAGGTATTTGTACTGATCTACAACTGGGATTTTGGTGTTGTTGAGTTTAAGTACTGGGTCAAGGTGGAGTTTCCGTTGGTTGCAGATGTGGACACATTTCATCTTTTCTTTGGAAAATTTTAGTCCATTCTCTGTGGTCCATTTATGAAGTTTATCGAGGCAGATCTAGAGTTTTCTTTCTATGTGGTTCATGTTTTTAGCTTTATAACATATGAGGAAGTCATCCACAAACAAAGCACAGTTTGTTCCACTATTAACGTTTTTAACAATATCATTTATTTTGATACTAAATAGCATAACAGACAATACACTACTTTGAAGTACACCCATTTCTTGTTCTTTTTCTTCAGACAAGATATTTCCTATTCTGACATTAAATCTTCTATCTTGAAGGAAGTTTTTTAAAAATACAGCCATTCTACCTTCTTGCCCAAGGTTTTTAAGATCTCTTACTATGCCGTACTTTCATGTTGTGTCATATGCCTTTTCAAGATCAAAGAAAACTGCCACTAGGTGTTCTTTTTTAATAGAAGCCTCTCTGATAAATGTTTCCAATCATATCAGATGATCTATAGTCCTTCTTTGGCTTCTAAAGCCAGATTGATATTCTGTTATTAATCTATTACTTTCCAAGTACTAAATCAATCTGGCATTGATCATTCTCGAGTGTTTTGCACACACAACTGCTAAGAGTAATGGATCTGTAATTTTTTGCATTAGTATTGTCTTTCATAGGTTTTGGTATCACTATAACTGTGGTTTGTTTCCATATTTTAGGGATGTCACTGCTATTCCATATGTTATTGAAAATTTGTAAGAGATAATTTTTTGAGGTTTCAGGTAGTTCCTTTAGGAATTTGTAGTGGATTCTATCAGGTCCAACCGCAGTATTGTGGGCTTTGTTGAGGGATTCCTTTATTTCTATTACAGAGAAGGGTTGGTTGTAGCTTTCAGTATTTTTTTTTTTAATTTGATTTTTACTTTTTCTGCTTTTGCTTTGAAAGTTTTTGCTTTGGTTTTTAAAAGATGAATTTTGCAAGATAGTTTCAGCTAAATGATTTACTATATCTTTCCCATCAGTAATTTTCACATTATTATGAATAAGATGTTTGGTAGGAGTATTACTATTTTTGCCAGTTATTTTTCAAATCATCTGACATACTTTTTTTGGTTTTGTGCTATTATTTATTTGGGTAACGTAATTATTCCATGTACTCCATTTGGAGTCTTTGATAATTTTTCGGGCTTTGGCTCAGCTATTTTTATAGTTGTTTAAATTTTCTCGAGTAGGATTCATTTTAAATTTCTTTAATGCTGCTCTACGTAGTCTCACAGCTTTTTGACACTCCTCATTGAACCATGGCCTATTGTGTTTTGGTGAGGTGGAACTTTTCGGTATATGTCTTTCTGCTATGTTTAGTAGTGTATTGGTAAAATATAGTAAGTATTCCTCTTTGTTTTTGTTGGCTTCTGGGATTAATTCAGTAAGGCATGAGGTTTTAAATTCATCCCAATTAGCCTTTTTAAGATTCCAGCTTGGAGTTCTTTTGTTTAGTTTATTCGTCTCGTTTTGTAATAGAATGGGAAAGTGGTCACTTCCGCATGTGTCATCATACACTTTCCAGTCATAATCTAGAAACAGGTTAGGGTCACATATTGTTAAGTCTATTACGTATGTGCCTGTTGCTGGGTCGAGATATGTATTTGATTTATTATTGTACATGTACAAATGATGCATATTTAATAGTGATTCTATTATTTTGCCCTTCTTATCAGTCTTCTTACTTCCTCAAATCTCATTATGACTTTTGAAGTCTTGCATTATAATGAAGGGTCTTGGTAATTGTTCTTTCAAATTATTTAACTGATTCTTTGATTTCTTCATTTGGAGGAATATATATTGAACACACTGTTATTGTTTTGTGGAGGGTTGCTGATATAGCTGCAGCTTGTAGATTGGTATTTAGTTTAATTTCACTGTGTGGAGTATTATTATTAATGATTGCTGATGAACCACCACAAGGTTTATCAGCAGGATGTTTGATATAATTGTATGAAATATGACTTTTAGTGTTGCTTTTGAGGTGAGTCTCTCAAAAGCATATGATTGCTGGGCAGTATTTAGTAATAAGCAGCAACAATTCAGAATAATTGACCCTTGATCCTCTGATGTTCCATTGGATTATATTATTGTCCATGACTTAATTTTGAGTTTTGCGAGTTTTTTTTTATTTTGACTTTTATTTGTTTGTGGAGTTTTATTTTCACTCTCCATTTCTTCAAACTTCTCAAATTTGTTTGAAGTGGTTATCGGGGCGGGTTGAGTAATTCTTTTAATAGAGTTTTGTTTTTTTAAAAGGAGTATCTTTCGTTTTCTCAATTATGCCTCTGTTGATATCGGGAGGTCAGATTGGTGATCTTTGTCGCTTTTCATTTGTTGATTCGGTCACCTTAGAATTTTCTTTGGGTATTTCCTCATTCATGTTAGCATTTGATTTGGTTTTTGTACTAGTTTCAGTTTGTTTTATTTCTGTTGAATACATTCTTTTAATGTTTTCTTGAAATGTTGGCCATTCATTTATACTCAAATTTATTATTTTTTTTCTATAAGTTTTTTATACTTATCAATTGGCGTGATGTTCTGGAGTTTTTGATTTGTCTTTTGAGCTATATTGGCATATGTTCTTGTCCCCCATATAGCTTTCAACAATTTTCCTGGCTTTTGAAAAAGGTATATTCTTTGTGTGCTTTACATGCATCATTTCCTTTTCCCTCTTGCAAAACTAACAGGTCCTTGAAAAGGCAGCATGTTATTCATGATAATTTGCACACTTTACATCTTTGCATTCATTCTCTCTGTGTGGTTTGGATCTCTTTCACCACACTTCTCACACACTTGAAATCCTCTGCAAATGTTTTTGTGACGTCCGAATTTTAGAGACCTGAAGTACCGCAGGGGAGCTGGTATAAATTGCTCTACCCTCTCTATCATATAACCAATCCTGATTTCATTCAGTATTTCAGGTTTATCAAAAGTCAGTACATATGTGTGAGTGTGTATCATTTCATTGTTTCTTTGGGTGGTGATTCTCTTATATTCTTTAACACCCTGCATCAGATAAATATCTTTTTGATTTTTTATTAGAAGAAGAAGCCATAATTGGTGTATATTTTTCATTGGTCCCATGCTCCACCATCCACCACGAAGTCCAACTTATGTTGGGAATGAATCAAGGGGGAAACCCATTCACCTTGGCTGTGATGGGGATACTATGCCAGTATATTCATGCCAAGAGTAAGATTCCAAGCCTCTGCCAAATTCTGGGTTTTATTACTCAATAATCTAATAGTGATCAAAAGTCCTTCTCTTAACACAATTGACCCTCAGCCCCCACCTTCTAACACATATAAGATAAAGGGTTGGGAATTGTTCTACCAGAGCAGATCAAGTAATACAGTCAGGAGAAAAAACAAACATATGAGCTAGGGTATGACAGGACCAGCCAATTGATCAGATCAAGCCTATCCAACCACCCGTCAGACCAAGTAAGAGCCAAAGTGATGTGTTGCAAGTCATTGACCACTCTGTTGCCAGATCAATGACTGCTCAACCGTCCTAGCACCTTACGGGTTACCACCCATGGCCAACAGGTGACCTCATTCAGGGGATCTTAACCCCTCTGCCAAGGTGCAATCAGCGTATTCTACAGCCACAGCCCATTGGGCAACTCAAATTGGTGAAAACCATAAACAAAAAGAAAAAAACTAAAAACTGCTTTAAGAGAGAAAAAGAAATAGAATTATCAAAACATGTGTAAGAAAATACAGCATCAAATGATCTGTTTGTATAGAGTAGCATCTAAGATCAGAGTATAGATCGCCAGTCTTTAGATCACCAGGATCCAAGTAGAGTATCTGTTCCTTATCATCAAGATATAAATTCAAAAGTATAAAATTTATAAAAAATGTAAATTTATAAAATAATTATTGCAACATACATCTACAGTTTTGAACTGATAAATTTTCAAAGATTAATAATAATACAACAAATAATATAATGAATAAATAAATACTGTAATTAGATTTTACTATATTTGTATTAATATAATTTTTCGATGTAATTTCTGTCAATTTTGAAGCTGAGCATAGTTACCATAACAGAATTAATGATTACACTTTAGAAAGACCAGATCATAAGACTGAGATTATATAGACTTCACTGAGTTCTATATATGAATAAACTGGTAGTTTTGTGGGATATCAATAATGGATTATAATTATCAATTTAAATAATAACATTTCCAACTCTTGGTTTTAATACAACAACTTAAAGACAAAGTCAAAATTTCCATGTTTTTACATAAAATTAATCTTAAAAGATTAATTTCCATTATCATTTTCATTTATTTTTATTCTAATTTTCTTTTTTTTTTTTTAAATCACAACTCACTTTGATTATTATTTCTATGACAGCAAGATACATCACATAACAAGAGATAATAATAAAAGTAAAAGCTCTCAGCAAGATACAAACTTACATCCCCTTCTGCCACATATCAGCTGATTTATCATCTAAAAGAGCTTATCTTTTATTATTGTCTCTTGTGTACATTGCTCTTTGATGTTACAGAAATAACTACCTAAGTTAAATGTGATAAAAAACAATTCAAATTAAAAAGGTTTCTAAAAATACTAGTCAAAATTAACAATAATAAGATATTTTATTTCACATAATTATTTTTCCTTTTAAGCCAAAATTAATATTTTACTACCCTCCTCAATTTAAGTTCATTATCTTTAAGCTCATTAAACAATTTCGGTTGAGGTTGCAATCTGTCAAATTTTCTCTTCATATTGAAGAGAAAATTTTAAAATTTTAATGGATTTTTTTGTTTTGTTTTGTTCTTTTTAATCCCGTAAAAGACTAAAATATATGCAAATATTTCCAATTTCATAAAGAACATGTGCTTTCAAAAATAAATATGACATAAAGGAACAAACAACTTATTTTTAATAGGTTACAATTTTGAATTATCATCAGTTTCCAAGCAACACAGCAAAAATGATTGTTTTAACAAAGTTAAACCACTAAAATTTCTAACTTATAAAAATCAATAGTTTATACAGCTGCAAAGAGGATTATTTTCCAATGATATATCCTCAGTGAATTTATGCATGATTTTTTACCTGTGCTCATATTCAGATTTTTTTTTCGGAATATGAGCACAGGTAAAAAAAATCATACATAATAGTAGTAATCCTACTCAAGTAAGAACATTAAGTTTATAAGTCCAAAAAATTCACTCTAAACTGTCCAGCAAGACACATAGCATAACGGTTATAGGCATTGGTTCCCTAAGCTTCTAAGGAGACAATCATCTGGAGGTTGCAGGTTCAATTCTGACAAGTAACAATACAGGAATACTTAACACTTGTACTCGGTTATGGCTAACAGAATCAGAACAGGCGACTCCTGCAGATTCATTAAAGGATGTAGTTCAAAGATCCGTGTAGGTTCCCGAGTTCGACAAACACCTAAAGAAGGTCGGAGGACATATCGGCCGAAACGTCATGGAAATAACAAAGATGAAGACAATAGCCCGAAAACCCTTAATGATAAAAACCATGAATTAAATCAGTTATTATGAGAAATATAAGAAATTTATTATTTATGTTTCCATGAAAAATGTAATGATAAAGTAGTCTTTATCATATGGATGATTATATCTTAATTTTTAACAATTATCAAATTTAACATTTTAAAACTATTTTGGCACAATTTTCTTTATACTTGCCATGAATAGAATTAATCAATTTTACAATAATCTAGTTGTTGTATGTTACCACAGCACAGCAAAAAGTTTTCATAATGCAATACTGTTAAAATGCTCTAAAAGAATAAAGCAATTTCCAATCGAATTTATAACTTAATTATGATAGAGTGAAGTCAGTATGTACATTTACCTCAACAAATATCTGATTTCGATATAAAAGTGGCAGATCAAGGGAGATAACTTCAGGTAACGTTTAGATTTCAGCTTGCTGCTAAATTAGATTATATAACATTAGAAAAGCAAACTTATGATCAAAGTTCAATTTAGTAACGATATTTTAGACATTGAGCTTGTCTTTGATTTTGTTTATAAAACTAAATGATGTGCACAAAAATTATTTCCTTTCATCATATCTTATTAAATATAAAACAACCTGAGCCTATCATAATTTGATGTCTCATTGTACTGAAATTATGCAAAAACTGCCCAAAATTCATAATATTCATAAATGTATAAATTTTAAATACTTTTGACCATTATTCTCTATTTTCAAGAAAGAAATAGTTAAAATGCAAAGCTCAATATTTTATTATTGATTTTAAAAATTTTCTCAAGTACTATGTAAAACAGTTGATTATACTTTCAATACGATGTTAAAAATTTAAAAAAAGAACTAATTTTGGTGATATGTGTTAGTGTTTGACATTCAAATAAATTCTTAAAGATAACATTGTAATTTTAGAATATTTACAATTCATAAAGAGCATGTGCTTTTGAAAATAAATACGACATAAAGGAACAAACAACATATTTTTAATAGGTTACAATTTTGAATTATCATCAGTTTCCAAGCAACACAGCAAAATTGATTTTTTTAGCAAAATTAAACTACTAAAATTTCTAACTTATAAAAATTAATAATTTATACAACTGCAAAGAGGATTATTTTCCAATGATATATCCTCAGGTAAACTTATCTTTCTTTAGGTTGAAATAGATTAAGAATATATACAATGTGGTTTTAGCAATTAAATATTTTTCACATATTCTAAATAAATATCAGTTGGATACCTACACATAAGATTAACTACAAAAACCAGTTACAGTTGGGGGGGTGCAGTTTTAAAAAATTGTAAAAATCAAACAAGAAACGTTAAATGGATTTGGATTATTTTAATGTGAAAATAAAATAAAAGTTTATTTTCATTCATGAAACATTGTCAATTATTATCAATTTTATCAAGTATTTTCTTTCATCTTTTGATTCAAGTTATTTTGGTAAATAAAAGTAATTAATAGATGAAAGATACAAGTCAAAATTAATAACAACAACAATAATAATGATGATTCATCTAAAAAAATTAAAATGAATAAAAGATGCTATGAATAGTTTATAAAAACAATAACAAACATGGACCAACAGATTGAATATAAGATAGCCAATGAGTTATGTGTAATTTAGACTTTAGAGATATTAATTGTTCTTGTAGCTTACTTGGTAAAGCAGCTAAACAAGGCTTCCAGGAGACAAAAAAAAGGGACGAGTTCAAATTTAAATAAAAAAGTGCCTTTAATAAATCAGAAGTAAGAAACATTGATTTACCTATTTGCTGGTAAAATTTTCTTTCCACAGAAACGACAAGAACATCTGTCCTGATGTAACAGCAGAGAATCAACCATATGAGACTGAAGAGTATTGGAAACAGATGGCGTATGAGTTGGAGACAATAGGAGATTAGGTAAGGTAGTCTGCAAAGTGCAATGCAATTCACCACTTTGAGAACATTTCAGCCCTCGACATGAGGCTGGATGGAATGTGACATCAGGGATACCCAGTTTCCAAGTCCATTCTCGGCCACGGCCATGGCCGCGTCCTGTAGTGATGCTCACTGAATTAGTGTCAACTTGAACTCTTATGTTACTGTAACCAGTCTCATTCTGGATCCTAAAACATTTCAAAATAAATAAACAAACAAACATTAAACATTTTTAAAATACTCTTTTTAAAGAATGTCATTAAATTATCAGAAAGAACCTCATGTGAAATCTTTAGGGTTATTAGAAGAGTATTTAATATGCTCAAAAAAGAAAAAAAAATTATATCAAAATGAAAAAGAAAATGATGAAAATATTACTGCAAACAAAAGGTGATTTTTCAGAACATACTGGTAAAATAAGAGAGGCTGCTTCCCTTTGGTTAATTACAAAATTGTGTGCAAAAGTCCCACCACTCTTATTGTTATACAGCAAATAATAATGTTTACTCCAACCCCAACAAAAATATTTTAAAATTATTAACAAATGATAAAACATATAATTTCAGAGATCATCTGATGCATGTGCAAAAGTTTTCAGAAGAAAAAAAAAAAAAATTAGTTAGGAGGTATCTGAAAAATAATTTAGCAATTATGGATATAAGTATTACACTAAAAAAACTTTTAAGGTAAATTTAAATGAAATTACAGTAAACTGTGGTGTACAAGTTGACTTTGCAAGCTTGAAAAAATCTCTACAAAACTAAAGGTCAACATACAGCAGAGCTAAAATCCAAACCTTTACTACAGAGTTGTCAACCAGTGAAATAGTACTAACAATTGATATACACCACTTACTATAATTCCAACAGACTGTCATAAACATTTCCAACTTAAATTTGTAATTCATATGAATATGAGCTCTAATGTGTAAGACTTGCAAGTTTCAAATATGTCTGACATAATTCTGATTTCAGAGAAAAATTACATGCACCATACACAACTAGAGTAATGACAGTTTAATTTGACATAATGGTAATTTAATGAATATATACACATTATTACTGTACTTAGCACAAAATTTATTAAAAAAAAAAAAAAAAAAAAAGGGTTACTTGGTCTTCCGGTAGCTAACTGTATGTTTGGGAGTCGACATATACAGCATGTATAAAATTTTGAGGTCGACTTATATGCCCGATTAACTTGTACCGCTCAATTTAAGGTTATGTAAATTTCAATAGAGGAATGGAGAAGGACTTGTAAACCTTTAAAAACTTTGGTCGAAGAATAGATATTTTTAAGACATTACTACCAAGAAAAAATTATTCATCTCAAGACTAAAAAATTAAACCATAAAAATATCATGCACTTATTTTGAAAACAAAGAGTGAACCAACAACACGCACAACCATTTGAGTTGGAGGGTAGGTTCTAAAAATGACAATATACCAACATTAATCGTAATGTTTAGCATCCTAAACCAAATATAGAATTACGTTATGATCAATCACAAATTTACAAAGAGTTTTGACTTTAATAGTCATGGATTTGGATCATCAGAAACAAAAACGAAAAATCCTGACCAAAATGCAGAATTTTTTTTTTTTTTTTTTAATTAGATTTTTAAAAAATTGATATTTGAGCCCAGTTATCTCACAGAACCAAAAAAAAGATATCTATTTAAAGATCTAAGAATATTTTCCCAACACATCTATTCCTTACGATGGACTCAAATTCTAAGTGCGCCAAATTTAATTTGAAAACAAAACTTGCAAACTTAAGAATATGTGCTCATAATATGAGTCTAGGTAAATATCAAAAGGGAGATAAGTCTGCGTTTATGAAAAAAAAGCTTTAGGATGCTAAACTTAACGATTTACCTATTGATCAATACTAGTTTCGGCGGTACATATACTAAAATTGATCTATAGAACTAGTAGCTTTTATGTTGTATTATTAGTATTGACTTCTCGACAGCCAAAAGATTTTATCAAAGAGTCTGACTCAAGATTGGAAAGTTTAAGAAATAACATCAAACTTGGTGTTTTTCTGCTTCCTTCAGTCAATAAAGTCATTTTGAATAACTCCTGCGACAGAACTTACCTGGGCGTTTAATTGGTAAAAATATATCCATTTTTTTTTTTTTTGATTTATCAAAATATTCATGTTTTAATATGGTTAAAACAAATATCTATATCTAAAGAGTAAAGACTGGTTAAATTACAAACTTCACTTCAAATATTGTTTAAACTACGAACATACCTTATTGCTTTTCATTAAGAAAACAAAAAAGCAGAAAGCTTATTTTGCACAATAGGGTGGGGGCATTCAGTACAAACCTTACATATTACAAAAAAAAAATTGCTATAACTAGATGATTAATGAAAATGGAATAGACCCAAAGTTTTAAAACATCTTGTATCGGAAAGCTTTTTAGTCCTTAAATGGTACCTCTAATAATGACCAAAGGCCACCCATAAATTATTTAATAGGAAAAACATTAATCCACGGAAACAACAGTTTTTAAAATATTCAAATTCTTTTATATGAACTCTTAAGGGGGCTTAAATGAGAGGTTAGGAATAAAATGGACTATATAGAAGCACTCATTAAAATTAACAAATAGAAATTTTTCTTGCGGTTTACGACTTAACCACGTGCTAAAGACAAAAACGTAAAATGAACAAAATATGATAAAATAATAATGATTCACTCGTCCTTTTGAAAGTGAAAAATCTTAACAGGTTTTTTTTTTTTACAGTAGAGAAGGTGAATAATTAAATTAGTTTAATGCTGTTACACAAATGATTTAAAAGATAACACAACTTGATACGTCTTTAACGGGAATTACAAGGAAAAACAACAAAAAAAGACATGAAAATATAAAAACCTGTCAACGTTGAGATAAACTGAGAATCTTCCTAGGTTTTTCAATCTTTCAGCATATAACATAGACCACGTTTTATTCCTATAGCCCGGTATAGTTGATTTATCGCAACATATAGGTGACATCATCCCATCAGTTTTTCTAAATGCCGCCATTCTTTTATGTCGTATGTTGAAAGCAAGGCCGCTTAGGTAATCTCGAAAATAAATTATTCTGAAATTTCTACTATTGATTTTTGACGTTTATTTATGTTTAATCAAACTCTGATATAAAAAGTATTGGTTGACTATGAAGAAATCAGAAATTTTTTTTAGATTTTGAACATCTATATTTCGAAATTTAAACTGTTCCTTAGGATAAAGAAAAAAAATCCATCCCTCGCATCCCATTCAGAGTTAAAGGCGTTCTTACGAAAACTTTGTTTTGTTTTTGTTGCGAAGCGAGACGTACTTAAAAACAGATGTCTAACTTCCAAGAGACTTTTGGGGTAAGTTGTTGTTTACATTTTCGTAACTTTAAGTTAATTTTTTCTACTTTATTAAAAGTTACTGCAGTAGTACGCGTTTTATTTACTAATTCTCTGAACGTAACTTTTCGAATCGTTAAATAAAAGTCTAACCACAGTAACACGCACTTGACAAAGTAACTTTGGGAAAAATTTAGAACTAGAAAATTTTTTGTACTTTTTATTTTTTGTACATTTAACTTTTTTCTTTAACAAATATGAATTTCTGTTATTGAAGTTACTGGCATATTTAATGTTCACGTTTTTATTTCAAAGATGTTGGTTTTTTGTTTGTTTTTTAACCGCACGCAAAAAAATGGAAATAGGAATTCCATCCGGATTCGGGCAAACAACCAGGAATAACGAAAGAATTTTCTCTCTCTCTCTCTCTCTCTCTCTCTCATAGAGACCACATTTTAAGTCCTTGTAGATCAATTTATCATCATCACATCGATTATTTTTCAAAAGCTTTTACTTAA
Source organism: Sepioteuthis lessoniana (assembly GCA_963585895.1). NCBI lineage: Eukaryota > Metazoa > Mollusca > Cephalopoda > Myopsida > Loliginidae > Sepioteuthis > Sepioteuthis lessoniana. The sequence goes on from OY757941.1 coordinate 23,959,359, forward strand.
AAAGCATTTTTTTCTCATAGAGGCGTCTCCGTCTGAAAGTCAAATTTACAGATTTTAGGGTTGTTTTTGTTTTAAGAAAACGGAGTTTTTTAAATTTGAAAAAATGTACAACTTATTTAATGTACTTAAACTTCGTTTTCGACTTCAGATTTTCTTTTTCATTCTTCAACTTTCAGCTGGTCCATGGTGGCAATTTTTTTTTAAATCAGAAAAACTTTATATTGTAACAAACATTGCGTGTTTTTTGTTTTGTTTACGGTTTGATTTATGCTTGGGTTGAATTTCTGACTTAAACTGTGGGGATTTTCAGCATCCACCTAACTTACATTTTTCAGGGGAGTGGAGATTATTGTATGCAGTTTATTTTTAAAAAAATTTCCGACAAAAATCCCTAACTCAACCGCTCCTCTCAAGCCGGTAAAACTGCTCCACAGCAGGTGTATTTATCTATTATTTATGAACATAGAAATCTCTCAACCATGTACAAATTTTGTTTTACAACAATAAAATGTGTTGGTGGGGATATCTTACTGTCACAAGAAAACTTTTTGTATACAATTAGGATAAGGTCAATCAAATACAGAAGGTGTCTCAAAGGAAAGCTTACTAGACAATTTCTGGAATTATCCACACACGTCAGAAGACTTCCACACTAAAATTTACCATTTATCAGAATCTATATTCGTTTGGTAAAACACGTCGTATTGATTTATTGTAAATATGTCATATACGGGACTATATTGGCACTTTTTAAAAGCTATAGTCCCAAGATGATTGTGATGATGTCGTAGTACCAACGTTCATGGAATATGCATGATTTGTTGTTTCATAACTGCAAAAGGTCATTAATGTTGGAGCTTGTTGATAAGCACGTCGACCCCGCAAATGTTTTAAGTTAAAGCGTGCGAGTAATTGACAGCCAAAGACAATGAAGGAAACAAAGGCGAGGTAACGAATATAACAAAAGTGACAATTTATTATCAGATTTTACAAACGTGTGTGTAAAGTCTGTGGCAGTAGTATTTGTGTCTTCAGCTAGATGGGTGATGTCCGTAGCTGGTATGGTCGAGTCGAAGGGAAGCAGCTGGACGATCGTTGCGGGTAGTTGGTGTCGGTCGAGTCGTTGAATGCAGCTGGTCGATCGTTGCGAGAAGCTGAGGTCAGTCGAGTTGTTGAAGTGCAGCTGGACGATTGTTGCAGGAAGCTGATGTCAGTCGAGTTGGTGAATACAGCTGGACGATCGTTGCGGGTAACTGAGGTTGGTCGTGGTTGGTAAATCAATATCCCTGTTTTGACAGTATGTTGGGTTAACCGGGAGTGTGTCGATCTGGTTGCTAGCCTGTACAGAGAGTCGTACGAAGGCTAGTTGTTGCAATGCTGGGGTAGTCCATACAGCGCGATGTACGTGGACTGGATGCTGCATTGCTGGAGCGTCGTGGTCGAAGTCGGTGTTGGCAGCTTGGTTGCGTAGAGTCAGGCGAGCTGGCAACTGAGTCATGTCTCAGCACGGCGGACCAAGTGAACGGACGGGAAACTGTGGCTAAGGTTTGCCAGGCCTTAGCACATACAAAGTCGAGGGAACGAATCAGTGAAGCTAGGGCTTCGTCGTGCCCCTAGCTGTGAGGACGTATCAGAGACGATAGCTATGGCTGTGCCGCGCCAAAGCTGTGTGGGCGTATCGGGAATGGTAACTATGGCTTTGCCGTGCCAAAGCTGTTCGGACGTATCGAGACAGTAGCTGACGCTTTGCAGTGCCAAAGCTCTGCACTGTCAAGCAAACAGGCCAGGAGGCCGTGGCTCAGATTGGCGTTATCTTAGCGCTGCGCAGATAGTGATGCGATAGCTAAAGGCTAATTTGTGCCTTTAGCGCTGCGCTGCCAAACGGGCAAGGGGGAATCGACCGAATAAATAAGACCGGGTGGTCTTAGAGTCTTCTTCATGTTTGCCTCCAGGCCGTCAACTTCGACTGGTCAATAAAGACCGTCAGAGATGCTCCAACCCGCAGAAGTAGACCCCTAATGGTCCTTAAAAGGACCTTTTTGCATATCAATGTGATGGGAAAGGCGAATCTACCACTAGAAGTGGGACACAGTAAGGTGAATGCAACCATAAGACGTAGGATTCGACCTTGAATGAGCTTCGCATAAAACAGGCCTGTATTTGCCTATGCCTCCCACCTGACAAGGCTTGACACAAGGTCAATAGCCCGATGGCCGATTAAAGTGGGGATAAAGGGGAGGTCGGAAACGAGCCGAGGCTCGAACCCTCCTGACCTGTGTTGCTTATCGGCTCACTTAGTGCAATGTGAGTCTGATGAGCCAGGTGGTTTCACGGGCCCAGGGATGGGTCTGGGCACGTATGCCAGTTTACGGCTTAAACTAGACGCGAGGTCTAGTGCCATACAAGGTGTTCCAAACGAGACAAAAATGCAGCTCACCCACCCGGAGGTAGCCTAGTCGAAACTAGGAGTCTTAAAGGCCTCAAGTCTGCCATTGTTCCTTTTGCGGAGCCACACTCCAGACCGAAGTACAGAACAGGCTCCCGGGTTTTCTTCGCAAAGAACGCGCCGATATTTGCCAATGTCTCCCACCAGACAAGGCTTGACACAAGGTCAAAAGCCAATTAAAGCGCGGATAAAGGGTAGGGGAGGTCGGGAACGAACCGAGACTCTAACCCTGCTCGTCTATGCTGCTCATCTGCTCACTTGGTGCAATGTGAGCCTGATGGGCCAAGCAGTTTCAAGAACCCAAAAGTGGGTCCGGGCACGTATGCCGGGTTATGGCTTGAACTAGACCTTGCTGTCTAGTGCCCTACATAGGTTCCTTTTGCAGAGCCGCGCTCCAGACCGAAGTCCAGAACAGGCTCCGTGGTGTTCTTCGCTGATAGTGGAAAAAGGCTTGTTGTCATTAAGGGAATGCTATGCCACTCTGCCGAGTCGCGTAAATAGAAAGTTCTTCAATAAAAAAATGGGCGTAGAAATAAAGTCCTTCTTTAGCCTATGATAATCTATCGAAGATAATTAATGCCATTTTTATGGAGTTATTTCTGGCAGAAGTGTTTTGTAAATATTGTTAAATTTAATTTATTCCCTTTTCCTAGCTGTAACGGCAGATCAGGGTCGAAAAAGGGGTTCGTCATTTCCGGCCGTACCCGGATGTAATTTTTCTAGGGCGAGCGAGTAATCCGATCTGTTTGTGTTTATGAGCAGGTTGCGGCAAACTTCTTAATTCCCCATCAGCATCCGGCTTTCCCCAAGGTTTATAAGACATTGAGAGTAATAAACCTTACCCTGCCATGCTGATTTGGTTTGAATTCAGTTTTCCTTCTCGACTGGTTGTCTTACCAGGGCTAGATAACCTAGTTCGACCTATTTACCTATATGTAGAGAGAGATAAGTGGATTCATACCTTTCACAAACGCATTAATGCAAGGCGAAACAAACAACCCGTTAGAATTTGAACTCTACTCACCGGTAACCATTATACCACCCATTAATTACCAACGAGTGTCAAATGAAAATGGTCTGCTTCCCTACCATCTATTCACTTGCAGCGCTTGATCAAAGGTTGCCTTTGGTCAAACTTTCATGAAAGTTTTTGTCTGGTTATTTATTTCGTTGGTTGGTAGTTGTGGTCGTTGTTGTAGGTATCTGACTCCTTTGTTCTTCTCACCCCATTAACTTGTCAGCTTCTTATGGAAGGCTGCAAGAGAATTTAAGGAAGGAAGGAAAGAGACAGACACCTTTTAAACCTACATTTTTTTAATAGAGGAATTATATATTATAAATTGAATTACCATGACCAGAAAATCCGGCAAGCACTGCGCGCGACATATGGAACCACTGAACAGCTGTTTCGACCTTATTCGGTCTCATCAGCAGTGTAATCCGTGATCTCCCCTATTAAGGTCGAAACAGCTGTCCAATGGTTCCGTGTATCGCGCTCAGTGCTTGCCGGATTTTCCGGTCATGGTAATTCAATTTATTACACCTTTTAACTCTAACTTTATTTTAGGATTCAACGACCATTCTGTGTGCGGGAAGATTTTTCATGAAACCTATAGAAATAGTCGCCTCTCCTCGACAAGATGTTAAAATATAATCGTCATTTTCGGTGGGTTTTTGAGTTTGAAGTTTATGATATGTCCAGTAGACGTTTTCAATAGAGGCCGCTGCGAACAGGGGACGCAACTTGCCTCCAAGTTCGAGACTTGATAAACACATGTGCTACCTGCCAGGAGCCAAGAGAAGGAAGTCCTTCCAGTACCAACGGTATGGCTATAATAAGAACGAATTTCTCTTTGATACCAGGAAGTCTATCTTTCAGGCATGTGCAGCTGTGAAATGCTACATTTGTTTAATTTACTTTATTTTTTTAATATCTACTAAATATTTCGATTGAAGCGTAGTTTCTTTTGTTGATGAATCTGGTAGATGCCGATCGATATTTTAGAATTGCAATGTTTGTTGTTGTAGTAATATAAAGTTAATTTCGATTAAGTTAAGTTCAGTCTCTAAATATTGTATTTTTTAATTAGTTGTTACTGTGCTTTCTGATATCTTAACTCTAGTGTCTGTTTTTGCCAAAAACATATAAAGACAGTTTGTTTTGTTTTTTTGTTTTTTGTTTTTTTTTTTTGGCAAAGAATCGTTCTTCTTTACTAATGAAAATGACTGAGAATCTGAGAGAGAATTTGATATTTTATTGCTGACTTATTAAAGCCTTTTTTCTTTACTAAGATTGAAAAATATTAGCTTCCGGCTACAACTATTTACGGAAATGTTTGTCGTAGAAAATATTTGCCGTAGCAATTCAAAAATTGTTAAATTTCCGCTAATTTGTACTATTTCAAAAATATACTAAAAGCAAAATTTTTCCTTTTTAATTATTTTCAATTGACATGACGTGAAAGACGGTTACATACAGCCTAATCATTAAATGCCTCTAATCAACTTGAAAAGACTTGTAGTCAAAAAGTTTTAAATTTGGTTTTCTATGCTCTAAAATTAAAGCTTTGTAAAAGATGAATGAGTCGTTTTGGGGAAGCGATTGGGAAAAATGATCCGCTGATCTTTGACAGTTCATTCTTGCTCACAATCAATACTTTATCTCGATAAAGATTTGATAATTGGATTTAGATATGAGTTCTCTCAAATAAATGAATAAATAAAAACTTGTGAAAAAAAATCAATATTACTAAATACACACTCAGTGACCCCCAAGGCCCCAATAGGTATCTTAAAACTTAGTTTCTTATTTAAAAACTTTGTGCTTTCAAACTTGTAAAAAGAAATGTATGCTTTCACGTAAGGATGTGCAAATTGGGCTAGAAAAGAAGTGTAAAAGGACTACTCTACTTAGCGTATAGTTATATATATATAGAGAGAGAGAGAGACAGACAGACAGAGAGGGTCTACATTTCCTATCTGATTTGGATCTCTTAACAGATTTACAAAAGTTACATTTCTTATTTGAACCAGAGTTCAAATAAAAAATGTAACTTTTGTTTAGATTACTTTATGAAGCTTATAATTGTGTTTTGTTCCGGTGGATATAGCGTTTATCAGTTAATATTCGAATCAGCAGAGGAGAGAAATAGGAGAAAAGACAGCGATGAATATAAAATCGACAAACTATATATGCAAAAATAAGAGAAACAGGTCGCGCGTACCACTGAGCTCTTCTTAAATAAACAGGTGGTTGACGGAATCTGAGAAGCGAGCAGATGTAGAAGAGAGCTATCAGCATATTAATTGTACTGGTGAGAAATAGGTAGCAAAAAAGTTATATCAGCAAAAATGGTTACACCACTTATTAAAAAAAATACCTTGTATCGGATCCTGCCTGTCGTGGAGTTTTGGTTTGGTTAACGGCATATAAACTCGTTATGATTTATTTAAGGCCGAAATTTGATTGCAATCATAACTATATTTTCAATTTTCTATAGCATATTTTCATAATCATTTGTTTGTTAGATAGGAATACTTGATATATAAATAATTTGGTTTTAAAGATCCCTTTTAATACTATTAATAACTATTCCTATTTAATAATAATCAATGGTTGACCCACAGTGATATGGTTTTTTGTGTATACTTATCCAATACTGAAAATTTTCAAAGATTATGTGCTTATAGACGGGACCCTAACATTTACTACTAATGGACTTGGGTGTAATGGCAACAAAACCTCACAGCTCAATAACTGGCGTCTCATGACCAGATGTAGTTTAACGTGATATACAGGACAACCCTTGGGGTAACTTGTTACCCCCCCCCCTGCAGAGAATATAGTCAGCATATTTTAAGCCCTACCGACAAGGCAACGTGGTAGAGGGACTATGTAAATGGTTACAAGAAAAAAGCAATTCAAAAATCTCAAAAATCTTTTTCTTTTTTTTTTTTTTCTTTTTTTTTTTTTCGTCCCAAACTTTTGATTTATATCTCAATGTGGGCGTTTTAGAGAAAATGGCAGGCATGCAGAAACGAGCCAGTCGCTTACTGAATGATTTGTGCGGTAACAGTTTATACAGGTTCAGCCTTTTTATAATTATAAAAATTCCCATCAAACACACGGAACATCCCCACCCAGAAAATTATATTTAGTCAGAGATATTCAAATTTGTCCTGGATCTTGGAAGGATATTGTTTATTTAGGATTGTCATAATCCATTTTTTTAATCAATAATGACTCTTGTTTAAAAATGCCTTATGTCAAAAAGTGTTGTATCGTCAAGGTGAAGGATACAGAGAAAAATTAGTGCTTGAAATATATCTATTCAACACCAGTATTCGGTATTAACGGATGCATACAAAAACAGTACAATAAGTTATAAACACAATTAACGAAAGAATATTCACAAGATACGAGGTGCATACGATAAGTTTCCAGACTTTTTTCCTTTGGGCATTTAAAATTGTTGTAGACTCTTGAAAATTCACTATGTTATTGCTATAAATCTTATGAGATAACTGACCGATTCTTATGATTTCACGTTCAAATGAACAGCTACAACAACAATTGAAATACACCCTACTAAAGCCTGATTGTCACTGTTGGTGAATTTCAAAAATGCAATCTGGATGTGATTACACTTTAGAAGAACGATATGCAATAAAATTCTGTTTTAAACTTGGAAAAAATGCCACAGAAACATATGGAATGCTTCAGACTGCTTTTGGAGCATCTTGCATGAATCGAGCATCAGTTTTTGAGTGGCATAAGAGATTCAAGGAAGGCAGGAAGTCTGGGAGGGATGATGAGAGGTGTGGGAGGAGTAAGGAAGTCAATACACCAGAGTTGATTGGCCAAAGGGTTAGGGTTACTATGTTGAGGTTTTAAGGGAGTTCAGGGAGAGATTCCTAGGGAAGAGGCTAGCACTCTTCACATCGGGTCAGTGGCATTTCCACCAGGACAATGCACCAGTTCACAACTCCATCCTGTCACAGACTATTTGACCAAGATGGGCATCAAGACAGTTCCTCAGCCTCCTTACAGTCCAGACCTTGCTCCCTGTGATTTTGGTTATTCCCTAAGCTCAGAGGCCGTCGTTATGAGACAACTGAGGGGATGAAAGAGGCTGTGACGAATGTCATTGACACGCTCACACAAGAGGACTTCCATGGGGCCTTCCAGAAGTTGTTGGGACAGTACAAGAAGTGCATTGCAGCCGGAAGAGATTAATTCGAAGGGGACTTGAGTTTCATGTATGTACTATCAAGTGCCCATACGAAAAAAGTCTGGAAACTTATCGTATGCACCTCGTATTGAGTATAGCCAAATGAGTAAGATCAATTCGAATATTAATCAGCTTATTAAATCAACGGTATTTGTCACACTCCCCACCAAACGGGCGAGTGTAGCACAATGCCATTTTTAAGGTGGGTCCGGGCGTAGGGGCGTAGCCCAGACATACCCAGCATTTCCAAAAATGCCTCAGGGCCCCGTCGGCATTTCCTTAAAAAGGTGCTCCTCCGACCCCAGGCGATAAATCTAGCCCCTCCGAGGAGGGTTAGAGCCTGGGGGACGATCCTCTGAGTTTGAAGAATGAACTCTTTTCCATGTATATATTTGTGAAATTTCTTAACAGCAAATATCAGGCCTAAACCCTCTTTTTCAATTTGTGAATAATTAATTTCTACCGGGAGCAAAGTCTTTGAAGCATGATGTACGGCCTTTAACTGACCATCTTTTTCTTTGTGTAAGAGTACGGCCTCTAAACCCAGATTACGAGCGTTAGGTCCGACGTCAATGCTGTCTAAATTATGGAAAGCTTTTTGACGATCGACCGACCAGTTCCACTTAACGTCTTTTTTAAGAAGTTTGTTTAAAAGATGCTCTTAGTGTGTGCATATTTGAAATGTAATCGCTATAATAATTAACTAAACTCAAAAATGATTGTAGGGACGATACATTTGCAGGAGCGAGCATGTTCTTTATTGCATTTGCACGACTAGGATCAGGCCTCCTACCTTTTTCGTCTATGATCTATCCCAAATACTTGATTTTTGGTTAAAAGAATTCGCATTTTTCAATACTCAGCTTAAATCCAAACTCTTATTTTTTTTAAAACTTACTTTACATGTCTTGCATGTTCTTCGCGCGTTTTACTTTTTATTAATATATTATCTAGATATACTATTGCTAAGTCTAGCTGTGACGAGGAAATATAACACCCTAATACATTTGGCCGTCAGCGGACGATAGTAGCAAGCAAGAATTACAGAATAGTGGAAGCGGGAGAGACCATCTCTCCTTCACCCCTCTCTATCATTACAAGCTGAGATAGGCATGGGAGAACCTCCAGCGGAGAAGCAAACCCTCGACCATATTGGGTACCGAGGAAGAGCCCGCCAAAAAAAAAAAAAAAAAAAAAATGAAATCAACACGTGGTGAATTTTCAAACTACGGAGAGAAGCTAGTTGCCATTCATTCATCACCGGGTGAAGACGTCATTTAGGATACGGAAGAAACCCAAATTCCAAAATAATGCCGCGCAGAGAACCCTGAGAGAAAAAAAAAGAACTTATCTTTTGAATGAATTCAAACTCCGAGGTATGGTAAGCCTCGTTAAACGAATACCCAAAGAAAAGACTTGTCCACGAGGAAAGAGACAATTATTAATCTTGGTCTTATCTGAAATAAGACGTGTATCCTATCAACATGTTATGGAAACCCAATAACGAGAGGAAAAAGAGAAGAGAATAAATCTCAAGTAAGTGAACATACAATTTAAGTATATTCAACTTTATCCTGCTGCATTCATACTGAAATGATAAACTTGAGATTTGAAGCATGGGCTCTGCCATTAAATCCCATAGTCTGCAAGAAAGCGTTATCGAACTACCTTATCACCTTCCGCCATTAACAGATATTTTATGGAGGACCTGTCCAGGGATAAAGATATTTTATGTGGGCTTAGTCCGAGATACGGACATTTTAGTGGAGGCTCCTCCGGGATACAGAAAGACTTTCTCGCTCCTGGCTTTTACCTGAATTGTTTTGTTTTCTTTGTTTCTTTCTTTTATGCAATAAAAGAATATTGTTATATATCCTGTTAACTCAAATACGGCAGTTCAGTGTCCTTATTTTCTTGTGGAAGAATTGTTTTTGTCGAAGACCTTGTATTTGAGGGGGAAAACTAACCAGTTAGCCGTGTTGACTTTTAATAATTCGCCTAGAACTCGCCTAGTAGCTTTAAATTGTGGTTCCACTCGGGAGCTGGTGATATCTATGACATTAAGTAGCGTTCGGCAAACCACAGCCAACGTCGGTGCCCGGCATTAACTGATGGACTTGGTGGGAACGAACAGCACCCTGCAAGCCCGCTGGGCACGTGGTGGTTTAACATAGCTCACCGAGTATAGTGTCCACATGAAATATCGCTAATGCTACCTTTATTCCAAAAGGTAATCTAAGGAATTTAAAAAGCCCTTTGTGTGTGTTAATCGTTAGTATTTCAGCACACTTTTCATCGACTGGGATTTGCTGGTAAGCCTCCGATAAATCCAACTTTGAAAATATCCGACCCCCATTTAATTACGCGAAAATTCCTTCTGCCGATGGCAGAGGATAATTTTTTTCAAGCAGTCATTTAGTCCTGTCGAATATTCTGCACAGACCCTTGTCTTGTTTTTTTTTTTTCTTTTACATATACGGTTGGGCTTGCCCAGGGACTATAACCGGTTTTTTCGATTACCCCCAATTTTTCCAGCCGTTCAAATTCTTTGTCAATATTCGCTAATGCCGCGAAGGGTACTTACCTTTTTGGTCGAAATATTGGAATCGCATCCTCTTTTTAGGTCGAATTTCGCTTTCACGTTTGAGTGAAATTCCAAACTTTCCGAAAAAATTCGGGAAAATTTGCTTTGAGTTCCCTTTTAAATTTTTCGGTGGTGGTTGACGATCCGTCTACCTTATTACAAAACGTGTTTATTGGTACGTTGAAAAAGTCGAACGCCTCCATCCAATCCGTACCGAAGAGGTTTTGCGATCGCTCCATGACAAATGCGTTTTAATTTAGTCTTTCCCTGAGAAAAAAGAACATTTGTGACAATTTCACCCCTGAATTTTAATTTACCTCCTGTCACCCCACTGGCGATTTTTCTAGAAGTAATCGAAGTTGGTCTGTTGATTTTTTTCTCCGTTTCAGCGTTTATTATTGTTAAATCTGAGCCTTTATTCGAACATTTATATATTTTCTTTTAATTGTCTCGACTGCTTTTTGTTCAATAGTACAATGGACCAAATTGTTATTTTTCATTTTACTTTTGGGCTTTTTTCTGCAATGAGAAAATTTACGTGTCCTTTGTTCCTACGATTTTTACACTTTGCTCTTAAAAAGGATAATTTTTAAATAAATGTAATTCGCCACAACCAAAGTAGGGATTAATTTTAAATTTTTTTTTCCCTATCTTTTGGCTTACTGTGTGAATATGAGAAATGTCTCGTTCCTCAATTTTCGCCGTGTCTGCCCTTAGATTTAAAATACGTTGGCACTCATCCGTGAAATTTCGGAGTGTTATCTTTTGGTCTTGTTTTAGTTTTATTAGCAATCTCAATCTTATTTCTGCATCTTTTTGAACGAAAATTAAGCATTCAAGCATGCCTGGTTTTATTTCGCTGAATCTAAATTTTTCACATTCTGACTCTACTGGCAAAAATCGAGCAATTCTCATTTTCTTTCTTTGTAAGATTCAAACACTGCCAGCTTGTGTTGAAAAGTGAACACCGCTTCCCGAATATTTTTGTGAATATTTGTATTGTTTCCTGGAATGAAATTTCTTCGGGATGTCTTGGGAGTATAAAGTTTCCGTACTTTTCATGTTCGACTTACCCAGTAATAATCATACATGTTTTCCATCCGACTATGTTACAGTCTTAATAGAATATTTCTCCATACCTTCGAAAGTATGCGTCGAATGTGACTTCTTCGTCTGGTTTGTATACGAATTCACCAGTCTAGTTTATTACGGAAAGATATTAGAACTGCCTGGATCATTCTCTTTGAGAAAGTTTCCTGTAATTTTGAAAACGTAAGTTTTAACGTTGTTTCTGAAAATTTTCCACGTCCTGTTTGCATAAAATTTCTGGCCGTTTCAAGAATTTCAAAATGCAGTTTTTAAAATCCTCCATTTTTGTGAGCGAGTAGTACTTGTCAATTTGTACTTCCGTTAAATGTTTCTGCGTGCTTCCCGAATCTTCGTCGCCAACTGTTGTATCGTCGAGATGAATGATACAGAGAAAAATGAGTGCTTAATATATTTATTCAGTACCAGTAAGTAACAATTAACAAAAGAATTCACAAGATATTGAGGAGGGTCAAATGTTGTATAGCCACACGAGTAAGATCAGTCCGAATATTAATCAGCTTATTAAATCAACGGTATTTGTTGCACGCCCCACTAAACGGGCGAGTATGACACAAGGTCTCTTCAAGGTAGGTCCGTAGCCCAGACACGCCCGGCATTCCCTTAAAAAGGTGTGCCTCAGGCGCCAGGCGATAAATCTAGCACCTCCGAGAAGGGTTAGAGCCTGGGGGACGGCCCCCTGAGACTCGAGGAATATCAGTCTTGGCTGTATGACGCGAATGCTTGGCCTCCCCGTCAGGCAGCTTCAGTTGACTTCCGTATCCAGAGACGTGACACACTCGACCAGATCCGTGCGGCTGAAGTGTGCTCCATTTACTAATTCCAGCTTATTAAATGAACCCTCAAAGTCTTTAATCGTAGGCTATGTGTGGCTATGAGCCAGTCCATCTGGTAGAGTGCTGAAGGAGTGTTTAGCTACTCTACAACAAGAACGATAAATGAGTTACTACTCACTACTATTATGTACAATTTTTAACTTAGCTCAATTGCGATTTTTTTAATCGAGCTTTTTTGATTATTGTTTCACACATTGTATTCATCTCCATTCTTGATCTGCTCGGCAAGTTACTGAAATCCAACATATGTACTGATTCTTTAAGACGTCTTATTCTCGAATGTTCTCTATTATTTTAACTTCATCCCATAAGGGGAGATGCTTTCTCTTTTCTTTCCATATATGGTCGATTATACTCGACTTTTCGACCTTACCTACTACTTTTCGGTGTTCTTCTTGCCTTACGTTAAGTGGGCGGCATATCTCACCTTTCTATACTTTACAACTACCTGGGATGAAGTACACGCAATTCTTGGTCAGATTGTATTCTGTTGGTGGCTTGACTTGGAAGAGATATTTTCAAAGAGTTAATCCACTCCTGAATATTTTCCTGGTATCATATGGACACCATATCTTTCAAATCTTGTCGGGTAGGCCTTTGACATAAGGCAGGCTGACTGGTGAGTTTTTGTTCGATCCAGATTTCTTGGAGCTGATGTTATGAGAGGAAGGCCCCGAAACTGTGCACATTCTCTCCTGATGACCATAATACTATTTATCGAATAAGAAAAAGAAATAAGGATATCAAGGAAGAAAATCTCATTGTATAGAATTATTTGATAGAATGATAATGGAATGAGTTGCATCTGACTGTCCCCTCGCTTTTTGAGGAATGTCAATTACTTATTAAGTAATTTCCTTCTTCCTGCTCTCTGGGCAGCTAATGCGATAAAGCTTGTCTCTTAGACTCTTTATTTCTTCTTGATATGCATCGCTGTCACTACTAATGGCGTTTGCTCGATGTTGTAAGCTACGAACAGTTCCTTTCTTTACATTATATGGATGGTGGAAGTTGAAGTTGAGGTACTGTCTGGTGAAGTTTGGATTTTGATACACGGATGACCTGAATGTTCATCTAAGACGGATAATTTGTTGTCTTATTCTTTCTCCATAGTGAACTGTATAGATAGTCTAGCCAGTCCTTTTTCTTGTCAGTATATGTCAGACCCCATCATCAAATAGGTCGTTTCCACACTGGAAATTAACACCTCCATCAGGTTATCTCTTAGGATTCTGGTGCGTTCTTCCAGCGGGGAATTTGCAGCCAACTTTTCCCGTACCACTGTTTGTGCCTCATCAGTGGTTACCTTCATGAGAAGGCTTACTACATCTAGTCTGGCTTTCCCACGAAATGGGCAGTAGTGTTATGACTCTCCACAAGGAAGCGGCTCAGTGGGTGTCATGCTGAACTTCTGTTGCTGACAATGGGTCTTAGTGGAATACCATCTTAGGAAGGCCATATATGTATCTTGGTGTAACGTATTTAGTTTGTGGTATGAGTTCTTTGTTTTTAAAAAAGATCTGTGACCGCTTCCTTTCTGTTTTCAGGGCCAGGTCCTTTTTTATTTTACAATATCAACCATTGCCAATCAGGTTCTACCAATGTGTATTCCAGCGTATCCATTACTACCGTAGAATTGCCTACTGATAGGATTCTGATATATTGTATTTCAAATGTTTGTTAAACTTTTAGATGAATCAACATGAAATTTCTATCATTAAGGTTTTTCGGACTATTGTCTTCATCTTTATTGTTATTTACACAACGTTTCGGCCGATATGTCCTCCGGCCTTCTTCAAGTGTTTGTCGAACTTTGAACTACGTCCTTTATTGAAACCACGGGGGTCGCCTGTTCTGGTTCCGTTTGCCATGACCGTATGACAATTCCTGTATATTACTCGCCTGTAGTGAGGATTGAACCTGCAACCTTCAGATGATTGTCTTCTTAGTAGCTCAGGGAACCAACGCCTATAACCGTTACGCCATGTGTCCTGCTGGACAATTCAGAGTGAATTATTGGGTATTATAAACTTAATGTTCTTACTATAGCTAGAATTACAACTATTATGTATGATTTTTTACCTGTGCTCATATTCAGTTTTTTTTTTGGGGGGGGTATCTAGCCTTCTTGATTATCGGTTCCCATATTGTATTCAACTCTATACTTAGTCTACTCAGCAGGTCATTGTAGCCTGTGCTGATTCCATAAGGCGTCTAATCCTTCAATGTTCAGCCCTATCAATTATTTTAACTTTGTCCCATAAGGGGAGATGATTTCCATTTTCCTTCCATATATGGTCCGCCATACCCGACTTTTCAATCTCCCCTCGTACTATTGCTTTCCGATGTTCTTCTAGCCTTACTTTTAGTGGCCGACCTGTCTCACCTTTGTATATTTTACCACAACTGCAAGGGATGGAGTAAACACAGTTCTTGGTCATGTTGAATTCCGTTGGTGGTTTGACCCGGAAGAGATACCTCCGGAGAGTTGAACCACTTGTGAATACTGTCCTAATGTCATATGGACTACATATCTTTTTGATCCTTTCGGCTAATCCTTTGACATAGGGCAGACATACCGTGGTAAGTTTTCGAGTATTATCCTCCACCCTCCTATCTAGGTTTCTTGGAGCCGATGTTATGCTTTCTGGGTAGTTGTTACGATGGAGGTTGTGTCTCAGACTAATCATTTCTTCTTGATATGCATCAGTATTGCTACTAATGGTTTTTGCTCGATTCTGTAAGCAACGGACTATTTCTTTCTTTACCGTATATGGATGATGGGAGTTGAAATTGAGGTACTGTCCGGTGAAGGTGGGCTTACGGTACACAGATGACCTGAATCCTTGCTCTGTGCGTGTTACTAATACATCGAGGAAGGGTAATTTGTTTTCTTGCTCTTTCTCCATGGTGAACTGTATAGATGGTCGGATTGAGTTCACGTGATCAAGTAATATCTGAACATCTTCCTGATGAGGCCAGAGAATGAATGTGTCATCTACGTATCTAAGCCACATAGATGGCTTTAGTGATGTAGATCCTAATGCCATTTCTTCAAAGTATTCCATGTATAAGTTCGCCAACAAGGTTTCAGGTTTCAATTACAGGCGAGTAATATACAGGAATACTTAACACTTGTACCCGGTCATGGCAAACAGAATCAGAACAGGTGACCCCCGTGGTTTCAATAAAGGACGTAGTTCGAAGTTCCGTGAAGGTTCCCGAGTAAAGTAACTTTCGGCCAAAATCCTACCTAATTAAATAAACTTTCAACAAAAATGATTTTACTGGTGAAAA
Source organism: Sepioteuthis lessoniana (assembly GCA_963585895.1). Taxonomy (NCBI): domain Eukaryota; kingdom Metazoa; phylum Mollusca; class Cephalopoda; order Myopsida; family Loliginidae; genus Sepioteuthis; species Sepioteuthis lessoniana. Next base: position 23,974,860 of record OY757941.1, read on the forward strand.
AACATTTTGTTGTTACGGCATTTGAACCGTTAACATCTCAGCTGAAAGTGGTAACATCCTTTTAAACAACTTTCCAATCATCAAACAACGATTTTATCGTTTTCCGAAAAGTACCTCCTAAAATATTTCTCTTCTTCACGGAATGTATTTCTTATCTGTGTTGTAATCGAATTTTTATTGGTGTATTGCAACATATGGTTTTTGTTTCGGCTGTGTACCCTTTTTAAAAGATGTTTTTCTACTTAAATTGTACCGGTCAGAAGTTATTTACACTAATAATTGAATGATGTGGATAGAATATTGTTTGGTACCTTTATCATAAAATTTATTCTTTTGGGGTCCATCTGTTTGATGTTACACCATATAAATGTTTTATTTTTATTTTGTGCTTTCCTGCTGCTGTGTTTTTACTGTCCAACAGCTCTACTCAGGTTGGTAAATCTCTTTTACTATCATATTCCGTCTATTTTCCCAGCAATAAATTTATTAATTTGCTGGAATTAGTTTAGCTGAGTATACATTCACGTAATCTGATATATGCTCAGTGTTAAAAGAAAAGAATTTTTTTTAGAAATATAATAAAACTAGAATTGAAATTTGAAACCCTTAAACAAATTTCAAAGAAAGCTCTATCTAAAAAAGAAACAAAACTTTTTTTTTTTTTTTTTTTTTCAAAAACAAATTTGTTGCTCTAGCCACAATTTAAGGAAATTTGCTTCCTTCCTTTCCATTGTTAATACATTATTCTCAGCGGTTTTTATTTGTTTTTATTTGTTTTTATTTGTTTGTTTGTTTTTAATTATGAGACTTGTTTTGATGAATGATGCAGGTATTGTTGTGCATTTTACCACCTGAAATCGACGACTTTGCTTTAGGGATAAAAATTTATCGAGGATGACCAAATCCAAAGAGTAGGGAGACGAGAGGGACGAAAATTGTCTTGTGCTTCGTCAACAATTCTCAATATAATTAATCACCGTCCTTTAATATGGAATGTTGTCCAGATTTCGAATCATCTTTAGTAAATGTTTTACATGCTGCTACAACTATTGACATTGTTTGACTCCAATTCTTCCCATTGGTCTGTTGCTACATTTAAAAGTTTTCATGTGAAACAGAAATTCACACAAAAAATCTTTTATTGTTTAACTTCGGGAAAAACAAGTGTACACCACATACATTCACTCGAGCTTTTTTAAGTCCAGTATGGTTCAGCATGTAGTAAAGCACGTTAATACAATATGTATTTACCCAAACCCTCCACCACTGGCAGGACAAGGCTAAATAACCCAGTCTGCTCTACTATTTACGCAGAGGTGAAGGAGGTAAAAGAAATGGATTCATCCTTTTTTCAAGGGCATCAGTGTGAAGTGAAACGGTCTCGTCCAGGATTTGAACTCGGGTCATTGATTCCATTTCCTCTGACACTAACCATTACGCTAAACGCACCTTCCTTTGTCTGTATAATTGGTCAACGCCACTGCTATACACCTACTTCAATCACTACATACTAAAACCTATCATTGATGGACTGTTTTAAAACTTCGTTCTTTTTTTTCCCCAATACCTAGAAAAAGAATTTTTGTTTGCCATTTTATTCTGTTAAACGTACCAAATCTTTGATTTAACTTTAATGTATTTGGAATTTTAAGTTTAAATCAATTATACTATTATTGATTACAATATAATCTAACAATTGTTTTAATGACAACACTTTGAACTTTTGTTTTTTAGAAATGGGGAAAACAATTTGATAATGTTAATTTTAGCCCATCAAATTAAACATGAAATGATTTCTCATCTTCAGATTTTCTCTAATTAAAAAACCCACCTCTTCCCACATTTTCAAAGGTGAAGATTTAAAATCAAACAAAATGGCAGTGTGTATAAATTTAGCATATTTGAAGTTCTGTCGGTTTTGCAATCTTTGTTTCAGAATGAATTCTCTGTTTTTGTACTATACATTTTGCCTTTTACCAAAGTATTTTCTAGTAGTCTTCTACTTCGTTTTCATCAACACCTTATTAGTTGACTTTTTTTCCACAATTGCTAGCTTGCAGCTTTCTCAATGTTCGAACTATCAGTAGCTTCTGGAACTTATTTACCTTTTCGTTGCATCAAATAATGTCTTAGTTCGGATTAATCTAAAAAATCAACTATGTACATATTTCATACTCACACACAAGATTTGGATATGGAACCCATTCATGTTTCATTTGCCACCTTTACATTTGTCTACTAATGAGACCACACTCGATCAATTTTACAACAGAATTTCAAATTTTAGCTAATAACTTAGTTTGCTTTGGTTTAGTTTTATGACATATCAACCATTATAGGTTATTCAATGCCAAATCCTTTTTATACATATATATTGAATATATGATTTCTAAAAACATTTTGTAAATAACATTTTTAGATGAGCCTAAGCTCATTTTTTTTTTCACACAGTTAAAAAGTTTCCCTTATTTCTATCAAATATGAATATTTCTATTTACCATTAATAATTTGTTTGCACACAGTTACGTTTTCAAGTATTGCTATTTAACACTAACAATCTAATTAAACGTCACTCATTTGTTTACACTCAGTTAAAGGGTGTAAACGTTCTATTTAGCATAAGTCATTAAAATTGAATAGTTCCAAATATTGCTATGTATCACTAACAATTCAATTAAACATCAGTCATTTGTTTACACACGGTTAAATGATCAGACAGTTCTATTTCAAACAATTCAGTTTAGCATGTCATTTTTTTTACATTTAGTTTAATTGTCAAACAGATCTATTTGATCCATAGATAGGACTCTATCAGGTACTACCACTCTGGGCTAGAGTGGACCTGGGAGCGATGGCAATGAAGGGGTACTCTGCATTTTCCAAAGCTCCAGCATTACTGGAGCCTCACCATCAGATTACTTAATGTCATATCTTGGACACACTCGTTGGGAGAGTCTTACTCTTCTGCAGAGATGCAGTTGGTGTATTCTATAGCCTCAGCCCTTAGTCCAAATTTAATCCATATGTATTACTTGAAAAAAATGAAAAACTTTTAAATGACTTTTTGAAATTGCTTTTTGCGAGAAATCATTCTAAGGTGGAGATGCACAATATCAATTGATCTTTTGACAAGACTACGCGTAGCCTGATTTCCACAAATTATCGCCAGGGTGCCATTCTGAGATCTTCGTGGAAAGTGAATGTACTTAGCAGAGCTCATTTCCTCTCCTCAGTCGTGTCGAGGCAGATAGTTCTAGGTAACTGTTAGTTGGTTGGTTGGGTTTTATGGCATATCAACCTTTGTAGGTTATTTAACGCCAAATCCATTTTTATGCAAATAGTTCTATTTCAAAAAATTCAGTTTAGCATGAGTACACAGATTAATTGTCAAAAACATTTCTATTTCAATCCATTCAGTTTATTCAAACAATTCTAATTCAGATAATTCAGTTTAGTATAAGTACAGATTTTGTTTACACACAGTTAAATGTCAAAACAGTTCTATATTAAACAATTCAGTTTAGTATAAGTACAGTTTTAATGTCAGAACAGTTCCATTTCATAAAATTCAGTTTAGCATAAGCACGCAGTTTAAATGTAAGTACAGTTTATTTGTGAAAAACATTTCTATTTCAAGCTATTTAGATTAGTCAAACAATTGAGTTTAGCATAAATATTCCGTTAGTTCTATTTAACCCATAGATAAAGCCCTATCAGGTACTACCACGCCAGGCCAGAGTGGACCTGGGAGCAATGGCACTGAAAAAAATGTAAAAGCAATTGCTAAAGAGTCGATTTTTGGGCATTACAAAAACATAGCTTTCGAAGTTGAAGAAAAATGTGTCCAAAAATCAGTTCAGCTAACTTTGAGATTTTATAGAGCAAATCAAACCAGATAAGATTCGTAGAGTCATTTAGAGCTATCAAAATGTTTATTGGATTTTAATGTTTCCTGTGTTTCTCTTTTTCAGTCTATATGTCAATTGAACTGACTATTGTTCAATTCGTCAGGAAATATCATTTTAACGTGTGTCGACGTACATGGAGACACGAGACTTATTTAGGTGCTAGTTGGTCTGTCTTCAGGTCCTTCTTATATAATGGTTCGCAGGAAGTAATGAAATATTAAGTATTTTATTAGTGCTTCTACAGAGAAAAATGTTACCTTCTTCTCATCATTATAACATTTTCCTTCCTCTTCCTTATCTCAGACTTTTTAAGAGTGGTGAAAGTGTATGTCATATTTTTGATGATACACAGCTCCTCTTACTTGTTAGCTTGTGACTGATATACAAACAGGAATCAATCCAGATGGATAAGATATCAAATGACTTCACTTTTACAATCTAATTACAACAAAAAATTAGTTTATCTCTACCATTGTTCACGGTTATCTCTAACTTTTTATTTTGTTTGATTTGGCAGTATTGAATATAGATTTTTTTTTTGTGGAATGTAAATCTTATTATGGATTAAAAACTTACGCTTTTTGAACACCCATTTATTTTGTAATTACTTTAACGAGAAATAAATGAGATATATATATATATATATATATATATATATATATATATATATATATATATATTTGTTTTTTCTTGAACACATTCATCTCGCATGCCAGAAATGTCAGCTGCGCAACTGACGCAGTTTGCACAGTGCAAGCAGTTTCCCCATAACACGTCAACTCGCACGAACAGCTACAACACCTTGAGACATTTTGACACATTGTCAACATTCTATTTCCAATCTGGGGTGAGTACTTTAGAGAATACATCCTGTAGAGGATGTATTGGCTGGTTAGTTCACTCGGGGTTTTGTTAGAAACAAAACTTCGAGGATCGTTCCTCAATTTACAACACAAAGAAATGAACGCAGACAAAAGAAAATTCAAAACAAAACATAAAACAGATAATTTTATATACTTAGCAAAGACAATACAAAGTGGGAAAAATGTTTGAATATTGTTTGTTAGGTATTCATGTGGGGGTGGTGATTGTTACAAATATTATGTGAATGTGTATTTTGTGTGACCATATCTCTGTATCAGTACGCTGGGAAACTAAAACGTACTTAGCAGCGAAGTATTCGTCTACTCGCTAGCTAAACGTGTGTATACGTATAGTGAGATGATTTTGAGGTCCATGTAAAGTTAAGAATTTTGAAATTGGACAAATATACCAATTTCAATGTGGCAATGAATATAATTTTGCTGAATCCCATTTTATGCTGCGTGTCTGAAATAGTACGTGGTGAAACGTGACTACTCTGTCTAATCAGGTATAAAATAATTACTGTGATGATTAATTGTATTAATTATTTTATTTAGTTTGGTCAGGTTGCTCATTACTCTTTGAGTGGAAATGTAAGTCAAATTGGAAAGATCAAACGCGTACGGGGGGGGGGGCTCAGGTTTAATACATGTAATCTCGGTACAGGAAGGCTAAATGTAAATAAAATGGATTTATGTTGTGTCATAAGTTTGATGAGAATTAGATAAAAACATAATGAAAGTTAGGGACATGTGTGATGATCTTGATTGACGCAATGACTTAGTGAGATGACATAACACTAATGATATCCTGAATTTTAGGATATATAAAAATTAGCGAATATTGAAAATTAGTTGAGAGTTGTCGGTTGAGTTAGAGTTAAGACCCACAGAACCGATCAGGGCAGTGACAGGGGGTAAATGACTCTGTGTAGTGGCAAGTGTGTCTCTGTTCCTATATCCTTACAAGTTCTCTCCCTCTCTCTCTATCTCGTGCTTCGATGACTGTTAGGACCTGTATGCAGACTGAATAATAAAGCGACGACTTCTCTCTATAAATATATTGGATATATTATTGTTACACCATGGTGTTTTAATAAATAATTGTTAACGGAGAGTTATTCTTGTCTTTGAGTAGCCAGCACCCAGGCAACTTGCTCCAACGAATCACCCTGACCATCAGAAGAAGTTCCGGATGGATTGTGTCATTCCCCATCTATGGATTTAACACAATGTGGGCACAGAGGGAAATGAGAAACAAACTATCAGAAAACGCATGTGATAGTCGCTGAACCAAGGCCACAATAGAGTACTGTGACAAACATAGTACCACGTTTGACGCCGTGACCAGGACGCTGGATTCGACTCAGAAAACCCATGGCACAGCCTCGCCGACAGGACGTGATTGATTTCGAACCTGCATTAAAACTATTCCCGATACTACTTAATTTACCGACGCCCCACTATTTTTTATTTCGGGAACAAGTGAGTCTTGGATTCTATTTTTCTAGATTTTTTTTTTTTTTTTTTTGCTTCACGTGCTCATCGCCAGCCATCCAAAAAATATAGGCATGTAAATACTCTAATTCTTTGACTTTCAAATAGTACTTCCAATGACTGCTCGGTGGTATGACCAAAGTAGCATATAAAAGAGCGTGGAAAAGTCAAAATATCTCTTTCTTTTCGGTCCTGCCTCTACGACAAGCTCGCATAAGTGTGTACGTTTCCTGACTGAGGGGGAAGCTCATGCTTCCCAACAAATCTCTTGTCATACCATGCACTGTACCATGATAACTTCCATTCTATTAAGAACACAACTTATACCAAAATATTGTTCAAGTGCGTGACAGGACTTTTCTCTATAATACACATTTTTTAATATTTCATGTCATTTCTGTATTGTATCACGTTTGTTCAGGCAATAGATACGTTGTTGCGAAGTGAATTGCTCCAAAATAAATATCTTTGCGAGATTAAAATAATTTTTGCAATAAATCAATTCCAAACAATGCAGAGTTTATATTTATGGAAATTTGGCTATTTTTTTAAATTCACCTTATTTATTGAATGATCCATGTATACACTCGTGTTAAAAGTGGATCAAGTCTTATGGTCTCAAAATTGAGCGGGAACATCTTTCATTGGTTTGCCCAGTCGACTAAGGTCGTAGAATATACCGACTGCATCTCTGCAGTAGGGTAAGACTCTCCGCACACACTGGATATGACACTAAACAATCTGATGGTGAGGTTTCAGTAATGCTGGAGCTTTGGGAAATGCAGAGTACCCCTTCGTTGCTATCGCTCCCAGGTCCGCTCTGATCAGGTCCTATCTATGGGTTAAATAGAACTAAATTGTGTACTTATGCTAAACTGAATTGTTTGAAATTTAATTCGGCGTTAAATGAACCGAAAAGGGATGATACACCGTAAAAAAACAAAATAAAAAACAACTAACCAAAAAGTGGATTTTGATTTTTATCTTCATCAATTCAAGTGGAAATTAATGCGTGAAATTTTTTTGTGCATAAACTAAATTCCATCAGTTTTTTCTTGCATAACTGATAGAAATTTATTGCAACATAAAACAGCTTGTAGCAGAAAGAATTCTGAATTTTTGTTTGGCGCGTAAATTAATTTGATCGTTGTAGTCTCGTCGCATATTTTCACCCAATGAGGATGACTAATCCCATTCTGCCCCGATGATTTTCCCGGTCAACATAAAAGGCGGTAAAAGCGCGCGAAACTTCATCTCCTCAGCCATCTTTCGAGCAGGATGAATCGATTCTCCTTTCCTCTCCTCAGCCATTATTCGAGCAGGATGGACCGATTCTCCTTTCCTTTCCTCAGCCATCTTTCGAGCAGGAGAGGGACATGTCCTCTTTCTCTCCAGCAGCAGAACAATTCACCATGAAGAGAGCACATTTAATTTATGGACTGTTGTGCCTAGGAGATCAATCCTTCATTATTCATTCAACCCTCCTAGACCAACGGCCCCCAGATGATTTAAATTAGATGTTAAATTCCGCCTCTGACTACAGCAATTCGATTCTTGTTCTGTTTTCAGAAACTCAACTTTAGCTTGACGACAGCAACTCTATTCATGCTCTGGCATTCAGCTACCTTATTAGCTATCTCGACTATTACAATAGTTTTGTTCTTACGATTTTCAGCACAATGGTTCTATTTTGTCTCAAGCTGTTATTAAAATTTCCAAATTGAAAACTATCAATATTCTCAGCGCCTTCGTTTTATTCTCTTCCTATCAACATAACTGGAGGTAACATATGTAGGGGGACATGTTATTTGGTAGATGTTTTTGGTCTCCCAAAATTTATGTTGGTTTGGTATATGTTTAGTGGTATGTTATTTTTGTTTATATTTGGAAAAAAAGCAAATGAAGTAATGATGTGAAAATTGTGAAACGGTATGAAACGGCGCAGACAAAAGGAACATTCAAAACAAGGCGACATAAACAGAACAAATTTATATCTTAAAAATACATACAATGAAACATTTGTAACATTACTATGGTTCTATTACTGTTCGTGAAATAATCCTGTGTGTGTGTGTGTGTGTGTGTGTGTGTGTGTGTGTGTGTGTGACTAATACAACTAAAACTACAAAAAGGACTAAATAACAAAAGTGTCCTACGCATGTTGACGACGTATTTCTAAATGTTTGTTTTTTTTTCTGTGGTTCGACGAAATTTCAGTTGTTTTTGAAGTTGAAAGAAATCTCACCGAAAAGGTGTAAGAATTAAGAGAATGGCTGCGTGACATATACATTTTTTGGCGGTTGACGGCTGTTAGTTGAACTGAGAGAGTGATAGTATTCTCTCTGGAAGTCACGCTGGAGAGAGTGTGTTGGCCCTGTAAGTGAAAATGTGAAAAAGAGGAAGAGTGCTGGAAGACGAAGTATTTATAGAAATTACGTGTCATGGAGTAGGCTCCAAAAAACGCGGGATGAAATTGCAATGCGGACGTAGTTTTAAGCACTGACCACGTGGTTCTCCTGGCCAATGGTTTCCTAAGACTGAATATTTACGTGCGTCCGCCATCTTTATTTCGGGAACGATAAATGAAAAATACGAATCAAAAGCAAACATAAATCATCATTCCTCTCAGAAACTAAAGTTGTTTTGTTTTGTTTTTTAGTTTATATATATATATATATATATATATATATATATATATATATATATATATATATATATATATATATATATATATATAGTTTGAAATATTTACAAAACGTGTGATGTTTTTGTTGTTTTTCTCAGAATGGTGATTTCTTTTAATAAAGTTTTTCTATATATAATCATCATTAAAAAATTCTTTATGATATTAAGATATTTTAGCACTTAAAAGGGATTAAAATGATTGTAAGTAGATTATTTTGATACTCAGTTTAACCGCCAGCCCAAGTCACTGTGATGAACAAATCTATGGACTAACTTGTTAGCCACCACACGACACCACTATTTATCGTTTAATGTATCAACGAGCAATTAATTTTAAGATCCATTCTATTCTGAGCCGAAAAAAAGTATCGATTTTTCTCATCATGAAAAAACGAAAGTAGTGTTTTAGATTGGTGAAATTAAGTCGTGAATAAATCAAATAATTTATTTAAATGATATACGTAATATTTCTGGAAAATATTTTAACTTTAATGATTTGGTTATTATTTTAAATAAGTAGGGATGTCCAAAACACACACCTGCTAAAACTTTTTGTTTGTGTCTGGTTCGTTTGTTTTTTTTGGGGGGGGGTAGCTTTTTTCTAGATTCCCCAGAATCAGCTAATCACCGAAAATCTTATCAAAATCCGATATTTAAAGCAATAAAAAAAAATTAGGTTTCTTTTAAAAAACATTTTTCGTTTTATTTGCCATGGTGAATTAATCTTTGTTTACATTTTTTAAATAAAAGTTGTCAATTTGTTCGTATGTATATTTCAAATTCAAAAAAGTGCTACAATAAAGTCCAATATTGTTCTAGGCATTTTTTTCTTTTTTTACTTCATTCGTTTTCGTAGCTTTATCTTTATATGATGTGGTTAATAAAAGAGAAAAAAAAATCCAGGTTAAACTTTTTTAGGGGTTTAAAATTGACATCTGTAGATTAAACTCTTCCATACACTGCAAGAAACTGGAAGTTTGTTTAATATAAAAATAGTGAATGAATAAATTTAAGATTTTTAGAAAAAGTATTTCATTTAGATATTACTTTTTATTTATCATTTATTTATTATTTGTTTATTTATTTATTTGGCGAGGTTGTTTGGTTAGTTTTTATTTTTTGTTTGTTTTTTGTTGTCGTGTTTTGCTTTGTTTTTTCTTTAGTGTACTTTTTTCCTTGGACGATATTTTTTCTATGGAGTCTCACAAGAGAAACAACATAAAACACGTTACAAGGGAGTAAATCTTTTCCGAGAATTAACTCCCTAAACCGCAAAACAACTGTCAGTCTTCTATTGTATACAGTTCTTTGTGAAATTTATTCCTTCCTTTGGCAAGGAATACTTTCTTTTTTTTCTTTTTTTTAATTCAGAAAATAAGATATTTATACACTACAGTTAAAAATTTAAAGGTAAGTTTTGAAGATGAACTTTTTTTCTTTTTACTTTTTCCCCAGTGCATGACATGTTAGTTGCAAATACTTCTCTTTAAAGACTGCTCATTTATTATTTTATATTGCAAAATCTAAATTTAAGCTTGTTAACTAAATTCACAATGTCTGTTTGCTCCTTCATTCATTATGATCAAATGTCAATGAACGAATGAAAAATATTTTCAAGGACATTGTAAATTTCAAGAGGATAAAATATTTAAATTTCATTATATCTTGAATGACAAAAATAAGATATAACTGTGTGGTGATGGGTTTTGTTGTTTTAGAAAAAAAAAATTAAGTATTTAATGCTATAACTCGTATCAAAATTTTAGGTGACCAATGAACAGTCTCAAATTACTGAAAAATGATTTTAGTATGGAAACCTGTTGTCTTTATATTGATAGATCTTGAATATTTCAGGAAGGATAAAATACATAAAAATAAGTATTGGGGTTTTTAAGAAAATTCATTGACATAAAAAAAATATGGATTATTATGCTTTTGGATCAATACTTTAAAAGAAAAGTTTGGCCTCTTGTCATGACTTTGCTGACAGTAAAAAAACTCAGAGACAAAAACAACTTTGACATAGCTCAAATTAGTTTTGTGTACTGAAACCTGTTTTACTTTCTTTCTTTCTTTCTTCTACATAGAAATTTGGGATCTATTCTATGTATAAAAAATGAATACAAACTTGAAAATGGCATTTCCATATTTTTTCTTTGTTTTTAATATGAATTAGATTTTCCTGTGATAAAAAGTGTGTTTTTTTTTGTTTTTTTTACATGCTTAATAATAATCCTTCACTATTATCCTATCTAAAAATGGAAAACAGTGCAAAAAAGGATGAGAGATTCAAATAATAATGATTTGTTGTTTTAATAATGACAATTACAAAAATAGAAACAAAATATGAGACATATCGATAAGTGACAAAATAAATATGTATACAATTCTCTAGCATATTAGAAAAAGTGTAACAGTGTGATACCTCAATGATTTAGTAGATCATGGAATAATTGGATTTTATAAACAGAATAAAGAACTAACAGGTAATATGCAAATTTATAAGTTTCTGCTTACATTGTATGATAATGAATTACTTATTTTAACTCCATTATTTGATGAGACTAATTTTTCTTTTTCATCTAAAAAATGTATAGCCGCTACATGCACACTTATCTAATATTAGATTTGCCACAATTACAATTCAAAAGTTACTGTTCTTGACGTTCAGATTGTCTGAACTTGTAAACTCTACAAGATTAGATTATAAATCTACTTACTTGGCTTCATTCTATGAGGTTTGTGTAACATAATGTTACTTAAAATGACCATGACCCATTTTTAACTCTTCTTCATTCAATGCATCACAGAATAATTCAAGGAAAATATGAAACGCACAAAAAATTTTCAAGTATGTTTATTATTTGTATAATGATTTGAAATACTTGTCTCATAGATCACTCTTTCTTCAGTTTGGATTGAACTGAAGAAAGAGTGATCGATTTGATGTTTCACATTCTATAACCAGACTATATTTAGTTTTGTAAATCATTAATGCTAAGTTTTTTATAGATTGATTGAAAAGTTTGCACAGTACATGTAAGTGGTTTTCTTGGAAGGGTAAGAGCAATGCTTAACTTACAACGAGCAAAGAGGAGTTTCATTTGACTTAAGTTGAAATTGAATAAATCTAAATCTGTACACATTTTATTCTGCATAATTCAAGCTGGTGACAAAATTTCAACTTCTTAGACTTTCTTAAAAATGGCACAATATCCAATTCAAAAATAAAATACTTGTAACATTCAATTTAAAAATCTGCTGTTAGAGTTTTATATTACATTACCTACAGAAATCGGTGTACTAAAAACATGAAATAACAAAAGAAAATTCAATATCATTGCCTTATGTGACTTGAGCATTCTGATCATAATGCTACATGGGAACAAAACATTTTGTAATGATCAGAAGTTTTTAAATTCATTTTGAAACATTGAAGAAAAAGCACAAAAAGCTAAGATGAAAGTGTAGTATCTTTTTTTTTTTTTTCCTTCATCAGCTCAGTTTCTGATTCTTCTCTAAAACCTTAACTCTTATGTTTTGGTGATATATTAGATACTACACTTTTATTCTTAAATGAAAATCCAAACTGCATTTCAAACAAAAAGCAGATTCTGTTGAAGTAACTGTTAGTTTCTGCAAGTAAATTCACATTAATTTGTTTTTCATTTTAATATATTTTGCTTCATTCCTTTGACCATTTTTCATATAAATGAAAAGTACTTTGCACTGAGATAACATATCTGCAGGAGTCATTATTATTCTCATTGCCACTCAAGTGAGATAAATGTAATGTCTTAAAATTATGACTGAGAGTAAAACAAACTTACTGTCAAGTCAGGTTGAAAGTTTCAGTTCATAAAGTTAAGCAATGATACGGCTGTTTATTTTTGAGATGAGTCACTCATCTCAAAAATAAACAGAAAAGCTGGTATTCTAAGCAATCTACGTCTTATGTGCCAGCCTAAGAAAAGTAAATAATGACTAAATTTTAATAAATCACTTTGTTCTATGTAATTTGCTGCTAAGTAGTTATAGAGAAGTGTTAAAAAAAAAAGCATTTTTCTTGATTGTTAAATTCTTAAAACAAACGTGAATTTATAACTCCCCTGGAGTTTTTTGATTTTTAAAAAATAAATGTTGTCAGATTCATATATTAGAAAAATTCTCTTTGTGTGTGCATATATATATATATATATATATATATATATATTGTCTGAAGACAATGGGTGTGGATTATTCATGTATAGAATATATGAGGAATCTCATAAATCTATGGGAGTGCTCGATGTATGGCTATTGTTATATATTTCCTATCTTGGTTTATATAATAAAACTCACATACAGTGCATATGTAATGCAATTAAGAGAAAACTCAAACCTGGTTAAATTGTCATTATGAATTCATTTCAGTGAAGAATATCATTATACTCTTCGTCTCATCAGATGACTTCACATTTAATTTGATGGTGAAAAACAGCAAATATGGATTACAGTATATATATATATATATATATATATATATATATATATATATATATATATATGTACAAAAAAAAAACTATATAAATTTCAATTCTCAGGCAAAAGTAAAGGGGGTTAAAACAATAAAGTATTAGAAAAATTAAGAAACCAAGAAAAGGGTGTTCCTGTAAATTAACCTGCCCTAATTTGAACATATGCTACATTTTTCATAGCAGTTGGAATTTTAAAAAAAAATTTTTTTTTAATAATGTAAGCTTGTAGACTAAACTATTGTCTTTATATTTTCTGTTTACTCCTTTTACATGTGTTAAATCTCTCTGTTAATGGGATTATCATTGCCCTCCTAAAAGAAAAAACAACCTTTCGGCACCTACCAGGTGCCTTTACTTTACCCAAAACTGGTCAAAGGGAATTAACTACTCCAGAAATTAAAAAACCCAAATCGTGAATTAATATCTAAAGTTCCAAGAATCTCCCTCCCCACACAAATCCCCCCCCATCATACAACACCAGCAATTACTGAAATCGATGTTATCATTTCCAATAAAAATCATCCAAAATCAATATCCTTGTTTTTATCTAGAGTAGGAGCCTCAATAGCCCTTAATCAGGATAATTTAGATTTACTTTTATGTCTACATTTAAACACAAGTTTATTACGTTCATTAAGCAGTAACCTGTGATCCTTAAAATTAATTATAATAATTTTTTCATTGATACATCTGCCATTGAAGCTATTCACAGTTGAAGACTGCCTGACTATTTTCCACTTTATTTGAGGGGTTAGCCACTAATCTTTAAGGTTCCAAAAATATTTAGATAGAGCAGTTTGGTTTGTAAGTCATGGATTGAAGAAAGAATGTCTATGGTTATACAGTCTTTGTTTCCAATTCCTAACTGAGATACCTATATAAACCCTCTTCCCATCATCATTATGTTCCATAGGGGAAATGCACACTTGGTATACAATGTTCTTTGAGTTACATTGTCCGCCCAAAGAGCATTCTCTTTTCCTTCTACAGTTATAGGACACGTCATCTGTTCCCCCACTATTCCTATTTAATTTGTCTTGTAACCTCCTGTTGTGGTTATTTAAGATACTATGCATATTGTTTGTACAAGAGTAACTAATTTTTACTGTGTTCCTATTAAAAATTTTCTTAATGGATTGTCCCTATTAAAGTGCCTATCTAGGAGGTTTAGGAAGTATTTACCTATGTTAATGTTGATCAGTTTATAGAATGGCAGGTTAAACCAGATTACTCTTCTATTCATATTTATTCCTCGTCTATTTGAGTGATTATTATTGGTGTAACCTACCTTGACGAGTGCATGGGTCCCACTACTATTACTTCTTCCATTAAGTCGGAGTTCACTGGGTTCACATACTCCAGTCTACCTTGGAATGCTCTGTTTTTGAGGGCTTCATCATATATCATTTTGCTTTCCTCAAAAATTCTTTTACATGAGGATAGTCCATTTATCCTCTGGTTTACGGCATTAGGAATCTACTTTAATAACAATCTTCTGTGGTTAGAGTCAATATTTAAGTAGGTGGAGGTGGAATTGCTCTTACTAAAAAGTTTGAAGGTGCTGTTATCTAAATTGAGTGTGATATCAAAAAAGTCAACTATCTTTAAGTTTGAAGCTATTTCAATTCATAGACCTGGTAATTTAAATTCTCTAATCTTCTGTATTTTAGAGGTCTTGAAGCTATTACTATCCAGGATGGAGAAAATTGTCATTCCAGTAAAGCCCCAACTGCTCTAAGTTGACAATATGACCCAATGTGTCCAAGATATAAATCCATATTAAGTCAGCTACTTGGGTCAAATCGTAATCGTCCATGGGTACATCGAAGTTGCCCACATGACTTTTCACTCAAGTCCTACAATTATCTGCTAGAATAAATTTCCTACATGCTAGAATAATTTCTTTTTCCTTATCAGTGATGTCCGTATATTCCCTAGCATGGTTCAGGCTTTTAAAATCCATATTTGCTGTTTTTCAACCTCAAATTAATCATGTGAAGTCATCTGATGAGACAAAGAGTATAATGATATTCTTCCTTAAAATGAATTTATAATGACAATTTAACCAGGTTTGAGTTTTCTTCTAATTGCATTTTATATATATATATATATATGTGAGTCAAGTTTTGCAGTATTTTGCTAACATAAGGCACAATTCAGCAGCTCTGGATGATTTTACTGAAATTACTCATAAATCACACTGGACTGTGAGATGTTGAACTTGCCTGATACTCTCCAAGTGCTACTTGCTAGATTTACCACTACATCACAGCCTCAGAATTTATAGTTTTAGGCCTGATCATGAAGATTCTTATAACCGAAGCAAAGTTTCTTTTGGTTGCTTCTGCAGTGTTATAGCCAATTTCCAACTCATAAAGCATAAGTTCCCAAGTTAGACTACATTGCACATTCATTTGTGTGGCTTTCAGATCATACAC
>OY757941.1:24590967-24755967 GCA_963585895.1 Sepioteuthis lessoniana
GATTTCACCCAAAATAACACTATCATAACTATGGAATTTCTCATTACTAAGTTGTGAGACCAGGTTGCTAATACACTGCTAAAAGCTATGTGTTTGTTTAGAAAAGTCAACATGCCAGTGGATAATGTTATAACTTTGAAATTTCTCCTTACTCAGGATATGTATGTATATGTATACATGATTTTACAATGAAATCTAGTCAGCTACACATTTGTAATAGGAAACGTTTCCCCCTTTTCTTTATCAATTAAATGAAAGTTTCTTTCAAATTCAATGAAATGTTAATTAATTTTGGACAACAATCTTTCCTTTTTTTCAATTTTGTCAAGTGAAAAGTAAAATTAGGAAGATTAAATAGGTGCTGATTTAAGGCAATCATTCCTCTCAATAATTTAAGTTAGGATATCAACAACACTTTTTTTAAAGCTTCCATAAGGCCAATATGTAGGTAAAAATATTTGAAAAGATAAAAGCCATTTTTAAAAAGTATTTAAAAAGACACTAATACTAATAGGATTATACCAATATTCTTTTTCTAAGAACATTAATAATCATAGATATCGTCAAGTTTTTTCTCTTTCAAATGATCAGTTATTAAATTTTTGAATTAAACAGTTTTTTTATTGATGTCATTTAAGTCTGAAATCCTTGAAATGAGAAATTAATAGCAATAATACTCTCATGAGACTGAATATAATTAAATTCATGCAATATTTCCGGATAAAATTATGAAGAAAATTGAAATAATTAGAAATCTATTCGTTCACAAGCAAATGTAACTTAAGTTGCTCCAGTTGTAAAAATTAATAAAAAAATTTTTTAAACTTTTGAAGCCAAATATTAAACATACAGAAACAATTTTTTAACTGTGTACTGAGTTGTTAGATATTTTAAAGGGATTGCTAAAAACTTTTACACATAACTAATTCAATAAAATACAAATTTAGTCTAAACGTATGTTACATTTGTCTTAATTTTGTACATTACTTAAGAGTACTAAAGCTATTAAAAATAACTGAATTAATAGTTAAACTGAGTTAGATATTTTAAAATTCAGAATTGTTTATTATTAAAAGGTAAAATTCAGATAAAATTATGAGAAAAATTATAAAGTGTTATTTCATTTTCTTTCTTTTTTTTTGCTGTAACAGAGAATATATCAGATGACAAGTACAGTTCATGAGTATTTCTTATTTTTTAAAATGGTATATTGTTGGCAATCATCATTAATTTGTATTTTCTTTCATCTTTAATTTTTAGTAGTAGTAGTTTTTTTTTTTATTAAAACTTATTTGAACCATCATTCTATGACATCTACAAGCAAACCAAAGCAAAGAAGATGTGAGTTTGAATCTCACCAAGAGCTCATCTTTTATTTCTGATCTATGCTGTTTCCTCATTGTAGATTGATGAACTGAGTTGTAATAAAAAAGCAAATAAAAATTAAAAATGAAAGAAAATATAAGTCAGAATAATAACAACAACAGTTGTGTCTAATGAGCAAATAATAAGAGTATAAATGTAAATAACAAAATAACATCACTTACTCTTTTCAAACAGTTAATCCTGAAGCAGAAAGACCAAAAATAATCCATTGAAGGCCCATGAAGACAAAAATAAACTACAACTGCAAAGACTTATTTCTATAATTTCTTATAAAAAATACATCCATTTATGTAATCCCAAATTTCTTACTGTTGTGCACATACTTCTTTATGATGATGATGATAATTGCTACTCTTAGTAGAAAAACAAAAATATTTCAAATACATCACGTTTGAGTAGCTACAGAACAACCATTTTCTTTTGCACACTAAGACTTTTTAACCAAGTTTATCAGCAAAGCTGTTTTGTATACAAAAGAGAAACTGCTGAGTTTGGAAATACAGACGATGTACTATCTTGTATACATAATGCAAATGAATTAACTTTTAGTTTTAGGTTAGATGGCTTGTTTATATTTTTGTAACCAGTAAATAGAGATCACTTTCCATCAGCTGAGGAGTTTAGTTTGGAAATTTAAGAGAAAGAGAGCAGCAGGAATGAACACATTTTAAGTAATATATTTCAATCTATGAAATACAAAACCGAATTTGCAATTGAGAACATTTTTATTCATTTTTCATTTGAGTAAATATTTTCATAAATAAAATAATTTGGTAAATTATATAAAATAAAAACAATCAATTTCAGTACACATTTTTTAAATTTTAACCTTAAATCTATTTTTTATTAATGTAAGATATTTGATATTTAAGCTGACAAAATGTGGTAACTAATTTATGAATTTTTGAAAATTTATAGAAGCTAGGAGAAATTTCAAATTTCATAGTAATTTGCCTTCTGAACGATACTATCTCATTTTCTTCTCAGTTTTTCACATACTTAAGAAAAGTATACGTGTGATTATAGTTTATGGGTTGAATTAACAAACCATGTATGAATATTTAGTTCATCTTTGAGGAAGGCACGAAACCACTTCTTACTCTAGTATTAGGATTAATTTTTATTTTAAAAAAATCCCTTCACGGAAAAATAAAACAGCACTTAGAAAAGAAAAAAAAGGAAAACTATTTATTACCAAGTAAATAAAAATAAATTAAAAGGAGTTACAAAGTTTTGAAAAAAAACACTAGTTGCTAAAATTAATTGCTATTTTAGCGACCAGTCAAAAAAATTGAATTATGTAACAATGATACAAATTGTTTCGAAAAAAAAAACAAAAAAACATTGGGTCGCTCATGAATTACAAGGAACTGATATGTCTTAAATGAACAAAGAAGCTGGTACTTAAAAGTCAAAAAAGAGGTGTTGTAAGAATGGAAAAAAAGATTTGAAAGAGTCTCTTAGGCGAAAATTATCTCTTGGGAAAACCTGTTCACTTTTCCGTCAAGAATACAGCGAATAATGCAGACACATAGAAGTTTATTCAGCAATTCTTTTAGAACTTGTACAAGACAGCAAATTCAGTTGTCATGGTCTAAATCAAGACAGCATAAATTCACAAGCAACAGCACATTTCACCAGGAAGAATACAGCACAGCAAAGTAGTTCTGGAACACTGGTAACAGAGCATAGTTCTGGGACATCTCGTGGCTAAATTCACACATATAGGTAACAGCATATTTCCCTAGCAGAAGTCCAGTACAGCAGCATAGTTCTTTGAGGGATTTACTCCCTATTTTCCTTTAACTGTAGGAAACAGCAATGTTTAAAAACCAGCACATCCTGCAAAAATTCACAGGACTACTAAATTCATGTCTTCATCGCCTCGTGGCTTGAGCAAAAAATGGTTATTCTCTCAGCAGGCTGTGTCAGTTCCAAAAATATCCTGTCTTTTCCTTCCGGGGATGACAACACTAAAAGTCCCTTCCAAAAAGATGTTCCCATTACAATAAAATAATTCCAACACTAGGTATAAATTGGGAACTCTAGCTTTGTTAGTAGGCAACCAGTTTAGGAAAAGGAAAACTAAGTTCAAACAGTGGTAAAGGCAATAGGAAACCACAATATTTATAGTTTTGCATAGTTTACTGATAAGGCAAGCTGTAGAAAGCCATGATCATCTCCAGAAAGCATATTAAGTCAAAAAAAAAAAAAAAAAAAAAGAACAATGTTTACAGAAATATTAAGGAAATTTAGGATACATAGAAATTTAAGATTTGTTCATTGCTGGATTTTTGTATTATTATAACAGCTATATAAGTTTTCTAATCATTGCTGTTAAAACAGCAAATGATCTTCTCCCTTCATTTTCAAGAATAAATATTTATTTATGTATGACTGCTGTTTCTTGTCAGAAAATGGCTATCTCTCCAATAAAAATTTCTGTATGGCATGGCCATATTCAATGCAGACGACTCAACAGGCCAGTTCCCTCCTACAGATTTTCCCATGTGTAACATTTAAACAATCTGATGCTTTTTATGTGTCTAGACAAAACAACAAGATGACATACCCTACTTGCAGCATATTGGACAGGTGTTCTTCTCTGGTGGCTAGGATGTTGGTGTATACAGCTTGATTCTGTTATTTCATGGTCTTGTATGTGTTTAACAAAACCAGTTTTTGATGAAAATACACAATAATAGGTGTTACAGGTCAAGGTGTTAGAAGAGATATATGCAAAAAGGTGGTAACAATGAAAATGATACTCTATCACACACACACACAAAAAAAACTATCAATAGCTGTGGTTCAATGACAAATATGAGTAAGATAACTGACAGCTATGTCAACCACATATTTTTATGACAAACTTCCTGGAAAATATTGTGAGTGCTAGACGATTATTTTCTCTACTGGAATAGTTCTTTAAAATCTTATTTTTCATTCTGCTTGATGTCTAATCACTCTTTATTAGTTAAACTTAGTGATGATGGGTATTAAGTCACTGACTACCTTTTATATATATATATATATATATATATATATATAAAATGTGCATATATGTATTTGTGTATTTCAGACCAGCTACCCACCAAAACAAGAGAGCTTAGTTCCCCCACTAATTTACTGTTAATGAGTAGATAATGATATCCTTTTCATTGATGAACAAATTTGCGTGTTTTCATTTTCTTCTTTGTTCAAAAAGCTTTTTTTCTAGTTAACCCAAATCTTCTTTTAAAAATCTACATAACGAAAAAACTTTGTTATTTTGTATCTTGTCTTTATGCTTATTAATTCTTACTGATGCTCCAATTTGATAAGAAAAGCAAATAGTTGTGTAAAAATATTGTAGGTAATAATCTTGGTTTGTGTGAGAGATGCCAAAAGATAACAATCTTTTTATATATATGTTATATGAAGCTCCTTTCTTAAAGTGAAAGGAATTTCAGAATCTCCAAGAGTTCATTTGGCCTTCTATACAACCATCCTCTGATACTTTTTTTTTACATTTCTCTACACTGAAAATTGTTCTCGTTTGTCATAAAATAGATCTTTGTTTAGCTGACGAGAACCAAATCTTACTGTTTTTTTCATTGATTGCATATATAAAGCTTTTCTTTTTCTTTACAATTTTTCACAATTCATTAGGAATTGAGTTGCAGCTGATAACATTAGTAGAGGTATCTGGTGATATTTGAGAAAGAAGATAAGACAAAATATTCTGATGAAATAATGCAAATATATATTTAAACAAGATTCAAACATTAAAAAAAATTCTGATTAGTTACAATGTTTCTTATTCTTCCATATTTTGTAAATGAGTGGGTGTCTTTTTTCAATACATATTCATTAACATTCAACATTTAGTTAGCTATGTCTGTCAATAAACATTTTAGAACTTCACATCAAAATCTTTTAGTTTAGCAATAAATGGCATATTTTACTATCTAAAGACCTCAAATGATTTTGAAGGTCAACCAAAGTCAAGTTAATATACATACCATGAACTTTGTCACTATTTGGCAGTAAAACTCAAATGCATAAACCTTTACATAATACTGATAGAATAATTGATATGGTAATTCTTCTGGTAAAAGGAGAAAACGTTTTATGATAAAAAAAATTAGTGAATGACCAACTCTATCCCTATTCAATTTTACTCATGCTGAAATATTTTAATCACAAATATGCTTGGAAAATATGCAAATTTAAAACCAACAACTTACTGTAAAATCAAAGTTAAATAACCCAAATTTAGTTTATAGTAAGTGCAATCAGTCTTCGATAAAACTCTAAACGAAAGGTTGCCCTCATGAGAAATAAAGATTTTAATCCATGCCATGTTCACAATGATATGCCTGAACTTTATTCAATGTAGCAATGAAAAATATACTGGATTCATTGCAAACTTATTCTTAATTTAATGAGAAATGTTCTTATAATCCAATTAAAAGCAATTATGTTTTGCATATAAACTATAGTACATACTAAACATGGTAGAGGAAGGCACATTAGTTCCATGTTTGATCATGAGGAAAGCCTGAGAAAAATGATAATAAATATATATATATATATATATATATATATATATATATATATATATACACATATTTATATAAATCATTGAATTAATATTTCATTTATTGGGATCTTGTACACAGACTTTGCACATACATTTCACATCAAATCCATGTTCAGTGTTTTGATGTCATTAGTCAATAAAAATTTTATGTCAGATTAGCTAACTAAATGCTTCTTTGCTAGGCCCATTTATATTGACTAGAACCTTATGAATGCAAAAGAAAAAAAAAAAAAAAGAAAAAAAAAGGATTACACAACAAAGCTGCATTTTCAACAAGCATTCTCACTATGTGACCAAAAGAAAAAACAACAAAGTTTAGTGGTATGAGGTACTGTGGGTTAATGGCAATGATGCTTTGGACTTGAAATTATGCCTGACCCCAGAGTCATTATATGAAGAAAGCTATATTGGTGGTACAACTATTGTTCTTTGTTTTGTTTTTTCAGCAGCATGTGTATGATATATACATGCTATATAATTGGATTACACACACACACTTAAATTTAAGTCCAATCTAAATAATCAAAATCTTATTCTTATGAACGTAAACAAGAGAAATTTTTTTTTCAATTACAGAAATCAGAGTTGAACTAAACAAAAAATTCTACAAATAACAAAAAGATATAAATTTTATACATTGGTCAATTGATCATTGTATTTACAAAAGAACAAAATATCAGACATTCCTGAAAATTCTAGCAAAATGAAAATCTGCAACAAAAAAATGGGTTACAGATTCATTTTCTGGTAAGTGATAAACTACAAAGGAGCAAAAATAGGCTGATTGAAACTAAAATTCTAACAAATGTTGTGCAGTTTTAATATCATTTGGTTGGCACATTTTTACCTTGCCTTATATTGTGAATATACACTATTTAAAATCTTCTAGAAATATGAATTGCCCAGTCGGCTGGGGCTGTAGAATACACCGACTATTTTCTGGAGAAGGGCATGACCTCCACCCACCAACAAGTGTCCTGGATATGACACTAAACAATCAGATGGTGAGGTTCCAGTAATGCTAGAGCTTTGGGGAATGCTGACAATTGTCATTGCTCCCAGGTCTACTCTGGCCCAGAGTGGATCAAATAGAACTAAACAGTGTACTTATGCTAAACTGAATTGCTTGAAATAAGACTGTTTTGACATTTAAACAGTGTACTTATGCTAAACTGAATTGTTTGAACTGGAACTGTTTTTGTATGCTTAACTGAATTGTTTGAAAGTACTGTTTTTGACATTGAAACTGTACTTACACTAAACCGATTTGTTTGAATTAGAACTGTTTGATTAAACAGAATAGCTTGAAATAGAAATGTTTTTGACAAACTGTGTACTTGAATTGTTTGAAATAGAACTGTTTATTTGTATACAAATGGATTTGGCATTAAATAAATTACAAAGGTTGATATGCCATTAAAAGAAAAAATATGAAAAGGCTTTTTGGGATCATAGAAAATAAATGTTGAAAGCACAATTCAAATTTTCAGGAGTAAAAAAAAATGTAAAGCTACACATCTTTTGTTTCACAAGTCTTTAAAATGATTACAAATCAACATTCTCCTATTGTTTATTAAAAAAAAGTCATTTAGTTTTTTGTTTAACGGCATATCAACCTTCATGGGTTATCTAATGCTAACCCTATCCTTGTGAAAGAACAGCAGTGATACTATTTAACCCATAGCTTGAGGGATAAGGGGGTTCATACCTTTTCTAAGAGAATCAGTCTGAAAGTGACGGTAGTTTGAACTCATCTTGAGGCCCAACACTTTAGCCAATACACCATGGAAACCCTTCTCACTCCCCCAAAATAGTCTGGTTTTCAAAGTAAAACACCATTTGATACAATTGTATATATTTCCTCTAAAAATGACTACATTTGCATTTTTTTTATTATTAGTAACATTTCAAATTATGTTTATATATTCACAAGGAAAAAAAATTAGATTATATTAAATCTGATAGTAATATTTATTTTTTTAAAATAACATTGAGTATTTTAAGTTAAAATGTTCAAAGGTAAGGAAAATTGAAATTTTCAACTTTGTACCGGCTGTGTTAATATATTTTAGTAGATAATATCAACTATAGGTGGAAATTTTAGAATTCATAAAGCAAAACCTGAAAATGATACTTGAAATTCTGTCTTACAGTATTTGTTACAATGTTCTAAAAAGGAAAATTGATATGTAACACCATAAATATTGGTTCAAAAACAAAAAAATCTAAAGAACACCATGTCACAATTTTCAGATTATAGAAGAGAACATACTGTGAAAAAAAAAAAAAAAAAAAAAAAAAAAAAAGAACTGACAATCCATATTTAAATATCAGAGTTCAAAAGTTATTAATGTGAAAGAAAAAGAAGCTTTCAAGTTTTTGAAAAATCGGGTATAAAACTTTTCTGAATGCAGCATCTGATAAACCCAGACCAACTACACATTAAATCTATAAAAAGAAAGAAAAACATACATTTTTTTCAATAATAAAGATTATTTACTTCAGTAGGAAGAACAAACATAAAATGTTACAGTTTTGTCTTTATTACCTCTGGATAGTAACTTTCATCGTATAAATGCAAAATAGTTTATCACAACAAAAAAAAACTTTTTGCAATCACTACAGTGGATGAAACCCAATAGAGTATGTAAAAGTAAACACTTTATAACGAAAAGTTATGTTTCTAGTGGCAGTAGCAAAACCTACATCAGATTTACATAAAAGACTTCAATAGAAAAGTAGAAATAGAGTTATTCGTATTTCATTTAGGGGCCTCACTTCAAATAAGTACTTCATACACAGAACTGAATAAAAAAAATTTTCAAAATAATCCTCTAACTAAAGTCATTCAAGTCTTTATCAATAAGACAGACAAGAAGAATCATTTATCTATCATAAATAAAGGGCTTGGTTTAAAATTCCATGAAGGTTACAGACTGACAAAAGACACCTAAAGAAAGTTTAAGGGTATAGCAGTTAAAACATTGTGAGCATATGTTATGAAAACAATACTATGAGACATGTAAATAATGTAAATTTAAAAAAAAATTTGTTGATTGAAAGACTTAGGTCAGCTATTCAAAAATAAATTTCCAGTAAAATCAAAAGTATACATCATTTATATCAAGCAGGAAAATACCAATTCTTGTGTGATAGAGATTTAAATGTAATAACAAAAGGTGTCAAAGAAAGATTGAATCTGCAGTTAAAATGTCAGTCTCACAGTAGTGTTGACTTAAATGAGATTTTACATTTTTTTAAAATTCTTTCCAGTCTTTTAAATAATTTTTACCATTCAGGGTTTTTGGACTATTGTCTTCATCTTTATGTTAATGAATGATAAAAATCATCAAGCTTTGTCTCAGAAATTCAAACAACTTTTAATGATATATGAGTGATAACATTAAATGATGTTTGTGTAGACATGTCTGCAGCATATTGTATCAAATAGAAATAATTCCAATAAAATTAGGCCTATGAATAAAGAAATGCACCTAACAGCATTAAACATAATCCTGAAACTATTTTAAATATCTAAAAATAATAAATGCAAATTAAATTATTTAAATGTTTCTTGAGATAAAAAGATCCAAACACCAAATAAATGAACTATTTGGAATTTATATTTACAAATGTAGCAACCATTTTGAGACACAAAATATAACAATTGGTATTAATTTGTTAAAGTTCAAATGAAAATCAATTTTAAACTTAATTTTTGTAGCTATCATTAAAAAATTAGTATATATATCATCCGAAAATTTTCATCTAAATAATTTAAATTACAACAATTTCAAAAGCTCAGATTTCATACCATTGACCCGATATTAAAAATTTGATTGAATTATTTTATGACAATATCATTAATTAACACTGAACCAGGAAAAAAAATGAAAACTTGTTATTTTCTTGTGATAAAAGACAATTTGTATTATGTTTATAATAGAGAGAAATAATAAGTAGAAATAATCTAAGTTATTACTTCCTTTGAAAGATATCAACAAAAGTAAAAGATAATTTCATTTTAACATTGAAAATATCTATAATAAAGGTAAGATATAGTTGATCATATACACTAATCTATATATGTTTTACTAGTGACAGCTCATGTAATACAATAAAAAATATAATTGAGGCTCTTTTATACAACTCTTGTTTTAGATCATATCAAACTTTATTATTTGAAAAACTATTGATTCTTACACATTATAACTGAGGATCATAACTTATTGTAAAATCACAAACAGATTGTGCCTGAGAGAATACAGAAAAAAATGTCGTTAAATGTTTTAATATTTCAAT
Organism: Sepioteuthis lessoniana; assembly: GCA_963585895.1. Lineage (NCBI taxonomy): Eukaryota > Metazoa > Mollusca > Cephalopoda > Myopsida > Loliginidae > Sepioteuthis > Sepioteuthis lessoniana. The sequence continues at coordinate 24,601,241 of OY757941.1, forward strand.
ATTTATTCTCATCATCCTCAAAATCTATAAACATAAGAAAATTCACATGACATCATTTAATGTAAGAGATGACTTGATGAAAAGATATCCATAAATGAAAATTGTGGCACTAGCTACTGCTGCTGTGACTGCTTTACAGAAATAGAAATATCATATGATTACAGTTAATGATAAAGAGTAAAATCCCTTTTGCCATCTTTTTAGGTTTTTTGTTTAAAATGTGTGTACATAATACTGCTTTTTAAAGATATCTTTTTAAAATTTAGATATAATTAAACTTTTTCAATATAATGGTTTATGGATTATTTTTAGTGAATGATTATCTTTTTCAAAATTCTATTTTTATTACTACATTATTCTTTTAGTCAATAAAAGTGCTAAAGGAAGTAAAGTTATTAGTAAGGGCAGATAATCAAGTATATCACACTAACAATACATTAAAAAACCATATCCAATATCTTAAGGATGAGATTTTAATTCTATCTGCACATTTATGAAAAAACTAACTGAGCAAGAATCAAAATCTTCCTATATAATAGGATATTAAAAAGAAAGAAAAAAAAAACTGAACATATCTTTTAAGCATATACACAGTTATATAAAAGATTGATATATATACATTTTAGAAATATATACAAAAGGAACTATTTAAATATGGAAACTCAAAAAATGATTTATTACAACACATTAAAAAACAAACAAACAAATAAAATATATCCAAAAAATTATTCATATCAATAAGAAAGGAACAAAACTGTCTAATGATATGGGAACTACACAGATTATATCATAAGTATATATCTGAATATATAATTCATGGAAAATCATAACACCCTGATTACATTTTTAATTTTAGTTAAGATATGGCTGGATTACAATAAATTAATAGATGCACAGATTTTAAATTAAGAGGTGTATAAATACTAGAAATAAATGTATATACTGTAACCAGGTCCTTGAGAATGTTACAGTTCAATTATCCATCATTATATTTGTATGTAGGTAATGATCTTATAATTCATTGGCTCTGCCTAAAACAGGGTAGATAACTCTTATAAATTTCAAATAAAGACAGTTTTTCTTTTTTCCTCTTCTTACAGATTAATTAATGTAGTCTGGAAGGAAAAAAATTGCATGAGATGACTTACATAGTTCTAACCATCTTTATATTTCTCATTTGAATCTTATTTTCACTGTCAACAAAACTTCCATATTAAAAAAAAAGATTATAGCATCAACTTTATATCATCTCATGACATTAGTAGAAATTATGAAGAGAATAACTAGTAAATTAGGTACATTGAACAAAATAGTGAACAATACCTTGAACCAATACAATTTATCTACATACATAAATGTATATACCACAAAATGTACACATTCTCAATATGAGTGTGTGTGTCTATGTATATATATATATATATACACCCATACCCACACAACTATAAAAATTCTATATTTATACACGTATAAAACAAGCACAAATACACTACCAGTCAAAAGTATTTGGTCACCCTCAAAAATTCTTATTTCTCAACCTGTTATTTTTAATGAAACAAGTTAAGCACCACAATGGTTTTATCTATTATACTAAATACAAGTCTTCCACATTAAATACAAATTAACACAAAATTTTTTTTAAACTTTTGATCCATCAAAATGACCCCTTTTGGCCACTATCACTGCTTCACAGATTCTCGGCATTCTTTCTACCAAAGAATGGAGATAGACTGAAGGTAGTTCTGCCCAGCTTTCCAGCAAGAGTTGCCAAAGGTGAGCTGCACTTTTGGGTTGTTTAGCTCTGACTTTTTGGTCAAGTTTATCCTACATGAGTTCATTGGGATTTAAGTCTGCTGATTATCTTGGCCAAGAGATCAGTTGAAGGATGTACTGTTCCTCTTTGCTTTTAATGTAATTCTGAAAGAGTTTACTAGAATGCTTTGGGTCATTATCTTGCATGAGTACAAATCCTTGACTCACAAGCTGCATCCAGATGGGATTGTGGGATGCTGCAGTATACTGTGAGAGCTGGTCTGATTCAATTAGCACGTTTGCAATTAGCAAAAGCCTCACCACACAATAACAGAGCCTCCTCCATGCTTTATGGTTGGGTGGTACAAGGGGTTGCAGCTCTTTAACTAACTCTTTGCCGCACAAAGACCCTCTAATTTGAGTCAATGATTTTGAACTTTGATTCGTCAGTCCAAAGGACTTCATTCCACTCAAACCTTTTGACATTGTTTTACTTCCTCAACAGTGGTTTCTTGACATCAATTCTGCCATATAGGCCAGCTTCACAGAGTTTTCTCCACACAGTAGATGTTGACATATTTTTTCACAAATTTGTTCAGTTGTGCAGTGATGTTTGGAAGAGTCAGCCTTCTATCATGCAAGGTGGTGACTGATGAAATTGTCCTCTGCTCTTGTTACTTTTGGTCTAGCAGCCTTGCTTTTGGTCTTGTTTTGTCTCATTTCCTGATGTCTTCTAACAGTATGATCCAGTGCAATTCTGGGAATTTTTATTTTTAGTACTAAAAAAAAAATGTCTTCAAATAATTTTTCAAAAGGTATCTGGTTATACTAAGGTCAAAGTTACTGAGGAAGACTTGTATTTAGTATGATAAATAAAAACATTGTGATGCTTTACTTGTTTCATTAAAAATAACACTTTTAGGACAAGAAAAATATTTTTTTGGAGGTACCAAATACTTTTGACTGGTAGTGTATTAATATATATGCATATATACATTTACAAGCAAATATATATGTATGAATGGATCAGTGTATTTGAGATATATATATATATATATATATATGAGAATCATCAAATAAGTTTCCAGACTTTTTTTGTATGGGCACTTTTATTGATAGCGTACATATGAAACTCTAGTCCCATTTGAAGTAATCTCCTCTGGCTGCAATGCACTTGTTTTTCTATTCCGGCAACTTCTGGAAGGCCCCATGGAAGTCCTCTTGTGTGAGTGTGTCAATGACCTTCATCATAGCCTCTTTCATCTCCTCAATTGTCTCATAACGACAGCCTCTGAGCTTAGAGAATAACCAAAAGTCACAGGGAGCAAGGTCTGGACTGTAGGGAGGCTGAGGAACAGTCTTGATGCCCATCTTGGTCAAATAGTCTGTGACAAAGATGGAGTTGTGGACTGGTGCATTGTCCTCGTGGAAATGCCACTGACCCGATTTGAAGAGTGCTCGCCTCTTCCGAGGGAATCTCTTCCTGAACTCCCTTAAAACCTCAACATAGTAACCCTAACCCTTTGGCCAATCAACTCTTATGTATTGCCTTTCTTACTCCTCCCACACCTCTCATCATCCCTCACAGACTTCCTGCCTTCGTTGAATCTCTTATGCCACTCAAAAACTGATGCTCGATTCATGCAAGATGCTCCAAAAGCAGTCAGAAGCATTCCATAGGTTTCTATGGCATTTTTCCAAGTTTAAAACAGAATTTTATAGCATATTATTCTTCTAAAGTGTCAGATTGCATTTTTGAAATTCACCACCTGTAACAATCAGGCTTTAGTAGAGTGTATTCCAATTCCTACTGTAGCTGTTCCTTTTTTCTGTTTAGAATTGAAGTCTATTCAAATTATTGATTTACAAATATCCACCAGCCAACATAGCACACCATGTACAAAAACAAACAATTTAAAAGGTTTTCATGTATTTGAATTTCTGACTGAAATGAGTGAAGGTTTTCACAATGGAAAAGGCTAAGAAAATGAGTACATTATTGCCATAAGTATGATTACACCCATGATTCAAAAATAAAAGTAACATAACCTGAATATGGATCTGCTTCAAACAGGACATCCTTGTAAATTAAGTAAATGAGTAGCTACATCCATTTGTTGGGAGGTAATCTGAAACTGATTCACTAGCCAGGAGGGAGGTAACAAATATAAGTGAGCAAAGATACAATTAGCTGTACACTCCATCATGTAAGACTGCATCCTTAAACTCCTAAGAAAACCCTTCTTCTGGAGTCTCATCTTGAAGAACCTGCTTTATTCTGGAACAAAATATGATCTGTTGGATGATATGTTAATGATCAAAAACATACGGTAGTCAAAATGAGAGAGAAGTTAAAGCCAAAGCAAATAAGTTTTAGAATAGCTAAATCAGCGGCCTGACTTAAATCCCATAGAAAATCTCAAGAAGCAATTTAAGCTGAGAGTTCATCAGAAGAATCTCCAAAGCTTGAACAATCTTAAGGTTATTCATCTACAAGGGTGGAATAAAATTCGAGTTAATTTCTTCAAGAAACTTATTTCAAATGATTCTAAACATCTGACAGTTGTCATGGCAAACAAGAGACTTGCTATCAATCATTGAACAGTGTTTATAGATTTAATTTATAAACTTGCACATGCTACTTATGTTGAATTTGTCAGTAAATTTAGGTATGAGACAAATATTTCCTTTTTTTCCTCATATATAGTATATCTTAAGTATTTACTATATTCAAGTGAAGTTTGAAGTCAATAGTAATAGTAAAAATTATTTTTAAAAAATCTTCAAAAATCCCATATGTCAAAACTTTTTTCATATTACTGTAAATGAAAAACAAATATTAGAGGTCTGTAAAAAAAATTTAAGATGATATCTTGAGAGTAAATAACTGAAATCTTAGCTTTCTGCAACTTTTGATTACACCTCTTTTTCAGGTCATTCAGCTATGAGCACTGAATAATGAACAGGGAAGACTGAACAATGAATAAACACAAATTTTTTGGTCCAATTAGGAAAAACTCCATCACAAATACTTGAAATGCTTTAGCAAGTGTATGAAGATAACACCATGTTACACACAGGTTTTTGAGTGGCACAAGAGGTTCAAAGTAAGATGCATCTTCAAAGTCATGTTGATCTTATTCTTCAATGTGAAGAGGCATCATCCTGAGTTAGTTCTTGCCACAGGGCTAGACAATCAATCAGCAAGTCTACAAGAAAATCCTATGATGTATACTTATCATACCTTTTCTGGGAGTACTGGAACTGGTTCACTACAACTTGTTTACTGCTGTTTAGAGAAGTGAAGTACAAAGTCATACAGAGATCTTTACATGAACTGTCTATGTAATATCAATTCGTAGCACTCTGCTGTGAAGTACTAACTCTTATGTACTAGTATACCGAACATTCCAGGCTCCAGTATACAACAACTAGTGATGAAGATTTTCAAAAAATTTGTGTAAATAAATAGGGGGATTTACAGTCCACAATAGTACAACAATTAAAGTCTCAAGCTGAACAACAAAGGAATGAGGAAAAATTACTACAAATCATGGAACTTCCCAAAAGAACACAAGATACAAAATCTGGAATTTTTCCACTGGATGTTATGGCTAATTCTATTGGAGAATTCTCTTACAATCCTGAAGATGGAATTACATTCACTGCTTATTTTCGCATATATGAGGACATTTTTAGAAAAGAATGCATGAGGTAGGTCAAAGAGAAAAAGTACGTCTCTTACTTGAAAAATTGAACCTTGGCAAGAAATGACCGATATTGCAATTAAATTTTACCAAGGAAGTCAGGTGAAGTTTCATTTAATGAAACAGTGCAAATTCTAACAAGCATTTTGGTGAAAGGTCTTCACTTTTTAACAGGTGTTGAAAATGATAAATGAGGATGAAGATTTCTTTACATACGTTGGTGTAGTAAATAGAAATGTGAGGAATTTAAAAATGAAGAGTTATCGCTTGATCAATTTAAATGTCTCATTTTTGTGCAAGGGTTAACTTCAAGTAGAGATATGGGCTTGGATTCTTACAAAATTGGAACAGGATCCAAAGCTAAGATTACAGGCTTTAAGGGATGAATGTAACCAGATTAGACAAAAATTTAGGAAAAAGAGATTATATAGTGCATTATGTTAAAACCAAGACAGTTCAGAAAAAATAAACAAACATATTATCCAATCAAATCCATGCAATTCATGTGCTGGGCTACATTTCAAAAGTGATTGTCCATTTAAAAGTAAGATTTGTCATTTCTGTGGAAAATCAGGACACATAAATCCACACTGTAGAAGGAATAAAAAAAGGTCCAATGTGAAAGTAGTGATATCCAAAAGACTTAGTGGTGATTTGCAAAAAGGAAAATTCATCAAATTTAAAATGAATAATTAATAATATTCAACACTGATAGTGATCTTTTAATCATAATTGAAAACACTTGGAAAAAAATGGTAAACCGAAATTGACACATACCAAAAAAGTTGCAAGAGGCATATCAGGTGAAAAATTACAATTCAAAGGTAAAGTCATACGTAATATTTCATTTGGTGAAAAAACAGAAAGCAAAAGCTTATGTGCTGAATAACAAGTCAGATTTGTTTGGTACAGACTGGATGCCATTGTTTGTCCTATGTGACTTACCAATTAATTCTTTCTATAGCAAGGTAAATTTATCCCACACCAACACAAACAATAGGCTTGAAAAAAATTTTTTTTTAATTCCCAGATATTTTTTGGAAGTTTAAAAAAATAAAGGTTAAGTTGCAAGTTAAAGAATGTGATACTAGTTTTCAAACAGAAAAGAAGTGTGCCATATATGATAATGGATTCAATGAACCAGGAATTAGATAGCCTGAAATGAATAGGAGTTATTTCAAAAGTACGTTACTCTGAATGGGCTATACTCACAGTTTATATCAAGAAGAAAAACAAGCATACATGTGTCTGCGTGGATTTCTTGACAAGTTTGAATGAATGTCTGAAAACTTATGAAAATCCATTACCCAGTGCCGAAAAACATTTTTGCAAAGCTAAATGGCAGTAAAGTATTTTCAAAGCTAGACTTGTTCAATGCATACTTAGAAGTTATGGTCAATGAAGGAACTTTGAAGTTACTCTCAATTAACATTCATAGAGGTTTATATAGTTTTAACCATTTACATTTCAGATATAAAGTAGCACCGAGTGTATTCCAAAAAATAATGGATAATATGTTGAGTGAACTGAATTTTGCTATGGTGTATTTAGACGACATCCTTACAAAAAGTGAAGCATTTGAGCAGCACAGGCTACATGTGAAAGAAGTATTTTAAAAAATTGGTGAATTTGGGTTCAATCTCAGCATGGATAAATGCAAATTTTATGTGTCAAAAATTAAATACTTGAAGCAAATTAACAATGCAAAAGGTTGAAGACCTGGCCTAGAAAGATCTAGTGTGATTCAAAATACGCCTGCCTCTACAAATATTGCAAAATTACAAGTGTTTTTGGGCTTAACAAACTATTATCAAGTGTATACAAATAATATCCCTGGTTTGCGTGCCCCACTAAAGGAACTATTGAAAAAAAAAAAGAAAAAATGGAATTGGACAGAGAAAATGCCAGGAAGCTTTCCAAAAAATAAAAGACATGCTGACATCAGAACTATTCCCACACATTTTAACCCAAAGGCGAAGTTAATTCTTGCAAGTGATGCGAGTAATGTTGGTATTGGTGCTGTGCTTTTATATGAAGACAAATTAGGAAGCCAAAGGTTGCTCAAGCAAGTAGAAGATTAATTACAGATGAAAAAAATTACAGTCAAATTGAAAAAGAGGGTTTATCAATAATATTTGTGATCAAGAAATTTCACAAATTTATTCAAAGTCAATGATTTTTATTACAGACAGATAATAATCTGCTTATTTCAATTTTGGGGTCTAAAAAAGGAATACCTGCCCATACAGCAAATAGATTGCAGCATTGGGGTACTATTTTGCTAAACTACGATTTTCAGATGGAATATATACTTTCAAAACAGTTGGAGCATGCTAACAGTCTTTCAAGGCTGATACTGAAATACTTGCAAGCTGTTAGAAGATGCAGTATTTGCAGCTATGAAGGTCAAAAATGAAATAAAAGGAGCGTTGGTTAACACAGTACTGGTGACAATGGAAGAAATAAAAGTAAAGTCAGAAACATGACTTTATAAAGAAAATGAAAATCATAGTAGTAATCCTAGTCAAGTAAGAACATTAAGTTTATAAGTTCCAAAACTGTCCAGCAAGACACATAGCATAACGGTTATAGGTGTTGGTTTCCTAAGTTTCTAAGGAGACAATCATCTGGAGGTTGCAAGTTCAATCCTGACTGCAGGCGAGTAATAATACAGGAATTCTTAACACTTGTACCTGGTTATAGCTAACAGAATCAGAACATGCACCCCCCCCCCGTAGATTCAATAAAGGACATAGTTCAAAGTTCCATGTAGGTTCCTGAGTTTGCCAAACACCTGAAGAAGGCTGGAGGACATATCAGCTGAAACGTTGTGGAAATAACAATAAAGATGAAGACAATAGTCCGAAAACCCTAAATGATAAAAATCATCAAGCTTCCTTTCCGAAATTTAGACAGAAAATGAAAAGTCAAGTGAGATCCAAACAGAAGAATAAAATAAATCTGCCTGGATGCAATTATTACTCCACCTGCGACAGATTTTATTATATGCAGTGGTTATTCATTTTTTACTGCAAAAGAGAATACTAAGTGAATTCTATTCAGGGTATCCAGAGATGGCTAGAATAAAGTCTCTCATAAGATATTATGCATTTTGGCCGGGTGTGGACAAAGACATAGAAAAGACTGCAAGAAACTATATAGGTTGTGCTCGAGCAGCAAAGTCACCCCTAATAAAGTCAAACACATGGCCAAAAGAAGATGCGCCATGGGCTAGGTTGCATATTGACTTTGTGGGACCATTTAATGGGTCACATTATTTGGTTGTGGTGGATAGTTTTAGTAAATGGAGAGAAATTTTTAAGTGCAGAAAACTGACTTCTACAGTGACAATTAATTTCTTGCATGAACTGTTTACTAAGTATGGTTTGTCAGACAAAATATTTCTGATAATGCATGTCAGTTCACTGCAGATGAATTCAGAAAGTTTTGTGAAGCTTTCACTATCAAGCATATTACCACTTCGGCATATCACCATAGGAGTAATGGTCAGGTGGAAAGGTTCTTAGATACCTTCAAAAGGGCTAAAAAATAATCAGGAGTTGTGAATAATGAGGAGAAAATAATATAGCAATTCTTGCAGGTGTATCAGGTGATACTTAATAGAAGTACTATGTTGAACATGTCTCCTGCTGAGCTAATGTTTGCCAGGAAAATAAAAACTGTTTTTGAGAAGTTGTTACCGATACAAAAAATAAAGTGCTGCAACAAGCCTGACTATAAAACCAAGGCATTTAATGTTGGAGACAAGGTGTTTTTCAAGTTGTATTGGAAGGGTAAATGTTTTTGGCAAGCTGGAATGATCATGAAAAGGATTGGACAATTTGTTCACATGGTATGCGGCCCAAAATGGGAAAATGAGTGTCATATTAATCAGCTGCAACAAAGATATGTTGAACACCAGATTAGATAAGAAGTTCAGATGGAGGTGCCAATCCCACAAAGCATAACTATTGAAAAAAGATGTTCAACAAAAAGGAAAAGAAATCATACAGATTTGTTGGACATTAACTGTAAAAGAAAAAAGTATATTTCCAATACCAGACATTGGCATGATGGTTAGAGTGTTCACTGGTGCTCTGGGAGAGTTGGGTTCAATCCCAGGTCGAGTCATACCAAAGACTCAAAAAATGGTACTTGATGCCTCTTTGCTTAACACTCAGCATTATAAGTAATGGATCAAGGATAAAGTAGAGCAATCCAAGGAAAGGAGTAGCACCCTGCCCTACACCTAGGTGTAGTAGCTATTGAAAAGGGAGCCTTCAGGTCACTCTTGACTAAGGTCACCAACTTTACTTACTTTTTTATATTTCCAGTAAGAAATAAAACTCAAGGAGGAGGTGTTGTAGATTAGCCTATTGTACTTTTTCTGGGAGTAATGAAACTGGTCCATTACTACTTGTTTACTGCTGTTTAGGAAAGTGCCATGAACCATCTGTGTAATACCCATTCTTAGTACACTGCTAGGAACTACTAATTCTTATGTACTCGTATACTGAATATTCTAGGTTCCGGTATACAACAATACTTTTGCTCAGTGTATGAGAAGAGACAATTGTGGCAGGACAAATCATGGTTGCTTCACTATGAAAATATGCCTGCTTACAATGCCCTGAGCATCTTGAAGTTATAGGGTGAGGTGAACATTGCCGTACTAAAACAAACTCCCTATTCACCTGATCTTCTTCCAAGTGACTTTTTCCTTTCTTTCCTCATCATCAAGGGGCCCATTTTGAAGGCTTGGAGACCATCAAGTGAAGCCATAACAACAGAGCTGAAGGGCATTCCAGAAGAATCCTTCCAGTAATGCATAGAAGAATGGGAAAGTGCACAGACTCAAGAGGGGTTCCTTTGAAGGGGAAACTATGTAGTTTGTTGTTTGGAATTGAAATAGATTTTTTGTGCCAACAGTCCTGTTACTTTTCAGAAACACCTTATATATAAATACATATGCACATGCAAAGTACACACACACACACATATATATATATATATACACACACAAGAATGTTTTCTTCTCAACCATTTTCCAATAGCTACAGGCAAACAGATAAATTTATATCTTTTTCAAGAGAAATGGATCAGCCATATCCAAAATTTCAACTTGGGTTGCTGATTCCATTTTCTACCATGATAACAGTTACAATAATAATGGCTCTCTCTCTCTCTCTCTATATATATATATATATATATATATATATACACACACACACACAATATACATGCAAAACATACACATACATATATACATGAAAAGCATACACAAAAATATACATGCATAATATGCACAAACACATACTCATAAAATTTATATATCTAAAGAAAATGTTTTCTACTTTGTTCAATGTATATGACTTACTCAACAAAATTCCAGTCAGTATATAATTCTCTAAAACAATTTAATGCCAAAAAATGAAGGCGAGGGAATAGATATAGAAATATTCTAAAAATTATGTCAAAAGAAAAGGAAACCTTACTATGACTATAACAAGTCTTTATTTTTTGGAAGACTGTTATCAAGAAAATGGATTTTTTTTTTCAAAGAAGGTAGGCTGGCATTTTATAAAATCATTTCTACAGTATATAGAATGAGGAAAGAGAAGTGAAAGGAGAAAAATGAGTACAAAAGAACTTGAGAAAGAGAAAAAGGTTTACAATAAAGGTTTTTAAAAAAGTATCAAAAAATAAAAATAGAATATAAGAAATAAGAAATGAGAAAAAAGATAAAATTAGATCAGGGACAAAAAAGAAAAAAGATTGGGAAGGAAGAAAAAAGAAAAAAATATGGAGAAAGAAAGGGTGAAAAAAATTAAAGGAAATGAAGAACGATATAAGACTTTGAAAAATAAGGAGGATGAATAAAAATGAAAGAAAAAGGAAAAAAAAACAGACAATCAAGAAACATTAATTCTTTTTATTAAAGTAAAACTGAGTAAATGAAAAAAAAAAGGGAATGGAAGGAAATAACTGAAAAAGAAAATACATTGTACATCATATTCTATCTTTAAAAAAGTTTTGATTTATCTTTAAAATGTCTTCTAGCAATACTTTGATTTGATTAGAGTAGTTTGGGATGGAAAAGGGTGATACAAAAATGACTGCATTTATATCTAAATAGAACATAGTAGATTGGGAAGGATTGGATCAGAAAGTGAAAACCACAATAAATAAAAGTCAATAAACAGGAAGAAGCAGAAGAGAGAGTGAGAAAAAGCACAAAACTGAGAAGGAGAAAGATAAGGAGAAAGAGAAGAAGCAAAAAGAGAATGGGGAAGAGAGAAAAGAACACAAGCAAAAAAGTGAGTGGGAAAAAGCAAAAGAGAAGAGAAAGAGCACAAGCAAAAGGAAGAGAGGGAGAAAAAGCATGAGTAAAAGGTAGAGAGGGAGAAAGAGCACAAGTGAAAGCGAGTGAGAGAGAAAAAGAGAAGAAGCAAAGAGAGGGAGGGAGGGAGTGAGGGAGAAAGAGTACAAACACAAAGGTGAGTGGGAGAAAAAGAGATGCAAATAAAAAGAGGTTAAAATAATAAAAACTTTTGAGTGAATGTAATTAATTTTCTTCAAAGATATTTTAATATATAAAAATTACAAAGTATCATATATATATATATATATATATATATAAGCGTGTGTGAAAAATAAATGATGAAACATTCAATTACTACAAACGTAATTCACTTACATTAATTAAAAATACTAAAATTTTGATTTGCACAATTCAATCTGTTAAAAGCAAAATGTGTGTGTGTGTGTGTGTGTGTGTATATATATATATATATGAAAATAAATCAAAATCAAGAATATAACAAAACACATTAAACTTGAAGGGAAAAAGTTCATTTTTTACTTCTAAGGTCGACTTTTATATTAGAGTTGATGACAAGACTGTTGTTGTTTGTAAACATAGTGACAGGCAGAGAATCAGTCCAAGGAATATTTTAAGAAAGAGAACCACTCTGCAACATGGTGAAAATAAATGGATTGGATGAGAAGTTGAAGAGAAAAAAAGTTCAAACAGAAATTAGAAAAAAAAATCAAGAGCAGAGAATGTAAAAAAATATCTAAAGAATACATTTCTCCCTTTTTATCTTTCTCTCAAAAATTCATAATAGAAAAAATAATAAAAGAAAAGATAAAGAACAAATTTCATTAAAAGTTAAAACTGAACTTGTTAACGAAAGATGGAGTAAAAAGGGAAACCAATAGGAAAGGTGGGGAGGCTGACTCAATTTCCCTTTCAAATTGTTGGTATTTTCTTCTCAATATTTATAAAAAAAAGGTGCTTGTTCAAATATTTTACTGAGATTTACTGGCTCATTCATAATTCAGAATAAATACTGGTGAAAATTCTTTGAAAACAAAATGAAAGAAAAAATTAAATTTACAAACTAAAGATTAAAAAAAAAAAAATCAACAAAAAGCAGAAAAAGAAATTCTATAAAAAAATCCAGCTTTTCATTTGAAAACTTTTTGGTAATTTTTTATAATACATACAATGAATTTTAAAAAAGATAAATAGTTTTGAGAAATTTATATCATAAAAAAATAAGACCAAAGATTTAATAAAAAAAAAAAACAATACATTAAAACTTTCTTAAAGAAACATAAAACCAACCCTTAAAGAAACTATTCTAAACTAAAAAAATTTAATTTAAAAAAAAGTAACTAACAACGGGTGAAAAACATAAAGAGAAAATGAAGACTTTTTGAAAATAACTTCAAATATTCTATTTAATTGCTGAATAATTAATAGCAAACATTCTATATTACATTAGTATCTACATACCTATAAATGTAGGTGTTTTTCACAGGAGAAAAGGAGGAGGAATAATAATATCATCATCATCTCCATAAAAAAAGGAAAAAATGATAGAAAGACAGATCAACAACACCACTGCTTTCTGACCCTCCCCATCTGATGCATCATTTTTTACTACACCACTCATGAGTGACATTATTTTTCTCTCAACAACTTGACACAATTTCAGATTCTTTTCTTTTGGGTTGATTTGTAGTATTTCCTTAATACATTTGTTAATTTTTATAAAAAGATGCAAAGAACAATAGAGAATTAAAAATAAACAATGAATTAAATGAAAATGAAAAAAAGAGTAGTATTTATAATATTTTTAGGCACATGTCAAAGTAAAAGTTGTGCAATTCAATAGTGAATAAAGCCAGGATATTAAAAGAGGATCTACTTTTATTAAAAATATTGTTTATCTAAAGTTATGAATAAAATATTCTTTTTAATAATTTTATATATTTGCTATAATAGAATATATGAATAAAATATTCTTTTCAAATATATATCTCCACAAATTACTACACAATGAGTACTCAATAAACCATGAAAATCCAAATATGAGAACATGAACCAAGAAATATGTGGATACAAGTAAATGAGAGAGAGAGAGAGAGAGAGAGAGAGAATGCATATGTATCAATGTAAATGACTAATATGGAAAGAAAAAGATAAAGAGAAAAGGTTGATATTCAGTACAAATATATTGTTATTAAATATCTTGTTTCTCTAATATTTCAGTGGATCCAATCTGTCAAATGGGTTAGATTCCAAATATTAAATTGGTTATGACATTTAGAAATTGAATTCAGTGAGTCACAAATTTTGAATCTTGAGTTTTTTAAATACTATTATCTTTTTTTACCTGGAAATCCTACTATACTGTTCCAGATAGTTCATGAGAAAAATTTATTGATCATCTGTGTGACATTTGAGAGAGAGAAAAAAAGACAAAAAAATTTCCAAGAAAGATAGATTAAACGACTACTATTAATGTGTTAATTGCTAATATGAGCAAAATGAGTAAGAAATGATAAAAGAAAAAAAAAAAAAGAAATTACAAGTGAAAATGAAAAAGTTTAACTTTGTGCAACAAAACAGAAAGTAACGTAGAGAATTTCAGAAATTTGTGTTAAATAAGAAATAAATGAGTATAATATGAAAAAATTTATGAAAAATTAAACAAACACTTTTTAAAAACGTAAAGAAATCTTGAATTGCATTCTTTGATCAATAAAAATAAACCAAGAACAAGATTTTGGCACTAAAAATTTCCATATTCAAATAAGATTTTAGAGAATTTTTATTTAAAAAAAAAAAAGATGATGTGCTTTATTATTTAACAGAAACAGAAAAGTTATGTTTGTTTTAAAATGATAACTATTCACTTTGGAAAAAGCTAAGTGAGCTACTGATATATTGAAAGCATCATTATATATCATATATAAAGAGGGAGTGAGAAATGGGAAAAGGAAGGAGAGAGATTAAAGATACTTAGCAAGTTATCTTCTGAAGTTCTTGAATAAAGTGATTCCTTTAAACAAGTATTTTTTATCTTTGTGTTTTTTTTTCAACCATTTCTATTTCACTTGTTCTCTAGTAATCAACTGTTTCCAGTAGATGGGTCACACTTTGGCCGGCCGTGGTATCAACGGCACGGATCTGGTCAGGTGTGTCTCGTCTCTGAAAATACCTCAAGCCTCAGGGTACCTGAGGCGCCTCATTTTAGGAGAATGCTGACGGGGCCTGAAGTATTTTTGGGAATGCCAGGCGCGTCTGGGCTACGACCCTGCACCTGGACCCACCTTAAAAAAGGACTTGTGCCACACTCGTCTGGTTGGTGGGATGGTTGACAGATACCGTTGATACTAACACAAGATTATAACACTCCATCACATGATTCTATTAGAATATTATACTTGAGAAATAAGAAAAAAAAGAGGAAAGTACTTAAAGTACACAAGAAAGACGAAAGAATGAAATTAGGTAAAATGTATTAATAACCTTAAATATGTTGATAATTGTTTTCATTAACATCAAGGGTTACAAGACATAGGATTAATTCTTTTTTTTTTTTCTAAATCTTTGCTTCATTTTAAATTTTAGTTTAATAAGTATTAAATATAAACAAGAAAATTCAGAACAGTGTTTTTAATATTTTATGAGTACAATGTAAAATTACTAAAATATTGCTATCATTTTTTGACAGTATAAGTAGTCACATAAATATCAATTGCAATGAATGTTAGAGTCTTAGTGAAATGTGCCAAGTCGTTTTTGAGTTGTTTTATAGATACAAATAGTATCTCTTGATGCAGAAGACATGTGTATCCAACAGTTCAGTTAAAGGTGTGAATTGCTATACTACTTGCACCACTGATTTTGCTTAGAGTAGTGAAGCACAAATTCCCTAACAAGTATTGAATTTAGAGTTTTTCTTTCGAGACTAGTTGCCTTACCAAAGCAAAAGAACCCAGTCTGCCCTATTATTTACCCATAGTTGAGAGGAGAAGAAAAAATTCATGCTTTTCTCAAGGATATTAACATAAATTGAAATGCAAATAGCCTTGTCCAAAATTTAAATTCAGCTCATTAAGTCCATTTTCTTTAATTACAACCATTGCACTACATGCAACTACACATACATGATAAAATTGAATTCATTTTGTTATATATTATCCATGAATATCCTCAACTTAATGAAAATAATAAAAATTTGTGGTACTAAAACAACAAACTAACAATTGCTGTAAATGTTAAAAGTGATGACCAAATTTCTATAAAAACTTTTCAGGTGAAGGAAAAAGATTCCAATTTTAAAAATCTATCAAAAATGAAAAAAATTACTTGATTTTAATAAATTTTTTTGTACTCTGGATCAAGTTTTATTAAAAGAAGTTTTACTAAAATATAAGTAAGCAAACAAAACTGAAATGTTGCCAAGAAAAGCAACATTTTGTTTTAATTTCCAAAATTAGGTTTCCAAATGGATCCAGGCTTTACTTTCTTTTCATTATCATCATCATCATCATGTCGCGCCGCCAGCACGGATATCCCTGACCCTCTCTCGCCACTTCTCCCTATCATTCATCGCCTCCGGCAGGTCTTCAGGACAACATCCTGTGTCCTCACATAGTTGCTGTATGTAAGTTCGTGCTGGTCGTCCTGCTTTTGCACATCCATATGTGGGGGTCCACAGGAGTACATCGCTTATGAGCTCGTCCTTGCTTCTCCAGCAGTGTCCTGCGTGTCTGGTTCGTCTAACTTGTATAGTTTTCGTGATGGGGGGCAAGTGTCCGTATAGTTGGTGTCTTGTGGGGTGTTGTCGCCAGGACTTGTTCAATACTGCTCTCAACATTCTTGTGTAATTTCCGTCTAGTTTCCTCTCCAGCCGCTTAGTTAGCGTCCATGTGGTGCATCCATATAGCAGTATCGACACAACCGCTGCCTTGAAGAAACTGCGTTTCATTTTATCGGTTAGGTCCAACTTCCATATGATCGAGAGCCTATCGATAGCTGTCCATGCCTTCGTCAGTCGTGTGTCGATGTCTTTTTAGGTTGATGTGACGCTACTTCCTAGGTAGGTGAATTTGTCTACTAGTTTCAGAGAGGCTCTATCTAGTGTGGCAATGTTGCCCATTTGGTTGTAACACATATATTCAGTTTTGTGTGCATTGACATGGAGGCCAATGCCAGCTAAAGGTCAAAATAATTTATTTCTCTAGAGAGCCATATTATGATTAAAATCAATACAAGGAAAATATCACTAGAGATTTATAGATACTTTAACATAGGTATGAGCAAATTGCTATTAAAATTTTTCTGAAGAAAAAAATTAATTTCTGATATGCTCTGACTAATATTTTGAAATAGAATAAAATTATTAAAAATAACAACAAAAACTGGCTATAGGCAAAATAATAATTTTAGGAAGAGTTGAAACTCTCCAAAGGTAGAAGGGAAGGTGTAGGAGATAAGAGAAAACTCAAGCAATAACTACCATAATGATAAATATTTGAGGCATTCCCAAAAGAGAAATGCTAATAAGACTGGAAAATTTCTGGAACTACCCACATGAGTTGCCTTGTTTTTTGCCTCAGATTGGAATCTGCTTTCATGGAAATATGGATAAATAGAAACTTCACTCAAGAATAGATCTTTAACATATGTAAAGTGAAGAGAAAGTCACTCATCGCTTGCAAGATTAGCATCCTAAAGATGG
Organism: Sepioteuthis lessoniana; assembly: GCA_963585895.1. Taxonomy (NCBI): domain Eukaryota; kingdom Metazoa; phylum Mollusca; class Cephalopoda; order Myopsida; family Loliginidae; genus Sepioteuthis; species Sepioteuthis lessoniana. The sequence continues at coordinate 24,618,741 of OY757941.1, forward strand.
CTCTACAACAATTGACGATGTTTTTATGTTCATAAGTTTTAAAACAGTTGCTGTTACTTAGCTTTTTGATATTTGTTTTCCACCAAGCTAAAAAAAAATTTTTTTAAATATTATCTAATCTTAAAAATTTGCTTTGAAATATTAAAACAGTACATTGATTCAGATGATAGCCGCTAAGTATTTTGAAAAAGAAAATTGCTGTTGATTCTTATGTAACCTTTTCATATATTTCATATATCTCCAAAACATTTGGAAAAAGGATTATATGGCCCACAGTCACAGATAAGAGTGATCAATAATCGTCCAAATAAATTAAAAACCAATTCAATTTCCATTTTTTTTCTTTCCTATGTTGCGTAAACGGTAGGGTGTATCAGAAACTGATCATCTCTGATAGGGTCTGCAGGAGGAGGGGAGTATGATGTTGGAAGACCCGAAACTCTCCAAGGAACCAAGCAAAACATCACTGACGACACCCTCTGGCGCTAAATGCATTAAGGCGTATATTTAAAATATTTTTATCTGCAAAACAGTGACGACCAGGAAGAGAGTGGTTGACTAGTTAGGAAAAGACTACTTGACAAATTGGAAAGACAATTGACGGTGAGGAGAGACCACAACAGGAAGCATGTCAGGGTTGGCAACCCGATGTGTGGATGTCAAAATAACACTATGGATAGAAATATGTGAAATCCCAAGGGGAGCCCGAGAAGAGAGGAGAATGAGATCCCCATTAGGACAGATCAATCAAAAACAAACCAAGCCTTCGGTCCATGGACCATGACGACGATATGCCCATGTGAAAAAAAATGTAAAAATATATGAGGGTTAAAAATATATCAGGCTCGGATGAAGTGTCAGGTGGAATCAAGCCAGATGCAGCACGTGGAAATTCTTCCCGGTGAGATGCAGGGCCAGGAAGTCTACCACAGCACCCAGTCCCTCCAAGATGAGGTTCAAGATTAACCAAGTACACCCAAAACATTTGGAAAAAGGATTAAATGGCCTGCGGCAACAGATAAGAGCGATTAATAATCATCCAAATAAATTAAAAGCCAATTCAATTTCCGTTTTTTTTTTCTTTCATATGTTGCATGAATGGTAGGATGTATCAGAGACTGATCATCTCTGTTAGGGTCTGCAGGGGGAGAGGAGTATGATGTTGGAAGACCCGAAACTCTCCAAGGAAACAAATCTGATAAACAACATTATTCTTAATTTTGTTTTTTTTAGAATTTTTAAAATTTCAAATATAACAATGTTTTAGTGCTACTCTTATCAAATTTATAATGTTAGAACATGGAATATTGGAAATCAATTTTTTAAAACTTTATTCAAAATCCATCATTCTTTTACAATTAGCTTTCTGCAAAATGGACATATGCATAATTCCAAGAGATGGCACATTTTACTCAACAACTGACATTTCCTTTTTTTTTTTCTAAATTAATGGAAAGAGTAGAGCTTAAATTAAACCATTTTTCTTTCTTGAATTTAAAAAAAAATCATTTAACAAAGAACAAGGAAACATGCTGCTTGTTAAAAATCAGAATATCAAATAAGTGTTTTATAATGAATTAACACTCATTTAATATTTTTATCATTTGTCCTTTAAATAAAATAATCCCACCTACCTTATTGGATAACAGCAACCAGGGTTGTTGGTGATATATCAGTGAAAAAATGTCAGAACACTTACCTGAAGATAGAGAAAAATTCAACAGACAAGTAGAAATTTGTTGATACATTTTTAATCTAAACACAAAAAGATAAAAAAAGACAAGTGGAGATGAAAATGGCAAAGTGCAATAAATATTTACATATTATGAATATGTTAGACATTCTGCTCAACTTTAATAGTCCACTCTTTTCAATCATATCAGAAAATGCATGTATTTTTAAAGCCTTTTTTGTTTTGAAGATAATAAAAACATTTACTTCATCTAGATTTATTTGTAAGGTCAACATATATAGTTCAGATTATTTAGTTTGGTTGTGTTTTATGGTATATCAACCCCTATGGATTATTTAATGCCAAATCCTGTTTATGCATATGATTTGTAAGCACATAGTTTGTACATAACATTATCTTTAAACAAGCCAGAATTCATTTGTTTGCACACAGTTAAAAGATGTACTGCTAGATAACATTAATAATTATATCTAATATTAATCATTTATTTGTACACTATTAAATGGTTTCAAGTATAGTATTTTAACATTAGTAATTCTCTTTATCAAATATACCTATCTAATACAGACAATTTGAACACAGCTGTATGGTTTCAAATAAATAATAATGATAATAATTTTCAATAAATGATCAAACAGTTCCATTTGACACATGGAGGAGACCCTAACAGGCGCTACCGCTCTGGATCAGATTGGACCTGGGAGTAATGGTAATGAGAGGGTACTCTACATTGCCCTAACTCCAAGACTGGAGCCTCACCATCAAATGTAGCTTGATGTCATACCCAGGACATGATTTCAAGTATTACTATTTAACACAAATAATTCTAATTAATATTAATGATTTGTTTGTACACAATTTAAATGGTTTTAGGTACTACTATCTCAATGAAGTTGACCCTCAGCCACCACCTTCTTGCACCTTTAAGATAAAGGTACTTGTTTGCCACAGGAGTAATTTGAAGAATACATTTGAGACAATCATATGTTGACTTGATCAGCTGATTGATCAGATCAAACCTCATTGACCACCCATCTTGTCCAGTAAGTGCCTAAGTGGTAATTTACTAAGCTTTTTGCTTAGATGTGGCACAAGGCCATATGAAAGGGGCACCCAATGAGACACGAACTCACTCGTGTAGGTTTGCTAGTCGAGCTTGCTAACCATTACACCACCAAAGGCGCCTAGTAAGTGCCTAAGTGGAGTGTTGTAAGTCACATAACCACTTTGGCTGCTGGGTCACAGATAGCTTTGTGATGTGGTATGCTACAGAGAGAGGGAAGGAGAGGTCAATTCCCTTACCCTTCTTTATTTGAATCAACAGGCATTAAGACTGGCCATTAAAATGATAGGGGAAAGAAGGTCAAGCTATGAGCACTCTGTGACCTGTAGTCTGTTGAATGAAAGAAGTCTAGTGACTTGACCTGATGAGGTGGTGGAAGAAGAAAATCAAATGATTGGCCCACAGGCTCTTGGCGCCAAAAAGACCAGCATGTGTTAGAGAAATTTGAAAGGGAATTTTAGTTTGGACAGAAGACAGCATGTTGAATTTAACCAGCTCAGGGAAAGTCACTCACCCGTAAAAAGGAGAAAAAGAAATCTGAACATTGAAAACCCATCAAAGATAAGTACAACTCAAACCATTTTCCTTTTACAATTCTTAAGTATTGGAAAGTTATATGAATTCAAAGAAAGAGAGACTGTAAAGGTTCTATTTTACCAATAATTAAATTTATTGAATGATCACAACTACAAGCATCAGTCCGGTGACTTAGACACTTTTACTCAAGTAAGAGAAAAAGAAAAAAAAAAAAGAGAAAGAAGAAAAAAGGACTGTTGAGAGACATCTTTATTTGATGCTATCCTGTTGGCTTAACATTTTGTTATATTTTAACAAGAAAAGAGAAAAGAAAAAAGAACTGTTCCTTAAATCTCATCATTATTTGTCTGGTTGTCGCATATTAAAATTTTGTTATATTTCAAATGCACCCTCGCGTTGAAATCTTTTGGTTGTGTTATTTCCTCTGTCGATTTGACTTCTTTTGCATGTATCTTGTCTTAGCCTCATACCGCTTTCATTGATTCTCACTAAACGTCTTATTGCCTCCTTAAAACATTACAAGAGAATTCTGTCTACAGTTAATATTATCTAACCTAGAAATTCGTTCTTCCATGATCTGAGGGGGTAGGAAGGACTTGGTGGTGTATGTGAAAGTGAATTGGCACCCCCTTACCAACGTCTGAGGTCAGTTTAGCCCCTAATTAACCTCCACATTATTTGTCTGTTTATCATATGCCCGAAATAGGAGTCTTGACTGGTATTTATTTTGTAGAGTGCCAAGTGCCAAACCACCCTTGACGTTACATGCGCATAAAATGGGCTCTCGCCCTGGGATAATTATTTATGCAACGTCACAGCTTAACTACCAGGATTCTGTCTTCAAACATTACAGGTTGCTGTCCTAATGGGGATCTCATTCTCCTCTCTTCTCGGGCTCCCCTTGGGATTTCACATATTTCTATCCATAGTGTTATTTTGACATCCACACATCGGGTTGCCAACCCTGACATGCTTCCTTTTGTGGTCTCTCCTCACCGTCAATTGTCTTACCCTTCTGTAGAAGTAGAGTCAACATATTTTACAGCGCCAGCCAAGAGTGCAGTCTATAGTTTAAAACAGCATCACTAAATATAACATACTCTGGGAGATACATTTTCTATTTGTTGTTTTACGTCTCTCTTTATAATGAATATACAATCTTATGCCATTAACATGAATATATATTTTTCATTCTAAAAAAATAAATGATATTGAATAAGACACACAAAGAATAAGTCTACAGCCTAATTATAAAAAGAAATATTTATTTTACACAACAAATATTTTAGACATTGTTTCCTTTAATGTTAATGCATTTAATTTAATGGTGAACCTCAAAAACGTTCTATAAGAATTTATTTCTAACAACAAAACAAAACAAAATTATGTGTAACTATTAATTTTAGGGAGAAAGGAGAAGTGATCCTTGACAATAAGGCATTAAAAGCGGCCTCCCACTATTCATCGGCAGCTAAAACTAATCATCAGTGCAAACTCAGAAGCCAAACTGTTAAGGCAGGAAAAAATAGCCAGCAGATGGATTTTGTCTCTCACTTCTTGAATAGATGAAAAGTATTCAAATATGCAAGGAGCTTTCTGAGAAATTCAACTAAAAGTCAACCTAAAGACAGCTTTACTGAAACTCAAAATTAAAATGAAAGCTAAAAATTCAAGCTGAGAATTCTATGAAAAGACAATTTTCAGAAGACTCAACTAAATTAAACAAAAGCAGAAAATTGAACTGACTATTCAATGAAACCGCATAATTACTTAATTAAAAAAACTTTGTTTTTCAGACACTCTCTTTCAGCTAAGTCCCACAAATTATACCAAATTTTGCAATGTTTTATCCTTGCCATCTTTTCTTTCCTGTTTCTTTTGTATAAAATTTGTTTCTAAAACTTTGTTTTCTGTATTATCTTTTGGAATCAGCATCAGAGTTAAAAAACTGCAGAACTTATTGTTTAAAATTACCAATTAAAGCCTCCTAAAAACATACCCTTATACAGCAAAATTGGTAATTTTATTGTCATTCCCTTTATATTAAAATTTGATACTTTAATTCTTTTAATTCATCCAACATTATGCAGTAAAAATTTGCATTTATATATATATATATATTATATTATATGTTTGTGTGTGTGTGAGACATGCATATAAAAAGTTTGAAATATGTACAACATTGTTTTGACTATCCAGCTGAAGTTCATGTTCACCACTCAGTGTCTTGACATTATCATTTGATCAGTTAATTCAAATCTTATATCCCTAATTTAATGTTTGATTGCTGGGCTCATGTACACTGACTGGAAAGTTGTGAATATGAGAAAAATTATATGATGAGGCTGCATTTTCATTTGGTATCCCATATGGTGACAGAAAAACCAAATAAACCAGATGGTATTATAAAGTTAAAGAATTCTGCATGAGTGCTAATGATGTTTTTGCCCAAAAACCATACTTGACTCCAGAGTTATCATTCAATGAAGGTTTTGTTGGTAGTAGAGCTGTCATTTTTTGTAGCAGTAATGTGGAGAGAATTAAAATGGCTTCTGTGAAAGCACTCAATAAAATTCATGCATTAAGACAAATCTGATGCAGTTTTATTATGTTTTAAAAAAAGTAAAAAAACAAGCAATTTTAAATGCATTGCTTTCTAATGATGATTAAAGAATTTACTGAAACCAATATTTTATTCGCCATAGATAATATTGCATTTAAATATATCCCTGTCTTTTGATTGAAAAATTGAATATTTATTAAATGCATTCACCAATTTCAAACGTTTTCAAGCTTAGATTTTTTTCTTCTGTATCATAACCCCATTTAAATGCAAATGCTACACTTATTCTTTTTTCTTTTGTAAACTTTATAAATAATTTACTGTACACACAATTTAAATCACCTTTCATCAAGAAAAAACTGATATGCATTAAAGGGCACAGTTATCTCCCTTATAGTTTTTTGCCTCCATAAAGTCATGTTACAGAAATGAACTGTTTATAAAAATTGCACTTTCATCTTGAGGTGGTGGAGTAGCAGTTTCATTTTGTGGGTTGTATACTGGAAAACCAATTCTGCTCTACTCACTGTTGTCAGTTTTTGATCAATATTGCTTCATGATATAAATACACATTTTTAAGTTCATGAATGCCACTACTATTTTTCAGGTCAAAGAAAAAAGGTTTCAAAGGGAAATTGTAGTAAATATACAATACTCACTTAAGAACAGGTTAATGTATAGATTTTTTTTATTGCTTTAATTGTATTTATTGTAAATGAATTTTAAAAAATTAAAAAGGTTATTTTTAAAACTAGATTATAATAGAAAAGTAATGCAAATAATCAATTATTTACTCTTAGTGAAAAGATTTGATGTCAGTGAAGGAACTTATGAAAATCAAGAGCAGTAACTTTAAAGCTGAGTCTATTTATCAAAAAAAAAACAAAAAACAAAAAAAAACTCTTATCAGAAGCAGCAGAGATGTGACAATGTCATGTGATAATGCCATTGAATCAAAAAAAAAAAAAAAACTTATGCAGAAGTTCAAAGGAACACTGGACTATGGTCATTTCAATCATGTTTTCTACTTGAATACAGGGAAAAAAACATACAAGAAAATCACAAGTAAATAAGATAATTCTTTTTATGAATACACATCCATATATTTATATCAAAAACACATCCTGGTAAAATATCTAAAACTCCTTTAGTTCATATCTTAGAGAGAATCCTCTAGATAAATAACCAAGAGCACTTACAAACTTACATTAACCTTTGTTAAATAGTTTACTTCTATTATCATTAAACATAAGAAACTCATGTTCATATCTTTGTTGTATAACTTTTTATCCATGTCTTACAATAAATCTTAACTTTGATGACTAGTCATGTCCCAAATTTAAATGATTAAAATGCTATCATAACAGAATACAAATCCAAAACCTGAAATACATAATCTCTCACTTTACAATCAACCTAGTTCTATAAGAATTTCGAGGAAGAAGATAAAAAAGACACTTGCATTTATGTTGTTGATATATTTCTTTATTTATTGTTTCCCAATAAAAAAAACTCCAGTATAAACATTCGACTTCAATAAATCAGAAACTTAAACAAACATAGGAAATCAAATTTTAAATCTATTTTCTTAAATAAAAACAACTCAAGAATTTTTTATGAGGATTCAATAAGAAAAAGCAGCAGAGTAAGTCATGTTTCCTCATTAAAAACAAAATTATTTTTAGTTTATACATAATGTAACAAATAGCTCAATCCATCAAATCTTTTTAGTTCGTGAGTAAAAATGACATAAGAATTTATTTTATTTTTCATCTAAATGTTTAAATGCATATACATAAAGAGACTTTTTTGCAAATATATGTGATTATGCATATATATAACATTCATATTTGATAGATCTGTCTACACAGACAACCTCTGTAGTGTACACATTAGTAGTACTTGTTCATAAGCAGATGGTATATACTTAGAATTGTATAAAATGTGTTATAGTTATGTCTTATGTGTGTATTTATTGTACACTCATTCAAAAGTTTAATACCATGCATAATTTACAATGTGAAAATGGAAGTGCATTTGTTTCTGCACACAACAAAAATACACATCTTAGATGTATGTGTGTGTTTATAGATATGATCATTTTTAGGCTGCAAGGGAAAACCTATGATCTAGAAGACATTCTAATTTGAAAGATATAATATTTGATTTGATCTTTCTTCTTAAATAAAAAGGAAAGTCTCATAAGTATATTTTTTAACTAAACAATGTTTGTTATAGAATTTTTAAAAAATCATCTAATAAAAAAGGATGTTGGTAGTGATGAAAATAAAAAGAAATAGAAATAGAAAATGTTTATAATTTCTGTATGAACTGATTACAAGTCTGATTTTCTTTAACTCTTGTTTTTTCTATTTTTATCAGAATTTAGTGCAAAATGTTCAGAGTACAGTGAAAAACACATAAACATTGTGATTGTTATTGATTAGATTGAAATTTGAATTGTTTGTATTTTAGAGAAAATAGGAAATTACAAATTTAAGGAAGATGAAAAAAATTGAAAGAAAAGATAAAGGAGAACAAAAAAAAAAAAGGAATATAAAAGAATGTGAGGGAATAGAATAATTTAGATAGCAGGAACAGAAAAGGAGTCAAGTGAATCAAATGGAAGAAGGCAAAAAAGAGAGAGAGAGAGAGAGAAGAATTATAAAATTGGGACTTTGTGTATTGTAATGTATTCTAACTGATCAACATAAACAATCCAATTAAGATGCAAATGATATTTTTAATTTGATCAGAATCTGAGGAATTATCTTCATTTCATCCATTATTTTGTATGGAAAAAAAACTCACACTTTTAAAATCAAAAATATAAACAAAATTAGTTTTTAAATGATAGTGTTACTGTTATGGAGAATATATACATTATCAATAAAAGTTATATTTACAAGTACATTTATAGCTCAGATTACATTGTAGTGTATATACTTATGTATAGATCAAATTTTGAAGACCTAATTTTTAGGCAAAAATTGGCATCAACATAAATAATTTTGTAAGGTTGAACTTCAAACATAATGGGAAGGAGTACAAGCAATCCTTGGCTTCAAAATTTAAATTAATGATTTCATGATCATAAATCAAGAGTCAACCTATATACAAGTATATATAGCATGTAAGTATAAGCTGAGATTTTAATGTACAAATATATATGCATTCTCTTTCCAGATTACTGTATAAATCAATGTGCAAAATACAATTCTCTATTCATAATATCAGATTGGTTATGTTTAATGCTACAAGTTAAAACTGAAAAATTCTTGTTTCATCTTTTAATGTCATAGCTAGAGCTACCACCCACTTAAATCAAATACTTGTAAAATCTGTAATTTATCACAAAAACAAGTGTAAGGTTATTTTTCTGGTTAAGCCTAACTCACTTCAACTAAAAAAAAAAGTTTGTATTTATTAAATTTGATATAATGATTATCACCCTACATTAATTTTATATATGTTCATTATAATTATCAGATCTATACAAATATTTTGACTCGTTTTGCATTGTTTAATCAAAATATTTATAATAGGGAAAAACTTTAAAAACAAAAAAAAGGTCTTTTGTTTTATTAATTAAATCTTTCCCTATTTTTTTATTGCAATGATTCTGACAAATTAAAAAAAAAGTACTTAAAATATCAAGTTCTATAATCACAGATTTATTAAGCAAAGACATTGGTAATTGGTTTTGGGAGCACAAATAAACTCTATGTATAACATTTTGTGAACATAAAATAATGAAACTTTATAGAAATATAAAGTTTCATTATTTTTTGAAAAACTAAATACAAAATCTTTAAAATAGAATTAGTGTGGACATTTATATACATAACCTTTCTGGTAATTAACTTTAAGAAGAAGCATTAATATATCAAATATTGTTCAGATAACAGAATAAGTTCTTTACATTCTTGATGTTAATACCTTTTAGATGATTTTAGTTTTTTCTAGGAAAAAAAAGTTTCTGTTTTTCTCCTTGTAGATTATACACTTGATAAAGACTAAAGAAAGGATCAGCTAAAATGTGTAAACATTAAGAATATGAAAAAAGAAGTTCAAACAATATATGGTATTTTCTTTATTCACTTCAATCTTCTTGATATCTGTCAAAAAATTGAAGAAAGAGAGAAAAAAAAACTGTAGGAACAAGAGTAGATTCATACATGAAAATATAAGTTGTACTGAGAGAGAAATGTTTTACAACTGAAGACTAAACAAGTCTAATTGGTCAAATTCAAAATACTTCATTTCAAACCAATGATTTTTACAAATGTTCTTTAGGTCAACCTGTATTCCTTTCATATTGCAAGTATTATTTCATAAAACAATCCTAGAAATTACATGTAATTTTTTATTTATTTATTTATATTTCTTTTACAAAACAGGATCTGGTAAAATCTGTCTTTTAATCTATGAAATATACTATAAGCTTCATAACCAAAAATTACATTAATAGGTCACATGCTAGTGTTTTTCTGCTAATAAGTGTGAATGAAAAATTAAAAAAAAGATTCAGAAATATACGTAGATAAAAAATATATAAGAGAATTTAATACTTGGCTTTGGTTTGGATTTCTGGTAGGCTGGATGAATGATATTACTAAAAATACTACCTAGCTTCAATATGTATTTGATGAAAGAAAATGAAAAATAAATTAAAAGGAAATTTCTTTTTTTTCATTAAAACAAAAAAAATCAAACATGATCAAATAGAAAGATTTTTTTTTACAGATGAAACAAATCTATGAAGAAATAATATAAATGCATAACCTGGAATACAAAGACATTAAAGAGACCTGTACTAATGAAATATCTTTAATTCATCCTTTATACAACCAGGTGTCACTTCAGAATATTTCTAATACAAGATGTGTATCAGTTTTCCCAACACACAAATTATAAGAAACTTTTTACATTTTAAGTTTTATTTTCCATTTCTTACAATCCTTCATCAAGTCTTTATCCAAGACCTAGGGTGAAAAAAGGTAGTGATTACATGCATTGTATGTATTTATATTTTCCTGCCTTTTTGGGTGATATTTTTCAGTCACATTGATAGTGCTCTTCTCAGGAGATGAGCAGTTCCACAAGGTGCAATTTTTTTGTATTTCAAATAGGCTGGGACTGCCAGGTACCTTTTCAATGCATTTATCTGTCCCTTTCTTGACCCTACCCAGGGCTTCCACTATTACTAGCACAGTGGTAGGTTTAAGCTGCTACATTTTCTCAATTTCTATTTCCAGGTCATAGTATTTATTTATTTTATTATTTTTTTTGATATGTTATCATCTGTTGATGTTGCCATATCAATTAGAAGCCATGTTTTTCTTTAATAGTCCTTAAACATTATATCTGGTCTATTGCTATCCAAGCTAATAGAAAAATAAACCGCAAGGTCCTAGAGAATAATAGATCCTTTTGCTTCTGTTATTGGTTTCAGTTAGTGTTTATCCATTTTTCACAATCCAATATTCCACAATATTTACATTCTTTCCAATTATTGTAATGTCCTATTTTATTATACTTTTCTTTATATTTTATTGGTGTTAGGATTAGGTAACTAGACACTAAGTGGTCAATTGATTCAGTTTTTGGTTTGCACAATCTACATATTGTGTTTGATTTGTCTTTTATAATGTTTGCCAGATAGTTTCTTGTTGGAAGACTCTGATGGTCCTATGCTGCTATTACTAATCCCTCTGCCTTCAGTCCAGCACTTTTCAGCCATCAATTAGTCTTTACTATATCTATATTAGCATTTCTAATTCTTTGTGTGTATTATCCATATAGAGGCTTTAGTTACTAGGTGTTTTTGCTTCTTTCTTACTTTTTTTGCTCCTTATATTGCTTTATCTTTTATGTCTACTTATTTCAGTGAGAGATTGAGTTGATTAGCAAATTTATTGCTTTCTTTACTAATTAAATATTTTTTTCTTTTGCTTCTCATGGGTTTTTACTAATTATAGCATCCAATGTATTATAGTGTTTCAGTATTTCTTTAATCCTTGGGTGTTTATTTTGTAGGTCAATTCTAGTTGGATTAACCCTCTTCCACCATTTTCTCTCTTGATGTAGAGACATTCTATATCTGCTCTTGGGTGATGCATTGTGTGGCAGGTTATTAGTTTCCTAACTTAAGTATCTATCTTTTTTATGTCAGCTAACGTCCACTTTATTATATTAAAACTGTATGTCACTACTGGTATTGCCAGAATGTTAAATTGCTATAACTTCATTTTTAGCATTCAATTCTGTTTTTAACAAGGTTCTTATTCACATATAGAATTCTTTCCTTATTTTCTTTAAAGTATGATTGAAACTATTCACTTCATTAATTTGTAAATATTTGTTTGTTTTTTTTGTCTTAAAACTGTAATTTCTGTGTTCATATCTACAATGATGTTTTTAGACTTTATTAGTGAGCCTTTCTTAAATGTAACTTTTACATATTTGTTCAGACCAAATTGCATCCCAATGTCATCACTAAATGTTTTTATAGTGCTTAAATCATCATCATTTTTGCATATAACTTTAAGTTGTCCTTGTAGAATAGGTGGTTTATTTTTTTTAGTACTAGTTTTATATCTATAGTCTGTGTTTATAAGTTTTACGGAGAGGAATAATAGAGATATACAAAAAAGAAGAGAAAATAAGTCTCCTTGGAAGATTCCATTGTTAATGTTCAAATTATTAGTTTTTAGCTTGCCTTTTTCATAGATTAATCTGAGGTTAGTATACCACCTTTCCATATAGTCTTTTAAGAATATCTTTAAAATGTTTAAAACTTTTAGAATCCATTCGTAGTGTACACTAGCAAAAGCTTTTTAATAGTCAAACCAAACCATACTAAGGTTTTTGTGTTTGGATCAACAATTCTCCATGATCATCTTATTTATGAGGAACTGATCTTTGCAGACATATGATTTTTTTCTGCATCCCTTTTATTCTAAAGAGAAGATATCCTTACATTCTTTGAATTTAACTATTCCCTCCTTCAGAATCAATGTTATCATTTTATATGTTGTGGGAAGGTATGTGATTGGTTCATAGTTTTTTTTTGCATTTGTTGTGTCTTGTTTTTGGTAGTAGGTATGTTATTCCTGTGAACCAATCAGGAATTTTTCCAGGTTTTTTAACGATTTTTTAAGTTTTGGCATTAGTTTATATGTGGAAGATAGGTGGTGAAGACAAAAGTTTGTTATTTTATCTATTCCAGGTGACTTCTATTTGTTACATAATGAATATGTTTCCTACTAATTTTGTCAAGTAAGAGTAGAATTCAAAATATATGAATTCAAAAATTAACTGGTAATTTGTTAGAAGAGTCATGGTAAATAACCACTTATATGATAGACAAGACTTGACCCCTGGCTGATTTTTTGAGCAGTTCTCTGATTGGTTGGCTCAATCATGAGAATGAGTCAGTTAGGTAGAGCTAATGAGAGTAGTTCAGAATTTCATAATGATCAGAAGCCTAAAATGGCTATTTTTCCAACTTGACAGTTGACGTGGGAATTTGGGGGAATAAAAACATCGAAAATCAAATAGTCATTGTGTCCATTTATAAAAACAGAAGTGGATACAGAGGCCAAGATAAACCCAAGACCACCTGAAGAAGTCCCAGATAAAAGACCAGAGAATATAGCAATATGAAAAAGAATAAGCTATGTTTTATTAAATAATAAAGACATATTTTGTCTATATAATTTTATTAAGATCCTTTCAAGTTTCCTGATAAGTGTCTTGGTTTCAAGGTTGGAATTGGTGGATGAATTTACCAAAATTGTCTTGAGCACTCTCGGACCTTTCATTGGCCATCATCAGAGTGTTTTTTATAAGGTCCTTTTTTATAAGACTGATACCGAGAGTGTCATGAAGAGTGGTTTTCATATATAGTTTTGGACCAAAGATTGATAATAATAATAATGCTGATGGTGTCATATTAACATTATTATTATTATTATTAATCTTTGGTTCAAATTTTGCTCGCTGGAAACTATATAAATATGTAAGGCACTTTACTTTTGTTGTTTTTTAAAGTTTATATTTTTTACTTTAAAAAATTTTTTTCATTTTCAATAAGATAGTTTTTTTTTGTTTTTTGTAGATAATCACAGGATTTCTACTAAATTCAGAGAAAAAAAAACTACTCTGAGCAGAAGTAGGAATGCCAATCCAAAAATGAATATTCCCATTAGAAATGATAGGAACTATGCTAATATGGTAATAATGATGTTCATCCATTGACATCAATGATAACCATTAACAAAGGCAATTGGTTTATAATGGTAAAAAAGGCTTGTATAGAACCAGTCACACATTTGGATGAGTTGATAAAAGAAGTATGGTGCACCATTGTGCCATAGATTCTTCAAACAGCACTCCTTAGGTTTTGAATTCAGTCTTTCCTTTCCCTAGACCAGTTGCCCTACTATTTTACCACTAGGTAGGAGAGTACTTTCATAAAAGAAAACAGCAATACATTCAACTCATGATTTATCAATTTACAAATTTACTTGATTTTTAAGGAACTCTATAAAGAAAATTTGCTGTCAAAATCAACTTGCTTTAATGTTTCAAGGAACAACATGAATTCAGTCTTCCCTGAATTCAAAATATATTTTATTAATTTTCATTTTTCATACTTTGACAACTACATAAAGATATAAGTACAAAATTACTTATATATATATATATATATTATATATATATATACACACACACACACAAACACACACAAATGCATATATATATATATATATATATATATATATATATATATATGTAAATATGAATAATTTTGTACTTATATCTTTATGTAGTTGTAAATGTATGAAACATGAAAATTAATAAAATATATTTTACAATATGAAAAGAACACAGGTTGACCTAAAGAACATTTGTAAAAATAATTGATTTGAAAATTCATCTGAGGTAAATTAAGTATTTTGAATTTTACCAATTAGACTAAATAATCAGTTGTAAAACATTTCTCTATTAGTACAACTTATATTTTCTCGTATGAATCTACTCTTAAGTTTAAAGTTCCTACTGTTTTTTTTTTCTCTCTTCCATTAATTTTTTGACAGATATCAAGAAGATTAAAGTGAATATAGAAAATACCAGATATATATATATATATATATGCACACAAAATCCCAAATATATACACATTGATACAAAAAAAAAAAAGAAAGAAAAAATGTGCCAGGTAGATCATCATTTTTATTGCCTCTAATTTAGAAATTATAATAATAATTATAATACCAACAATGTTCCATAAATTCACATAAAAGATGAGCAAACTAATAGAACTGGTCCTTAACTCTAAAGTCTCACTCAGGTAACCAAAGAAGTTAAAATTGTAAAACAATCTGTGTGTTTAGGTGAATAGTGGCAAGAAAATTGTTTAAACTGTGTTTTCAATCAAGAACGTGTACTCAGATACATTGAGCCTCAAACACAAAAACTCAGCTGCTGAGATGAGGTACTATGAATGCAACAAATCTAACCACTTGAGCAGAAATTGACTTTTTTGTTGTAACCTACAGAGAGAACAAGATTCCAGACTCCAAAGGAGTGACATGAATTGTTTTCGATGTATTAACAGGCCCAATGAAATAAGGTGCAATCCTATTTGGGAAAACAGGTTCAAGGACAAGGTATCCTTGCTCCATTTCAGTCAGTGAATGCAGCTTTGCCTGTGATCAGCAAGCAAGTAGATGGTATGCAATATTCAACTCTCATCAATACGGGATGTTCCTGCTCCAAAGTCCCTGCAAACTGATGTCGGGACTGGAGCAGGTGACGATTAATGGCATGTCCTCCAGGCATGCTGTGGAGTCAGAGTCATTTCAGTCTGCACAGAGAAAGGTAATAGTGCTGAGCTTAATATACTAGTAGAACATGAAAAGACTCATGGGTATGACTTACTGACCAGGACTGATGCGATACGGACTCTAGGCAGTATTGAAAACATGCTCTCTGAAGAAGTGTAGCTTGGAGAAAAGATGTGTGGCCATCACAATTGAGGAACCAGATTTCTGTACTACTTTCGATCACAAAGAGAAGGCGTGGACCACAAAGTGGAAGTGGACAAGGAGCAAAGCACCAGGTCAGCTGCACAATGCTATCACAAAGTATATGGTGTCTGATGAGAATAGGGCTGCATATGAGGAGGAATTGAGAGACATGGATTGAAAATAGCTGGTTGATCCCATATTGCCAAGAACAGCTACCCCCGCCGTATTGGTCCAGTTAATGGTCATTACATAACCCATCAAGACCAAGGTATGGTCAGTAATGAATCACAGGGAAGTGAACTAATACATGGATGCCTTCACTGCAAACACAGCCATATGTACCAAGAAAATGAGGGAATGTCAACAGCAGAGAGTTAATGTAGCCTTGCTTGACCAATGAAAAGCATCTCTTCAAATACAGATGCATTAGTTGCTATGGCCATTTCAAACGGTCATCATCAAAGGGAGAAGATGCTGCTTGACATGTCTGAGATTTGGCTTTAATATCATGCCCCTAATAATGAAGGCCATAATTAAAATGGTTTTGGAGGAAGACGAGATGATGATGAAAGCTATGTGAGCAAATGTAAACGATATATGAGTGAATGAGGACATAATGCCAGCCGATGAGGTTAGAAAAAAACTGGAATCTTCAGTGACTAGCAATAACCCTACGTGATTAAAAGATGGAACCCTAGAAGTGGGACTTGAGGTTTGGAGGGAGCACAATACATTGCAATAGAAGCTCAGTTCGGGACTCCCAGTTACACTGACATGACGCGCAGTTTTCTCCACCTGTGGGAAGTTGGTGGGGCATTTTCCTGTCTGCAGGTGGCTCTGTACAGTAACAAGAATGATAAAAAGATGGGCAAGCATGGTAACAAAAGGGCAGAATGACACCATAAAAGATATCCTTCTCAAGCAACTAATGGCTAAAGTACTGGTCAGAGTATGCCACAATGACCCCATCTGAGGAATTTAGTGTGACCAGTGAAGAAGTGAATGTATAGGTTGATGCAAGCTCCCTGGCAATGAGTATGGTATTGGAGAGCAATGGTGCTGTACTGGAAAATGTGTGCTGGCTTTGTCCAACAGGTGATGTTCAATATATCAACATGACAGAACTTGATGCCATACTGACAGGCACAGACACCTTAATGAGTAAAGCCCAAGTGAGGATAAAAGCCACAAGTGAAATCTGGTGCATAGAAGATTGTCAACTTTACAACAGCTGATTAAAAAATGCAGCTTGGTGGTCTATGTGAACTTGACCACATCAGATAAAAATTTGGCAGATTAGCTTATCTGTATACCAAAGAGGTGGCTTGAAATTAGGAAATAAGAGCCACTGATGTGTGCTGCCTTAATTGACCAGTTAACCACCAAACTGATTTGTGCCATATACTGAAGTAGTGAATATCTTGGAGTTTGGCGCACAACCTATTTTGTCTGAAGAATGTGCCCTGCAGTTTTGAAAGTGACCATGAGATCAGCCATATAAACTTGTGAGAAGTGTCATGTGGTGAACCCTGTTTCAAAAGTTTGGTTCCTTTTTAGACACACTTTGTATATCAAAATTTTTTGTTATTGTAAACAATCTACACTTAAATTTTATGACACAACACTAAGGGTTGTTAGAATGTTTTTAGTTAATGAGTTTATCCCATTATACACATGTATGGGGTATGAGAGAAATGATCAAAATTGAAGCTTTCATTTTTTTAATTTAAAATATTCCATAAAGACATGTGCACAGAAGAACAACTTACATAATAAATTGATGATGTCTACATGAAGTTGAGATGAGCTAGTACCAATTAAAAAAGAAAAAAGATTAAACAAAAATAAAGTCAGTCTTGAAATTTCTTGAACAGCAGTTTTTGGTGAAACACTGAATTGTGCAAGCAGATCAGCCTCCATACACATCAGGCCAAGCCATGTGAAATTTTTTCTTATTTCCTAAACTGAAAATTCATCTTAAGATTTGAGGATGTGGAAGATATTAGAGGAAATATGATGGCAAAGGTTCATCATGCCATATCAAAAGAGGAGTTTCAGATATGCTTTGACCAATGAAAAACTCACAGGAATAACTAAGTTGAATTCAACAAGGACTATTTCAAAGAAAATTAACATCCTTTATTGTTAATTTCTCTTTGTAAATACAGTTTCAGAGTCTTTGAACATACCTCATCTACATTTTCTTAGTAGTAGTAGTAGTAGTTATTGCTGCTGTTGCAGCATTAGTACCAGTTCATCATTAATCAAATAATATTGAATGAAATGTAAATAAATTGGAGGCTCAATAATTATTTCAAATATGCTCTCCTTAGTTTTTTGAAACCTGACCTCCAGGTATAATGAATTATTTGTTTAAAACCAAATACTGCTCATAAGGTTTTGGTTGCTTTAGATGTCAGTTCAATCTATTTGATTAATGAGGAAATCTACAGGGATTGATTTTAAAGAATTTATTGATTGAAACATTAAGGAAAAAGAACAAAATTAAACAGTATCCCCTCCTCACTCCCAAAATTCTATTTAAAACATACACTTAACACTGAAATATCTTTATCATCATTAAATTCTCAAAACTGATTTGTTTAATGATTTGATTTATTTACATTTGTTATAAAAATTGTTAACTTATAAGTGAACAGTGAGTAAAAGGTGAAGTGTGAGAAGGAAGAAGGAAAGGAGAGGAAATCTGGAGAGGGAGAAGAGAAAAAAGGTAAAATAAATTTTGAGAAAAGAAAAAAAAGTGGAAATAAATCGAAAATACAGAAATTGAAAGAGTTAAAAAGATAACAAAACAGAAAATAGGCAATAAAAAAAAGAGAAAAATGTGAAAAAATCAAAATAGATCAATAAGAGATATTAAAAAAAAAAAAGAAAGGAAAAGTAGAAGAAAGAAAGAGAGAGGAAAAGGAAAAAGAAATCTTAAAAAGTAAGAAAATAACCAGGACAAAAAAAAATGCTCATTTATTCTAAACATTTGATATTTAGTCCTAAACAGATTTACCCACTTTTGAATCGAACACTGAATTAGGTAAATGAAGCTAGGAGTCAAAAGGAAATAAACTTTAAGCCTTTAAATGAATTTTTTTTAAATTTAAGACTAAAAAAGTCAGTTGATAAACATCAAAAAAATAATAGAAACAAGTTTAATGAAAAGGATAGTGTTCCTTATAGGGGAAAGGGGGATTGGAAATGACAGGAATTATTTAGCTTTAAGCTAAAAAAAATGTATATATCATCTCACAGGAAACAGTTGAGATGTTCAAGAAAATGATTGTTAAGCATAAAGACAACATATAAAGAATAAACACTGCATAAAAAATGTATATATCATCTCACAGGAAACAGTTGAGATGTTCAAGAAAATGATTGTTAAGCATAAAGACAACATGTAAAGAATAAACACTGTTGTAATGAGAAAAAAATTTATAACTTTTCTATCTTTCTAAAACCCTTCTATTCTTTTCGTCATTTTGTACCTGTCTAAAGTGTTCTAAACTCATTTGACAAACTTTATATGACAGAGATAAGATTATTTTTCTTGTAGAATTTTCAAAAAATGGAAAACAAAGAATCATTCCTCTGTATTCAATGAAGAGATACAGTCTAAAAGAAAGTGAATTATTTTGTGATTTATATAAAGTACCAAGAACTCTTAATGACTATTTGAGTCAGCACAAAGAAAATTTCTCATATCTATTTGAATAAGTTTTAGCGAGGGATTATTGTTACATGTTGTTATGTTGCTATTTCCTTGCTGAATATTGTTGGAAAATAAACGAGAGAGAAGAACGAAGATACCGTAAGGTTTTTATATGAAGGTTTTAATGGCAGTGTGGAATAAAGGGTTTACATTTATGCTGCAAGTCTCGTAGGAAGGAAGGAAGGAAGGAAATAGTTATGGAGTTGAGAAGGAATTTTAGCAGCGATTTGCCTGAGTGAAATGTGCGTCACTAGGTTAAGGCATTGTTGAATGTGTGAGTGAGATATGGTCGCCATAGGTGTAGCAAAAGTCGTGTTTGCTGGTTAAGGACAGGAATGATGTAGTCACCCATGAGTGTGTGGTTCTGGTTGTTCAGGGAAGAAGCGTGAATGTCTCCAGAAAATGTTGCCCAGGGATGAAGTAGCTGGATGTCTGAGCGGAATTAATACTTTTGCCAGTCAAGCAGTTATGGTATAAATTTGGTCAAAATGTTTTATCTGTCCTTACTACAGAAATCATTTTAAATGCCAATCAATCATGGGAAGATTAAATTTTCAAGTGATTTAGACCAACATGAAGAAGTATAAGAGTAAGAATGAAATGGAAATGCATTGTGGCCAGTTATAGGGAAACCATCAGATAGCCTGATATATATATATATATGGCAGTACTATAAAGTAATACTTTTGCCAGTCAAGTAGTTATGGTATAAATTTAGTCAAAATGTTTATCTGTCCTAACTACAGAAATTATTTCAAATGCTAATCAATTTCACTTACCCAGCATATTAGATTAAACAATAATACAATATTCAAATTGTCAAGCTTCTTTATTTGAGAGGACGACCAAAGCGTTCATTGTGAAATGAACTTGATGCTGTATGCATTAAATTCTAATCATTTTCCTTTGTTAAACATTAAGTTAATTGTGAGAGGCTTTTGTAAAACAAAAAGATCTTATTCTAGAATTCCAGAAATTAAATAATGAGACTTTGCTAAGAAGCTTAAAATCTATATGTAAAATAGGAAATGAAGACATTTATTTGGTTTGGTTTTATGGCATATCAACCATTGTTTTTTTATCATTAAGGGTTTTCAGACTATTGTCTTCATTTCTATTGTTATTTCCACAACGTTTCAGCCAATATGTCCTCCGGCCTTCTTTAGGTGTTTGTCGAACTTGGGAACCTTCACGGAACTTCGAACTATGTCCTTTATTGAATCCATGGGGGTCGTCTGTTCTGATTCCATTAGCCATAACCAGGTACAAGTGTTAAGTATTCCTGTATCTGTCCTTATGGGATAAAGTTGAAATAATTGATAGGGCTGAACATTGGAGGATCAGACGCCTTAAGGAATCAGCACATATGTTGGGCTACAATGACCTGCTGAGTAGACCAAGTATAGAGTTCAATACAATATGGGAACCGATGATTAAGAAAGCTAGATAAAAAAAAAAAAAAAAATCTCAATATGAGCACAGGTAAAAAATCATACGTAATAGTAGTAATTCTAGTCAAGTAAGAACATTAGGTTTATAAGTCCCAAACATTCACTCTGAATTGTCCAGCAGGACACATGGCATAACAGTTATAGGTGTTGGTTCCCTACGCTTCTAAGGAGACAATCATCTGGAGGTTGCAGGTTCAATCCTCACTACAGGTGAGTAACAATACAGGAATACTTAACACTTGTACCCGGTTATGGCTAACAGAATCAGAACAGATGACCCCCCGTGGATTCAATAAAGGACGTAGTTCGACAAACACCTGGAGAAGGCCGGAGGACAGATTGGCCAAAACGTTGTGGAAATAACAATAAAGATGAAGACAATAGTCCGAAAACCCTTAATGATAAAAATCATCAAGCTTCGTCTCAGAAATTTAAACAACTAACAACCATTGTTTGTTATTTAATGGCAAATCTATTTTTATACATATAAACAGTTCTATTTCAAACAATTCAGTTTAGCATAAGTATACAGTTTAAATGTCAAAACAGTTCTATTTCAAATAATCCAGTTTAGCATAACCTCACAGTTTAGTTCTATTTAACCCATAGAAAAGACCCTATCGGGTGCTACCATTCTGAGTCAGAGGGGAGCTGGGAGCAATGGCAATAAAAAGGGTACTCCACATTCCCCAAAGCTCCAGCATTAGTGAAGCCTTACCATCAGATTGTTTAGTGTCATAACCAGGACACTTGTTGGAGGAGTCTAACCCCTCTGCTGAGATGTAGGCTACAGCACTAGCCAACTTGGCCATGAAGACACCAAGTATAGTTCAGTTGTAAGTTATTGGAATAAAGGGTGGGAAGTCAATTGTTGAATAAACAAGCCTGTGTTACAAATAACCTTATTTTTGAATTTGACACTTGTCTAGAATTCTGTTTATGAAATAAAAGTAATAAAAATGTTTCTTTAAATGTACATTTAAATTCTGAAGTAAATTATATCTAACTTGTCAGTATTGAATCATTCAGATAAATAAACAAGTATGTTTTTTGCATTGGGGTTAAACATTGTCTATCCTGTAAAGTGATCAAAATTGATTCTAAATTTCATAACTTGGTTGGTTATATATATATATATATATATAATAAAAATAAATGACATTTCAAGAATAAAAATAAATATCAGATATCACAACTTAAAAAAAGAATCAAACATGAAAGTGGATGATAATTGAGGTAAAGATGTGGGATTACTGTCTAGACTGTTCACTAGAAAGGCTGGATCTATGCAAATGTCTATAGCAGTGTAATAAGTAAATAGAAGCACTGATCAGTTGTTCTAATATTTGTGTGATGCAAAGCTGTCTCAGATAAAACAGACTGACATTTGAAGCCTGGTTCAATGTTATATAAAAAAAAATATGAAAAGTTACAGCTGAATGTGATGTAACCAAGCTGGTTTTACAGAGTTGGATTATCATGATGAAAAACTTTAGTATACCATCAAGCTTGTCCAGGATTTAGCTCAGTTTTAAATGCCTCTATTGACTTTACATATAGCTTTTCTATTTTTCTGTTATGGAAACTTAGCTTAGATCTGGACAAAAGCCATGTCAGTTGTGCAATTATCAAAATGACATTGGCTTTCAAAAAGACAAGTCAGTCCCATAGAATTTGTACAAGTATTTTACCTACAACTAAAATGAGGACTCACTAATAATTTGTACAGTCTCAATTATCTGCTTTGTTTTTGTAAATATGCCTGATTAAAACTTATCAAACACTTGTACTTATTGTCTTTACTTACCAATAATGGAGAGAGAGAAAGAAAGAGCAAGTACATTGAATATGAATAGTACTACACACAAACTGCTTTTTCTTTATTTAACTTCATAATAACTTCCAATAATGGTAGTGGTCTACTTAAATTTGATTACAATTTTAGTATAATTGAGAGAAATTGTTGTCTCCTTACGCTGATATATCAAGATTATTTCAAGGTAGATAAATGATACAATGAAATTTAACCCTTTCACTATTCAAAGTAAATTAGAGATGTCTGCAAATATGCTTTCACAAGATTTTATCTTTTATTTTAAATGCAGTTTGAGAGAAACATATGGCTCTCAAATGTGTTACAGGAAACACCAAGAGCCACATGTAGCTCTCAAAACAGAGAAAAGGTTACAAAAAAAAAAAAAAAAAAAAAAAAAAAAAAGAAGCAATATTTCAAATTGAAAAATTAACAGTTGGCCCCAAAACAACATTATTATTACCTTTTGATCTCAACTACAAAAAAGGAAAAAAACTATCAGCACCATTAATTGATGTTTTAGACATCAGTCTAGTCTTGTTAGAATTCTACTTTTAGTAAATGTAGTTAAATTTATGCTTAACTTTTGAAAATTTTCTACTTTGAGAAAAGTAAAAAACAAGTGATTGTGTTAAAATGTTATCAATACCTTTCAAAATCATAAATGTATATGAAACAAATAAATTCATTAGAAAGTGACAAAGGCACTAGAATATAATGATTAGAATATTTTGATAAAAACACAAAGATGAGGATATTGGTCTTTTTATGATTTTAGTGAATTTAGGCAAACTTCAAAAAATAAAAGATTCCATTCCCAACTCTGAATGAGTGTCAAAAGCCAATGAAAAATTAAAAATAAAATTCATGGATAATTTTAAAAGATCCATTCATGTGGAATTTTTAAAAATCTTAAAATGTTGCCATTCAACTATTATACAAAAATACCAGTGATAAAATACTAATAGATTAAATTAGTCAGGGAGACAATGAATTTAGTGTCAGAAATTCAACAAAAATCTAAGCAATCACATATCTGAATTAAAGAAATATTATTTTTCATATCAGGCCATTTCAAGATGAGCATTGATGTCACACAGCAGGAGATTCTAGATAACTTCTTCCTAGTATGTATTTACCCAACCCCTCTGCAACAAGCAGGATGTAACACAATTTTCAAGTGGTGTACAGCCGGATTGAATTAAAAATTTTCCTTCTCTGAAATTGGTTGCCATGCTAAGGCTAAAGAACCTAGATTTCTCCACTATTTACTCATAGCTGAGTAGAGAATAGATGGATTCATGCATTTCTCAACAACATTAAAATGCAAACAGCTTAGTCCAGGATTTGAACTGAGGTCACTGATTTTCTATGATAATAACCATAAGACTAAGCGCATCTCTATTTACAGATGAAGAACACTTGACATGTTCAAAAGAACATTTTTGTATTTATATACATTCATAAATTTTAAATAAAAATTGTGTCTGATTTATGCCAACCTAAAATAAAAACCTTCTTTATGACAGAAGAATAAAAAGCAAAGTTAATGCAAAAATAAAAGCATTACTAATCATGAAGTTACAGTTTTACACAATCACGTTTTTTTCTTTCTCAAGATTGAAAAATTTAGAATGTTAAACATAAACTTCCCTCTATAACAGTGCTTGCATATACTGTTGCATATGTTGCAGTTGGGGATCTAGGGGTGGTGGATGATTTCACATTTCTAGGCCACTGTAGTTCAAATGAATACCATAAAAGAATCAATTGGCAAAATAGAAATTGATCTCAGATTGTGGAATGTACTGAGTGGAATTGAACAAGGAATGAAGACTTACTAATAGCTTACAAAACTGACTTGTCATTCAGAAGTGCTCAACTAAGATAAAGGCACCCAGTAAGGGTCAAATTCACCAAGAGTGATTTACAAGCCGAATTTGCAAACCATTGCACTAATTTGAAATGTTTGCTGACATTTCTCAATGTTTATTTGTGTTCATGCACATATACAAGTAGATATTTGAGTAGAAACAACATGAATAAAACATGAAAATAAAGTTTTTACCATTGGATATATTCAAATTTTGTTAGCATAAATGATAATAATTCAAACAGACATAGACATAGTGGATAGACATTATATAACATAATTCTAATGTTTCCTTATGTTTGGGTGCCAATTTTCGTAATCATCCATCATGTCATTTCTCAAGGAGGAGGAGTTATTTAACAGTGCTTATCTTAAATCCAAGTAATATGAGACAGGTTTTATTTGGTTACATGACTGGTTAGTTTACATAAAAATTATAAGAAAAATAAAAAGTTTCTAAAAAAATATCTTCAGGACATGTACAGTTTGTTTACATCTCCACCATCAATGACTTTCCATTCTCTCAGTTTCTTCAAAAATCTTATTTTAAAACAACCACTAAAAGTAATCAAACAAATGAATAAGAATTTAAACTATATCAAGCAGAAATACTTCTTTCAGTGATATCTAAATATATGAGAGAGAGACAGACTGAATATGTATGTGTGAATAGATCTGGAGTAAAATTTGGTTGCAACTGGGTTAACTGATTTCTTCAGCCCCTTTGTCAGCCATGTTGTTTTTTTTTTCTTCCTAGCAGAACATAAAAAATACAATGAAAGCAATATTATTAAGGTTTTGTTTGATTTTATAAAAACCTAACTCTACATGAAAGTGTTGATTCCCAATTAATATTGCTATTGTATTTACTATGGTGATTACATGAATGAATGTGTATTTGGTAAACTAAATGACAGAATATAAGATTACTAAATCTTATTGCTAATTTAGAGACACGCATTTCCATAAATTAAAGAAAAGTAGTTTTATCATTCCTAAATGAAAAACTTGTAAAATCTGTAACTCTTATATCTTGATATAAAATTATTTTTTCAGAAAAATCTTTCATTATCAATCAGTTAACAAGCTAGAGTCACAACCTAAAAATAAACTTATACACGAAATGATCATCAGAATAACACCAAAGGAATATATAAGTCATTAAAAATAATTGAAATCAGTTATCTTTAATTCTATTTTTATAAGATCCTACATAATAAAATAAAAATGGACTACTGTAATGTAAAATAGAATAAAAATATTCTACAAAAAGATGAGTGAAGAAATGAAAGAAAAATTAACAGATGAATGTAGGTAGATTAATTATTGGCTGATTATCACTAGTAAACAAGCATCCTTAGTATCATTTTTAAAACTGAAGGAAATTAAATCTAAATTGATGAATTAGATGAATTTATATGGAGAAAGAAAAACAATATTGTAAGATCCCTACCTGAATATAAAGCTGAAACAGGCTCAGCCTAGAAGTATTTAATGAAGTCATTGCTCTGGAAAATCTGAATTCAACACTAGGTCATGCAAGTCCAAATTCAAGCTCAACTAAATTATTGATCCCAAGCTAATTAATCCAAGGTTGGTCAGATTAACTGAATAAATTTTGTAAACAGAAAATTTTCCACATGAATGAGAAATAAAACCTGTAAGGGAAGTAGGAGGAGCTTAAAAACAGAGAGGTGAAAATATATTAATAGATATCAATCAATTTGTGATTAATACATTAAATCTCAAGTTCAAATTTCAGGTTTATTCTTTATTTACTATCTATGATGCTTATGTATTGTTCATAGAATAATAA
Source organism: Sepioteuthis lessoniana (assembly GCA_963585895.1). Classification (NCBI taxonomy): domain Eukaryota; kingdom Metazoa; phylum Mollusca; class Cephalopoda; order Myopsida; family Loliginidae; genus Sepioteuthis; species Sepioteuthis lessoniana. Next base: position 24,645,308 of record OY757941.1, read on the forward strand.
GCAATTGAAATAAAAGGCAACAAAAGTAAGATGAAAGAAAAATTAGTAGATAATAATAATAATTAATAATAATGACAATACTTAATCTAAGAAGTTCATGAAAAAATTTGTGACTAATCAATTTAGTACAGCTAATCACTATAATGGTTGAATAGAAAGGATTCAACTGTAAAGCTTCGTGTGAGATAAGGGCTCCCATCACTCTGGCAGTCTGGATAGTGGATGTATTGAACATTTGCCGAAGCATGATTTACAGGCCAAGGAGATTGCTAAGGCAAAGTCTGTGAGAAAGAGTGAAAATCAAAGTCACTTGTTGATATGAGATTGAGAGATTTAGTCAGATTCAAAAAGTTAGTTGGGACCTATACTGGAAGTCAACTAGTTTGAGACTAAACTCTGGTCAAAACATCAGCCCTGGTTTTTGCGACAATACTAAGGTCATGCTCAGGCTTAGCTCAAACTGAGCAATAAGCTCTTTCAATATAACCACTTATCGCAGAATGATCATTTCATTTGTCTTCACCCTTTGATGTTCTGTGATTGCTGCTCTTATCCAATTCAAAGCAGTTGTTGAATCTGTCCTCACTTCAATCTTCTTTAGCTCCCACTAAAATGCCAGGTTAATGTCCTATCGTTGCGTCTAGCTCTGCAACATTAAATGTGTGAAAAATTGGTTCTCTTTCTTAACCAAGCTCGATCCTCTACCACCTGATCATCAATTTCTATCATAATGCCAATGGACCTGGGAGTAATAGCAATAAAGGGGTACTCCACATTCCCCAGAGCTCCAAGACTAGAGCCTCACCATCAGATAGTTTAGTGTCAGTTGGGGAGGAAGATGCAATCAGTGTATTCTATAGCTCCAGCCAATTGAGCTGACAAAAATATAATCCACCCCTAACTGTTATGAATACAACTGATTAGGCACAAGGATTGATGGCTAAAAATCCTTATTATTGCCTTTTTGATAAATAAAACAGTTTCATATATGTAAAATTTCTCTACCTATGATCAAATTACATCATAGAATCAAATAATAATGAAAAAAGCATAGAAAGTTATCATTAATATACTGTCCATTTACTTAGAGATCTCATAAAAATAGGGTTTTGAAGACTTTTTGTGGTGAGATGGGCCAGGACCATCATAATGAATAGACCAGCAGTAAATCTGCCATCTTGTGGGTATTCCAGTTTCCTTGGTATCTCTCTTCATAGTTCTTAAATCTTGATGGAATTGTCTACCCCATTCCATACTTAGGTCTCCAAGGTTTTCTGGGAAATGATCCATGTGGCTGTGGAGGTAATACACTTTGATGCTTATTCTACAACCAAGTTGACAGAAAGAAAATAGCATACTCTTCACAAGTTCAGAGTAATTATCTACCTTATAATTTCCAAGAAATTTCCTTACAATCAGAGTGAACCAAGACCATGCATCTGCCTTAGTACTGTTCATTGAATTTTGGAAATGTGGATCTTTCATGAGTTCTTTGACTTGTGGCCTGTCAAAAATACCTGCCTTTAGTTTCTCCATGTTCAGTTAACACAGCTCTCTTTTTTGTTCAGAGCCTTTACAAATTGTTTCCACTTTACTGACCCAAGAAAAAATTTGTCATCTTTAAATCCACACAAATTAACCACCAGTGATTATTATATGATATCTTATGTAGCACCAGGGTGACTGTTTTTTGTTCTTCAGTCATCTTAGTTGAGTGACCAATTGGGATTGAGCTATATTTGTTGATGTTGTGTAGATGTATACATTTTAAGCTCTGGTTAGAACTATCTATAAATAAACAACATTGCTTGTTTATGTTTTGAAAAAACAAAATCCCTTTCTCCTGAGAAGGACTATGTGATTTTGGTTCCTGGTTGCAATAAGTGATTTTCTGCTAGTCTGCTGATTTCTTTGAGCTAAATTAACTCCCTTACAAGGCCATTAACCAATGAGATTCTTTCAATATCACTGAGCACAGTTTACAGCTGAAGTAGAAGATTTATCTTTTTCAGAGAGTTCTTCAAGATGAATGAATAATGGGACAGGTATTTCACAATTGAGAGTGTAAAAGGTAATTTTGCTAAGGTTTGGTCAGGATACATCCATTAATGCCTTTTATTTTAACCAGGCAGAAGTCTTCACTGTGATTACTCTGTTCTCTCAAGATCATAGGCTTGCCAAACTTCAGATATTTCCTCTTGCAATTAGTCTACTGCTGAAGGTACTCAACACAAATTGTACAGACAACGTGGGGAGCCAATGTCTTATCTTGGCCTTCTATTTTTATTTCAAAATAGCTTAAGTATCCCTTTTTCACAAAATCATATATGAATTTTCTTTCTTCCATGAAAATGTACTTTCCACAAATGTAGCAAAAAGAATCTGGATGATTCAAACACTTTCTTCATGAGGTAACAATGTTATCATCTGCAAATGGGAAATACAGTGTCCAGTGAATATTCATTGATGTGCATTATCCCAAAAAGTGGAACTGCTAGAAATAAATGAAGATTATAATCTTATTCAATGGATTGAATAAACCTAGAATCAGGTAAAAAATCTGAGGTATCAAAAAAAATTTTTAATTCATTTTTTAGTGACATCTATACAGTGCCCATAAGTTCTGTATTTAAAACAAGGAAACTTAAACAAAAATATGCAAAAAGAAGCAAGAGGCATTAAAACCTGATTTTAAAAATCATAGATGACAATTGAACTTTCTGGTTTCAGCTGTAACAGTGTTCCATATTGATACTTTTGTTTAGAAAAGAGTTAAGGTTTCTATTTAGCATTTCTCTCTTATATTCAGAATTTGGATGATGAAAAACATATTCATTGAGAATGCATACTCAACAAAATCATCACCAAGTTACAAATTGCAGTGCCATTTCTGCTGGATTACAGTTATAAGCACATATAAATTCATTTACCTATACAATACTAGAATTCTCATTACACACACACACACACACACACACATATATATATATATATATATATATAAATAATGAGAATTCTATTATTATATAGACAAATAAATTCATAAGATTTACTTTTTAAAACCAAAGTATTAAATATTATAGGATAACTAAATAATTCTATAATCAAAGAAATATTGTCCAAAAATCATATGGACTACCAGAACAGTATACAACTATTGATAAGAAACCTTCAAATGATTGTCTAAAAAAGAAAAAAAAATTAAATTAATGAAAAGGAAAGAAAAGAAAGCTTCTTTACTTCTATCTTTGATTTTAAAAAAATGTATTTATGCATCATTTTCAGACCTATTGGTATGCAAAGTCCTACACATAAAAACATAATAAAAATCCTATCAACCAAGGGCAAAACTTTCAGCTTGAATAATCCCTTTAGCGAGTTCAGAGTTTCACAAAATTGTGGATATAATTTTTTCCAATCAGAACAATGTTCTTCATTGTATACAATGCATTCTTCTTAAATATGATATGCACTATATGCAGATGATATAGAAAGTATCTTCCAGAAAGACTAAAAGGATTAGTATCCATAGAAATTGATTTTTGTAGAATATTGTGGATTTTTTATTGAAAAAATAATATTCTACATTATAAAAAGGAAAATAGATAAACCTACAAGATTTGATGTAAAGAAATATTGGTTCAATAAATAAATAAATAAAACTGATAGATATTTTTCTATTCCTTATGCTAACAAAAATTAGTGTCAACATTTTTAATGGACAGGATTTTATGAAGAATAAGTTATAATTAAGAAAATTATCCTTTACACTTCAAAAAGTAAAAAAAAGTGATTTCCTTCATATTAGAAATGAAATTTATGTATGGTAAACTCATGTTTAAATGATAGTTATGTCAACATAGATAAATAGATAGCAGCCCATTAAGTTTTTAAGAACAACACCAATAGATACATGAGTAATTAAACTAACATTTTTATCAGATAATGTAGCTCTTATTCATTAATATTCTGTATACCTTAAAATGAAAATGAAGATATTGCGCTATATAAATTGCCAAATATAGATTAATAAGGCTCCATTTTATAATGACAGACATATGCACTGATTGTCATCTGCTTGTGTTTCAACAACACACTTCAACAATAATTGGAAGAGAAAAATTTTCAGTTGTATTTGTTTTTTCTATCCGCAACTCCCTACTAATTGGGATGTAAAGTTAAGATAAGTAAAAAAGAAATCACAGAAATGCTCTAAAGGAAATGATAAAAGTGCAAATTTGTGTGTGTGCATTTTAAGTACTTTGGTTTTGCAGTAGAATCATTTTTATGTTTATGATGTTAAAAATTGCAATAAAAGTAGCCTGAACTTTTTTAGACCTTATTTTTCCAATGCAGGTAAACAAACTAGGATTTGATTCCTTTACCAAAACATTTCTCATTCTCCTATGATATCTGCATCAAAAAAATTAAGTCTAAAAAAGTTCAAATTCAGGTTACCCTAACCACACTTTCAATTATATGAAAAATATAAAATATTATTTTAGAAAATCTGTCCCGTTATTGCAAAAATTATGAAGTTGTATTGTATTTGTTTTAAATCTTACACTAAATTATATGATAGAAATGGATTCTTGGACTAATTTTCTTGCATATTATATGGTAATAGTATAGGAATCTATGCTTTATTTGTTTTATCATTGATTTACTCATCCAATCTGAAAATATTTTCTTATATTAGGGTCACATTCATAGAGCATTTAATGAGAAACAAATTTATTATCAGTATTTTTTTAGATCAATGTATATTGGTCAAATAAATACAGATAATAACTAACTATAATACGATGATAGTAACTGTCTAAGTAAAAATGTCTTTAAAATAAAATCTTAATAAAACATGAAATTTGGCTTCAAAACACAAATTATACATTTTTATGAATAAAAGATATTAGCAAAACTTTACTTGACATGAATTCAAATTTCTTATTCTAAATATAAATCAATTCTTTAAACTTGTTCTGATTCTACTTCCTTATCAATGACTGAATAACAATGATTTTAGTTGCAACTAAAATTAATTTATAACATGAATAATCATATGAGTAGTTCCTTCCAAAATTATTAATTGAAAGCATTTTCAATTTCTTCTTATATATGTTCTTGCCTGTAAGGAAATGGTCTAGATGTGTGAAAAAATATTCAAAGAGGAGAGGTTAGGTGAATAAACAGAGAGTCTCCATCTTCAACTGATCAAATTTTAACTTAGTGAATGATCCTCAGACATTCTGTACCTGAGCTTACAAAATTTAGGGAAAAAAATCAAACACAAATCACATTCAAACTTCATTCGAGGGCACAAATACTTAATTAAAGCTATCCCATCATTCTATTCAAAGAAACTCAGTGAATGGTCACAATCAAAGTTTTTATTATGATTATTCGATATAATGTGAGAGGACTCTGAAATATCAAGTTTACAAAATGGCACTTAGTCTCAAATATTGAACTTACAAATTCAAAGCTTTAATATGTCATTTTTGCAACATGAAGGTGAGTTTTATCATGTGGTAAAATATCACCTTTTCTTGTCATTAACTTTTGTAGAAATAGTCTGAATATTGAATTCCTTATTCCCAATTGGTCTATATAGCTATGTGCATTAATTATTAAACCTTTTTAATGGATTTTTTACTCATCAAAGTATCAAATCAATCCTGTTCCACCACTCACAACAACCTTCCATAGAAGATGATTTTGATATTCAGGCTATTCAACCACATCTATCATACAAATCCTCTCCCAAATCGTTTTTTTCCCCATTCCAATGTAAAAAGAGATCAATTTTAATTTAATGGAAATCTGTATTCATTTTTGTTCTTAATTTAACAACCTATTCATTCAACTTATTTTTGTTCTTGCCAATCTAAATAATTTGGAAAAGTTCTAGAGAATTAAAAGCAATCAAAAGTATACTTTGGTATTTATATATTTAAAACTGTGTATGATGCTTTTTTGTATCTAACTGAAGATAGGATTTTATATGGTAGGTACACAGATACTCTCTTCAATAATAGAACAAGTGGCCATTTTAAAGCTATGATTAAACTTTATTAAATAATCTTTAACAATTCGGATGACGTATTGGTTATTTAATAAATCATATTTATATACATTTGGTTAGTTAGTGCTTAGATTTGTGACAGAGTATATTAAAATGATTTAATCAATGTCCTTATACATAAAAGTAGCTAAAATCTATAAGAGCAACTTTTCATTTTAGTACATGATAAAACTTTTATTCATACTTAATTGAGCCTTACAAAATGGGGCTCTAATTTGTATTAAATATACAATTTATATTCTAAATTAGATACATTACTCTTGCACTTTCATTAAACAATTTTTAATATGCATCAATAAAAGTAAGAGCAGTAGTGTTTAAAGAGAATGAAACAAAAAACTTTGAGGAAGCACCAATTTTAATATAGATTTTATAAAAACAAATAGTCTTCTAACATCAGAAATCAACTTTTCTAAATGACTAATAAAAGTAATTCAAATTCAGTTTCTTAATATAATCATTTTCTGTTGTATTATAGGATTAATTTATTATTTTCTGTTATATAATAGGATTAATTTTTCTTTCATTTAAGAAATTTGTATAACTTAAGACAATTAAATTTCCCATCATATTATTGCATGGAGAAAATCAGATATATGACTAAATTTGAAATTCACTAGCAGTTGACAAAATGATAGGGCGTTGTCCATGTCAGAGAGTCAAAGAAGATTTTTTTTTCAACTCAAGTCAAAGAATGAAATATGTAAATGTTGCAATGAAAAGCAACATAAAATAAGATGAAGTGAAACAAATTAAAAATGAATAATGATAATATTTCATATAAAAATTCAGATAATTGGTTACTATTACATAAGAAATCTAAAAGATAAAATGCAAAGTGAAGGTACCAACTACTAATCCAATGAGAATTCCTAAAAAAAGGACTTCAATGCTTTATATGCATGTACTGAAGATGGAAGTAATTAAACTTAATCCTAAAAACTTACAATCAATTTTGAATAACATCTGTAGCTAAGTGGTCAGTCTGCTAACTGCTAGAGATCAGGATATTTCTGTATGACATATCAGCAAATATCTCAATTACAGTTCCAAGAAAATCATTATTACTATTGCCATCGTCCCAAATGATATATTTTAAATCACTATCAGCTTCTTCACTATCAAAATAAGAAAACCTAAGATAAGATATTTCTCATAAGATATCACCCACCCCCAAATGGTAAAACACATGTGTGGGAAGCTGTTAGAAATCAAATAACAAGGAATCAACAACTAAGGTCATAAACAAAGCAGAATTGAGGATGACAAAACAAATTGCTGTAAAATTCAAAAGGAGAAATTTAAGTTAGATAGAGATAATAAAACAAATGTACAAAGTACTTTCAAATGAAATCTTAAAATAAAATTTCAACAGGAAAGAAAACAACAACAAACAAAAAAAAAACTGTAATGATCAATGAATGCAAAACATTAATAAAAGTCTTTATCAAAATTGATACTTCAAAGGAATTAATGATAGTAAAATCAAATAAAATCTAAACAAGTACTAACAAACAAAATCTATGTCCTTTTTCAAACCAAATAGAAATAAAAATGAAATAACATGGATAATAAAATTTCACAAGAGAAAAAAGTAAGACAGAAAATATGGCGTTAACTTCAAATTGTAGAATGAAAGAAAAACTGCTTAAAACATGAGAAAAAAATGGTAGTTATTTTGACAGCAAATAATCAATGCATGAAGAAACAAACAAGTGATAGGGGCCTAGACTAAGATTATAAGAATATATTGTGAAACTATTACAAAAGATTTTTTTAATAAGATATACTTCACAAAAGAGAGAAACTTTTCAAAAAAGTACTCATGTTTGATGGGGTTAAAGATTGGAGAGTTGAAGTAGAATTAATATAATTTTTTTGCTTTTAAGCTAAAATGAAGTAAACTTATTGTTATCTGCACAGTACTGAGTTACCCCAATAAACATCATCTCGTATATGGAACATTTACAAAAATTGCTACATTTATATTTTACATCATGCTAATGTCTAAAAATGGGATAAAACATCTTATAAATAAGTATTCTCACCAGTCTTAAATTGTATATATATTATTTTTTGGAAAACCATCATGATGATTATTGAAGGAAAGTTTAAAATTTTACACAAAGAAATTCAAGCAATTCTTTCCAATTTTAATGATTTTTTTTAAAGGTAAAAATATCATCTGGACTCCTAAACATAAACTAAAAAAATAAAAGGATTCATAAGAAAAATACAAGATATATGGCTGAATAAAGAAAATAGTAGCAGTTTTATAGTCATCCATCAAGTCACACTGATACCACGCTGGTCTCAGGACTGGCATTTACAGTCATGGCTTGATACACAAATTGCTGTATACCTTTCTACATTTCAGCTCCCAACAAAGAAATAAATTTCTTTATTTTTGTAGCTCTATTGTTAATATTGTCTTTTCATTCATTAACATTATACTCTACACCCTAACTTATTATTAAATTGGAAATTGGATTGGTCAAATTACTTTATTCTCAAAGTTAGAGCATTGTAATGCCATTGTGCAAACAAAAAATTTCAGAGATGATATTTTTATTCTATTGTAATAAAATACATGAATTAGACAATATAAATAGTAGTCATAAAATATTTTGTTTTTGTTAGATTTCATGAAAACATTTTTGTAGGGGTATATGTCTAACAAAAATAACAATTTCTTTTAAGTTTGAAAGAAAAATAATCATCTGGTTAGAAAAAAAAGAACTCATTGAACAATTGCACAGCAAAAAAGGCACAATAAATAGATTAAAAAATCATATTTTATTGACAATAAATTGACAAAAACTGATCAATGTTAATCACTTCTTTTCATAACAGAATGAAATCAGTAATGCAAGGTTTTGATCTCCAAAAACATTAAATTAGGGGACATGCTGTTATAAAAATTAGTATTTCATCTTTTCCCCAAAGGTGTAATATTTTTAAATATCTGTTTCTCATGGTTATTATAAATATTAGATCTTGTCAAATTTAAGCACTTAAAAATTATAGATGAGGAGATGCTGAAAAATTCTTAATCAAACAAAAAAGAAAAATGACTGATTTTTCTTCTTTCTAAACTTTTATAGAATTTTGGGGGAAATGTTAAAAAACTTGAAAAACAATATGCCAAATGTGTTGAATTTCAGGCTGAATATGTGAGTTTTATGGTTCTAGGTCATTCCATTGTTGGTGAGAGTAAGAACTTTTCAGCACCTGCTCAAAGTAAATAGTGTTAAAGCCTTTTGATTCATTCAAAATATTTTGAAAAAAAAAGTATAATACAAATGTCAAAATTCACAAGATTGTTTTGAATCAATTAATATGCTAATTTAAAAAAATCCTAAATTGCTTTTCAAGTTGAAATAATAAAGAAAAATTATTGAAATTGATAAAATGTCTAAACTTATTTGCTTTTCTAATTAAATGACTAATTCTTTAAACACAACTTCAAATTTGAGTTTAAACTGTTACTGTAGGAAAGTTATTCACATTTGTGAAAGTGATAGTATTCAAGCAGTAGAAATATCAATTGGAAAAAAAAAATCTCTCTCTCTCTCTCTCTCTCAAAAAAAAAAAAAAAATGGAGATTTAGATTCTAAAAATGGCTGGTAGCTTATTGAGGTATATTCATGTAATCTCCAAATTAATAAAAATGCAATTTCATTCCTTAACATATAATAGTTTGTAATTTGATATCTAGGTTAGTTCCAAATTTAGCTGGGACAATTAAAACAGTTATTTAATAGTTTATTATTTTTATTATTTGTGAAACAAATAGGAAAAACTTTAAGTCCATACTTTCTTTGTATTTTTTACCATGCACCATATAATAGACACATTATTTCAAACTTTTGATAGTATTGATAGTCTTTTACAATGTCATGGATACATTTATTCAAATAAAGCAAGCATTAAATTTCATTATGTTAAATTTTGTTAATGTAATATAGAATTGATAGGATTTGATCAGATGAAAGCTTTTTCAAAAATCAAGCAAAAATAATGGTTACCTCAAGTCATTTTTAAATGCATTATTAGTACATGCATACTTGATTTATCAAAAATCATATTAGTATTGGAATTTGTATTAAATGATGGGCAAAACTGTTCTGTAATGCAACAAAAGTTGTTGATTATTTTCAAATATGCTATATCATAAGATATTCTGTTGAGAAAAAAAAAAGATATTTTATTTCCTCCTTTTTTCTTTAACCTTAATATTTATTTTGATTCAAATTCCATAATAGTTTCAATTATTGGTCTCTGCCTCTGTGAATTTAAGCATAACTTATGCTGAATAAGTTAAAAAAAAAGTTCATCAATAAAAAAAACTCTTGATGTTCTTTAAGTCAGCTAAAATATGTGAAACCTTGAGAGAATAATCAGTGCTACTTTGGTATATTATCTACTTTAATATGCAATCTAAGTTTAATTTATCATGAATTAAATAATACATTCAACATGTACATATATCTAATTACCATTTATATATAAATTTTTACTTTAAAAAATAATTTAAAATCTTATACATTTATCAATAAAAATAAATCAAAATGAAGCAAATTTTAAACAAATGTACAGATTTTATCAGTGGATCAAATGAACATCAGCTAAAAAAACAAGAAACAGATCAGAGATTTTGAAGGTTGCTTCTTTTACTCATCTCATTTTTTTAAATGTGAACTTTTGAATCTAACCAGCTTTTAATTGCCTGAGTGTTCTGCTATTTGGATCAACATAATGACAGTTGACAGTTAAATGATGGTAATTTAAATTAGAATATGCTGGCCATTCATCAGAAACTTCTTGAATTATGAGTTCTAGGGTTTCATGATTTCTTTTTTTTACATAAAAAATATCATCTCTCTTTACCTTTCTTCAACCCAAAAAACAAAGAACCATCAAATTCATCTTCCACAGTTTCAGTTGTTTTCGACTTCAGTCTCACTGTTGTTTAATTCTGGAACATCATTTCTTTGCAACATTCTACCTTTGTTGCATTTTCGGTGTCCCACAAATCACACTTCACCATTTTGCACTGGTTCTTCTTTAGTGTCCACCATTTGTCCATGATTATTAATGGAAACAATTTATGAGCAAACATCACAGCAAATGTTAAACCAAGTACAGATTGCTTCAGTACCTCTACCAGTCAAATTCATGCACCAAATCATATTAGTTATCTTGAAGAAAAAAAAAATTGATTCTAAAATTTGACATGGAGAAAGTTTAGAAACTACTGTCATTCATATCAGTAAAATGAGAAAACATTACCATTGCAGATTGAACAAAATGTTTGGCAACCTGTAGGCTTGCCACATAGAGTAGGCTGGATTTTGCCATTCCTCTTTCTTTGAGTTAGCTTTATTTCACCACCACAACAAAGACATGGTGCAAAATCTTCTGCATCTAACAGGCTATTCCTTTGTAGAAATGCAACTAATTTTATCTTGTCAGTGGATCTTGTAAAACTCTTTAGTTAACATCTTAAGGGTTCTTTAGATATTCAGATATCAATAAGCAAGTAAAATCATGGAAAGGTCTGTAGGTCGGCTATTGAGACTGAAGTCTATGCCAGAATGAAGTGTGCTGTCATTCACATGTTGAGTTGAGACTAGAGCTTTCAACTGTCAAACAAACATTCATTCATGTTTCAGACTCTCTAACCAGATAATCTCACAAAACCAAGACAAGTATTTACCTTGTCTCTTTATGATAAAAGAAAAAAATGTTTAACTTTTCTTGTTGTAGATCACAATATAAAGTGCAGATTGTATGCCAAAATAGCTTCATGACACATAGATCTCATACCAAAGTAGCAACAAATATTCTCTCAAGTTTATAATATCTTAAGGATTATTCTTAAGAAATCTGTTGAAACTTGTCATGAAGAACTTGTCATTGGATGTCTTGTTCAATCACCTTGGATAAAATATGTTTGAAAAAGAACTTATTACACCTATGTATACACACACACACAATACATTTTTAGTAGTTGTTCTTGGTTTTCTAATTATATATGAAATAATATAATTTTCTTTAAATCTTTTAAATATTCATAATTATCAATTTTGACTTGTATTATCTTTCATTTTAATTGTTTTTTTCTACAACAGCAAGGAACATCACAAGAATAAGCTTTGAGTGAGACTCAAATTCGCATTCACTTTTGTCTGAGGGAAGTCAAGTTCTCCATAGTAACTGCTTTACCATCTAGGCAATAAGAGTATGGTAACATAGAAGTCTAAATTACATAGATGAAGCCTTGTCTTATATGGCATCATATCTATTATTGTTTTACAAACTAGTTGTGTTAATAGTAATTTTATAGATGAAGCTTTGGCAATCATTATTATTACTAATTTTGAATTTATCCTGTATCTTAATATTAACAGCATTTTATTGCAACTTATTTGGGTCACTATTTCTACAATAATGAGGAACACCATGCATTAGAAACAAAGATACTGCTATAAGATTTTAATTTCTGCACTTATTAACCTTAAGTCCTTTTGTAAAAGACTTACTATAACATGAGCAAGACTATTAATACTAACAATTATTTGAAATGAGATATATTTGCAAAATTGTACACAGAAAAAGAAAACAAAAATGAACTCTTTAATACTAATTGACAATGTTAGTCATTTTCCAGTTTTCACAATGTAGCAATTCAGATGTGGTTTTCAAATGAAGATTAAGAAAATGATGATTAATCAATTTTGATTGTCTTATAAAATAAGATAGAGAATTTGATTACAGGCTTATTGTATAGAAATGCAGGGACAGGAAAATTGTATTCAAATGCAATTTTTTTGTCATTTGAAAAATGTTGAATGAGACACTAACTAGTGTAAGCAACATTAATGAACCTGATTCATGTTCACAAGATCAGAGTCATTTTAATGATGGTTTCCTAAAGCTGTCTATATTGATTCTTTGTCACCTACACTAGCTAGTATTCAGTTTAACAATTTCCAGATGATAAAAAAATTATTTTTATTTGAATTCTAATGGATTCAAAATACAAATATTTTTAAAATCATCTAAAAAGATGGTGTCCAATACCAGTTTGCATAAAGTGCTACGAGTTGAATAAATCCAACAACCCTGATAAGAAAACTGGAGTTACACATATCATGAATAAAGAAATATTCCAATTAAAAGGAAAAAAATATAATTTTTTTTAAAATCTATCTACAAGAAAAAATTCATGTTTGTGCTCATTTATTTTATCAAACACAATTTTTCTTGTATTGTTTTGATTTTTATTAACTTTTATTTTTGTTGTATGCAGATCAAACTGTATTTTCAGCAAAATGTCCCATAATAGTTTTTATATTTATAATAGGAAATAAATAAGCAAATATAACATCATGGAACAGAGGTAATGTAAGTTATAAGCCAATATGAGTCCCCCATCCCCAAGAAAATTCTCAGTCACTGAGGCATTGATGAAAAAACAAAAATCAAGACTTTAAGCTTATAAATGCTACAGAATTTGGGTTTGCTATAAATCAAAACCAAATATCAATAATTCATGCCTCCTAAATTACTTGGATTAGGAGATTCATTTATTTTAATGTGTATTTACAATTGCTAGAAGCAAATTAAATTCCTTTCAAATTTGTTACATTCTGTTTACCTCTGTTATTTTATTTTTGCCAATAAAACAGTCAAAAGCATTAGATCAGTTTCCTAACATTAATCTACAACAGTTATTTCTATCATCATCATTAGTAATAGATTTGTTTAATAGCAAATGCAATGTTGTTATACCCACTTTCAACTCAGCCTTGTTTCTAAATCAAAAATTTGATTTGAAATTTAAAACATTTAACCCAACAGTAACATTATAGTTTTTTTTACTGATAGATTTGACACTTAGAGAAACATCACATCAGTATAAATTTTTAACTTGAACTTCTGTTATAAATATAAAATGGTGAAAAATCTTTATCTAAAATGGAATTTCTTCAGTAGTAATAATTGAGAAAATTTCTTGATTACTATAATCCTTTATTTTGATATAAACATTTCTACAAAACATACTGACACTGTATAGTAAAGTACAATTTTTTCTACCGATTAAAAAAAAACAAAAAAACTTTTAACATATTTTTTGTTGTTTTAAACCAGATTAGAATATTTTTTCTTTAAGCAATTTAATGCATAGATTTTTAATACTGAATTTCTTCTTTTTATAAGTTGTCTGAACAATCATAATTGGACTAAATATTGCAGAGTATCAATTAGGTTTTTTATTGAATAAAAACGTATTTGATAAACTTTTTTCAAAGTTAAAATGATATTTTCAATTCGAATAATTATACAAATTAAATAAACATATGATTTATGATAAAGTCATCTAAATTTTCAGTTAAATTGAAGTCTCCTAAAATTACCACAACATACTCTATTAAAAGGCTTTTTCATATCTTTCAGAGGCCTACATCTTTGATTCAGTCTTTAACTTTTCCTCTTCAATAAACTCTCATTTTAAAGTAAGTAAAAAACTTATTTTAATGACTAGTTAATCTGCTTAATGTACATTTTATGGGCAAACAAAGAATATTTGTGCAAAAATTTTGTTTAAAAAAAACAAAAAAAAAACAAAAAAAACATACATTAGACATGTTGCACAGTTTTTGTTCAATTTGAGGGAGACGTTTTCTTAAATCATAGATAAAACAATATCCTGATTTAAATCTGTATTGAACATGATTCCCTGTCATCTTTTTTATCTTGCTTTTAACAATACTCAAAAGTTTGTGGAGTGAGACAATATGATGTAATGGCTTAAGTGCTCGACTGCAGTCTTGAAATAAGTGAGTTTGAACTCTAATTGTGCTATTATGTTTACTTTTAGACTTTATCTCCCTCCACCTCAGCAATGGGTTAAATAGTACTACCACTGTTCTTATAAAAGGAGAGCTTTTGGATTAAATAAGCCATGAAGATTGATAGGTCAATAAACAAAGACACCAAATCAATCAAAATCTTGTAAAATACCTATATCTTTTATAAATATCTATCAGTTGCCTAAAAAAAAAAAAAAAAAAAAACAACATTCAATTTTATAATGATTTTGACATTAAGTATTTTTTCTAGGTTTTCTGGCTGAAAAAGGATTGAAATATGTGAATATGATTGCAGAAATAAAAGGCCTTTCCTCTTGTTCTAAAAATGAATTGTATCTCATAGAAGTAAACATGCTAATGATAAATATTTGAAAATTTCTTTTACTGCTTAATGATGTCTGTAAATAAAGACCTCAAAATTCTCAAAAATTGATTATGACAACTCAAAGAGAAAGAAAGCTACATGATCTTGTGATCTGGTCAGTTTATTCTGAAAAGTTTATATGACTGGGTTAATGGCTCCTTTTCAGGAAAATGTTAACTGTGTACAACATAAGCTAGAAAAGTATACATATCTTCAAGATCAATGTTTGAAAAATAGCTGAACAACCAATATATTTTCTTCTGAAGTTTGCCAATTACACCTCTGCATACCTGACTAAACTCTGTCACTAACAAGAAAAAAGAAAAAGCATTAAGAAGCTCCAAGATCAGGCAGAGACAGAATCGACAAGGATTTGATACTCACACACCATGACAAAACTAACAGAGCTGAAAAGTATCATTAAGTGCCGTTTGGATACCCTGAGTTAGTGGTAATAATGCTTTGCTTCCAAAACCATGCCTGACCCAAGTTTCATCATCTGATGAAAGTTTTGTTGGAGGTACAGCTGTTGTTTTTGCATTAGTATGAATTTATTTACAACCAATGCTTTAACTTATTTTCACTAGTTCCTGTTAAATCAAAACAAATTCATAAAACTAGGATAATAAGAATATGGAAAAAAAAATTTTCTGTTAGCATTTTAGTTTATGTTCTTTTCCCAGTTGAACTTGTACTTCAATGTATTCATCATTGTGTATCCACTGTTATAAATTTTGACCCTGGAGATAGTTGAATTCATATTTTACTCATAAATATAGATTCCCTCTCTCTCTCTCTTCCCCCCCTCCCTCTTTTTGTTTCCTTTGTAAACCAGCAAAAGTAGATGAAGAGTTGAATTTGGGTCAAGAGTGT
This sequence comes from Sepioteuthis lessoniana, assembly GCA_963585895.1. Classification (NCBI taxonomy): domain Eukaryota; kingdom Metazoa; phylum Mollusca; class Cephalopoda; order Myopsida; family Loliginidae; genus Sepioteuthis; species Sepioteuthis lessoniana. The sequence goes on from OY757941.1 coordinate 24,661,506, forward strand.
GTACTGACCGACTGACGGTCAAATTTCCCTAATATGGGTGTATGAACTGGCAAGCAGCCCCTAGCGACAAGTGACCTATTTGAAGGCTGAACGCCGATTGGCCAAGAAGCCCACATGATACGAGGCAGCGGGAAGGTCAAATCTGCAAAGAGGAAAAATCAGATAAGTCAGTTAGCCAAGAGATCCCTTAACAGACAGATGTGTCTGTAATGCAAAGAGTAAAGGGTCTTCCCCAGCTCATATGGGAAGATTAAAAGGCCACCAGAAAAAGGCTAAGAGCCACGTGACAATTTTGTTCATTGACTGACAGTGAGAAAAACCAGAAACAAGAAATGATTTGAAGATGTAGAAAGAAAGAGAAATTAATGGTCAGTGAAATGCAACACCAGAAAAAAAAAAAAGAAAGAGAGAGACATATGCATAAGAAAAAAAAAAGATAAAAGGAGAGAGAGAAGTAAGAAAAGCTTTCATTTTAATGTTGTTTCATTTTTTGCTTATCCCATTCCCTCCCACCCACACAAAACACTTAAAAAGAATTTCGTTTTTTCTTTTGCCCTACAGTCCAGACCTTGCTCCCTGTGACTTTTGGTTATTACCTAAGTTCAGAGGCTGTCGTTATGAGACAATTGAGGAGATGAAAGAAGCTGTGACAAAGGTCATTGAGATGCTCACACAAGAGGACTTCCATGGGTCCTCCCAGAAGTTGCTGGAATGGTACAACTAGTGCATTGCAGCTGGAGTTTCATGTGTGTACTATCAATAAAAGTGGCCATACAAAAAAAATCTGGAAACTTATTTAATGATCATCGTTTGATATATTACTGTTGAGGATTGTCTTATACATTAAGGAATATTTAGTTAGCAATTTTAGATTATGAAGTGGATAATAATGTTATTTCCTACACATTCACAGAGAATGAAAGAAATAGTTTCTTTTTCATTTGAAAAATATCAAAACATTGAAGAAAAATAGGCATTTCAAAACATTTCACTCCCAAGAGAAATGAAGGAGGATTATATGAGCACTGAAATATTGCTAAAGAGACTTGTGCTGATACTTCCTCCTCCTCCCTTTTTTTCAACTTAATCAACAATGACAAACTATAACTGACTTACAGTCGAGTCATGCTGAAAGTACCATATAGAAGTTAAGCAGCAATGAGCCTGTTCATTTCTAAGACAATTTACCACTTATAAACAGCAGATACAGTAAATAAACTTCACTTTGGATGCCTGACTAAGCAAAGCTAAGTAAATCACAGCAAAAAACTAAATGAATGACAGACAGGCTAATAAGAAAGTTGCTTTTTTCTAAAAGGCATAAAAAAATGACCAAAATTTGAATCTTGGTTATAATTTCTATTTTATGATGACTTTTAAATGTGAATATTTTGGGTTTCATCTAAATTGATTGCCAAGTAATAAATATGATAGTGGGGTTCTTTTTCTTGATATAGTGATTACAGCAAGCTCATCTCCTTACAGATCATTATTAGTGTTGTAAGTTAGGTCATTACTAGATGTCTTGTTGAGCATGAAACTCAGTAAATAAATTGACAACCTAATGATGCTATAAATCTTGTCTTAAAAAGGTCAAATATTGAAAGCAAAAAAATTTAAGGTCATTGAAAATTTGATAAGACAAAATTAAATTTAGCAAAAGGCCACATTTGTGAATATGTTACAACTAATCAAAACATGAAACATCATAACGTTGAATATTTGTGGGTTATTAGGAATTACTTATAAATCAGGACTAAAAATTAATTTTTCTATCATATTTTTATGTTCCTTTATAAAGTCAAAATAAGAAATCTTGCAAAACAAGTTTCTTTTTATCTTGAACAAATACAATTTAAGCAGAAGATAGTTTACAATAAAAAAAAATTTGCAGTATAAACTGGAAAATGACTTTGTACATGTCATAAGTTTTAGTTTTTTTAAACATGCATCAATCTAAATACCTGTGCTACAGATTCGTTGTATGCTTGGCAAGACCTCAACTTTGGGAAGATTAACCGCTTGAGAGGTTTGGGAATCAAGATGTAACGCAGTTTGCGTCGGTTATTCAGGCGTCGACAATGTTTGCAAAATTTGCAGTGGTTCATCTGTATGCACACACACGCGCGCGCAAGCGAAGAAGATGCTGATGATGAGTTGTTTTACTTACTTAAAGGTGTTCTCACTCGTTCATAGATATTCTTTTGTCTAATCCAAAAACTGCTGATCCAGCGTTCTGGTAATCCATATACAGATTGTCGAATGAATTCCATTGGTCATATTCCAAGAAAGCTTTCCAAAGAAGTAGTTTTGATGCTTTTGACACCAAAATATAAAAAGATCCGTGATCCTTCAAATTTCAAAATGTTCCACAAAGACTAACAAAATTCTTTTTTAAAAAAAGAAAAGGATTTGTAAATGGTGAAGATAAAGGTTCCTTTTTACTTTGCATTGTTTTTTCAAGAAATTGTTTACATTTTAATTATCATAGTCCTTGGAAAATTAAAGCTTTTTTGTTTGTTTGTATTTTTTAATAGTTTATTAAAACTTTATAAGAAGTAGGGATTTTGGTAAGCTCAATCCAGCCTCTTTGATATTGTGCTAAAGGTTAGTTTATCCCAACAAATAAGTTACTAAATATTGTTCACTTGAAGTATTAGCATTTTTAAAATACTTTTCAAGTGATTCTTTCCACTTTTATTATCAACTGATGACTTAATTGACATAACACATAATAATTTGAATACAATTTGACAAACTGAATTATAATTAATCCCTTCAAATGGGTCATTCAATTATTATTTATTTATTCATTTTTTTTAAATTTGGCTTACACTTTAAGAAGTTGTTAAAGGAAAATTATTTAAATATTTACTTAAGCTGAATCCAAAGATAATTTAGTAAATAAGCCAAAATGTATGTTTGATAATGTACACTATTTTATGGTTGATTATGTAAAATAAACTTGCTAATAAATACAAATCAAATATCCATTTCATTTTATTCTCCTTTATGATTATTGTTTCTCATTTAATTGTTTTTTTTTAAGACTCAGTTTTCCATTAGTTTTATTTTTAATCTCCTTTGGTAACTAAGTATTGAATTATTCTAATTTTATTAACTGTTAAATTATCTATCTACAGAGTAGATATGTACAAAATCAATAAATACAATCTACTAATAATTGGGCGTATGTATTCGTATAATACAATTAAGCGGGAAAATTGTTGCTTTTTTAACCCATAAATAATGGAATTTTTCAATATTAGCCAAATTTGGAAAGGTATATCACAGATGTTTGAAGTTAAATATTCTTTAATTATCCTTTACAAGATCATAATTTTCGTTGACATAGAATGTACAATACCATGGACAGTAATAATCATCATCATAGTTTTTAATCACCAAAATTTAGAAGATAAAAAATGTAGAATGTTTTAAGAACTCACCACCATTGAAAAGTTAAGACATTTCGACTTAGAAAAGTTTTTAAATTCTTTTATAGTCGGGCGTGTAAAAATATACGCCCACATTAGCATATTTCTAAATTAAAGACTACAGTAGGTCATTGAACATTAGTGTTTTAAGATTTACTCTCAGTGATTTAGGTAATAGAAATCAAATTAAAGGATTTAAAAAAAGGAAGATCTATTGGTCAGCTACAGTAAAGAATATGAGATTGTGAGAAAGACGTGAAATTGGAGTAATTTTGCAACTAAAAAGTTCATAGCATATGTTAAAGAAAGTCTTTACGAAAAATTTTAAAATCAAATTTTAAATTTGGAAATTTTAAAATAGATTAATTCATTCATTTTGTTTTGTCTTGTTGTTCAGGTTCAGTTATCGCAATTGTTATTCATTATAAGCAGGTGTTTTATAATTAAAATACTAGCATCTTTAAACCAAGAACACAGAAAAAAAACAAAAAAACGTTATTCTTTTTATGTTTTTAAATATTTTCTAAAAGCATAAAAACAGGTTTTCTGTATTGCTGCTTTTACTTATTTTTTAAAATGTTTGTCTTCCTAATGGACAGAGTTCAAATAAGCTGACGATGAATTTTTAAATGTAAAATATGACGCTGTTTTTATTGTTTAATAAATCTGTTTTTGTTTTGGTTATTTTTTATTTTTTTTGCTTTTGCAAATAACTTTGAACTTCTGATTTACAACTTAATTTTGTTATGTTAAAAGTAATACAATAAGAGAAAAAGAAGAAAAAATACTATAAAACATGCAAGATTAACAGTTAACGAATGAAATTTGCATGTGTATCGTGTTAGCAAAACAAAATTGCTGGGTGAGCTTTTTTAAGAATCATCATCGAACGGTGACAAAATAAAAAATCCGCTAGACAAAAAATAAATAAATAAAAAAGGAAGAATTCCTGCAAATTGACGATGTTGTAATGATTTAATTCCAGTCAAAAGTTGTAAATTCCTCAGCTTTGGTAAATAAATCTACGTACAATAAAGGAGATTTTTAACGGAGTGCGCGCCATAAAGTTTTCAATTCTTGCGTAGAACTTTTCCCTTTTTTTCCCCTCCAGCATAAAAAACTTCCTTCGTTCCATTAGTTTTCGTTACAATAAGTTTCAATAATGCGAAGTCATATAAGTAGGTAAGAAGAAAAATAAGGATTTTTGCTTTTTGTTTTATCCGTGATGGTAAACAATAGCACTGCAGTGATAGTAATATTCTCAGAACAGATGCGACTGAGTGAGTAGGAATAATAATAAAACTGACCGTTGGTGAAAATAAAATCTCTCTCTCTCTCTCTCTCTCTCTCTCTCTCTCTCTCAAGAGATGATATTAAAATTCAAAATAATTGCAGTGGAGAAGAAAAGTAAAGAGAAAATAAAGAACAGAACACATGGTGTAAAGTTTTGATTTTCTTTTTTGGCCTTTCATTTAAATGAATAAATAAAACGAGAGGCAAGAAGATAGTAGTACACCGCGTGGGTCATAACTAAAATTAATGAAACACTCACTTGCTAATATTATTTTTATTAGTCACACACTAACATACTTTACTTACAACAGTTTTAAGAGGAAGCTAGTTGATGAGAAAACTACAAAAAAAAAAAATAATAATAATAATAATAAAACAAATAAATAAAATAGCGCCATTCTTTTCTCAACTACTTTCTTTCTTTCGCACTTAAACATCTTTTTTTCCTTTCAAGTTCTTTTCCCCCTCCTCTCTAACAACATTAACTGTAGTCTCTTGAGACAAAATTTCTGTAGTTTTACGCCTTGCAACTGGTACTAACCACCACTCATAAATAAATCTACTCATACTACTCCGAAAAGAGAGGGACATCATTTTACAACGAACATCTATTCATTTCCATTTTTCCATAGCAGCTAGAAGATAATGTAAGAAAGTTCAGAAAATTAAAGGGATGGAAATAGTGCACGAAAAAAGAAAGAAAGAAAGAAAAAAAAACCCCAACACTCAATCCATCACCGCAAAAATTCCAGTGCATGCTTGAAAGTTGTTCAAAGACTTGGATTCTTTCATCAGAGAACAGACAAGTCACGGTTCAAGGTCTTGAGCTACTTGGCTATGAACAAGTTTTTACGTTGTAAGTTTGAGCCAAACATCTAGACCAGTAATTCCTGACTAGGCACTGGAATAGAGCCGGCCAACTGGACCAATTGCTCCCTCCTAATTGGGACCTCCACGGGAATGTAATCTACTTTCTGCTCGGTAAGTACACACTACACAATGCAATATCATTATCATCATGTCGCGCCATCAGCGCGGATATCCTTGACCCTTTCTCGCCACCCGTCTCTATCGTCCATTGCTTCCAGCAGGTCTTCAGAGCTACATCTCGTATCGGCACAGAGCTGCTGTATGTAGGTTCTAGTTGGTCGTCCTGCCTTTGCTCTTCTACGTGAAGGGTCCACAGGAGTACGTCACTTATGATTTCGTCCCTACATCTCCAGCAGTGTCCCGCATGTCTGGTTCGTCTAACTTGGGTGGAAAGTTGCCGAACAGCTGCTGCTTTGTGGAGTGCTGCCTCCAGGACAGCATTATTACTAGCATATTTTACTAGCAGCATTTTTGTGAAGTTGCCGTCAAGCCTTTTCTCGGTACGTTTAGTTAGTGTTCATGTAGTGCATCTGTTGCGACCTGTTCACAAACATAAACAAATCCGATCACTCAAACCCTTAAAACACTACATCTGGCTACGACCAGAAATTATGAAACCACCCGTAGCCCTGACCTACCTTAACGGCTAAAAAAAAAAAAGAAAAAAAAAAAACATACATTTTTACAACATTAATAGAGTCCGTCTTTCAAAAGTAACTCTATTAAAATAAAGTAGATTATCTTCTATAGCCTTTCTCAGGCTAAAGAAGGGCTGTATTTCAACTTCTATGTTTTATGGACTAACTTTCTGTCTACGTGGCTCGACAGTGTGAGATAGCTTTCGCCCAGAACAATTAACCCCCATCAGCAGTCTGCAGCACGCACGTAATTCATGGCGTAACTCTTACATCTCGTTGTCGCATTAGCCTTACGCTACATAAACATGCGAAAGGTCCTTTTAAGGACCACTAGAGGTTTCCATTCTCGGGTTGGGGTATCTCTGACGGTTCTTACGAACTCGTTGAAGCAGACGGCCCGGAGGCAAACACGAATAAGACTCTAAGACCAGCCGGTCTTAACAATTTCGGTCGGCTTCCCTGTCCGTTCATTCGCTCGGTTGCACAGCGCTAAGGTACGGCAATCTTAGCTATCGGTTCCCCGTCTGCTCACTCAACTTCGCATGCGCTAAGGTACGGCAAGCCTTAGCCAACGGTTCCCTGTTCGTTCGCTCGACTTCGCAGCACTAAGGCATGGCAAGCCTTAGCCACGATTTCCCTGTCTGCTCACTTGGTCCGCAGTGCTAAGACACGGTTGACTTATCCTCAATATTCGCTCGCTCGTTCGCTTAGGTCCGTAACGCTAAGACACGATGGTCTTAGTTACTCGTTCCTTCGCCCGTTCGTTCGTTCTCACCGACATTGAGCTAAGACACGACGGTCTTAGCACACGCACTCGATCATACGTGACCAAGCTACCAACATCTAATGCAGACCAGCTCCAGCAATGCAGCATCTAGTCAAAGTACGACTCACTGTACGGACTAGCGACGACATCGATACCCCCTGCTACAATGTCGAAGTAGTCTGTGTCTCCATCCGGGGAAAGGACTTTACTTTTGTGTTTCTACATAGCATCATTATGGCTGCGACGGTTTCTTTGGGTAGGCCGTAGGTGAGCAGTATTTGCTCCATCTTTCCTCTGTGTATGGAGTCAAAGGCCTTAGCGAAATAGACAAATATTGTTGCCTCTAGGTTTTTTGCACGTACACCTTCGACGGATAGTCAAAATTTGTGACGTCGTGGATCTATTCCTCCGAAAGCCATTTTGGTTCTTCCAAAGTATCATCTCAATTTTGGGTTCTATGCGGTTGCGTAATAGAGCATTGTATATCTCGGCCGCTATGGGTGTAAGAGTTATACCTCGGTAGTTTTTGACTAATCCGAGGTCGCCCTTTTTAGGGAAGGGGAGGATGCATCTCTTCGTCCGTCTGTCTATTGGGTTTTGATTATATACAGCATTACAGTGTCGGAGCAATATGTCGTCAAATTGCCTGGTCTTCCATACTTCTGGGGGTATTTCATCTAGCCCTGCTGCTTTTTTATTTTTAATTTTTCTTAGAACCGAGTCAAGTTCTTCTTGCGTAAACGGTCCCAGTTTGATGTTTAATTGCTTTCTTATAATTCTCGTGATCGGTTCATGAGTAACTTTCGGAGGGTTTCCGAGTAAATTCTCGAAATGTTGTTTCCATAGGTGTATTCGTTCTTGTTGGCTGGTGGCTTTCAGTTTAGCTTTCGCAGCACTCTTCCTTCTGCTCACTTCGTTTACCGTTTGCCATGCTATCCTAGATTGTCTATATTCAACCGAGTCTCCAATCTTATCGATCTGATTTTGTATGTATTCTGTTTCTTCTTTTAGGTAGATGTTAGCTTTTTAAGTTTCAGGGCATTGGTATTGGTTAGGTCCTTCCTATTGCATTTGGAGGCAGTTTTCACGTCTGCACGCTTTTTCCTAACCGCTTATGTCTCCCATGGGACTCTAGGTTTAGTTTTTTGTTTAGTTGGTATGCATTCCGCTGCCGCTTCTAAGTGGGCATTGACGAAATTCTCGTATTCGTCATTTGGAGTATGCGTTTCTGTCTTCTCTTGTCGTGCATCGAATTTGTCTCTTAGTGTTAACGCATATTCATCTCTAATATCCCTGTTATTAAGCAGGAAGCAGTCATAGTGTACAGTGGTTGTTGTTCGTGTCTCATTCTTTCGTATTTTTGCCGTGACAATTCGGTGATCGGAGGACCCCGCCCCCGAATGAGGACTAAGCCTCACCATTCAATCTGCTATTATTCCATTCCTTATTTATAAAGACATAGTCTATCTGTGCTTTAGTATTATTTGCGTATGTGTAGGTCCATAGTTTTCCCTCTCTTTTCTGAAAGTTTGTATTGAGGCCTGTTATTTTATTTTCTAGCGTGAAATCTGTTAGATGCTGCCCATTTGTTTGGCGAGTTGTGTAGGCTGTATCTGTGGCTTACGTTTTTACCAATTTGGGCATTCATGTCTCCACCAATGACGAGAACGGTGTATTTCGGGATGCTACGAACAAGGGAGGATAGCTCATCATAGGAGGTGATGAGGTCAGTTTCTTCACTAACATTGGTAGGGCTGTAGCAGGAGATGATTGTTGTGCTGAGGTTGCCATTAAAAGTAGCTACCATCATCCTAGGTTGTATTTTGTCTATGCTATTTAGTGATCTTAGGGCTCGTGATCCTATAAGCATACCTACACCTCCTACTGTGGCATTGACAGAGTTTTTCCAGGCAAACGCAGTGGATAGCGTCCATCCTTTGCCAGTATCGTGATATTTAATATTCTCACTATGGGTGTATCAGTGTTCTTGAATGCATATTATGTCTATGTAAGGTTCTAATGTTGAATGTCGCTTTTTGTATTGTGCGTTTGCATTTTAGTCATTTTTGTTTGAACTCTGTTACGATTTTTTTAACACTGAGGCCAGGGCTCCAACCTCAGCAGGACGAGCCCCTTTTTTACCCGTGCGAAGAGCGATGCGGTTTGGACAGGTGATTTGGGTGTGGGTCATGGTAATCTTTCGATGGCTGTTTTTATTTTCATCTACAGAAGCCACCCTTATAGATGAGCAGCAGTAGTTCCTCGATCGAACTATTTGATTCTGGCCGTTGAACCGTCGGAGTCATACGCCCAGGACCTAGTTAGGCACTGCGTTGAGCCGTCAGAGGGTTCATCCGCTTGTCTTTACGTCCACCATGCTACTTCCCATGGCTTTCGAAAATGAAAATATTTTTTCTCCCGTCCCCTCTTTCGTGCCCCCTTCTGTCATTATTAAATTTTAAGTTAGTTAAAGTCTACAATTTTTAAAAAAAATTATTGCAGTCCTTATTTATGCTTCTACCATTGCAATATGTGTTCCTAATTTACCTCCGCGCCGTTATATATTGTTATATAAAAAACAGGAGCTGCGTAAACTGTGAAAAGGTGTGTGCAGCAAAACCAGCATACAATAAATGACTCACATTTGATAAAAATTAACAGAAATTAAAAGTTTATTAAACACAGATTATAATTGAAGCCTTTTTATAAAAGCCTATGCTAATATTCGTTTGAAATAGTTAAAAAAAATTGTTCAGTGAAAATGAAATAAAGTATAAAGAGTTAGGATTTTATTTAGCTTCCTAACCAGCTAAAATGTGACACACAGTCGTTTTCATGTGAGGTGTCATGTAGAAAGCAAACCTTCCGTGCAGCGGTTTTTAAAATTACTTGGATTTCGTCAGCATTCTCCTTGAGGGTTGCTTCTAGCTCCGAGTAATAAACCCAGCCCTTATCCCTTTTAGACGAGGGATCAAGTATTGATTGGGAGGAAGGCTCACTGAAACCAAACTATTATATCTCACCTGTGCTAGGTTAGTTATCTATGGATTTATTTTAGATTTAGTGAAGAATATTCTTTAGAAGCTAAAAAAGCTTGAAGTATTTTGATTCACTTTTTCATTTCATTCCTGTGCATTGAAGAGATAATGCAAGTCTATCTTGTGTATTTCCTCACGTAGAAAATATCAATAAGAAACATCTACTCATCTTTCTTTCTCAATGATATCTTTAACTGCTTGAATAAAAAAAAAGCTATTACTCAATGTTCAGCAGTTGAAATTATTTTTTTGTAAATTAAACAGTATAAATACTTTCTTTTAAAAAATTAATCTACCAAGAAAATATACCAAAATATTATCGTTGCATTTAAAATGCAGATGTTTGGGAACTACTGATCTAGATTTGGAACAAGTCTTATATTTATTTCACTCAATCTATTATGTCCATCTAAAATCATTGAATCACACACAGAACCCACGGAACCAACCATTTTTTTAAAATCCAATTGTTCAATGACAAATTCAGCAATCTTTTCATCTGTATCAGCCTCGCCTAAAATTCAAAAGTTAAGATGACAAGATGATGGATAAACTGATAAAAGTATTGTTAGTTTTGTTTATTTCAAGCCTATGAACTGTCATCTAGACCTTCTAAAGTCTTTTGTATATCTCAAGATTGTGATGAGTCTCTCCTACATGGAGTAAAAATAAAGACGTTTATCATTATTATTGTTATTATCATCCGTGAATGTTAAGTCAATACAGCAATTGCACGGAGGCATTTGTTTTATCTTTTTAGTTGGGTTCGTTCGTTAAGGGCTTTCTCACTCACAACAAGGAAACACGTCTGTTGGGTTCAGTCATTTATTTCAAAGTGTAAGAATCAAAATAAAAACAAGGGCACACAAATCATGAAACCCGGATATAACAAAATCAGTAATGAACCTAATACTGCTTATAACACATCTTTCCTGGGGATTATTAGTTTGTTTCTCTTTTATTTATTTGTTAAAGTCTTTAGAATGTCTTCAATGTCTTTAGCGAGATGTAGTTCACATTCCTTTTTCTCTCACCAACCTTTTTTTTAATGTTCTTGGCTGAAAAGGGTACTTAGCTATAAAATTTATTAAAAGGTTTTAATATTTTTTTAATGTACATGTGGTCACTTAGGTGCTTTGGTCTACAAACGACACAACCTCTTCTGGTCTGGGGTATTTTCTGACTATTTGGATCATTTGCATTGGAATCCTTTCTGTTAGGATTCTCATTTCTATTTCCTATGTGACTATTTTGAAATTGAAATTTTGTCGGTGGGAGTGTCCTCTTCATTTGGAACCCTCGTTCATTATCAACATTGCAAATATGTCGTCTTTTACGACGGATGATTCTAGAACTTGTTTGGGTGCAGTATCTCCTATTGTTGAATAGCGATGCTTTTGACGGGCTGTGTAAGTTACGTGGGTATCAAAACAGGATATGCACCCGTGTCTTAAAATAAACAAAACATGGCGGAAATGCCACGTGAACTGCGTGCGTGACATGTTGGAAGAAAAAGTGACCATGAGGATTGTGTGGGCGCCAGGAAAAATATGTAACGACTGAAGATTTTCGACCCATGGCAGAGAACGAAAAAGCTGACAGAAGAGAGACTAAACGTCACGCCGCTCTGGGCACTGGCCTTCTGCCATATGGCCCAGGGTTGAGAGGTAGAGAAAGGTCTGGGCTGTACGTGAAGTCGAAAGCGGGTATAATCTCACGAGAAAGAAGGGGTACCTTGCAAAGGCCATGTAATTGAAAAACATATAGAAGCTAAGATGATTAAAAGCTTCGAGATAATGTAGAGAAGTAAAAAGAAACAGGCTCGTGAAAGTAGAAGAAATGTAAAGAAACAGGCCTTCTTTCCTTACCTACTTGATACAATGTCGCTCCCAGCTCATAGTCACTGGTGTCCGCTGCTACAAAATTGGTTTGGTGGGATCAAACTGTAAGGACAAGGACTCAGTTAATAACAGTTTTATATCCAAAGTTAGTACCAATTCCATTCTATTTCTTTTTTTTTTTTTAGTAAATCCGAAATTGGTTGGATGACATCTGCTTCATTGGGTAGGTTTCGTCCAAAGTACCGAATCATTTCAATAACATGTCCCTACACAAGTTAGGGTTTGATAATTTCAATATCACCCGTATTCTTTCTTTGGTCGTACTCCATCTGAAGTATTCATCGAATTCGTATTTTTCTTGAGTATTGTACCAGCCAGTTTTATTCGTTCAAGAGTTTTCTTCAGTCGTTCATTGTGTTCTGAATTGGTTCTCTCGTAAACTAGATCATCGTCTTTATAGTTCCTACTCCTAAATCTCCTAACAGCTCCAACATACGTTGCTGGTATATCACAGGTGCCGATGATATATCCCAAAGGATAACCGGTTAAGCAATAACGTCCGATTAGCACAAGAAAAATCGTTCATAGACAAGTTTTTCTCTAAAGGGATTTGTCGAATCTAGCTTGGAAAAAACAGTAGCTCCGTCCAGTTTGGGCGCTATATAATGAGTAACATATACAGTTTACGTTTAAACGCGAGTTTGAGTCTTTTTTAGGTCAACACATAAAGACATATGGCCATTTTTTCTCTACTGAAACAATTGGCGCGCACCAGTTTGTCGGTTGGGTGACTTTTTCTATTATACCCTCGCCTTCTAGACGTCCAGTTCGGTTTTTACTTTTGGTACAAGTAGAAACAGTATCTCGCTATTGAGACACAATATGACTTAGCATCTTCTCCAAGATGAATTTTCACTGATTCACCTTTCATGCAGCCTCCTTGGTTGAATATATTCAGAACTTCGTAGACTTCAATAACCATTACTATCAAATGGACAGTAAATTTTCTATGTCCCGCCTATTTAATACATGTACCTTGAATATATAATTTTTCCCTTTATGCGTCGTGGAAGTCCGGAATCTTGCTTCGCACGACAATGTATCACTTGGGCTTCTAAATCTTCCTTCTATCGGTCTTAAAGGCAATCTATTCTAAAGATTTTTGTACTTTCTGTGGCTCCAGTGTTTATTTCAAACTTCAGGTGACTACTGCAAATCTTCAAATTAGCGAACCATGGTTTGAGTGTTTTATTTTCCTCTGTGAGAGAACGTAAAAATATTCTTCCATGTTGTGTTTTATTTCCCGGACGTTACTTATTTTCGTCCTGCAACATATAACGAAGTGATTGAGACTGTTGCATTTTTACAAGTTTATCATTTTGCAGGGCACCGGCTTCAGTCATGTAGCAGGTTGCATCTGCTACACTTTGTTCTAGATATTTTTTCTTTTGGTTTCGGTCTGACTGTATTTCTGAAATTCGCCTCATTCGTTCGAAACTCACCGACGTTTTTTGTCCGCCTTTCTTCTATTTATCTTCTGATCTGTTCAGAAGAACTTCTCGCAATTTCTAAGACCTTGTCGAGTTTCAAATCTGGGGTAAGCTGAAGGTGTTCCGATAATCCTTTATCCTGAAGTCCAATAATCTGTCATTTATTTCTTCGTTCTTGTCATCAAAGTTAAAACCATCTGCAAGTTCATATAATGCACTCACAAATGCTGTGACACATTCTCGAATCTTTCTAGTGGCTATAGATTCATTTCTTAAAAATCTCAGCTCACTCTAGCCACTTCTGACACCATGTTTTTTTTTTCTTTTTAGCAAGGTTCGTCCATTTAGGGATTTCTCATTTACGACACGGAAACACGTCTGTTCGGTTTAACCATTTATCACAAAGTGTAAATAATCAGCAACAATAAAAACCAGGACACATAACTCATGATACCTAGATGTAACAAGAATCAGTAATGAACCTATTTCTGCTTATAAGACAGTATTCAGAGTAAATTATGCTAAATTTTAAAATGTAATTAATTAATTTGAGAGTAGGGAGAAACCACAACAACTTCATTTTTAAAAAATGGTGATTTCTTTTTATTTCAGTACAGTAGTCTTAGAGGATTATGAAAGATTAATAAAACTGAACTTTTTCTTTTTTAAACTTTGTTACTTGGCAAACAATTGGATAAAAATGAAAATAGTTATCCATTTATTGTTATTGTCATGGGAAATAAAATTTTAAAATATTCATTTTGCAAGCCATTAATAGTGAGTGTCTTTCTCACAGTCTTGACCGTGTATCAAAATTAGCTAGGCTTGAACCATGATCAATAAATGTAGAAAAGATGATTTATAGCACCACCCAATGTTTCTGTTCAGTTTTCAGTTCTCATTCTCTAGTTTCAGAATCTCTGTAGAGTTTATTGACTAATAAATAAATAAATTTGGGGGCTATTCTATTTTTAGCTAAATTACATCTTGGTTCTTTATCTCAGCATAATTTTTTATTAAGAGAAAAATATCTATCAGAAAAATAGAAAATTCAAAAGCTTCAAGATTATGACATAAAATAAATAAAATTGCCAACTTGACCAGAGAAATAACTAATGTTATCAAGGTGTCAATATTAAGTAACAGGTTCTAATCTAAAATTGTTTTTGTTCCATTAATTAGAATTACAATATACATGTTTGTATGTATGTTTCTTTTATCATTTTTAGAAGGTTTTTCTTTAAATTTGGAAAGCGCTTTTTTCTCATGCATAGAGGTAGCTATGAAGTTTTTTAAAAAAAAGCAGCTAAAGTTCTACTGAGGTACATTTGAAGAAATTAAATAAAAAATAATTTCAACATAAAATCATTAAAAGCTATAGAAAAGAAAAACACTGATAAATGTTGATAAAGATTATAATCTGACTGCAATATTCATCCCATAGGTTCCACAATTTCATATTTGATTGGTAAAATGAATACCAGCCATTTTTCTTTAGTTCTGAAACTAAATTACAGTCAAGAATATCTAACAGTAACTACCAACTACTTCAAATTATTGATTCAATTTTTGCCATTCACTTATTGGGGGGGGGATTATTATAAAATGTTCCTCATAAAAATACATTTTTTTGCAATCAACACAAGCATAATAACCTTTTATTAATTTCCTACTTGAAGTTGTCATTGAAAAGAAATTCTTCCAAAACTTTGCCAATCAGCTATACAAAATGTTGAGGAGAATGAATGCTATTCTTTGGATAAATCTAAAGGAATATCTTCAAGATGCTCTTTCATGATGACTCCAAGATTTTCACTTGGATGGGAATTTTCTAGCCACCTGCCAAATGAATTTTTTACCACCCACCCCAAACCCCTTTCAACTTGTGCATGGCTCCAAATGCAGCACAAGTAATCTGTTTCTTTACTAATGGTATCAAATTCCACCAAAAGATAAATATCTATGGTGTTTCCAACTTCTGTTAAAAATATCAGGAAAAAAATGAATACAACCATTAAGTTTAATCAAGAGTGTTATGCAGGCTACTTTTCCAGCTGCAAAAATGTCAGTGTCTTTTATGAGGCATCTTTTGCAGAGAATATTAAAAAAAATTATAAAAAGTAAATAAATAAAAATAATTCATGACAATTTGCTATGAAATTTCCTTTCTCTTAAAATGCAACAATAAAACTGATATCTGAATTTACAATAATTTTTTCTTTTGTTAAGTTGAATATATTTTCTGTTTTTATCAAAATTTATGTCCTTTATTTGTTTGAGTTTCAAAAGAATTCATTAAAACTTTTCAAAAAGTAGGTATTTGGCAATATAAGTAACAAAATAAATTACTTTTTTCTTAACATTTATTGGGTCTGAGAAAGTCTGACTTTAAAGAATGGTGAAAAATCAATATTTAAATCTATAACATACATTTTTTCCTTTTAAAAGTTTGGATGAAATAACATAAAACATGCACAAATATTGGGAAAGGAAGAGTATCAGAGTTTACATTATGTTAATGGAATTGGATAATAGTTTTATAACAATAGCAAAATTATAGGTTAAATAGCAGCAGAAGATGAAGAAAAAGTCTAAGAAAGAAAAACTATGAAAAAAGAAAATAGGAAGGCAAAGTGAAATAGTCAAAGGAAGAGGGGAAGAGTTAGAGAATAGGAAAGAGAAAACGAGAGACGGACCAAATAGAGAAGGTATGAAAAAATGTTGAAAATTTGAATTTAGAGTGACAAAATAGCAAGAAATATAAGAGAATTGTAACAGGAAAGACAGATTGAAAATAATTAAGACATTAGTAATGAAGAAAGTATGAATAAAAATTAGTAATTTGCAATAAATGAATGTAAAGAAAAAATGGTATATTAAAAAGAACAAAAATATTAGTTGAGAAAAAGTAAAATAAAATATGAAAAGAGAGAAAGAAAAAATTATATTTTGCAAGAGAAAATAAATTCAAGAAATAATGGAACATAAGTTTTGGTTTGGTTGTGCTTTATGGCATATTAACCTTTGTGGGATATTTAATACCAAATCCTGTTTATATGTATATATAGTATGATTTGTAAGCAAATAGTTCGTAGGTAACATTTTTAAATGAGCCAGAACTCATTTATTTGCACATATTTGAATGGTTTCAAGTATTGCTATCTAATAATAATGAATCTTTTAGTTATCAATCATTTCTTTGTATACAGTTAATTGGTTTCAAGTATTGCTATTCAACAAAATTCTATTTGATATAAATGATTCCTAGTAAAGAACAGATCAGAGTGGACCTGGGAATAATAGCAATAAAGAGTACTCCACAGTCACTAAAGGGTCAGGACTGGATCCTTATTATCATATCCAAGTCACTCTTTGGGCAAGGAGAGTCTTACTCTTCTGCAGAGATGCAGTTAACATATTATACAATCCAAGTTTGGGGTAAAGTGAATGTAAGAAAAAGATAAATGACAGAAAAATGTAAAGAATTATAGATATTTGAAAATGCATCTTCCCTAATACACATATATGGGGTGTCTCAATATACATGGGATCCATGTGACTACTAATAACTCTACTAATAATAATAATGCGTTTTTTTTGTTCACATTTGAAAATAGTATACTATAACAACTATTAATCCTCAATTACAATACCATGGACAAGAGAGGAAAAAATATTTTGCTTCACAACTTATTTGGAGACAAAACCATTCAAAACTGTCCCAAAATAGATGCAAACCATTAATATGATAATGATTTATTACTGAGACAAGAAAAAAAAAAAAAAAAGATCTCATGTTCTGGAAACTGATATAATAACAATTTAAAAAAATATTGATTTCATGTCTTTAGGTCAAAAGATGCATTTTTTACAGGATATGTTCCAAATGACCGACATTGCATTTGTCTTGGTAATAAATTATTATTACATTAATGGGTTGCATCTATTTTGAGACACCCTGTGTAAACCCTGCTTTACATTGATAGATAAGGATTGTTACCTAACACAATATCAATTCTTTGGGAGAATAAGGCTTGTGTGTATATTTATATATATATTTCTCAACATCACCCTCATTCATTTCTTATCAATGCAAGTGATAAGAGTTTGAAAAAAAAGTTTAACAGACTACACAACGCTTAAAAAATCTGTAAAATGATCTCCATTCAATTTATCACCTCATAAATAAAGAGTGTATTTTGCTATACTTAGCAGACAACACATGATTCTGGGAAATAATAAATTTAGTCCTTTGACGAACAACAAACCTCTTATATGTATGAATTAAAAGTATAATTTAGTCTTTATTGATGGTATATAATATTTTACATTTTCAGCCATAAGAGTTTCAAATAGTATCAAAATATCAAATTTATTTAAAGACATTAAATAATGCACATTTGCAGGAATTTTCAACTATTTTGATATCAACTTAGCCGATTGATTTTTATTTAAACCAGTTATTATTATGAAAACCTATTAGGTGACAGACACACATGGAAATCTACATGAAATAGAAATAATGAACAAAAAAAAATCAGATTTGTTGTTCTTAAGGTCAACAGAGAAAGACTATTCTATCCATTTTATTAAAAAAAAAAAATCAATGGTTCAGTATCTGTTGAATATCAGTTAAGGAGGATGAAATAAAATCTGTTGTCAGATGAAATAGAGGCATTTAACTCAATGTAGGAATCAGAGAAATGAATGAAAAGATTATATAAGAGTGACAGAGACTAATAAAGAGAATATGACCGAGAAAGAAGTGTATGACAGACAACTAAAGTCAGAGAAACAAGAAAGAGAAAGGTTGTTAGAAATATTGAGAGTAGTAAGAAAAGGCAGTGAAAGAGACAGAAGAAAGAGTTATAATAGGAGACCAAAGAGAAAATGAAAGAGACAATAACAGAAGATTGGAGAGGAACGAAAGAGGAAAATATGATGATGAAAAAGAAAGAGAATTAAGGAAAAGAATGAGGAAAAAAATTAAGTGGAAGTAAGAGAAAATATGGGATTAGGAGAATAGAGAAATTAATAGAAAAAAGGATGGAGAGAAAAGTTGAGGAAGAGAAAAAGTGTAAAAATGGAGAAGTAAAATAGCAAAATAACCTGCAAAGAACAAAAAAAAGTGTGGGGAAAGTGGAAATTCCCTCAATACATGGTAAGAGAGCAAAAAAAGCTGTAGTTGAAAGGAAATAGAGAAATAGGTGAGTAAATATATAAGTTCATACATAATTATATATGTGTGTGTGTATATATATATATATATATATATACACACACACACACACACACTTTTCAATATACTTTGTCTCACTGAGCTGTGCATTTATGTTTATTCAACTGAGACAACCTTGACATAAGATTAGTTGTAAGCATTTTTTTTTTTATAAGAAACTTATTTTTCCATTAATTGCTCAAGTGGACCTAAGTGTATTGGAGGATAGGATTCCCTTTACTAAATCCTTTTTCCATGCTTGGACCTTCTGTACATGATGTTAAGAATGCAACAGAATGGAGATTAAAGTACACCATGGAGAAAGCAGCGTATACAGCTTTTTCTTATCAGAAGTGCAAAAAAATGTTAGCGCAAAAAAAAAAAAAAGTTGGGGGTTATATTTATGATAAAACTTGTTTATTAGTGCTATCAAGGACATCGACATGAGGTTAATGAAAGCATGGACAGCTATCAATAGGCTATCGATTATATGGAAATCAGACCTAACCG
The DNA here is from genome assembly GCA_963585895.1 of Sepioteuthis lessoniana. Lineage (NCBI taxonomy): Eukaryota > Metazoa > Mollusca > Cephalopoda > Myopsida > Loliginidae > Sepioteuthis > Sepioteuthis lessoniana. The sequence goes on from OY757941.1 coordinate 24,680,607, forward strand.
ATAAAATGAAACGCAGTTTCTTCCAAGCAGCAGTCGCATCGATACTGCTATATGGATGCACTACATGGACTCTAACAAAACGGCTGGAGAAGAAGCTAGACGGCAATTACACAAGAATGCTGCGAGCAATCTTGAACAAGTCCTGGCAGCAACACCCCACAAGACACCAACTGTACGGCCACCTGCCTCCTATCACGAAAACTATTCAAATTAGACAAACCAGACATGCAGAACACTGCTGGAGAAGCAGGGACGAACTCATACGTGATGTACTCTTATGGACCCCCACACATGGCCGTGCAAAAGCAGGACGACCAGCAACTACGTGAGGATACGGGATGTTGTCCTGAAGACTTGCCTAGGGCAATGAACAATAGGGAAAAGTAGCGAGAGAGGGTCAGGGATATCCGTGCTACCAGCACGACATGATGATGATGATGATGATGAAAATGATAGCAATATTCAAATAATTTTGCAATAACATGGTACTTATAAAATACCAGAAACATGTTTCTCTGAGGTTTTTTTTTTTTAGTTTACATTCAATACTTCTCCAATGTGAACTTAAACTAAAAGGTAAAATGATATAAATCTGAAATTGAGGCTCTACTTAAGTCAAAAAATGAAAATTAAAGTTGTTTAGTTTTAAACTAGAATATTGAAAGATAAAATGATAAAGTGCTTCCATGGAGAAGAGCAGTCACATTATAGTTAGTATAAAAACAACTTTAGAGGCAAATATATGACTGGAACAATTCACATTCACTACTGAATAATTTATGTAGTTTTATTTTTCAAGTTCAACATAACACTAATTTCTCTATCTGTTCTGTCTAGAGTCTATTACAGAGGTGGTCAATTTGAAAAAAAATACCACATATATAAGACCTGCCATTTGGGATGGATGGCAAAATAGAGTCAGGGATCTCCATACTGTCTGCGTGACTTGATGAGATATGTATATATCTATATATACACACACACACACACATGTATATATAATTCAGTTAAAGTTGTGAACTAGCAGACAACTAACAAAGATAAGTTGTTTATAGCGATGAAGGCTTGTGTAGAACCTGCTACACATTCGGAGATGAGCTGATATCTGAATAAATTGTGTATTAGTATGCCACAGATTCTTCCAATTACCACATCTTTTAAATTCAGAGCTTTTCTTTCTCCTAGACTATTCAAGCTCAAAAGCCCAGTCTGCTCAACTATTTATCTATAGTTGGTTGGTGGAGAAAAGGATTCATGCCTTTTTCAAAGGCATTAGTGAAAAGTGAAATGCAAATACTTTCACTAGGCCTATCAAAGGTGTCAAAATAAAAATTCATTTTCAAACCTACATTTTGAGACCAACTCAGATTTTTTAGTTAAAAATGTACCAGTTTCAGGAAATCCAATAATTATAATTTCTTATCTTAGAGCAATTTGCAAGATTTTGACCCTTCATTACAAAAACACTTTCTTTAACAGCTTCCACTAAATTCGGTCTTACTTATTAAGAGGTACCTAACACTGCCATAGTGCCGTATATATATATATATATATATATACACACACACACACACACACACACATTTTATAATTTTACTGAATTTATAACAAGCTTTTAAGTATTTCTATATGCAATTATGTGTACATAATGTTTTTGTAACAGTTGATTTCTTTTATAGAAATAATATAAAAAGTAAAATTTGGACCTGGATTAAAAGTTAAGATTTGAATTAACATTTATATAATTGAGCTTTTTAATTTTAACAACCCCCACCCCTAAAAAAACACATTTTATTTTGTCTATGATTTTTATAAAATACTTTAAATCTAGCCATTTTGCAAACTATGTTCTCAACCTCCTACTCCCCAAAAAATGCACACAAAGTAACTATTTGTTTATTGTCTGATTTGTATATCAAATATACAATATATTAAGAATTTGATTGGTTATACAATGCTAGAATTTTTATTTAACATTTTTCTTATAATCTAATAAATACGCAATTTGTTAACTCAAAGATATTTTAATCTTTGTCAGCATTTTCAAAATAAAATTTTGTGCATCCAGTGTTGAACTAATATTGACAATTTCTACGTAGTCCTTAAGGGTCCTCATTGCCAACTTGTTGTGGCCTTGTTAGTGATAAGAAATAAAGACACAAGAAAGGAATTAGGTGAAACAAATATATTAACAAAGAACTGTAGTACAACATATACGGATGAGAGGGTTACCAGTGAGACTGTTTTGGTCCAACTGCCAGAGCTGTCTGATGGAATCTTGCCTTCCGCTTAAGAACAATACCAGCTGCTATTTATAGCTGGGAGAATTCATGCATGAGTGGGTAAATTACCATAGCACCACCTTCCTAATTATTAACTCTGCAGGAGTCTCAATACCTTTTTCTCTTTGGGTTAATGACAATAAAGTTCATCATTTTCCTTTTTAAACAGCGTTTTTCCAGGGCCATTTGCAGTATTGGCATATTCAAAAGTATCGTAAATGACATTCATGATGTCTTTCTCTTAAACAGGACCACTATCAGCATCATCTGACCGGTGTTTTCTGATTTGGTTCAAATGTCTCTTGTGATTAAACTGGGTACCTTTAATTACATGGATCATATTCCCAACTCTTTTCTCAATTGTACCCATTTCCCCCAAAAGATTTATATTCACAAAATATCCGGAAAAAAACTTTTTTCTCCAGGTTGGTGGTGTTTTTTGGGAACAGTGTTTGTTCGTCCAGGTTTTGTTTGGGGAGTAGCTTGTGGAACACAGACCTGATTTTACACACAAACATTACCTCAGCTGGTGTAATGAAGATGGTGTGTTTGTTGTTGGGGGTAATTCTATATACCTGAAGGAACTGTTGTAGGGCTTTTCCGGTGGGTGTGCTCCTAGCTTTCTTCAAGGCTCTTTTCAGTGTATCAACAAAGTTCTTGGTCTGTCCCTTGGATTTTGGGTGATATAGGGTGATCATGATGATTGATCTGGAAGGTCTCACAAAAATCCTTAAAGTCGCTGAACATAAATTTTGTACCATTGTTGGACACTAAACAATCAACTACCCCAAATCTGGTGAACAGTTCATAGAGGAAATCGATTGTAACTTCTGTAGTGGGATTTCTACATCTAAGGACTTTGGGCCATTTTGAAAAACTATCTACCAGTATAAGATAGTAAAATCCGTCTCACAGGCCTGCAAAGTCTATATGTATTCGGGACCATGGTTGATCTGTTGTAGGCCAAGGCTATATTAGATTTTATGATGTTTACAGGATTTTATGATATTTTCAATATCTTTATCTATGTTCAGCCAGTATACATAATTGCACATAAGGCTTTTCCTCCTTGTAATCCCTGGGTAGCCAGCATGGAAATCTTTCAGGATTCTCCTTAATAGTGTAGTGTTGTGGGGATGATGACTCGCTCACTATATAGCAGTACTCCGTCGTATAGGGAGAAAATATCTGAAGTCTGTTGGTCCTTTTCACAAATTTTGGTTTTGGTTTGCCTGATAAACTCATCGTTTAGAGCTTCTTGTTTGATTTGGTCAAGAGTTACAGGGAGTTCCCTTATTGTGTTGCATAATTTAGTTTTAAGTTCTTTTCCTCTTCAAAGTGAAGCAGTCGCAGTATCTTCAAGAGGTTCCCAGTGTTTTGGGATTAATCTGGACAGTCTGTCAGCATGACAGTTTTTTTAGATGGTAGGAACTCCATTTTAAAGTTATAATTTAAGAGGATTGTTCCCCATCGCTGGAGTTTACTTGCTGCATGCACAGGAAGACCTTTTTTAGAACTAAAGATGGTAAGTAATAGTTTATGGTCCGTCTACAATGGGAAATGTCTACCATTAATGTACCTGTGAAACTTCGTTACAGCAAAAATAATCCCTAACAACTCCTTTTCAATTTGGGAGTAGCTCTTTTCTGCAGGGAAAAGTGTTCTCGATGTGTGAGCAACTGGTTTATGACATCTACCAAGCATTTTATGCAGGACACATCAAGACTTCTTTTATTTTGACAAATGTTTCCTGGCATTCAGGTATCGACTCCCAGTTCTTGTTTTTTTTTCAGAATTTCTTTTAAAAGGAGCATGTAAGTTGTGCATATTAGGTATAAACACTTGGTTGTAGTTTGCTAGTCCTAAGAAACTTTGTAAAGAAGAGACGTTTTCGAGAGCTGGCATGTCTTTGATTGTGGTAGCCCGTTCTGGGTCTGGCCTTCTGCCATCTTAGTCAATAATGTGCCCCAAGTATTTAATCTTCTCCATAAAGAAGTCGCATTTGGATTCTTTCAATTTGAAACCGTACTCCTGAATTCTTGGGAAAACTTTATGAACATGTTCCTGTAGTTGAATTTTTCTGTTTCGTCGTCGTCATCTTCATCATCTTCTTCTTCTCCTAAAATAGCAGTCAATAACGAAATGAAATGCATGCGGGGATCTGGCTATCTCAAAACCAAGACTCCTACACTCAGAAATGCACAGCTTTTATGCCGCCAGGGCTCATGCTTATGCAAATGAGTACGGGCCTCACTTTCGGTCCAGTCACACACGCGCATTGCCATTTCTGTGTCTGCCGCCATGACGTTTACCTCGTCATGCATTCTCTACATTCCCCTCTGATCTCTGATCACAGCACAGGTAAGGTCATGTTGGCAACCTCCAGTGTGTGCTTTGTCGCAAGGGTGGTTCTGAGGTTTCTCCATTTTGTGCTGCCTGTCGGCCAGGCATTGTGATATACCCAGTGTCATCTGAAGTCTCATCATTAGTTCCGCCAGACGGGATGGCATTTGTCTGAGGTCGCATGCCATCATCATCTGTTCCGCCAGACGGGATGGCATTTGTCTGAGGTCGCACGTCCTTCACATGGTGCGGGACGCCGTTGACAATAATGGTTTATGGGCTGATCACCTCTGTTACTGTTCCTTCTTGGAACTTGGACATGCATCAATAATGAGGCGGTTTGACCCATACAGGGTCGCCCAGATGGTACCTGTTTTGTGCAGAGGCTGGTGACGTGAGCACTGGGTCGATATTCCTAATCCTAACCTCATATCTGTAAATCCCATTGACAGGTGCAGTCAACGATGATGTATCATCCTTAGGCACGAGTTTGTATCAGTACACCACTTCCTGAACAGAGCACCTGCAATCTACTTAATACCGCATTCTCTACAGTTCCTCATGTTGTTCTACATTTTGACTATTCATTAATATGTCATCCAAATATGCAACTGCAAAATCAAGGTCACTCAGCATAATGTCCATTACTTGTTGGAAGATTACTGGCACAACCTTGATCCCAAACGGAAAACGTCTGAATTTGTACAACCTACAATGAGTGTTGATACAGAGCAACTTAGAACATTCTTCCTCCACCGGTATTTGAAAATACGTGTCACTGGAGTCAATTTTAGAAAAAAAATTTTCCTCCATATAGTTTCATATATATAGTTTCTTCTGGGCTTGGTAAAGGATAGTGATAGTCTTTGAGTGAAGCATTAAGCCCAGTCAAGAAGGCACCACAGACCCAGATCTCCTTTGACTTCTTGTGTTTTTTTTAGCTGATTTAGGATGAATCTGATGCACTGAATCCAAAATCACATTGGTTTTGCTCAATCAGGTCAAATTTCTGAGCTATGGCCACATGTCGTTTTTTTAGGTTTTTGTTCACATGTATGCATGTGTAGAGCATTTTAGAAGTTGGTAGGGGTAAAATGCCATATCAAATAATTGTTTTCATTGGAAATGATTATTTTAATAACAAGAAGTATTCAGGTCCGATAGTTCTGGGTGATTATATCGAAAAGGGATCAGTTTGAAGTTATAAAAACATGTTTTCTGTGCATGTGGGATAGTAGGGACTGTGCTTAGCGTTATACGAAGAAGGACTGGCCTTTGTGGGAGGAATTGATGCCTTGCAAAGAAAGGAACATCATCAACAACCCTCTGGTGGACAGAGACAGAATACTCTTCCCACCACTGCACATCAAGCTCAGCATAATCAAGCAAGTTTCTTTGCTCTAGTTGAGTTTGAAGTAGAATTTCTTTGAGGTTTTGTTGTCCGATTTCTGTTTGTTTTTGAATTTCACTGCCAATGCAGAAGTGTGCATGTAGAAACTAATAGAGTGGCAGCTATAAGGAGTCAATGTGTCGCTTCTAGATCTGCGAAATGCATCTCTTCAAATCCAAGTCGACAAGGAGCTATGGCCGTTTCAAACAGTCATTTTTAGGAGTCAGCACTTCTGTCTTATGTGGTTGTGATTTGGGCTGAATGTGGCGCCACTTATTATGAAGTCTGTTATAGACACTATCATATCTCAAGACCATATGATCAAAAGTGCCACATCAGTGTATGTTGATGACATTTTCATTAATGAAAGCCTAGTTCCTGCGTCGTGCGTACAACTACATTTGTTTGGACTATGGTTTGGTTTCCAAGGATCTGGTGCGACTGAGAGACGGACCAGAGTTCTTAGCTTGCAAGTCTGGGAAAAGGATAGATTAACCCGTTGGTACGTATTTTCTCTCTGCGGGGAAATTTGTTGGTCACTTCCCCATATGTGTATGGATCAGGGTGGCAGTTGTATTTATTAAGTGCCTGGCAACTGCAGTAACAAAGGGCTGGGAGGATAGAATCAAAAACACTTCTGTCATATATTGGCAGAGACTTTGACCAGAGTACGAGAAGCAGATTCCGTCGGGGGAAACTGGTGTATGGAGGGTAAAGAAATTACAGTCTGGGTGGATGCAAGTTGTGTAGCTACAGGAGTGGCATTGGAAACGAATGGGATGGTCATTGAGGATGCGTGTTGGCTACGTCCAACTAACGACACTCAGCACATCAATTTTGCTGAACTCGACGCGGCCCTCAAAGGAGTCAATTTGGCCCTTCAGTGGGAGGCGACAGAGTTACACTTGGTCACTGATTCAGCATGCATGCACCGGTGGATTTTTGATACTTTAACTGGAAAAGCACGTGTGAACACGAGGGCAGCTGGCGAGATGCTAATCAGGCGACGGTTAAGAACCTTGCGATCGTTGGCAAAAGAATATGGATTGACCATCGATGTGAAACTCATGAAGTCTTGTCAGAACTGCACAGATAGTCTCACCAGAGTGTCACGCAGGTGGATGAATCTGCTCAAGGAAGGAAAAGAGCTGGTGCTCGAGAGCTTCGCAATAGTGGGAAGACGACTGGACGAGGACCAGGTGGCTGACATCCATCATCAAAGTGGACATCTGGGTGTGAAGCGGACTTTATACTTCACCAGGTCAGTTGACTCACAAGTGTCCAAAGAAACTGCTAAATCTGTTGTGAAAGCCTGCAAAACCTGTCGATCGATAGATCTGGCACCAGTTCACTGGAAAAAAAGGATAACTCAGCATGAAAGACAACTGGAGCAGATTAGCGATGGACATAACCCACCACAATGGTGATAATTTTCTAACTATCATCGACTGTGGCCCCTCTAGATTTGCAATATGGCGGCCACTGCGCTGACAAGATGCGCCCACTGTTATCCAACAGTTGGAAAATGTTTTCCTCGAGTAAGGCCTGCTGATGGAAATACTGATCAACAACATCTTTAGACTTTGGAGAATTTGTGTGGAATTGGGATGTGCATGTGCGGTTTCGATGTACCTACTCACCAAGTGGAAATGGAATTGTAGAATGAAGTCATAGGACTGTTAAGACTATCATGGCCAGAAAGAATTGTTCAATATTGGAGGCAGTCTAGCGGCACAATGTCACCACAAAGGATAACGTTTCACCTTGCACTGTGCAGGCTGACATGCTACATAGATACCATGTCCGAATAAAAGGTGGAGAAGGTAACCCGCTCCCCGAACCAGAGGTGACTATAGGGAATTATGAAAAAGGTGAGGATAGTGAGTGTTTAATCTATCTGAATTCAAATCTGCTTAATAGTGATTCTGATGCCAGTAGCCTCCCAAATGATGAAGTGTCTATTGAAACTCAAACTGCAGATGAGAGTATGCATGAGGGTGAAGCCAGTGTGATCCCCCTTTGAAGAAGTAACTAACAAAGACGAATGCTACTCCCCTGCTCTGTTTGTGATCATGAGATTGGGGGGAGTGATGGGAAAATTGTTACTTACCTAACTAGTGTTTGGGCATGTTTTGTATGGTTCAGTCACTTAACAAAAAAAAGCTAAAATGGCGACATACAGTCACTTTTATATTTCGTTATCTCATGTGAGTAAAGCAGACTCTCGCCGTTTCTATGCAAATGAGACTATGCCAGGTGTATAAAAGGAGCCATGGAGGGAATGGGCGGGTGAGTTCGAAAAAGGCGTGTTGCATAGGTAGACATGTGCAACAGGATTGTCTGAGTCAGCTCAAAAGACTGTAACATTATTGAAATCAACTTTCAAAGTAGAGTATACAGTTTAAATGTAAGTACATTTTGTGAAAAACCTTTCTATTTCAAGCTATTCAGTTTAGTCAAGCAGTTCCAATTCAGCTAATTCAGTTTAGTATTAGTATAGATTTTGTTTACACACAGTTAAATGTCAAAACAGTTCTATATTAAACAATTCAGTTTAGTATAAGTACAGTTTCAATGTCAAAAAACAGTTCCATTTCAAATAATTCATTTTAGCATAAGCATGTAGTTTAAATGTAAGCATGGTTCAATTGTCAAAAACATTTCTAATTCAAACAATTCAGTTTAGCATAAATATGCAGTTAGTTCTATTTAACCCATAGATAAGGCCCTATCAGGTGCTACCATGCCGGGCCAGAGTGGACCTGGGAGCAATGGCAATGAAGAGGTGCTCCGTATTCCCCAAAGCTCCAGCATTACTGGAACCTCACCATCAGATTGTTTAGTGTCATATCCAGGACACTTGTTGGTGGGGTCTTACCCTTCTGCAGAGGTGCAGTCGGTGTATTCTACAGCCCTAGCTGACAGGGCAAAGTTGACCAATGAGAAATAGATACTAATGCTAGAATCGCAACAGCTTGCAATTAGAAAAAGCATATCTAACTAGTAAAGTTATATAATTTTCTTTTGTAATAGTAGTTCTTTGATTTGATGTTATTAATTATCATAAATCCTAAAATTCCTACCAAATCATTAAATCAGTTCATCGGCAATATACCGTTCAGAAGAAAAGTAGAATCATAAACTATTTCAACTTGACTCTACTCATTGTTATAAAGAATATGTGTTTTGGTTCAGGAAAAAACATCCATCAGCAAGATGGATACCTCCTCACTTTGATAAGTTAAGGAAATAATAAGAGGTAATTTTTTTAAAGCAGAGCCAAAAATTTTCACTAAAAAGAATTATCATCTGTACATATGTGTGTGTGTGTGTGAGCATGCATACTCAGAACACACTTTTCTTATGATCATATAAGGGTGGGACAGTCAGTGTATCATTCTACAGCTGGATGATAATCCTTTACTCCTCCTTAAATAAAATCATCATTATTATTAAGGGTTTTCGGACTATTGTTTTCATCTTTATTGTTATTTCCACAACATTTCGGGCTTCTTCAGGTGTTTGTCGAACTCGGGAACCTTCACCGAACTTTGAACTACGTCCTTTATTGAATCCACGAGGGTCGTCTGTTCTGATTCTGTTAGCCATAACCGGGTACAAGTGGACAGATGATTGTCTCCTTAGAAGCTTAGGGAACCAACGCCTATAACCATTATGCCATGGACAATTCAGAGTGAATTTTTAGGATTTATAAACTTAATGTTCTTACTTGACTAAAATTACTACTATTATGTATAATTTTTTCCTGTGCTCATATTCAGATTTTATCTATGGTAGATGACAGAACCCGAATCCAACAATATCTGGATAAATCGTACGAACAGGAATTCCATATGGTCAAGGAGCATCAAATTACAAAGTTAGAGAAGATGTAAACCACCAATACAAAAATCCAATCCCATTACTCACCATTGAAAGCCATTGTCAACATCAGTAAGCGACAGTTAACAACTCCAGAAAAATCAGTGCTAAACAAAAGTCTCAACTTCACCACTACCATCAAGCGAATTCCTTACTTAGATCTAATAGCATCAATCGAGGATGCAGCTTTAAAAACACCCAAGGTAAGAGCTGATGAACTAAAATCAAAAGTGAAACAAGCACTTTAGAAATCAAAGCCTCCGAAACCTAACATCTCAAAAACGGAGAGACAGGCTCTCAAATCGCTACAGGATGATAAAAATATCATAATACTTCCAGCTGACAAAGGCAATGCTACCATGGTAATGGATAGGGTGATATACTCCAACAAATTGGTGGACTTGATTGGCAATGGTGGCTATTGTAAAGTAAAGAAGGACCCGACCCTGAAGACGGAAAGGAAGCCGTCACAGATCCTTGGTAAGAATAAAGATCTCATGCCACAAACAAAATACAGACAGCTAATTTAACATTACAGTAAGCTACCACACATATATGGCCTTCCAAAAATTCATAAGGATGGTATTCCATTGAGACCCATTGTCAGCAACCGAGGTTCAGCATGTCACCCATTGAGCCGCTTCCTTGTGAAAGTCCTCATCATATGTTAAGAACTCAGCCCACTTTGTGGAGAGAATCAGTGATGTCCCCATTCATTCTAACCAGATGGTGAGTTTGGATGTAGTGAGTCTGTTTACAAAGGTACCTACTGATGAGACATTTGCTGTAGTACGGAATAAACTGGCTGCCGACACCTTGCTGGAAGAATGCACTTGTATCCTGATAAATAATCTAATGGAAATGTTGACTTTTTGTGTGGAGACAACCTACTTCGGGATGGGATCTGATATATACCGACAAGAAGAAGGATTGGCTATGAGTTCGCCATTGGCTAACATATACATGGAATACTTTGAAGAAATGGCATTAGGATCTACATCACTAAAGCCATCTATATGGCTTAGATACGTAGATGACACATTCATTCTCTGGCCTCATCAGGAAGATGTTCAGATATTACTTGATCACGTGAACTCAATCTGACCATCCCTACAGTTCCCTATGGAGAAGGAGCAAGACAACAAATTACCCTTCCTTGATGTATTAGGAACATGCACAGAGCAAAGATTCAGGTCATCTGTGTACTGTAAGCCCACCTTCACCGGACAGTACCTCAATTTCAACTCCCATCAACCATATACGGTAAAGAAAGGAATAGTTTGTTGTTTTCAATATCGAGCAAAAACCATTAGTAGCAATACTGATGCATATCAAGAAGAAATGATTAGTCTGAGATGCAACCTCTGTCGTAACAACTACCCATAGCATATAACATCAGCTCCAAGAAACCTAGATAGGAGGATAGAGGACAATACCCGAAAACTCACCACTGTATGTCTGCCCTATGTCAAAGGACTAGCCGAAAGGATCCAAAAGATATGTAGTCCATATGGCATCTGGACAGTATTCACAAATGATTCAACTCTCCGGAGGTATCTCTTCCAGGTCAAGCCACCAATGGAATTCAACATGACCAAGAACTGTATTACCCCATCCCTTGTAGTTGTTTGTAAAATATACAAAGGTGAGACAGGTCACCCACTAAAAATAAGGCTAGAAGAACACTGGAAGGTAGTAATACAAGGTGAGATTGAAAAGTCAAGTATGGCGGACCATAAATGGAAGGAAAAGGGAAACCATCTGCCCTTATGGGATAAAGTTGAAATAATTGATAGGGCTGAACATTGGAGGATTAGATGCCTTAAGGAATCAGCATATATGTTGGGCTACAATGACCTGCTGAGTAGACCAAGTATAGAGTTGAATACAATATGGGAACTGATAATTAAAAAAAAAAAAAAATCTGAATATGAGCACAGGTAAAAAATTATACATAATAGTAGCAATTTAAGTCAAGTTAAGTTTATAAGTCCCAAAATTTCACTCTGAATTGTCCATCAGGACACATGGCATAACAGTATGAAGCTTAGGGAACCAACGCCTATAAGGAGACAATCATCTGGAGGTTGCAGGTTCAATCCTGACTGCAGGCGAGTAACAATATAGGAATACTTAACACTTGTACCTGGTTAAGGCTAATAGAATCAGAACAGATGACCCCCCCCGTGGACATAGTTCGAAGTTCCATGAAGGTTCCTGAGTTCCACAAACACCCGAAGAAGACCGGAGGATATATCGACCAAAATGTTGTGGAAATAACAATAAAGATGAAGACAATAGCCTGAAAACCCTTAATGATAAAAATCATCAAGCTTTGTCTCAGAAATTTAGACATTGAATTCATGAATTAGACAAATGGAATCCTCCAGGACATAATAACCTGATTTTCTATTGGAAAAATATAACATATTTTATAAGATTAATTATCAGTGATTAATAAAAAACACAAACAAAAAAAAAACTAAAAAGTAGTGTGAATGTAAGAATACATTTTATACCAAAATATTTTCATGGCATTGAGAACAGAATTTCTCTAGTGATTCATAACATTTGTTTTCACCAAAATTAGAAGCAGCAGCATTACAAATTAATGAGGAAGAATTAACTGATACAAGATGTCCTCTAAGCATGGACAGTGGAATGAGAAAAGTCTATTCTTATAAACTGAATGATTGTTTTGGGATTGCAATTTACACACACCTTGTTATGGTGAAGTCATCCTGAAAGAAAAAAAAAAAAAAAAAAAAGAGAGTTCCCATCAGATGATTGAAGTTAAGCAGTGATTAGTCTGTTTAGATCTGAGATGGGTGACCACTTAATATGTACAGTATACAATCTGAGGCCTGTGTGTCAGACTAAGTAAACTTAGTAAATAACTATATAAAACACCTGAAGAAAGTCAGAGGGTACAACAGCCAAAATCTTGAGACTACAATAACAAACTAAATGAGGACACTAGTCAGAGTACATTTGTGTATAATAGTCGGTCTTCATTGAGATAAGTGTACTCACTTCACTCCTACTCACTTGTGTTTTATTGTGTGTATCCATCTTATGGCCTGTCTGCTATGTGCTAAACATGTGTCTGAGTGAAACATTCTCTACTCTTTCTTGGTTGTTTCTCTCAACTTCTGCAGTTTAATATTCCCCCTCACCTGCTTAAACTCTCAGCTGTTGTTGCGGCTTTTTTTCTTTTTGTGGCTTCCTCTGACACATGCTCATGCTAAACTGTTTTTGCCTTTAGATTCAAAAACAGGTTATTTCCAAACTGCTTCTGTGTAGTGCTTCTCTAATTACAGGATATACCAACCAATGACTCTGTATCACATTGTTTTCCTGCCACCACAGAAGAAAATTCTACCACAAAATAGATGTTTATTTCTATGTTTATTTTAGATATAGTTATTCTCTCAAAATTTGTCTCTGAAGTTGTTTATATATATTTGCCTATATTTGTATAAATTAGATATTTCAGTAGTTATAATTTTATTTCTGTCACTAAAAAATGTAAAATTTTGTTAGGAAAAAAAAAAAATTTTTAAATAAAAGTGAAAACTTCAAAACTCTCCCACTCTAATAAATATAGAACTATCACTCCAAAAATTTATCATTAAATTATAATCTTCAAAAGTATTTTAATTTTTTCTCTCAGCTTGAATTAGAAGATGGCTGCAAATGACTTCATAGAAATAAACTAAATTTTAAAATGTTGGGTTAAAGCTGTAATCTATATTGATAACTGATAAGAGCTTGCCTCTCTTCTTTAGATGATCAAATGATTTTATGTAAAGCTATCACATTTAGTAGGTATACTTATTGGATCCAGAGGAAGGTTTTAACCTGGGAGGTTAAAGAGAGAAATGGCAAGCTTTTATTGAGAGGGGAGAGGACTAACAATGAGACTGACATATCCTGTAATCAAGTTTGGCCATAGAGATGTTATTGATATAATGTGGCTTGGCTTGTCTCCAGGTCTACCACTTTATATATATAAGTCATAGAATTTTTGTAAAAAATCTTTATAGACACTGATGACATATTCAATGGATTTTCCTAATTTTTCTAGCATTGCTCCAGACTAATACAAATTGTATCTAACAGAGATGGTTGCTTCAGCTAATTATAGTATAATCATTTAAAAAATTGTTTTATGTTCTTCATATTGTCTATTTACATCTTATTGGTATTAATAGAGCGTAAATTATTTGTGAAAAGATAGACAAAAGTCATTTCATTCATCACACATTACTTTTAATAAAGCAATCTTAAACTCTTCTTTAAACAAACTACTCTATTCCATTTTTATAAAATTCCCATTCATTTTTGTATGTTCAAGCAAATCCTTTGTATCTTCTTCAAGATACAATACAATTAAATGCATTTTTATAACTAATACCCAAACAAATATGATTGTTCAAATGAAATATAATTCAAGATTATTTAGCCTCACTTCAAACAAAATAACTCCTGGAATTATCATGCCAAATTAACTTTTTGGTAATGATTGTATTTAGTCAAATCTATTTTTAGCTTAGAATTTTCTTCTCTATAATAAGCATGAAATATGGTATCTTGAGTGATGTTCTTATCATATGTCATCCTTTTTCTTCAACTTAATGGACAATTCTATATTCTGTTTATCTTAAGGTCTAAATAATATACTTTAAAAATCTGCCTTGTAACCACAGATCCTTCCTTCTACAAATGCTAAATGTAAATACATTGTATCATTGGAGAGATAGTGGTGACATTATTTCAGTGAAGTCAGTCGGAACTTTGTTTAGTAAAGCAGAACAAAATATGTTTATCAAATATGTTGGTCACTTTAATGACTGAAGCAGACATTTAGTTTAACATTGAACAAGTATAAAAGCCATTCATTAATCAACTGCATTACACTGATTAGTTAAATTTTGCCTCTGGTGTTGACTTCCTTGACAAAATTGATGGTCAATTGGATCTATAGCTAATCTGTTCAAATACTATTAGAGAAGGAATAATTGTGTCAATAGTGGCAAGCCTTCAGTTGCAGAGAGTCAGCACAATTTTTCACTAATATTTCATGTCCTGGGCAGCCAGGTCTGTGAGAGAATGAAGGAAGCTACCCTCTTGAATGATTTTGTAACACTTCTCCTTACATGTCTGTGGTTCTGCAACTCCTTATCGACTCAAATCTATGCCACACTTATAGACAAGAGAACCTTGGCCAGGTTTGTCTATGATTGGTAGGCTGACATCATACTTTCAATTAAATAACATTTTCCATTTATCCAATTAAATAACATTTTTCATGTCACCAAATAATGTTGAGTAGATTACATTTCGGAATATTGAAAACTTTCCAAATATTTCAAATCTATCAAAATTCTTCACTTGTTTTGAAGGGTGGCAATACACTTACTCATCTAAAGATTGTTTTTATTAGCCATTAACTAGAACCAGCTGAATTGACTTCGATTCACATCTCCTACCAATAATATGATCAATTCAACTTTGTTTCTATTACCATTTTATTTACCTTATTGTGAAAATTAAGTAAAATCTCCCATATTAGCATAAATCTCATATACTTATAAAATCTACACCACTTTTAATACTCCATTGGGTAATAGTATTATACCTTACCATTAAATAAAATTTTTTAATAAATTTATGTCCATTATGTGCTTGTAAAAAGTGAGACAAATATTTTCCTAATATCCTGGTGTTCATCCAATGACAGAAAATAGAACTGGAAAGTAAAAAAAAAAAGAAACTAACAGATGATGGGTAAAAATACAAAGCTAATGTCATATAATGATAGCAAAAATAAAACAAGAATTGAAAGTTAATGTGAATGCTAAAAGTGGAGAGAACAATAGAAACAAAAGTTGATGTGAGAGAGAGAATGAAGAGGTAAACTGATAAGATAAAAAAAAAGTGAAGAAAAAAAACCATTGTAATTTAGAAGCTAACCTATGTGATTAAGTGAACAGAGTAGAAAAAAGTTTGATAAAATGAACAGGTTTATTTCACAGCATATCAACACCTTATGCTGAAATTTGATTTATTTATAAATCTCTTATTATATAACTATTTACATTTTCAATGTTCCATTGCAACAAATTTTTAAATAACACTTTTTTATTTGTCTATTGTAATCATTTATTTGCACACAGTTATATAGTTTCAAGTATTCCTATCTAATAGAAATAATTTGCATACAATGATATAGTTTTTAAGTGTTCCAATCTAATACTAATAATTTATACACAATTATAAAGATTCGTGTAACTATTCCTATTTAGTGATGATGACAATAATTTGTCTGTACACAATTATAGGGTTTCAAATATTCCTATCAAATATAAATAATTTTCAAACAGATCTATTTAAGCTAAAGATGAGACCCTGAAAGGTACTACTACTTCAAATCAGAATGGACCTGGGAGTAATGGCAATGAAGGGTTACCCTACACTCACAAAAGATGCAGAACTGGAGCTTCAATGCAGTTTAGGGTCATACCAATGAGACCTCAATTTTTTTTATGTAAAGGGAGTCTATAAAGTTGGTATATTGCTGACAGAGGGAAATGTGAACAAAAGTCTTGATATGTAAGGCAGGAAAGTAACTTCGCCCCAGAAGACAGCAAAATGAATAAATAAATGAAAAATGATTATATATATATATATATATTATACACACACGAAGGTGATAAATAATAGAAATTCATTGGCAAGTGAGATCATAAATGTTTGGCACAGGTATATTAGAGATATTTTCAGGGAAACCAGAAGATAAATTCGCCAATATATTCTTTTGGTTTCAATAGCAACAATGAAAATTTGTCATCATCAACAGGAAGCAGCAGAATAATAATAATAATAATAATAACAAAAATGCTATTTGTAATAGTGATGATGCCACTCAATCACATACTTAGGAAATGCACAGGTGGCTATAAGCTTACAAAATCACAAGAAAAGATCAATCACCTAATGTACATAGACAAAAAACTGTTTGCAAAAAGCAAAAAAAGAACTGGAAACCCTAGTGAGAATATACAGTCAGGATACAGTGATGGAATTTGGCTTTATTTAAAATAAAGTAAAAAGAGAGATAAATAGCTAGACCTTGCTAGAGATCTAAAAAAAAACCCAAAAAACTATGGAACATAAAGGTGACAATGATACTAATTGCAATTCGTGTGCTTGAAACAATCTCCAAAGGATTGGTTAAGAGGACAAGTGGAGACCATCCAGACTACAGCATTATTAAGATTGGCCAGAATACTGAGAAGTGTCCCGGAGACTTGCTGTCACTCAAACTCCAGTGAAAAACCATCAACTAATACTGGTGTGAAAAACTTTCAACGGAGTAAAATAACAATGATGTTGATAATAATAATACAACCACCATGTATGACAAACCAAGAATGTTTATTATTTGCCATGAAATGTTCTAGAGGGATTCTTGGCTGCCTCATAGCACTCTTATTTCTCAACATTTAAAATATTGATTAAATATCCATGAAACATTATAGGCAGCAACATTAATTTTAACAAACCTTGGTGCTTTTGTTTGTCCTTTTCCACAACTTTGTAGGTCAAATACCAATGTCAAAAGTTAATAGTATGAAGTGAGAAATAAAGAATACTTTAACTTTCATCTCATATCCTGGGAGCTCATTCACAGAAAACTCCAGAAGCAATTTTGATGGCATTCAATGAGTAGACAAAGTACAAATGTACAGTGATATTGCCACCTCTCTACTTCAGATTTTGGGGAAAAATGAAGACATGTCAAAAATTGTAAGTGAAAGTTTTTTTTATTTTAGAGTTGAAAATAATTTAAGCATCTATTTCCTCAGTAGATAATTTTTTTTTAATACTGACTATTTGTTATTTATAGATGAAAAAATTTTTTTCATCACTATGATTTTATATACAAGTTATTTAATATATAAATATATTGAATTGAAATTAATTTTTTAAAAATCTCATAGACAATTGAATTTCAACAAAATTTTCAACCACTAAGTTCTAGGATTATTATGGCACCAGCAGAAAACGTGGAAACTTCACTATTTATTAAAACTAAATGTTCTTGATGCTGTCTAACAACCAAAATAGAACTTTTTCCTCAACCAAATACAACACAAAACTGATTTTGCTCAGATGGTCACTGGTTTAAGGATTTAATATAGATGTGTTTATGCCAGACAAGAGTCAGTAAGGTAGAAGAAAGAGAGGAAAAATCAGCCTCTGAGATAAGAAGAGCACAGAGAAATTTCATGAGTCTTCGATGAAAAACAACTCTTGAAGTAATATAAAATATACAGATATTTAACCTTCAAATAATATTTAAACATTAATATTTTTCAGAATCATAAAAGAGTCAATTTTGATAATTTGCTTTATAATTAGATTTGAGAAATGATCATATTGTTAATTTTGGGCTTTTGAACAGAGGGGACCAGTATTTAAAAGCTAGGTTTGCATTATATAATTATCCAATGTGTGAAATTTTCAAGGTTTGTTTTTTTAATATCTCCCAAAGATTACTACATATAACAGATGTTTAAAAGTACAAAGGATGCAAATCTGAAGAAACCATTTTACAAAGATTTTACAACTGACCAGAAAAAGAAACATTTCATTTATGCAAATAAATCATATCAGCCATAGAATATGACCTTATTTCTATTCTTTAAGAGCATTTTTTTCATTGACAGAAAACATTTGTGTATAGAGGTCTTGATTATAGGAGCAGTATTATTTTCTTTCTTGAAGTAGTAGCAGATTTTCGCTATTTCTTTTATAGAAAGCTATTGAGGGCAGTCCCTTATGTCAACACTATCTACATCATTCATCTTCTGTTAACAGTAAAACTGACCAATTAGAAAAAGATAGAAATAATTATATGAATCCTGAAAAGAATATCTTTCCAACTTTTAATCAATCATTAAAATTTCCTTTTTTTACTTGGCTACAATGATTACTGTTTTATGTTACTATGATATGTTAAGGTAGACAGAATTTCAACAATACAACCATAATCAGTCATCATTTTACGTTTGTTTTCGTTAGAATTATTTTGCATATAAAATGTTACATGATAAATTCATTAAACATTGCATTCTCCTAATCCAACAATAAATACATTACATTTTAATTTTTTCTCAACCTACAATTTGCTTTACTGCTTGAAGGTATGATCTTTGATCAAGGTAAAGAAAAATTCTGGTAAATGATATGAAATGTACCAAAAGATTAGTGACCACTCAAGCAAATAGACATAACAGAATAAGTGTTGACCTCTTATCTTTTTCTAAATTGAACACAAGTAAAAGAACCTAAAATAAATAGAAAAACAAAAATAATTACCTTTCTCTTTACCAGACAACATATTTAAAAATACATTTAAAAATTTTACATTATCAACAATTAGATACTTAAATAATAAGGTTAAGTAGCATGGCATTGTTCCCACAATACCAAATCTAAATCTCTTTTCAACATGAAAAACAGATCAGTTAGTTTTTTCTTTTCAAACTAGTCTTTTTTTCTACATAGTCTTTTACATATATAAATAACTGCTATGTAGAAATGCTTTGCAAAGTATTCATGATAGAAATTGATCAACACTTAAAAATTTCCTTGCTAAGAGTGGAAAAGTTCACTTACTTTTTAATAGCATTTTCATGCTAAAATACCATTTTAAAACTTAATCATTATCCAGTTTATCCTGAAAAATAATATAGCCTTCAAATATAACAACATTATTATTATCATATGCTTTTAGCTATACTTAGTTATTCTTTCTCACCAATCCAACATGTGAAATAATCATGATACAATTTCTATAACTTTTCAAACACTTCTATTAAATCATAACAAATCATATAATTTCTAACTCACTGTAACAGATCTTAATCACCATGTACACTGTTCATTGTTGCTATGCCTGTGCCACAATGTCAGACCCAAACGTTGTATTCTGCATATGCATACCACAGTACACACTACCCAGGAGACAACAGTGTCACAAGGACAAAAGAAAAGATGACAAGGTTTGAAGGACTGGACTTGTTCACAGATGGGTTTGCGTGTGTGTGTGACTTCAAGACTTTTCTTTAGCTCTGTTCCCTCTCCCCCCATGCATGCGGTGTAAATTTTAACTTGCCACTGCTAAGTTTTTGGACTTGATGTAAGTCTTTGTGTCACTTTCACTGTCCTGAACCAACTGACATGCATCTTTCCCTACTTCCAGGCCTAGGACACCCATAGATAGGACATAAAAATATTGCCACACTGTTTGTCTCTAGGACACCCTAAAAAGTGTGACAATAAAATTGAAAGTTGTGGCCTGAGCAGTCTTCTCAGGCTTATCTGATCATCTCCATTTAGACAGGGAGAATTGAATGAGTGGTTCACACATAAAATACATATGGCCTCACACATACACACACTCATCTACAATACACATACTTAACATATGCTTACACACACCCTCACAGATATATATATATATATATATATATATATATATATATATATATACACACACACATACATACACACACGGTCAGTTCACAACTATATACATATGTGCACATACATAAATGTATCTACACCTACTAAAATGTCAACAATGATATGCATATACACATACATATGCATGCACACCTGCACCCATGGTCAACTTGGAAACATACATATATACGCACATGCATCTAATTTTGTATACTATCATACCAAAGGTCTACAGTGTGGCATCCCTAGAAAAGACGACATGATTCCATTTCCGTTTAATGAAAACCGGTTTTCTTTTTTCATTGCAGACCATCTACTAGTTGGCCAGTTGTGTACAAATCCCAAGAGTGATAGGAGCCTTCTATCATGTCTGAAAGTGGCACAATGTCCAACGAGCAAGATCGGAGATGTGCCGCTGTACAACTCATGCACTCTACCGATCCAACTTATAACAACAGGACTATTGCCAGCACCCTCAAAATGCAAATCTGGATTGCTACGAATAACAGGGACGTGCCCAGGGTGATGAAAACAAAGTTTCTGGCTATGGTTATGGTCGTTGGTGTGGTTTCAAGTGAGGGCCACATCATGCCACCTCACATCTTTGAAGTCGGCTTGAAAGTCAACACCAAAGTGTACCTGGATGTGCTGAAGAGTGTGGTGATCCCCTGGTGCAATCAGGTGGCCAGTGGCAGACCCTGGGTATGGCAGCAGGACTCAGCGCTGGCTCACAAATCCAAAGAGACCCAGGCTTGGCTTCAGAAGGAGTGCTACGACTTTGTACCCTTCTCTCACTGGCCCCCCCTTCCTCCTCCGACCTGAACCTACTGGACTACTTTGTTTGGTCATATGTCGAGAACATCACCAACATGACCTCCCACAACACCAAAACCAGCCTGATTGCCGCCATCCGCTGAGTATTCGCTGAGCTCCCGCTGGCACTTGTAGAAAAGGCATGCTCCCAGTTCTGGATCTGTATCGAGGCAGTGATTGAGGCTGAAGGTGGCTACATTGAATAGATGTCAGCTCTACTACATAATCAAGTTACCTGAATTGATGTTTTCAATAAAAGTTTTAAAATAAAGCTGTAGTGTTGTTTTCTTTAGGACGACAATTTTATCGTTCCACCCTGTAGATATTACATACTGAACTTTGTCTTGGGCAAGCAATATCATTAGTCTTAATTCAAATACTCTAAATTTGTTATGGTAATTCATTATGAGAAATTTTTATCACTTGACATTGCCAAATATTAAGAATCATAAAATGTAATATAGAGAAATGATATATTTATAAGTACAAAGGAAAACATTACATTAATAGTACTCATTGATTACTATATAATAGGCAAGATAATACCAAACTTTTTCTTATCCTTTTACCAAATTCCTGACCAGTAATTGTTTTGATAATTGAACCTATTTTTCAGATTGAACATTTCAACCAATCTATTCTTTAGCTCTTTTTCTCATTTATAATTCAAGAGAGAGAAAAGAGAAACCTTGTTTTTGGAAAAACCAAAATGACAGAAAATTGTCTCTAATATGCTAACTGGATCAATTGATTCCAGCAGAACTAGGTACGCCAAATACCTGAGTGATTGGAAATTGGTTTCTCCTCATTATTCCTGATTTTAATTGTTGCAAATTTCTAAATTACTACAGAGAGGTTAACAAGGATAATAATTTAATTCTTAAAATGTTCTTTCCACTTCTGAAGCCTGTCTTCTTTACAGGAAGCTTTTAATTTTGATCTCAAGGAACTTCTTCCACTTACTTCCTTTACATTCTGCCATGCTAATTGAGATCATTCATTTTCTACAGAATTTCTAAGATATGAGCTTATGTAGAGATGATGTATGAATAATACAAACAAATACTCAAATTCATGAATAGAGGATTAACAGAAAACTACCATAAATTGCAGCATGCAAGTCAACCTTTTAATTCTGAAAAAAATCTCTACAAAACTAGGGGTTGACATATATGGCAAAATTTTACCACAGTGATCAATCAGTATACACCACTTATTATAACTCTCGCAGACTGTAACAAAAATTTCCAATTCAAACTCATGTTTGGTAAATATCTTTAACAAATTAATAGAGATAAAATAAAACTGTTGTATAAATTAACTATAATATCATAACACCATTTCAGTGACTGTAAAATCTAACCAGAATGTCATAGCATCCAGTCAGACACCTATAGTATGTTGTTTATTAGGGCAATTTCATGATAATGCTATATAATTATAATCTAATGTGTAAGATTTGCAAATGTAATTTTGATTAAAAAGAAAAATTACCTATACCATGCACTAGTGGAGTAATGACAGTTTAACGAGACATAATGGTAGTTTATTGAATATTCACACATTAGCATTATTACAGCACTTATATGGCACATTTTAGATGAAGGTTATTTTATTGATGATCAAAATGTCGATTCCAAGATACACACTGTAATTTATAAGTATTTAGGGGTCAACTTATACAGCAGAATTTTTAACTAAAATTCCTCAAGTTGACAAGTAAAACACAGAGTTCCATTGACCATGACAGAGTGCTGGCTGACAATGCCGGTGACATGTTGCTTTTTATAACTAGTGGTACATTGACTTTTAGGGAGTTTTACCCAAACAGAATCCCCCACTTCATACGGTGCATGAATTTCTTGGTCGGATAGACACGGGGAGTTAATCCCTTTAGGTCAGACTCTATACACATGAATTATATTAGCTGGTGCCGACTGGAATATCACATTGTCCCTTGGTGTGACATTGTACCAGTACACAGACTATTATTAAACATAATTTCCTGGCCACTATTTGTTTAATGCTTTGGTGGTATCTGTTGAAATACGAAACACACTTGTAGTCAGTAGCTAGGCTAAGAGCAACGTCTTTAGCAAGGCTAGAACTAAAGCGAATCAGTCCTCAATGAAAGAGCTATTTATGGCACATTGGGAGATTCCAATGTGCACACGTTGGCCGGTCCATTCCTTGTATAGTGATTGGCTAGAACATCTGATTGGCTATGTCTGTTCATAAATACCAACCCTATCAGTAGCATTAGTCTTGACTATGCTGGACCTCAGGTAAGTGTTGCTTGTTATAATTGTCACTGTTATTGTTGTTGTACATTGTTGCGTTCTACATCTCCCCTCCCCCCCCACGGGTGGGCCGGGTTGCTTGGGAGGTGTGTCTCTCTTTTATGCCTGGTTTGTTGTGTGGTAGCAACCTAGAGAGAGCTCGGGGAATCCTTGATGCTCGAAGTCGTGGGGATATGTGTGTGGTTTGTTGTTGGGGTCTGGTTGCTGTGCATGTGCTATCACAGGGAGACAATGGGGGATGTGTGACTGTAGCATTAGTTGACGGGATTCTTGGTCCTAGTGTCGCACTTGGTATCGGGGTTGGTGTAGGCTTGAGATTGCACTTTTTGAGGAAGCGACGGTTCCTAAGTGTAATTCTTCCGGAGCCATCAACCCTGATTTTGTATTGACGCTCAGGTAGAGCGGAGATTATCTTTCCTGTGGTGTTCCACCGGCGATTAAGCGGGTTTTGAATGGTGACAGTGTCACCGGCTTGTAATGGGCATAGGTTGTGCGTATGCCTGTTGTATCTTTCTACCAACTTAGCATTGCGTTTTTGAAGAATTCGCGGCGTTGCGCTGCCGCTATCCATTCAGGATGTGGTTTGTAAAGGAATGGTTGCGACGGGATGGAATCCCGGAGCCGGCGGTGGAGTAGTAGTTGTGCCGGTGATAGGCCAATACCTTGAATTGGGGTATTTCTATACTGCAAGATGGCCAGAGCGGCCTTGTCATTGTCCAGGGAACCTTGAGTGTCTGTGTTCCCATTGACTATCCTCTTTGCGGTTTTTACTGCTAGCTCTGCACGGCCATTGGACTGGGGATATGCGACCGAGGATCGTCTGTGCTTTACGCCCCATGTCTGAAGGAATTCCTGGAATGCAGTAGAGGTGAATGGTTGGCCACCATCTGTGCTGATTTCCTCCGGAGTGCCATACGTTTGAAATAGTTGTCGACAGATGGACATTAATTTTGATGTTGTGGCATGGCCTGGTTTCAGATGATATAATATGAGCCAGCCAGTCAATCTGTCTGCGCAGGCAAGGTACGTAACGTGCCCAACGTGGAATATGTCCATCACTATTTGTTGGAATGGCCATTCTGGGGATGGTGTCATGGTGATGGGTTCTCGTGGCTGGCTAGGGGCGATGGTCGTACAAAACGAGCAATTCGCTCTAAAGTTTCGTATTGAGGCGTTCATTCCCGGCCAATAAACGGAGTCATTCGCTCGAGCTCTCATTCCATCTACGCCTTGGTGGGCTGAGTGTAGGCAGTGCAATATCTTCTTTCTTAGGGGCTTTGGTATTACAATTCTTCTGTCCATTAATACTAGCCCTTTGTCATTGCTAAGTCGGTGTCGCACCTCCCAGAAATCACGGATGTCAGGTTCTGTGAGGTTGCGTTTGGGTGAGAATCCCTGGTTAATCGCATTTATCAGGGTTGTATAGGTCTTGTCATTTCGACCCGATGCCCGAATGTGGTCAGGGGTTATAACAGCGGTGTTGTTATCAATGTTTACTGCAGCTTGAATGGCAGCTAATTCCATTGCAATATCTCTGCTGTTAGAAAGGTGGATATCTTTGGGGGATGGGTTTGTGGGACATATGCTAATGAGCGATTCCACTGTAGCAACTGGGTTGCGGGAAATGGCATCAGCGCCCCTGTGCCACTTGCCTGGGCAATGTTGAATTGAGAAGTGATATCTTAGGCACTTCTCTTTAAGTCTGAAGAGGCGTGGGTTGTTTATTTTCCCAAGGTCCCTGTCGCCAAATATTCCCGTAAGCGGTTGATGGTCGGTTACTACTATCACATTTGGGCAGCCTATGATAAATAGGCGGCATTTTTCCAATGACCAGGCGATAGCGGCTGCTTCGCCCTCGATCGGTGCATATCGGCGCTCTGCGTCAGTGCAGAATCTGCTGCCGGCAAATACAATGTGCCACCCGTCAGGACAACACACTGGGGCCTTCTCGGTGGGGCATGTGCAGTGCTTCTGTAATAGTAGGAAGCCCATTCCATCCTTGCTCCAGTCAGGTGCTAAGCAGGTCGTTCTATTTATATCAAAAGTGGTGACTCCTTTTTTTACTAGCCCCACTATAACTTGTTTAGACTGCTGAAATGCTTTTTCGAGACCTTCATTCCAAGCGAAGTTGGAGTTTTTTTTTACAAGTTCTCGGAATGGTAGCATTATAGGGCTTAACGAGTATGCCCATGCTACTTGGTTGACCAGCCCGAACCAGGACCTAGCATCTGTAATGTTTTTAGGGCTTGGGAAGCTGGAAATTGCATTCAGCAAGTCGTTAGAAGGGGTCACTCCTGTTGATGTTATTTGGAGGCCTCCGAATTGGACTACGTCTTGGCAGAACTGGAATTTATCCTTGTTGATGACTATTCCATTCGCCTCGCATAGTGACAAGTAGTCTAGGGTATGGTACTATTTACCAACCCCTCCGCTCGGGCAGGATATGACACAAGGTCAATTTTTAAGCGGAGTTTAACAGGTTTTGAATTCAGAGTTTTCCTTCTCCTAGACTAGTTGCCTCACCAAGGCTGAAGAACCTAGTCCGTCCTACTATTTATCCATAGCTGGAGGGAGAATAAGGGGGTTCATACCTTTCCCAAGGGTATTTGCCCGAAAGTGAACGTAATAGCGCGATTGGAGTACGAACTCGCGTACTACGATTCCGCAGTTCATCGCTTTAACCATTACACCACGAGGACACCCCTAGGGTATGGTAGAAGGCGTCTTTTATGGTCTTGTCATAAAGGAGGGTGTCATCAACGACCTTTATTTTGCGCGGGATGTCTTTAATTATCTCATCGTACCTTCGTGTATAGGCGTCACCCGAAGCTACATACCCTTGGGGCATTCTGAGATACATGAAACGACCCCATTCTGTGATGAAGGTCATGAGAGGTTGAGATTCTTCATCTAGGGGTATTGAATGGTAGCCATCCACCGCGTCCAGAACCGTTTTCTTTGTGTTTGGTGGTACCTGGAGTGAGAGTTGGAATGGGGAGCTAGTGTGGTGTGTCTCCCGCTTGCATTGGGAATTCAAATGTTGGTAGTCCACCGTCCTCCTTGGTTTCCCGTTTTTTTTTGCGGTGATCACCATGGTGCTACACCAATCAGTAGGGGTACCAATGGGTACGGGACTGATGATGCCTCTTTTGACATCTTCCCAAAGAGCTTCCTTTACCTGTTCCTTGTAGTGGTATGGTACTGGAATCGGGCTGTGTCTAGCTTTGGGGGTTGAGCCTTCCTTTAGGTGGATGTGGGCTGGAGGGCCGGACATGGCTGGAAATTTCCCGCTGCTATTAAATACCGTGGTGGCAAACCTTTCCAACAACCATTCCTTCAGTTTGGGCACGTTTTCGCTGGTTGGCGAGAATGGAGGAGTTTTAGGGTAGTTGGAGCTTGTTTTTGTTTTTTGTTCTTCAGAGAGGTCTACTTCAGAAAGACGTGGTCTTGAATAAGTAGCATCGCATTTTATTGGATCGATGAGCGAGGGTGGTGATGTCATGGGCTTAGGAAAGCAAGGGGGCAGTATACCCACATCCATGCATGCATCTTTGCTGAAGTACAGTATCTGTACATTTCTGCATATGTACAGTGCCTGTTTTGTGGTCTTTTTTCCCACTTTGAAGGCGACGGGTAGCCAGCCCTGGCATGTCAAGGAGAATCCTCCAACCGTGCGCACCTTCTTGCTTGAGGGGACCAAGTTCTTCTCTGATATTCCCATGTGTCTCAGATGCTTTGTCCCGCCGAGGCATATTGTTGCACCACTGTCTGGGTAGATCCTTAGTTTGGTAGGACGAAAAGAGGGAATGTCCTCGGCCCGTCTTGGATCCGGACACGGAGAGAATGGGATAAGTGTTGCTTCCACTTCCTCGCGGCTGATACGGTTGCCCGGTTTATAGGTGTTGGTTGCCGGGTCGAATACCATGTGGGCAATGAGAGCATCCATGACGGCTTCCTCGTCCTCTGGACTCCATACGGCCCCTTGTCTTACTCTGCCCTTTGATTGACAGACTCCTTCAACGTGATTCTCTTTGCCACATGCTCTGCATGTTTGACCCCATGCAGGACACATCCGTGGTCGATCGCCTGACCCAGTCTTACCATGTTGGAAACTACCGCAACCCCTACATGCGTTACGTTGGGACTGTATTTCCATGATGTTCCTTCTGCGGTTATTGGTGGCAGTTGGTCGGATCGTGTTTTGAGCCCGTTTTTGTTGGCGATATGCCGACATCTGAAGCCTTGCTATGTCCGAGATGCTGGACATTTTGTTTTGGTCCCGCAGTGCCATCTCGAATGCTTGGGCGTGGCTCACATTTTGTTCTAGGGACTCCAGCGATCCCGCTTTAGCCAACAAGCCTGCTTGTAGAGCATCGTTGGCTATAACCCGAATGAACTGGTCCTTAACGTATATGCCGGATAAATCGTGGTCACAGTTGGGACATATGAAGTTGCAATCCCTTGCTCCTGACTTCAGTCGAATCAGGTAATCACTGACAGGCTCACCATCGCCTTGTGCAATAGACGAAAAAGAGATTCTGTGTACGATGGGATTGGACTTCATCGTGACCAAAACCTCAAGCATGTCTAGCAGTTTGTTTGGGTCTGCATTGAAGAACTCAGGATATGTGTTGATGATTGAGTTCTGGACAGTTTCTTCGGTGCAGTTATATAGTTGGACGTTCATTTGTGTGTCAGAAAGGTTGGTCATCTTTGTGAATACGTCCCAGTCAATTTTGAATTTCCGAAACTGCTGTGGTGTCATTCCTGAGTTAAGCTGAGGAGGCTTGGCGGTCGGTTTTACATGAGTGGTTGGTGATGCCGGATTTTCTTTGGCCAACTTCAGTATGATGAGTACTTCTCCCATGTTCTTTATACCGAGCTCCTTGAGCATCGTTCGGTCCAGCATATGTATAGTGTCCCTTGTGATGCCCTCGCTTGAGAATGTCTGCGCATAGATCTTTGCAGAGGCCGTGGTTATGCCTGCATTGGTAAAAATGCTCTCCCAGTCAGTCAGGTCGGATCCTGTCTGCAGCGCCATGTTGAAATACGAAACACACTTGTAGTCAGTAGCTAGGCTAAGAGCAACGTCTTTAGCAAGGCTAGAACTAAAGCGAATCAGTCCTCAATGAAAGAGCTATTTATGGCACATTGGGAGATTCCAATGTGCACACGTTGGCCGGTCCATTCCTTGTATAGTGATTGGCTAGAACATCTGATTGGCTATGTCTGTTCATAAATACCAACCCTATCAGTAGCATTAGTCTTGACTATGCTGGACCAGTCCGGCAGAGATCAGTCTGGCGACAGATTGCTCTTGGTCAGGACCTCTTCAGGTGCTGAGTAGCACTTTGGCCGGCCGTGTTGTCAAGGCGCGGATCTGGCCGAGTGTGTCTCGGTGCCTGGGGAGTATTTCCTACGGCCTCAGGGGGCCTTCCCCCCAGGCTTTTACTCCCTTCGGGGAGGTTTGGTTTATCGCCCGGCGCCTGAGGCGCCCCTAATAAGGGGAATGCCGACGGGGCCGTAGGCATTTTTGGGAACTCCGGGCGCGTGTGGGCTACGGCCCTGCACCCGGTCCCACCTAAAAAAAGGCCTTGTGCCATACTTGCCCGTAAGGTGGGGCGGACGACAAATACCTTGACTATGCTGGACCTCAGGTAAGTGTTGCTTGTTATAATTGTCACTGTTATTGTTGTTGTACATTGTTGCGTTCAACGATACTGTTGCCAGAGGGTACCTGGGGCATCAGAAGTGTATTCGAATACCTCATTCCTCCATGAACCTCTTGAATGATTTACTGCAAAATATGGTGTCATTGTCTATCAGTAATTCTGCTGGGGAGGGGGCTTCATTCACAGAACACAGTACTTAACTGGTTCACTACACTTTTTATATTCTGCCACCGAAAGTATCACCAGATTATGAATTGAGTGGAGTCACAGTTGATAAGTATCAAATAGTTCCTGCAGTCATAAAGAGTGATGTCCGTCTCTAGTTGCTGTCTTACATCTTTCATTTCCAATCTTCCTGTCAGCCAACAGCACCGAGTGTGGGTCAATAGGCTGACATTCCTTACAGGACTTGACCAACATTCTCACATCTGCCTTTGTCACTCAAGGATCGAGTACCGTATCCTTTTGACACTGGGATGTCCACTTTGCTTATGCATGAATCAAATCATCTCATACCAGCACTCTTCCATAGATGAAGCACAGGTGTTGTTACTTCACCTGGCCACTTGCATGTTGTACCATCTCTGTGGTACTTGAGTTAACTGGTTAGTGAGGTTCTATTCTGATGCTAATGACAATATCTTAACTGACAGGTCATACTTGGCGACTATTTTTTTGACTGTGTCTAACCTTCTAATCAACATCTCACTTGCTGCTTTGGTCCATATTCAGGCCTTCCTTTTTAGAGTGTCTGATATCCAATGGTACCTTTTAGCCTTCCATTGAAGCACCACATTAATTCCGTTTAATTTGGTGTCCAACTCCAAGTTAATGAGTGCTGTATCATTCATGAGGCATAACCAACACACATCCTCCAGCATGTTTCCATCCTCTTCTAGAAGAACGCTGATTGACAAAGAGCTTGCATCAATCCAAACATTCAGTTTCTTCTCACTTGAATACCAGTCTCTACAGACAGGGTTGTCTTCTCTACTATGTATATAAGGAGGGCATCAATTGCTTCATCATCTCAGCCTTATAACACCTGTCGCTGTGCACAGTCACTTGAACATGAGTAGGTGGCTTTCAAGCTTTCCACACAAGGAAAAATAGTCTGACATGTGACAACATTGGACATTTCCAGAACTACAATTCCTCATCTCCATACCAATTTGCCTTGCTCCATCTGTGCCTAGAGGTCCAGTATTTGGACTCCGTTATCAAGCCATTTCAAGTCCTTGCAGACCAAGCCAAACTGAGCTAGCTTCGCCCATATACTCATCAACAATGCAATGTTCTCAATGATGTAGAAGTCATCTAGGTATGCTAAGGTTACTTATTCAATTGTTTTTTCTTGGGACAGCACAGCAATGATCACGGTCTTCATTATTTACTGCGTCACATTTAAACTGAAGCCCAGTTTGGTTAGACATTACCTTCTGCAATTGAACATCATGGTCTAGAATGGCCCGTCATTCACTGACCCAGATCTGCATAGATCTAGAAGAGATATGTTTGATCCCTGTTGATCCCATTCTCATAGCTTGCTGGTGCACACGTCTGGTTAAGCTCTTGGTAATCCATCACCAGGTGTACTTTTTCCATGTTCTGAACCACAGCCATCAAAGAGATCAGACCTTTAGAGGGACCTGGTTTGTGTTCGGGGTACAGAATCAACCAGTTGTCCTTTATCTAAGCATGAAGCTCCTGCTCATACGCAGGATTGACATGATAAAGAACAAGATTTTCCACCCTACGATTATGCAGCTTAGGTAGTTCTTTGTCTCCTATTCATTTCCATGAGGTGGTCTATGCCATCCAGTGTTGGTTAAATTCGACACAAAAGTTAGGCTGGTCTATCTTCAGAGAAGCTGCTTCCTGAAACTGTACAACTTTCATGCATATGATATGGATACTGCCTAATAACTTGATGGCATCATACCATTTATTGTGGTCACCAAAACTTTCTTCCTCCTACAAGTGCTGCACAATATTTTGCTATCATGAGGGAAGTGCCGAACACAATGTTCTGCTGACCCATACATCAATGATGAGTAGCAACTCATTTAGATGTTTGGGGAAGAGACTGACGCTGATGTTGTCCCTGGACTTGTTTTCTAAGCAATCTAGGACCATATGTCCCTTCCGATTGAACCAGTAACAACACATGCACACTCTTCACTTCTTGGATTCTCTGGCAGAGTGGCCTTGGCTATTGCACCTATATCAGGTCATTTCCATGGTGGCTCTAGTACTTGACTGTGCACCTGTAATGACTGGCTCTCCCTTATAATGGTTTTGGTGCTAGTCAAGCGGCAACATATCTATACTGGAATTCATTTGCAACCGCTCCATAAACTGTTGTGGGAACCTAGCCAGGAATGCATATACCATTGCTTTCTTGAGTCATTGCAGTCCTCCAAACAATCACGCCAGCTTTCACAAGGCAGCCATATAGACAGCTACAGTTTCTCCCGGAACACAAAAAGGGTTGATAGAAAAACATATATATTCAAGTAACAGAAACAAGATACAACTGAACCTGGTTAAACAGTAGTTAGTTGATTGGAAGCTGAGAGTCCAGTGGGGTAGTGACTATCCATCCACTACACAAATGGTATCACACGTGATTATGTTACGCTGATTGGTGAACTCCGTCTGATGCTCTTGTTGATGTGTATTTATGGAGGAGGGCAAGTCCATTATGTAAGGAGTACTCCTTACATAATGGACTTGCCCTCCTCCATAAATACACATCCTAAGACTGAACTCCGCAAGAGTCTAGGGAGAATAAATCTTTTTCTCTTTTTTTAGATTTTTTTAATATCTCCTCCGTTTTGGGTTTACCACTAACAGGTTGGTTGCCTTTGGTTTTCTTTTAAAGCAACGTACATCTGGAATCACTAATGAAGTTGGGATATCAAATGTATCATAAATGACATCCATAGCCACATTTTCTGCTGGGCCGCTATCTGGCACATTTGATGAGCATTTCCTTATTTGATTCAGATGTCATTTATGTGTAAATTGTGGTCCTTTTACAATGTAAATTACATTCCCTATCCTTTTCTCAATTGTACCTGCTTCCCAGAAAGATTTGTTGTCCTTGAACATTTTAAAGTAAACTTTCTCTCCTGGGTAGTATTTTTTTTGTTGGTATTAAGCTAGCTGTAGCTAGTTTCGTTTGTTTTGGGAGCAGTTTGTCATACACCAATCGTATTTATCTAACAAACATCACTTCAGCTGGTGATTGAGATGTCGGAGTTTTCATATTAGGTGTGATTCTTTAGACTTGTAAGAACTGCTGAAGGGCTTTTTCTGTAGGCATAGTGCTAGCTTTTTTTTAAAGCTCTCTTCAATGTGTCCACAAATCTTTCAGCCTAGCTATTTGACCGTGGCTGAAATGGAGCAATAGTGATATGTTTGATCTGGTAGATTTTGCAGAAATCTTTAAAATCTTTTGACGTAAACTGGCTTCTCGATCTCTCGTCTTCCTCGATCTGATCTGTACTGATCTATGGGAGTCGTACCTTGCTTATAAAAATTGGGGGTGGAGTTTCGATGATCTCTGGGCACGCCTATGCATAATGATACGTAAATCGCCAAGTTGACCAACTATTTCCACATGTGGCCGACGCTGCGTTTAAAGAGATACTTAAAATTTAGCTTCAGTACCCCCTGCTGATCCCAAGCAGATGATCAGTGCTTGAGAAAGGATAAATCCACTTACAGGGTCTCAATCTTTAGCTTAAACTTATTCTTGCTTTGACCACACATACTTTTATTATTATCTCCACTGCAAGATACACTTAAGTTGGTTACATCTTTAGCTTGAATCTTCCTTCACTTTTCTAAACCATATGGACTATTACCATCTCCACCATAAGATCCACTTAAGTTGTTTTTTTATTTGCAGTCTGAACCCTTATTCACCTCTTAGCCTGTACAAACTTCATTACTGTTTTCTTTTATATTATTGCAAGATTCACTTTAAAGAATCTCAGGACATCGGTTGAAAGTTTAAGAAATAAATAAATAAATAAAATAGGATAGGAAATAAAAAGATAAGAAGAAGAGAGAAAGAAAAAAATATGAATTTTCCTTAATTATTTCCCTAGAATCGTTAATTAATCAATCAGTCTGGGGTGGGGTGGAGTTCTCTCTGTCACAGTGGTAATTTTCAACTTTCTGACAGTATGAATTAACCAGCCGGTCCTAAAGCCTAAATTGAGTCATCCAGTCAGTGCTGAATAAATTATTTGTGTTCTTCATAACAAATAATTTTAGCTTTAGCGTTTTTCCTATGAATGTTGTAGTGGTAATTTATTCTCCCTCGAAATTTATTTTTTCACCAGTTATTGAGCTTGCAATTTTGTTAGACTTTAGCATGGTTGGTTTACCTAATTTTCTGCACATATGTAAATTTAAAATTGTAAGATCTGATCCGGAATCCAACTAAAATTTTACATTTCTTTTTAGTATTTTCACATTCACAAATTTTTACATTCACAAATACCAAGTCAGTCAAGTGAGACGATCTAACTTGACTGACTTGGTATTTTTGATTGCTGCTGGAAAATTTGTTTTTGGATCGAAAATGCAACCCTTTGTGTCCAATACGTTTACATATGTTGCATTTCTTGTTCCTAAAAGTACATTCTCTGTACCAATGTAGCACACCACATCTAGAACAAGGATTAGGCAGCAATTTCTTTTGCCTATTTTCTGATTTATTGGGAGAATTTGTTAGGTTTGACTTATTTCCTTTAGTAGGTGACTTGGTCTGGTTTTTTAGCGTAACTTCCTGATTTGCAAAATGCCAGATTGTTTGATTTTTTTCAAATCTTGTTTTACACTAGTATATTGTTGACAATACTCAGCTATCTGTTGCATTTGGCTCATTCTGCAATTTATTTAGAGTTCTTTGTCTAATTTCAGCATCCTTTGCTGCAACTAATCCTTGGACGAAAATCAAACACTTGAAATTATCAGCACTTAATTCTGCCAGTTTGAAATCGTCGCAATGTTTATTAACTACTGCTGCAATAGTCATAAAATCTTGCTCTTTCCTCACTAAATTAAGGCATTTCCACCTTTTGTGGAATAGTGATGTTTTACGAGAGAACAGCTCTCTCAAGATGTTTACAATTTCAGTGAATAGTAGCTCATAAGCTTTTTGGGGTAAAATATAATTTGCAAATTTTGTGTGTTCTGATGTGCTAAGTTTACTCAAAAGGAGTCTGCTCTTCTTCAAGTCAGTCCAATCTTTACAATCTGTATTAAAAAGATCTTCGTATCTCTTAAAATACGAGGCAAACGTGATTTCTTCGTCAGGATTGTAAAAAAATTTGTCTATTACACTGCAGATGGCATTTTGTGGAAAACAGACTTTGTTTTCTGTTGGATTTTTACCTGCAAACAGCTTCAAAGTCAAGTTCTGAAACTCAAGATGCTTTTCTTCCATTCTTTCTGGAAATAATTGTTGATTTTCATTTTCTTGGAGTTTTAATTGTTGTTCATTTTGATACTTTACCCCTTCAAGTAAAGCACTTCCATGTTGAGTATGAAAGAAAACCAAGGTATTTCAAAATATAATAAATGACAAAAAGAGGAGGTAAAAAGTTTTTCAGAAATAAACTGCAGAATAAAAAAAAATCCGCAAACAGTAATTTTTTTTTCTTTTAGTGAGACTTTCTTTTTTTTGCAAAAAAACAAAAGACTAACTTCTTTCTTTTTCTTTTCCTTTGGAAGAAAAAGAAGCTGCTACTTGTAATTTCAAGTCACAAGTTCTAATTTAGTGTATGGTATTAAAACATTTTTTAATTTTCTTTCAGTTTATTACTTGTAGTTCCCCAGATTTTATTAGGTAACAGGGTGTGACAGCAAAAAATTTTTTTTTTCTTTAGTGAATTTACTGTTAAAATTTGTCCTTTCTTTGTAGTACCACAAGTTATTTTTTTAAAGATTTTTAGGTGTCTTTTTGTCAGCACTATTAATTTCAGTAGTTGTTAAACAACAAAAATGGTAGAAATCTCATTTACCAATGGTCGAACCTTTCTTTGTAATTATTATATGAGGGCTCCTTTGTCGACGAACCTATGTTGTCAAAGTAGTTGTATTAGAGCTCTTGGTAAACCTTAGCAGATTTTGCTCATGCCTTGCTGCCAGATATCGTGGCTTAACTCATTCCACTTCAGTGCCAGTTGTTGGTGGAACTTCGTTCAACACAGTTTGTTGGTAGGACTTTGTTTATCAAAATTGCCAATTTTTTGCTCATCTCTAGTCATCAGTTTTTGCTGAGGACCTTAGAGTAATGGCAATGGAGATTGACGTACGTCTGTTCAGCCTTGTTGTTAGTTGTTAGACTGAGACTACATTCATCCTATGTTGTTAGTTGTTGGCCAGAAATGGAAATTGTAATGAGTTTGTTCAACCCCATCGATAGTTTCTAGACTGAGACTGCGTTCATCTTCGTTGCCAATTGTTGTGATTATGATAAAAGAAAGACACAAGGAACACAAAAAGGGTTGATAGAAAAACATATATATTCAAGTAACAGAAACAAGATACAACTGAACCTGGTTAAACAGTAGCTAGTTGATTGGAAGCTGAGAGTCCATTGGGGTAAACTATCGATCCACTACGCAAATGGTATCACACATGATTGTGTCACACTGATTGGTGAACTCTGTCCGATGCTCTCATTGACGTGTATTTATAGATGAGGGTGAGTCCATTAGGTAGGGAGTAGAACAGAACTGTTCATAGGTTTCTGATGGGGGCATGGCAAAGGCTTTGAAAAGAGCTGCTGGGTTCTCTTTTTTCCTTTCCTCCTCTTTCATCTGTTGGTACATATTAAATGTGCTAGTCATAATAACATGATGTGCTCTACTTTCTTTCCCTCCATTCAGGTGGCAAATTAGTTCCACCTTTTCAATCCAGGTAACAACAGGGTTAAAACCATCAGATTCTGGTATGTGCTTATGCCGAAATAGCTTGTAAGTTTTGTACAGTAATGTAAGTGGTTGATAAATGCTAATCCAATTTCTCTCTAAGGAACTGCTCATTCACAGGGTTGGAAACCTTCAGACCAAAGTTTAAAACTGTTATTTATCACGAACACTAGATACCAATCTCAAAAAAAGGTTGTTTTTTTTTTTTTTAATGGTGTCTCACAGCACACTCAAGTCATCTTTTCTGTAACTTTAATTGATCCAGGCAGGCCAGACACAACTAGATTATCTTACATTAGAATACCTAGAATGAGAACATAGGCCTTGAATCCAACCCACAACTAAATTAAACATTTATACTTCATTAGGAAATGTATATTTAAAAATAATAATTAATACATCAGTAACAATAATAATGAGTGTTAGCAAAATTCCAAACTGACCTAATTAAGACTGAATTCCATTATTAGTTTGAACCAAATCATGAAACAATAATTATGTAGCCAACATTTTGATGGATAGAGCGGAAAACCAAGCTGATAACACTTATTAGGTCTTTGGCTTTTGCGGTGCATTTTCTTTCTAAAACAACATACAATGCACACACGACACATGATTTTGGAGTCAAGATTTAAAAGACAGAATTTGTTTTTGCATGGTTCTAAAAATCTTTTTTTAATTTTATAATGACGAAAAAAAAAAACCCAAAAAACACTAGAATTAAAAGTGAGCATAACTGAATTGTTATTTTATTAAAGTGGGATTTTAGCAGCTTCTAAATAATATACTATTCCTTCACATAACAATTTCAAAAGGTTCTGTGTTCTCCTCCACCCCCCCCTCTCACTCCTCTATAAACTGTAGGTACTGACATACTCAGAAGAATGTTTCCCCTATTTTGTTGGAATCCATTTCTTTTTAAATTCAGAATAGATCAATTTGTTCTGCTTCATTATCTCCTATGTATTCATTGATTCAACACCAACCCAAGAAAATTCCAATAAAGGATCTCATTTACTTGAGAAGTCCTTTTGTGTGTTTATAAATAGCTTACCACTCTTCAACTCAAACCACAATGACTGTTGCTGAAGGCAAATCTTCTCCAATCTCATTATATAAAAATAAGATAGCTATATTCTTTTTTATTATAGCAAGATGTTGTTTTACACAAACTCCCACATAACAAAGGGTAACTAATACT
This sequence comes from Sepioteuthis lessoniana, assembly GCA_963585895.1. Taxonomy (NCBI): domain Eukaryota; kingdom Metazoa; phylum Mollusca; class Cephalopoda; order Myopsida; family Loliginidae; genus Sepioteuthis; species Sepioteuthis lessoniana. Next base: position 24,717,979 of record OY757941.1, read on the forward strand.
CACTTATTGATCTTTCTTATAAACAACTTCCCTTGTAAGTCTATTCTAGAAACATAGGAAACAGAAAATAATTCTAATATTTGATTTCAATTAATAAAAATAGATTTTAAGTGTGAATCAAGTGAAATTTGATTACATTCATGAAGATTAAATGATCTATTAACACTATATTCCATTATATGGCAGTTTAAGTCAGTGGACTTAACATGAATCTCTGTGCCAAAAATCTTTTGGATCATTTTAACAAAATATCAGGTTACAAAAAAAATTGCAATTTTGTTATTTTAAACTTTGATGTATATTTTGAAATAAACTATGACTTAACTATGCTTATGTAATATAACATTTTAAAATATGAATTTTACTATACTGGTTCATGCTAATGGCTTTTTTTTTTCACAGTTTATTCATGTAAACAATTCTATCAAATTTAAGTTGAAAAAAAAAAAAAAACAATTTGAGCAATTTTATCGTATGAGTTCAAAATAAGACAGAAAGCTGTAAAAACTGCTTTCAATATCAAGTAAAAATTTGGTCAGAAGATTATCATGGAACATTCAGCTCAACATTAGTTCAAAAATTTCATAATATACATGAGAGCCCAAAAGATGAGGAGAGTCACAGACATCTTTTAACTATTCAACAATTATTCAACATTTGCAAAAAAATCTAACAGTTCAACAAATGAGGTCCACATGAACTGTACAAAAAACTTTTAAAAATTTAATTACAAAGGTCTGCTCTGCACTTATTCTGCAGAATAAAATCAATCAATTTCTTGAATACATTGTGACATATGATGAAAAATGGATTGCATATGACAACAGATAGTGTGCAGTTGCTGTGCTGATAATGAAGCACCGAAATACCCAAGCTAAAGCTGCATCACAAAAAGGTTATGGTCATTGTTTTGGTGGTCAGCAAGTGGAAGCTTCTTAAATTTTCATGAAATAATTGGGAGTATTGCCATTGGCCTAGTGGGTAGAGTGTTCGCCAATGATCTGGGAGACCTGGGTTCAATCCCAGGTCAATTCATACCAAAGACTTTAAAAATGGTACTTGATATGTCCTTGCTTAACACTCAGCAATATAAGGTATGTATAAAGGGTAAAGTGGAGAAATCCAGGGAAAGGAGGAGGAGGGCCCTCCCCTATACCGCGGTGTAGTAGCTATTGAAAAGGGAGCCTTCTGGTCACCCTCAACTACGGTCGCCAACTTTCGTTTTACTTATTATCAAGGAATTCACAAAATATACCAAGAACTGCAACATTGTTATCCAACATTGTTCAATAAAAAAAAGACCAATTCTGCTCCATAACAGTACCTTAATCTGCAGAAAATAAATGAACTATGCAACAAAATTGGAGTAACTGTGAATATTTACAGAACCAGGATACGAGCTAGGCATTCAATATTAGATAAAAAGTAACTACCCAGTTATTTATTCATACTTGTAGGAAGAAATAGGTCCATGCTTTCTCCCGAGGCATTATTACAAAGTTAATACAAACTATCCTCCCAGTTAGAGTTTGAATCCTGTTTGCCTATATCATTTTAAGGAGGTATGGGTGACCTAACAATTAAAGTGATAACTTTAATTGTTAGGTCACCCATACCTCCTTAAAATAATTTCTAAATTATACATACAATCATTTTTTAATCCTTTTTGATTTTTTCTATAATGAAAACGAATAATTCACATTAAAATTTTTTTCTTTATTACAGCTGTAAGCTGTATTCTTCTTGATATAGATTATCCAGTTCCATAGAATAATTAATTTCCAGGATTCTGGAGGCAATAAGCACAGCTGTTTTTATCATTAACCAATGACTCCTTTACAATATTTCTTATGAGTATTGGTCATTTTATTCACAATATCTTTGAATCTACATTAAATTTTAAATAATTTTCATTATCTAAAAATTCTTTTGTTTATATGTAACCATGGTACATCATAGCAAGATTTTCATTCGGGCAAGATATCTAAAATGCTCTAACTTGGAGAATAAAGCAGCAACTGAATAATAAATTTGGAGGTAGGGGCTATATTTATGCTGACATAAATTTTTGATAATAAGAAAAATTATCTGATATAACAAATAACTATGAAATACCAATTAGAATCCGTGATGCCTTCCTAAATAAAAGCATTAATATCATAGAATGGTGATATAACAGAAACCCAACAGATCAATAAGTTTTACATTATATATAATTTAAACAGGTCTGACTGAATACTGCAGGTTGTTTCTTTTTTAAAATCATCAAGTGAAGACATTCAAGTTTTCTCATTAATCTTCTTTCTTCTGGGTCTAGTTGGTAAAGAAAGAACCCTATATTAGCTAAAGTGCTTGCAACCATTTTGCTGGTTATCTGGGGGGGGGGTCGTGTTAGATCGTTTGTTGCAGTGAATTTTATACTTGTTTGGAGTAGTTTTTTTTCTTTTTTTTTTTAATAAATTATAGATAGGGTCAGTTCATTCTGTTAGGATAGGTGGTTAGTTATTGAATACATTTAGTAAGTTATTACTTGTGGTGAATACTATTTTATTCATAGTAGTTTTTTTATTTTTTATAGTTATTGCTTTGAGGATTTGTAAACAGTTTTTATTGTTATTTTTATATATGATTTTTGTATTGTTAATTTGGATCTTTCTTATGTCTGGGGATTTGAGTTTGTCAGTGTCTTTGTTATGCTTTATCAGTATATGCTGTTTTATGGCACTTATGTCAGAAAGGTGGTGGGTAAGGCGATGGGCGAGTGTGGTGGTTGTATGGGTAATTGGTGTAGAACTAGTCCATGCAAAAGCAGTAATACAATCCTCAGACAATTGGGTAGCCTCAGTTGACTAAAAATAACAACACATGTGCCTAGCAGCCCTTCCTCAGTATACCTCTGGTCAACTCGTTTGTTCTGTCAGTCAGTCAAAAAAGCAGTCCGCCACAAACAACAACAACCCCAATCCTGCTGCTGGCATTGCTCTTTTATGCAAGTTCCGGAAATATGGAAATTTTATGCAAGTTCCGGAAATATGGAAATTTACATGCAAGGTAGATTTCTTCTCATGAGAGACGAGTTCAGCACACTATAATTTCTGCCTCTAAAAGTGAACATATTTTTTACTGCTCGACAAGTAAGGCATAGTCTTACGCGCTTTGATCCAGAAGATAAGTTTCTTCTCTCGCTACACACCCCACTGATCTTATGATCACAAATGTGGCAATCTGGTGGTGGCCGCTTCCGATGAGTGCTTCTATGCAAAGGCACGGGAGGGGGTTCTGCCACGGCTCCTTCCTCAGGTGAATCGTCTGATTCTGTATCTTTGGTGTCACACGGTAGGCTTTCTGCTTCGCTCTCAGAAGGTGTGTCATTGGAGTCTTCCTCCAGCGATGTCACACTGTGTCACAGGTGCAGATCCTTCACATGGTGAGGTATTCCATCCACCAAGACAGATTGTGGACTAATCACTCTGGTCACTCGACCTTTGCCGAATTTTGTGGTACATTGATTCTGTGCTGTCTTGAACCACACGCGATTCCCGAGCTGGTAATAGCTGCGTCCAGGACCTGAAGACGTTATCGGGACGTCAACCCCTTTTACCCTCACCTCATAACAATGGCTGACTGAAATTTGCATATGTTGCAAACCCCGTCCCACCAGAGATGAGATGTGTGACCTACAAATTGCACTCCCAACGACGCTCATGCTTCCGTTTTTCTATACTTCTGGTACTCTACATGCAAGACACATTCACACCATTTTTGATCTTTGAGGTAGGCCATTTTGCTCGTCACTTCTTGTTTCTTTCTTTCCCTCTTGTTCATTTGGCTCCCCACCTGTTTTTTATCCAGCTGTGGATATTTGCTGAATTCACATAGACGTCAGCTGTCCTACCTGCATATACAGCATACCACTTGTTGTCTCTTTGAACAACGAACCCCGGTTGGATCATCAGAGGCAGCAGTCTGCGGGTTCTGCCGTTCAATTTCACCACACACACACACACACACACACATGTATATACACACACACACACACACACACACATACATGCAGTGAATGCTCTTAAGATCAGTGTTTTTCTGACAAATAAAACACCATCTTAACATTCTAGGAGCTGTTGTAATCAACATATAGCATCCACTTCTATGCAGACAGAAAGAGAGCTCATGCATGAACTAGAGTTGTTTAGGGAAATTTTTTTCTTCTTCCTTTCATTTTAAGATTTTATGCCCCTCATTAATTCAATTACCAATGTCCACTTTTAAAATTGGTCAAAAGGCACCTAGTTTTTATTTTAGAATTTATTTTAGTTGATTTTAATTTTTATGTATTAAAATCATGTCTCCTATGTTAAAATTAATATTACACATGAGTTGTTAAAAAAAAAAAAAAATAATGCAAAGCTCTTTGAACGAATTGAGCACTCTGGTGTCCGGTAAGGTATACAATGTAAACAAACTAATGCTGCTACTTAATACCTTATAATTCCCTAGCTGACGTGGTCCGCTTGTTGGCCAAGCAATCTGATACTAATTCTAACAAAGTTAGGTGCGTTTTGATACCAGCTTCAAGCATCCTATGTGTCTAGCCACACTGAAGAGTTGTGATACAACAAAACAGTCTGTCTGTAGATGACTATATATATATATATATATATATATATATATATATATACACACACACACACACACACACACACACACACACACACTAATAAACAACCCAGTTGGCTGGGGCTGTATAATATACAGATTGCATCTCTGCAAAGGGGTAAGATATCCTCCCAATGAATGTCCTGTTATAACACTAAACAATCTGATGGTGAGGCTCCACTAATGCTGGAGCTTTGGGGAATGCAGAGTAATTCTTCATTGTCATCACTTCCAGGTCCACTCTGGTCCAGAATGGTAGCACCTGATAAGGGTCCAATCTATGACTCAAATAAAACCGTTTGACATTTAAACTGAGTGCAAACAAAATTGTTAGTGATACTTGGAACTACTTAACTTTGTTGACTTATGTTTACAAATTATATCTATCTAATATATATGTATGAACCAGATTTGGCATTAAATAACATAATGGTTGATATGCCATAAAACCAAATCACATTAATAAATAACAGAATTAATTTCCAGAGATTTTATATATATATATATGCACAGTAGTGTTACTTAAGAGACTAACTTAAAAATATTTTGTTTTATGTAATATTTTCATCTAGATATTCTGTGGCCTTTTAAATAACCAGGAATAATTTGAATATAGTAATCCATCTTTTTCTTTAAATAATATTTTGTCAAACATAATTGTCCCTTAGTTTAAAGATATCACTCAAAAATTAAATTTTACAGATAATGCAAAAATAACATTTCGCACTTGTCAATAATTACCTGAAATGTAATTTATTTAATGAAGTTGGTTATGTCTGTCATTGGAGCCACACAAACCACTGGTCATATAAAGCAACTATTTGGTACAAAAGACTACTTTACAATCCATGTTATATATATCAAAACCGGACATTGGCCTAGCGGTTAGAGTGTTCGCCAATGGCCCGGGAGACCTGGGTTCAATCCCAGCTCGAGTCATACCAAAGACTCAAAAAATGGTACTTGATGCCTCCTTGCTTAACACTCAGCATTATAAGGTACGGATCAAGGGTAAAGTAGAGCAATCCAGGGAAGGAGTAGCGCCCTCCCCTACACCTTAGTGTAGTAGCTATCGAAAAGGGAGCCTTCGGGTTACCCTCGACTATGGTCAACTATAATTGACAAAAAAAAAAAAAAAAAAAAAAAACTAGAATGAAGGATAAATTATTGTGAGTTATTCTTTCCTTTGATTGCCATTCCCTTTTGCTTCAAACAAGATCAAACTTTTTTTCTTCCAAAGCCATTTCACAAGAGCAAAGTATGTTTCATTTTTACTCAATTTAATTATCTAATGCTTGAATGAAGCTTTCTTTTTAATAAAAAGTGACAAAAAAATTGCATCAGGTAAAATTAAAAAGGTTTTTCTTAATTGCAGTAATAAATTGTTGAAAAAAAATTGAATTGCAAATTTTCACATTGTTGTTTATTTATTTTAACATACAGTCAATAAAATATCTTTTAGAGCTGAAGTTATATTGATGGGCAAAAATGTATGATCTCTCTTTCTCTCTCTCTCTCTCTCTCTATATATATATATATATATATATAGAGAGAGAGAGAGAGAGATGGAGAGAATTATAAATCTTTATGAGATCATTTGACAATTTATCAAAAGAGAACCAAATTTTATTGTATTAATGAAAAACAGCATCTTCTCTGACTTTATTCAAAAATTAGAACAAAAATGATGATATAGGAAAAGTTTGTGAATGTTCTAAGAAAAATCTTATTGTGATAATCTCAATAAGAAAAATCTAGAATAACATCAGTTTGCCAAATTCCAAGCCAAAAATAAAAGAAATAAAAATAGAATAACTAAAATAAAAACATGTTTATATAGCCGTCAGCAATTAGTGTGTATTGTAAACATTTTGCATCATGATCATCAGTACATTCACTTGCACAAAGCTAAAGCTTCAGTGATTTCTTAAAGTCCAATAGCAATTTGAGTCGAGTCCAAGTGATATAACAACAACTCCAATCTTTGTTCTGTATTACTTCACCTTGTTTTATGATGAAGTTATTGGATCGGTTTTTTTTTTCACTTAATGCCTATTGTCACTAATTCATATCTATGAATGCACAACTTCCTCCATACAGAATCAACTTCTTTGGTTGTTATTCTGAGGTCAGACCAAAGAAAAGTAATCTTTAAGCTCAGTTTCTTTTTCAGGTTTTTCATTGGCCTTGGCGGGATACTGTCAGAATATCAAATTGTATAATCAAGTTTAAGCTCTAAGCTGGAAGAATGTAAACATTCTGTAAATGTTTATATTATAACTAGCAATTAGTCAGTATCATTTTGCTAGTATTAAATAGTCATTCTCTCGAAGAGAAAACATTTAAACAATCCCACTACATTTTCTTCTTTGTTAATTAAGTAAATTTCTTTATTTCAGATAAAAAATTGTTATTTAGGTTGAAAATATTTAGTAACCTTTTTGTATTATTTCAATTTACCTAAATAAAAGTCACATTTTAACACTTTGTGTGATTGTTATACAAAATATTTAAATAAATTTCCCTTGTAACTGAATTTTGCAGTGCAAATAATATTAAACTTAAAAAAAGAAAATTTGGAATCACTAATGCAGTTGAGAGCTTTTTAGAAAAAAAAATACATTTTGAAGTTTTAATGGAGTCCTGTTAAAGGCTCTCATGATTTTTAGATAAACTTTCCTAAGAAACTTATGTACCACTACATATAGCACTCATCCTTTCTACTAACTACTAATACAGTTTTTGTATAATTCACCTTTCTCTCTAAATAGATTAATAATAGATTAATCTTTATTGATTAATCACTACAATTGGCATAAATTATGGAATTAGCACACATGTTCACTTAAATTGTTTTTTTTATTTAGCAGCAAATAAACTAATAACAAAAAAGATGCAAGGGCTCCAGTGACTAGACATGGAAATGGAAGTGTAATAATGAGATTAAAAGGCATACAAAAAAGAGTAACAAGACAAAGAGAAGTACAGGGAGAGAATGGAAGAACTTGGAATAATTACTAGAATAAAGAATGAAAAATTACCTAATTGAAACTTTCAAAATAATAAATGGAATTTCTAATTATAGACAACATTGTTTTTAATATCTCTCCTTGAACTGGAAATCTATTGACAAGGCAGATTTCAAAAACTAAATCTGTTAACAAACTGTATTTTTTTGCTTATAAAGTATTATAACTTTGGAAGAAATTGCCTGATCAGATCAAAACCAGCAATAGAGTAGAAAATTTAAAGGTTGATTCAGAAGAATTCAGAAATAAGGATAAGAAAAAGAAATTAAGAAGGCATTTTTGAGAACTATCAGATGAAATATTTAACAGAATTTGATCCTTTTTATCATTAAGGGTTTTTGGACTATTGTCTTCATCTTTATTGTTATTTCCACAACGTTTCAGCTGATATGTCCTCCAGCCTTCTTCATGCATTTGTCGAACTTGGGAACTTACATGGAACTTCGAACTACGTCCTTTATTGAATCCACAGGGGTCGCCTGTTCTGATTCCGTTAGCCATAACCAGGTACAAGTGTTAAGTATTCCTGTATTCAAGAAAGGACGTAGTTTGAAGTTCTGTGTAGGTTCCTGAGTTCGACAAACACCTGAAGAAGGCCAGAGGACATATCGGCTGAAACACTGTGGAAATAACAATAAAGATGAAGACAATAGTCTGAAAACCCTTAATGATAAAAATCATCAAGCTTCATCTCAAAAATTCTGACAACTAAGAATTTGATCCATGTATAGATATTATATGTGGTCTATGCAAAGATTATTTTTCTTTTAAAAGTTGATGTGAGAAAATAATAATAAGGGGAGATATACTCAAGGATGCATAACAAAAAATAAGACTTTTTTTCATAGCTGAACATTCTGGCTTCATGAAATATTCCTTAAATGAACTAAATTAAATTATTTAAATTAATGGTAGAATTTTTTTCCAAGCCATGCAGGTTATTATGGAATAACCCAATGTAGAGTAAAAAAATTATAGAATGATCTTGTAATTTGCATTCCTAGAACAAATAAAAGCAGACGCCAAATTATGTCAATCAGTCTAAAGATAAGTGGTTGGGCAGACCTAATCAAAAGGAAACATGGCTTCAACAAAAGTATTATTAACTGAAACAATGGAAAGAATCCTAAAACTTATTGAAGAAGGCAATCCACAATGGAATGTGGTGAAAGATGTTGGTTGTTCTCAGTCCACTGTGTCTAAAATCTGGCGCAACAATTAAAAATGGGGTAGCTAAAAAAGGAAAGAATACAGGTAGATCATAAAAGACACCAAAGCATCAGGATAGAAAACTCAAAGCAATAAACCTTAAAAATAGAAAATGTACAACAAAATGAATGAAAAACAAAAGGGTCAAAACAGGAGTCAATGTTTGTGACAAAACTGTCAGAAATCAGCTGAATAAAATGAAATTTACATAGAGAAAAGTTAAATAAAAATCAGTACCAAGACATAAATAGAAGAAAATGAGGTTTAAGTGAGCTAAAGAGAATCTTAGTGCAAACAATTGGATGAAAGTGATATTCAATGAGGAATCAAGAATCTGCATCAGTCAAGGTGATGATGCTGGTGCCATTCAAATGAAACATATGAAGATGATTGCCTGAAAAAAAAAAACACAAAAAAACAAGTAAATTTCCTAAGTTGTTCATGATATGGGGTTTCATGTCATTTAAAGAACCAGGAAAGATGGCCATCATCACCTCAACAATGCCCATGTATACATTGAAATCTCAGATAATTTTCTAATTCCATTGATAGAAAATCAGTTTGGTGGTGATAAAGTCCTATTTTAGGAAGATAATGGATCTGGTTACAGAACAAAGAGGATAAGAGCTTTTCTTCAAGAAAGACATAAAAATCAATGACAATGCTAGTGAATAAATCAGATCTAAATCCAGTTGAAAATGTAAGGTAGAAATTTTTTTTTAAATGGTCCGTGTGAAGGCTCTATTCATAAAAATACCTATTAACTGCCATTCAGGAAAGTTGGAAATATTTTGATAAAGAATATTTAAATAAGTGAAATCAAAAGAATTAAGTTTGAGAAGTAAGTATTGATTCTTATTTTTTTGTCAATAAATTCCATAATATTTTTTCTGCATGGTTTAAAAAAAAAATTATACCATTCATTTAGATAATCTAATCTAGGTTGTTTAAGGAATATTTTATGAATCCAAAATGTTCAGTTATTAAAAAATGTTTTACATCTTATCTGTGATTAGTTTATTTACTGCTCAATAAAAATCCATGTGTGTTATTTCCATAATTCTTAACAGGGTTGGTTGGTTGTGTTTTATGGAATATCAACCCTAGTAGGTTTATTCAATGCCAAATCCTCTTTATACATATAAAAAATATACTAAATATATATGATTTGAAAACAAATAGTTTGTAGGTAACACTTTTTACTAATAGCTCTATTTGCACACAAATGATTTCAAGTATTGCTATCTCACACTAATAGTTTTATTTGCCACAGTTAAATGGTTTCCAGTAAAGTAAATGATTAAAACAGTTCTATTTGACCCATAGTTAGGACCCTAACAGGTACTACTATTCAGGTCAGAGTGGACCTGAAAGTAAAGGCAATGAGTGAGTACTCCACATTCCCCAGAAGTCCAAAACTGGAGTCTCACTATCAAATAGTTTAGTGTTCTATCCAGGACACTTGTTGTGGGTAGAGTCTTATCCCTCCTGCAGAAATGCACTCAGTGTATCCTGTTTTAACAGAGGTAGTATAAATATTGCATTATTTCTTTTTAATGGAGCAGAGCAATATTTGTTATTTTTCAAATGTGTAGATAGTTTTCTGCTAATGTAAAATCAGTTTTAGTTATTAAAAAATAGCATGTAAATCCACTATCACAGTGGTTCATGATATTAATGATTGGATTCTAATTAGCATCATCATCCATTGATAATTAGGATGCCATTAAGCATAATAATAACCTTACAAAATTGTCATTCAAGTAGCAAATTGGTTTATTCTATATATGTATATGTATATGTATATATATATATATATATATATATATATATATATATATATATATATATATATATACTACACACTCATTAATGAATTAGTATATTTTTGTCTTGTAGTTGTATAAAAGTATGTACACATTTAGGTAACCAGAATTGTCAGTACAAATTACTTTAGTGTTAATCTATGTGCAGAGTGTACTTACTGAATTACATAATTAATTAGAAATTAACTTTTACAGTTTAATTATATGAAAACTTCAATTGCTGCTTGATCACCAAGTTGAGTGTTTTATTGCAATTGGAGCTGAGTTTTAATGATCATTTGATAATTATAGGTGCTTCTGCAAATTAAAAGGAGAAAATATTTCATTTGTCAAAGTACAGACAGGAACTAGGCTAGTCATTTTTCAAACATCTTTCTAATTCACAATTCTCTCGTGAATCTCCAACTTCTACCCGTTTTTATTTCTAAATTTCATACAAACAATTATTGAAATTTTCTGTCATATCAGTTAAAGTAACAAAAACAGAACTATAATCATAATGCTCAAAACATTCTTTTGATTTTAAAGTTATTTTTTATCATATGCATAACAGCAAAATATAGTTTCAAGTTAAATATAAAGAAAAGTCATTTAATTAGTCTCCTAATGTTTTGTTAGTTTTAGTGTATAAAATTCATATGCAAATATACATAATTAGTATTATTTTTTTAAATATTGATGAATTCTTTCAAAGCAATTAAATGAAAGTATTTATATCAATCATATAAAACTTATTTCTTAAAATGCTGATTATGCTTAAGTTAATTATTTTCCAATTTTTATTAATTTGTGATTTAGTTATAAATATTATAGATTATTTTGTTCGATAAAAAACAATATAATCAAGTTTTTATAGAAATAAAATTTTTGATGTAAACTGTGTATAGTGTTTATGAAATAATTTTGATACCCAAATTTAATAAGGAAAAATTTCCAAAAATAAGGAAATTTTAAATTTGAAAAAATTTGAAAAAAATTAAAAATCAAATATTATATTCAACTATTTTTACATTTAGTATTATAAGCTTTATAATCTTTTTGGTCATAATTTTCTTATAATCATAATATGCTGAAAATCAGCAGATTTTATAAATGATAAGATGGTCATGGTTAAATCTATCTTACAAGGTTATTGAGATCAACAAATGTCAAAATAACTGCTACTTCTCAGTTCTATCTTAACTATCACCATTCTCACTCAGAGCTAATATAAATATTCATTGGCTATAAGAAAAAATAAGTTAGTTTGGTAGATGAGAATAGTTATTTCATTTCTGCTAATTCAGTTGTTTCATAATTGTAGTAGCTATTGAAAATGGAGCTTTCAAGTCGCCCTCGACTAAGGTCGCCAACTTTACTTACTTAGTTTTAATTGCAGCTTGTAATAGACCTAATGGAAAACCAACTGTTTCCAAGTTTAATCTCTTCAAGCAAATAATTAAAATCCTATGAGTAATAGACTTGATTAAATTAAGTTTTTGTTTAGTAGGACAGGAGGAGTCCCAAACAAGTATACAAATCAGTAAAAGTGGGTTTTCTGTATATTGGTGTGAGGAAACAGAAAGGGCAAAGAAAGATTATTTTCCTTTTCTAGTGTAAACTTAAGATCTGGATGAATATTGTTGAGGGATGTGAAGAATAAACAGCTTTCATCTCATTACTGAAAAAAGAAAATGTGTCATCAACAAAACAAAAATAAACTTCCCTACACATAGTTAATCCCCCCACTCCCCCTTCGTTTTTTTTTCCTTTTAAAATCATAGAATCATCTCTAATGAGCAAGGTGTGAAATTGGTTTGCTAATCTTTTCTTTTTCATCTTTTATATTTTAATTCTCATCATGATCAGTAAATATGGTCTTTTTAAAGCTATTTTAAAATTCTGTACCACAAATGAAATCTAATATAGATTACTTTGATCAAAAATAGTCAAGTGCACCATCCATTCAGTGAATTGCTAACAACTTATAATTTTGTTATATGTAAATATCATTTCATAGAATAGAACAAGCGATTAATTAGTTTCTCTTTGATGCTGATATAACAACAATTCACTGTATCACAAGATGGTAGCAGTAAGATGTTTAAGAGTTATATAGATTATAAACTCATTTAACAGCCAAACTAAAGAGCTGTTAAGGTCAGTCTTCAGTCACATCCTATTTACAAAATTTAAATAATTTATTGCAAGTAAATAAGGGAAAGTACATGACAATTAGCATTTAATAGTCATCTCATTTTATAAATTATAAAGATTGAAGCAATGGTTGATTGTATTTTATGGCATATCAACCCTTGTAGGTTATTTAATACTAAATCCTGTTATATATATATATATATATATATATATATATTCACTCACATTAAATATATGATTTGTTAATGAATAGTTTGTTGGTAACAATTTTAAACAAACCAGAGCTTATTTGTTTGCACACAGTTACATGGTTTCAAGCACTGCTATCTAATGCTTATAGTTTTATTTGCACAGTTAAATGGTGCCAATTATTGCTATGTAACACTAACAATTCAATTTAATATCATTTATTTGTTTACACACAGTTAAATGGTTGAACAGTTCTTTTTGACCCATAGATGGGATCCAAACAGGTAGTACAACTCTGGGTCAGAGTAGACCTGGGAGTAATAGCAATAAAGGAGTATTCCACTTTTCTCAAAGCTCCAGAACTAGAGCCTCCCCATCAGATAGTTTAGAGTCATTTCCAGGATACTTGTTGAGGAAGGGGTTCTTCCTCCTCAACAGAGATGCAGTCGATGTATTCTACAGCTCCAGCCAACTGGGCTGAGATTGAAGCGAGTATGAATGCAAACTCCACACTATCATTGTTTTAGGTTAAAGCATGTTAGTAGTTAGTTAACAAATATCTTGCCACAAAGTGCCATTTTTGCTGTGCTATGCTAACATTTACACAAAAATCAGATCATTATAATAGAGATATAGCTATTTTGGGAGACATTGGATCAACAGGAACATGTCTACAAGTCCTTGTAGCATGCCTTGTAATTTTATAAACTAAATATAATACAAGAATTTATTTTCCACTATAAATTCAATTTAGGTCAGACAAGTTTTGTTGAAGAAAAATTATCTAAAAAATTATATTATTCCACCAAATAAGTGGTTTTATTTTTTTTAAAGAAAATAACGAACAGACTGACAGACAAAAATTGCATCTAGCAATTATTCAATTTGTTCCCATAAATCTATAAAGATTAATAAATATTTAATGAAAATTAACCACATTTATCATTAATTTTTTAATAAGGCATCCCATTTCAAAATGAAATATAAATTATCAGTTTGTTTTGGGAAAGGAAAGACTAACATGATTTTTGTTACCTTTTACCTTGATAACTTTCTTTCCAACAAATCTACATGATAATAATTCAGTATATACCATTCTTTTCCATTATAAAATTCACCTCAATTAATTGAAACCACATTGTGAATTCTTCAATGGAAAGGAGAAAATTAAATTAATAGGGAGTATAAAAAAAGAATATATATATTATAACAGAGTATGGTTTTCATCAAGTTATATAATAATTAGGATCTAATATATACCCTAATGTAAATTCATATTTTAATAAAGTAAAGAGCTGATGCACTGCATAAGTCAAAATACATTTCTTAGTGTACCATCATAAAATAAAGTTTCAAAACCACTGCATTAGACCAATAAAAACTGAGTTATAATTGTTGAGCTTTACTAGCAAGTAGAATAAAGAAAGAACATTCTAACAAACCTGAATATTAACAAATGCAGAAACTCCTTTCTTTCAAAGGGAAGAAACTTTGACCACTTACCTGTAAAAGAAATAGAAAAGGAATTAATAATCTTTCAACATTTCTTTTCTATTCAAAGAAAAAATTATATCAGTTTCAGCTTCTATATTCACACACACCTTGAAATGTTTCTCAAACATCAGTTTTGCTCAAGGAATGCACTTACCTGACATAGCACATCTTAATATCTTTCTGTAGATTTAAAAATGAAATATCTGCGTACATATAGGCAACAAAACACAAGAAAATCCTTAACTGAGAAGCTATTGTAATAAAAGCAGATCAAATAAAATAAAAAAAATCACTAATTGTGTTTTTGTGTCAAAAAAATATTGTATTAATACTAATAATTCAAAATAAAAATTTTAAAAATGATTTACATTTTTTTTATTTTGATATATATTTCTTTTAAAAGGTGGAAAATTCCATTATATATCCCTAAACGGGGTGGGGTGGGGAAGATTTCCATAGGTGTCAGCCGTCCCAAATTGTCAGCAAATATTAAAAGACTTTCCCATCAGTAGAACCAGTAGATCAGCTAGTAAGTTTTACATTTATCAAAGCACCTTTGAAACTCCTTTTTTGACATGATGTAAAACTGCACCATCATATTTCTTTTAATATCCTCCAAATACTCAAATCTTATCTTTAAGATGAATATTTAATTTAAGAAACAAAAAATGTTACACAGATTTAGGTATGGATGCAACTGTACTTGCAAAATCTATTTTGCCAAAAAATGATGTTCAAAAACTATTAAGAATTGACACTAACTTATCTGAACATGATCACTTTATTATATAAGTTACAGAAGCTGTGCACACATCTTCATATAAATTAAAATTTTTTTGAAAAAGTCAAAGAATCTAACTCATTGCTTTTTTAACAAAACTCATATCTTGAAGGAAAATATATTAAAGAATATACTAAAAATATAAAATATGTAAAAAAGAACAAATATATATATTTTAAAACGAGTAGGTCCACAAAGAGATTTGTATTTCTTTTAGGATTTATTTATTTATTTCGTTCTTACATACATGTATGTTTCCAGCTAGTTGCTTTCGTCAGAGAACATATATGACACAAGAACTTGTTAATGGGGTACTCAATGAGATTTGAACTCACTCATGTTTGCAGTTTGAATGGTTTTCAGTTGGTTATGGGTTTATATGAGGTCACTTCTCTCTTTTTTTTTTTAGAGTGTTTACTTTAGCCTGCTTTACCCCTCTAATAAACATTTTACTAAAACCTTTCTTAAACAAAATAAAAAGCTATATTAGAGCCAACATAGATTTTTTAACTCCATACCAGAAAAAAATGACCCCCCACACACTTACAGTCACATTTGATGTCACTAACCTATACAACAATTACCCCATGAATTAGGAAAACAAGCCATTTCATTTTGGATAAATAAATACCCAGACACATTACACCCAAGATTTAACAAAAAAATTTTTATCAAGAAAAAATCCTTAATAATAGCTCCTTCTAATTTAATAACATTAACTATATCCAGACACTAGGAACAGCTATGGTAACTAAAATGGCACCAACATACTAACCCTAGTATATTTAGAAGAAAACCTGTACAAAACAATAGGTAAAAAATACATCAATGACATAAAAGAAGAATTTACCAAATTATGGAAAAGATATTTAGATGATTGCTTCATATTCTGGAAATGTCCATGGGGAGATATTAATGAATTACACAACCTACTACAAAACCTATACCCCAAAATAAAATTTACTATGGAACACAGCTCAAAAGAACTACCATTTTTAGACATCTGTTGTATCGTAGAAAGGAAAAGATACAAAGTGAAATAGAGTTAATTATTTATTAACTGAAGTGGTACAGTCCGACAAATATCATAAGTCTCATGCTGTGGGTGTTATGTCCGAAGTTGGTATTACTACTGACTGAGATCTTTCAGTACTGATGTTCTTAAGAAACACGATGTCTTTTATTCCTCCGAGATACTGGAAGTAACATGGTACAAGCCACTATAGAACAACATCCTTATAAAAAACGTAAATGGCCAAATCATCACAGATATCAACCACAAACCCACAGAAATCCAACAATACCTTCACTTCAAAAGTCACCCCCCCCCAAACTGTATAAAATCCATTCCTTACACTCTAGCACATAGAATACACAAAATAATCACGAATAAAAACCTAAAAAATCTCACCTTAAAGAACTACACACAACCCTACACCAGAGAGGATACCCAACAACACTAATAAATAAGAGATTCAAATTAACAGAAAAAATACCACAAAGAGAATTAAGGAACCCAAAAAAGCACAACCACAAGAAACCCCTAGCATATGTCGCAACCTACAACAAAGACAACCCAGAACTATTCACAAAAATAATTAAAAATCTAGAAGAACTTAAAAACAATGACAAAATCAAAGAAATCCTGGATAGAATAAAAGTCATTAAAAGCCAGAGACAACGCAAAAATCTTAAAAGAATACTCACCTCTTCTACATTCGGAGAAAACACAACACAAGGGGTTACCAAATGCAATAATAAACGATGCAAAATATATGATATAATTATTGAAGGGAAATCCTATACCTTTAAAAACCCAGAAACAAAATTCAAAATAAATAAAAACTTAAGCTGCAAATCAAAAAATGTAGTTTACATAATGGAATGTAGCAAGCAAAGTAACATACATAGGGTCACCACAGGCCCTTAATACAAGAACATCACTTCACAAGAGCAATATTAAAATAACAGAAAATAGAAAATTAAATGTATCAAAACACCTATACAAATTTAGTTAAAGCAAATTTTAAATAATGCCCATACGCCAAACTAACGACTACATGCTACTTCAAACAATGAAAAAAAATTTATAGATAAATTTAAACCAAAGTTGAATAAAACATGAATCATACATACACACACAAATGGACACAAACATACATAGATATGTAGATATATACACTCACAACAATTATTAGTAAAAGATAATTACCAATAAATTTCAAACCACACTACCACGCACACAAAATTTCAAGACACACACTTACACACAGAGAAAAAAATAACTAAATGAAATTCGAAAGCACTCCAACACACACACAATGATAAACATATCAAATATCAAAGACCAATGAGGGGTAAAGCAGGCTAAGGTAAACACACTAAGAAAAAGGGAGGAGTGACCTCCATATAAACCTATACATATTTACCAACCCCTCCGCTCAGGCAGGATATGACACAAGGTCAATTTTTAAGCGGAGTTTAACAGGTTTGAATTCAGGGTTTTCCTTCTCCTAGACTAGTTACCTCACCAAGGCTGAAGAACTCAGTCTGCCCTACTATTTACCCATAGCTGGAGGGAGAATAATAGGATTCATACCTTTCCCAAGGGTATTAGTGCTATGTGAATGCAATCAATCTCATCCAGGATATACCTATATAAACCTATAACCAACTGAAAACCATTCAAACTGCAAACATGAGTGAGTTCAAGTCTCATTGAGTACCCCATTAACAAGACCTTGTGCCAAACATGTTCTCTGACAAAAGCAACAAGCTGGAAACATACATGTATGTAAGAATGAAATAAATAAATAAATCCTAAAAAGATACAAATCTCTTCGTGGACCTAGTCATTTAAAAATATTTCTTTCTCACTTTGGTCCTACAACAAAAATTATATATATATATATATATATATATATATATATATATATATATATATATATATATAAATAAAATGGAATCTGGTTTCACAATAGAGTAATGAGAAATTTTGTTATGGTAACAAGGCATTTTAAAAATTCAAATATATCTATGATTTTTTTCATTAGGTAGACTACACCTCTTAATCTTTCACTCTTCTCATTTGCTTTCTCACTATAACTTTATAAACTTCAGTCATTTTCCTCCTCTTACATTTATGTTGTACCTCTCTTTTTCAATTTCTTTTTTCTAGCAACTTCTTTTCTCTTTGCTTTTTTCTTCCAATTTTTCCTGTCTTTCTTCTCTGTTCATTTAAATAATTTGAAAGGATTTCAGGTAATTAAAACATCTATGCTCTCAATGAGCCAGAATCACTGATGTCACTATGTTAAACCCAATTAAGCACAATTGCTGATCAATACATAAGTAATCATTTATGACAAGAATTATAATAGGATATATATAGATATATATATACACACACACACAGAATAAAAAATGAACCATTTGATAATTTAACAAAATCTTTTTTAACATAAGTGGTGCCATAATGAAATATTAGAGAGCAGAAATTCTTGAAATTAGATATTTTTACAGGAGTTTTTGGTTAACTAGTTTGACCATTCTTGGAAGCATAATGAAGAAAGATGAGAGTGCAGTTAATGATGCCAAGAAACAAAGCAATACACCCTTAAACACTCTTCAAGATATCTGGAACTCTAAGGGCTTGCCTTTCCAAAATAAGATTAGAATCTTTAAGACTAATATGAAGGCAATTCTCCTTTATGCTGAGTCATAGAGAGTGACTAACATTACCAACAAGCATCAGACTTCAGTAAACAGATTCTTACCCCATATCCTAAACATTAGAGTGACCTAAGAAGATACTAACATCAACCAATGGATAAAAAAAACTATTCTGAATATTATCAACAGGAACACGAAAATTGAAAGTAGACCGGAATACTTCCTATGTAAAGCAGCTAGCAAAGTCACAAGGCAAGCACTAAACTGAAATCTACAAGAAAATGTTGGAGGCTAAAGAATCTGGAGAGGTTCATTTGAGAGTAAGGCAAATCTGGCCTGACAAGTGACAGGGAGGAGTGCCCAGAACTCAGTCAATAAGTATGGATATAGCTAGTCATATACTCCACAAGGAATCTACACAAATAAACAAAACTGTACATCTTTCAATGGAGTAGGGGTGAGCAAGTTTATCATGCAAATCAGTTACTACTGAGTAGTTATTTCAATCTTCACTCGATACCTCAGACTTGCATCTAAACTAAGCTTAGTAAAGGATAAGAAAGCAAAACTGTAAAACTAATAAATGTCTAAAATATATATTAGTTTTTTATTCCTCAATAGTGGCCATTTTTATTGTGGAATACCATTCTTTACTTTCAGTGTGAGTTCATGGATAGATATCCATCAAAATAACAATATTCTATGTTTAGATCCTCTACTCATGAGGCCAATGGCCTCATGAGTAGAGTGTTTGCCAATGGTCCAGGAGGCCAGGGTTCAATCCCAAGTTGAGTCATACCAAAGACTTAAAAAATAGTACTTGATGCCACCTTGCTTAACACTCAGCATTATAAAGTAAGGATCAAGGGTAAAGTGGAGCAATCCAGGGAATGGAGTAGCCCCCCCACACACACACACACCTAGGTGTGGTAGCTTTTGAAAAGGGAGCCTTCAGGTTACCCTCGACTACAGTTACCAACTTTACTTTTTTACTTTATGTTTGATCCTGTTGAAGTATTTTTATACAATCTCTTATATTTTGATTAAAATCCAAGTGAAAGTGAGAAAGCTGTGACAGAAATTTTACAACATGAATTTAAGAGTTAATAAACAACTTTTTTTTTACATTCAAAGTTCATATTATTTTAACTACTTAGTAACTGTAGGAAAATTTCAATCCAAAATTATCATGGTTAATGTTATAAAGGTTTTTATAAAATATGCTGCTAACATTGAAAACATACTGTGGAATGTACATGTGCTTTTTTTATGTGAATAAAAAATGTTATCATTCACACACAACCACAAAATCTGTGACTGCATAAAAACTGAAGAAATCTAATATTTAAGAACCATTTTCAAGGGTGACCAAAGTGGCATGGGGACTAGCATGGAATCTTTTCATACACACAAAAATTCACAGGCTGAAATCATGTTTAGTTCTGTCCTTACCTATTATTTCATTACCTTACATTGTGTAAGTAAATAAATGTTAACTAAACATTATTCCAACATCTTTGCACTCCAAGAAAACAGAAAAATTAATTAGTTGAAGGGGTGGTTAGAGTCATCCACATGAGATTGAAAAAAATAAAGTCAGGAAAAGGAATAAATTTTAACCTTTAGTTTTTCATACATTGTCATTAGTAATGATGTAATTAGATTTTTAAATGATGTCAATATTAGAAATTTTATCATTGATAATCAAAACCAGTAACTGTTGCATCTTTGCATCCCAGAAGGAAGATTACAAATGCTATATGTTACCCCCATAGGTTATCTAGAAACTTGCAACTCTGTATTATTTATCTTATATTTTGTCCCCATTTAAAGATTTACTAGAATAGGCAAAGGGATATATCCTCTTCTAAAAAGACACAATTTGTATTCATTTGCATTATTTGTGCTAACTAGGAAAGTCAAAGTTTTTTTTTCAATGGCTATGAAAGAAACCGAAGATAGCAAAAAAAAAAAAAAAAAAATTAAAAAACATAATAATAATTATAATAATAATAATTATAATATAGTTAAACATTGAATATCGTTCAGTGAACTATGACTAACATCTGCAAAACTTATGTATCTTCTGTAGAAAGATCAGCCAAATAAATAATCCAGTTTTTCAAAAACTCTGCCAACAGCCCATTTACTGATGATGATAGTAGTCGTGGTGGTGGTGGTG
Organism: Sepioteuthis lessoniana; assembly: GCA_963585895.1. Classification (NCBI taxonomy): domain Eukaryota; kingdom Metazoa; phylum Mollusca; class Cephalopoda; order Myopsida; family Loliginidae; genus Sepioteuthis; species Sepioteuthis lessoniana. The sequence continues at coordinate 24,739,153 of OY757941.1, forward strand.
GTGGTAATAATAATGACAGAGATAGCAAGGACAGAGTTTTATTTCATAACTCCATTCAGATCAGGCCAGAAATATACATTTAAAAACTATTTTCAGCTCTCAAACTTGTACTTGCTAGTTAATTTTATTTACATTTTTTCCTTTATTTAAACTGTTGCCTTGAAAATAGAAATATTAACAGTCAATTTCTTAAAAATCATTTGAAAAAGATAAGCAATGATAAAAGCATTCCTTATTTGATAATGTTTTTATGAAGAAGTTAGAAAAGAGAAGAGAAAGATTGGTTAGGGTGGAAATGGAAGAGACACAAGGAAATGGGGAAAAGATAAAAAGTGGGAGCTAAGAAAACAAAAAAAGGATAGTGAAATGAGAAAAAAGGTAAATAAAAGAGGAAGAATGAAAAGAAAAATGAATGAATGAATGAGAAAAGGAAAAGTTAAAAAAAAAAGAAGTGATTACAAAAGAAAAGCAAAAAGATTTTGACTAAATTTAAAACTAGTAAAACCAAAAGTTCAGAATGATCACAGCAGAAAACAAGCAAAGTCCAATACACTAAAAAACATATTTCCAATATAGAAATAAACACCTAAAAAGAAAAAAAGAAAAACAAGACATACAAAAGAAAGGAGCAACATTTGTAAACAAATAACTGCATTTAGTTTCATTGATTCAACCAAAGTGATTAAATTGAAACAATCAGGCAGCAGAACTACAAAAGAATTTCTAATAAAAATAGGATTGAGCAGTACTGAAGATAGAGAATCTGAAAATTCTTTGTGTATGTTCCAAAAACAAAACAATAAGAGGATTCAGGCTAATGGATAGATTCTTTTTATTTGAGCTGATTTCTTCCTGAGGCAAAGATTAAGCTGCTTTTCAAAACATTTTTGACAATTCCACAGTATCCATTTTTGTTTTGTTTTGTTTTTTATATTCATATTTATTTTATTTTGCTTTCAAGGCAAATGAATTCTCAACTCAATACCTTGAATGTGAAAAATACAGCTAGGAAAGAATTCTATTGCCTTGTATATATCAAAATGACCTTGTGTAACATAAGTTAAGCAACATTCATAACTGATTTACAGCTCAATCAAATTAATATCTTATTTCATTAGTTGTTAAGATGAATATTCTAATTTTTATCAGCACTTTTCAAGTAGTTCAATTTTAGTCTTTCTTAGCTATTCAATATAAATAATTTTTTCTATTATTCACTTAAAAGCTAACTTTGATGGCTACTAAGCTCAATGTCAAGTCACATCTTATTTATATAATCTATATTATAATTAACTGCAAATAAATAAGGGTAAATATTCTATAATTAGCATTTAATAATCATCACACTTGAAAGGTTATAATGATTGAGGTAATGCTAACCAGCTACTATTGCATTAACAAAAACCACACAACAATGTGCCATGTTTGCTGTGTTATGGTAATATAGATAGTTCAACATTGTGTTGAACACTGCTGGCCTGACCTTTATTAGATTCATGTAAGCAACTTTATTCACATGTAACCTCACGGGAGGTTTCCTATGTATAATTTGGAATTCATCCCAGATGAGTAGATTCAAAACTATATGGAATGACTTGGTATGTGTAGCTTTTTTTTTCACTTTAAATACAGAAAATGATTGCTGCTACTTTCTTGAATCTCTGACACCCACATCCAAGATAGAAAGAATCACAATTATATATTGAGAAAATCTAAAGAATTCATTGTAGAGATAAAACCAATAGAGATGATAATATTAGTCTGAATAATATGAAAAGATTTTTAGAGTAGAATTTTAGGTAATATTTATCTATTATTTATTTTTTAGTTGATGTATTATCAATCATATTTTTCATTTGAATTTTTAATTGCTTTTTATCAAAACTTATTTTGAATATGACAAACAGCATGAATTGGAAATAGTGAAGAATTTCTTGATGATACTTGAACATATGTTCCCTAACTTGCAGCACATAAAAGACCAGCTGTTAACATCCTGACACTAAATACCAGAAGAAACTTGGAAAGACAAATAGAGTTCATGCCTGATCAAATAAAAAATGCTTAGTTTGTTTGTTTGGGTCTTATGACATATCTGTTGCAGAGCCAATAAGCACGTTGACCCCGCAAATGTTTTAAGTTAAAGCAAGCGAGTAATGACAGCCAAAAACAATGAAGGAAGCAAAAGTGAAGTAACAAATATAACAAAGATGACAATTTATTGTCGTGTTTACAAGCACTTGTGTAAAGTCTATGGCAGTTGTATTTGTCTTCAGCTAGATGGGTGATGTCAGTAGCTGGTATGGTCGAGTCGAAGAGAAGCGGCTAGATGATCGTTGCTGGTAGCCGATGTGGGTTGAGTCGTAGGGTGCAGCTGGATGATCATTGCGGGAAGCTGAGGTCGGTCGAGTTGTTGAATGCAGCTGGACGATCGTTGCGGGTAGCTGAGGTCGGTCATGGTTGGTAAATCGATATCCTGGTTTTGACAGTACATTGGGTTAACCGGGGGGGGTATCAATCTGGTTGCTAGCCCGTACAGTGAATCATACATGGGCTAGTTGTTGCAATGCTAGGGCAGTTTGTACAGCGCGTCGTACGTAGACTGAATGCTGCATTGCTGGAGCGTCGTGGTTGAAGACAGTGTTGGCAGCTTGGTCGCGTAGAGTTGGGCGAGATGGCGACTAAGACTGAGTCATGTCTTAGTACTGCGGACCAAGTGAACAGACGGGGAAACTGTGGCTATGGTTTGTCAGTTCTTAGTACATACGAGATCGAGCAAACGAATCAGTGAAGCTAGGGCTTTGTTGTGCCCCTAGCTGTTCAGACATATCAGAGACGCCAAAGCTGTGCAGACGTGTCGGAGGCGGTAGCTATGGCTGTGCCGTGCCAAAGCTGTACGGACGTGTTGGAGGTGGTAGCTATGGCTGTGCCGCACCAAAGCTGTGTGGACATATCTGGATGATAGCTAAGGCTGTGCCGCGCCAAAGCTCTGCACAATCGAGCAGACATGCCAAGGGGCCGTGGCTAAGATTGGAGTTATCTTAGCACTGCACAGATAGTGAAGCGGTAGCTAAAGGCTAACCCATGCCTTTAGCGCTGCGCAGCCAAACGGATGAGTGGAACCGACTGAATGGTTAAAACCATGTTTGCCTCCGGGCCGTCTGCTTCGACAAGTCATTAAGGACCGTCAGAGATACTGCAACCCGCAGAAGGAGACCTCTTATGGTCCTGAAAAGGACCTTTTGTGCATAACTATGTGATGGAAAAGGCGAATACAACCACTAGATGTAGGATTCAGCTTTTCGGAGCCCACTGTGAGAGTGTACGGAAGCATCTAAATTTTTCGCCGCTGAAGTCTTGTTTATATGAAGGGAATGCAACACCACTTCTGCTGGGCACATAAATAGAAAGTTCTTCTATAAAAAATGGGTGTAGAAATAAAGTACTTCTTTAGTCAGATATAGGCTAGCGAAGATAATTAATTCCATTTTTATAGAGTTATTTCTGGCAGAAGTGTTCTGTAATTGTCGTTAATTTTAGTTTATCCCCTTTTTTAGCTGTAACGGGAAGTCAAGGTTGTAAAAAGGGCTTCGTCATTTCCGATCGTAACCGGATGTTGTTTTTCTAGGGTGAGCGAGTAAACCGATGTGTTTACGTTAGTGAACAGGCCGCGACATATCAACCTTCATTGGTCATTTAATGTCAAGTCTATTTTTATACAAATAAACAGTTCTATTTTAAACAATTCAGTTTAGCATAAGTATGCAGTTTAGTTCAATTTGACCCATAGATAGGTCGCTATCAGGTACTATTACTCCAGGCCAAAATGGACCTGGGAATGATGGCAATGAAGGGGTACTCCACATTCCCCAAAGCTCCAGCATTACTGGAACCTCACTATCAGATTGTTTAGTGTTATATCTAGGACACTCGATGAGGGAGTCTTACCATGGCCTCCGCGATATATATTACCAAGGCCTGTCATATGATTAAAGTTGACTCGCTCACGTCACTCTAGTGGACTTATGTTTTATTTACTACACGGCATCTTTCAGCGTTGACTCAGTTTCAGAATGAAACATTCCCTTTGCACTTTGGTACTACACAAGGTTCCCCTTGTTTAGTACCAAAGTGCAAAGGGAATTATAAAAATGGTCCGAAAGTTCATTGTTTTTCGTTTCCAAAAAGTAAATATTTATTTGATAAATGGAAACATGCCATTAAAAGGGAGAATTTTACCATTTAGCAAAGTTAGTAGTTAAAATTTTAATCACCATTTATTTCAACAGGCGCTAAAATCAAAATTTGTTAAAAAATTAGTTTTGCCGTAGCACAAGAAAGAAAACAGTTTTAAAATTTAAACTGAAGCCGAAAAAACTTGTTAAACATTATATTTTCTAAAAATATTTGAATTAATATTTTTTATTGATATCTTATTTAAGAAAATAGTGTTTTCTTTTCAATGAAATATTCAAAAAAAATTTTTAGAAAACGATCGTAAAAACTTAACTTTTCTATACTTGAAACTTTATGAATCATTTTTAAACATGAAAAAATATTCCTGAATTAATTTTTTTTTTTTCATTCTTGAATGACCAAAATCTATAAAATTTATTTTTTAGTCAATTTTAAAAGAATTTTTTTTATCTTTAAGGTTTTTTTTTATTTGAAAATTATTGTCACTTTTGCCGAAAATTTGAATTTGAAAATGATGACTTAAACTTTGTTTAAACCTATTATTTCTGAATAAGTTTTGAATTTATTTGAAACATAAAGGCCTAAATCACACCACCACATCGGAATTTTAAAACAATTTTAAAAATATTTAATTTTTAGAAAATATTAAGCACAAAATGAACACGCTAACACACTCAAAAAATATTTTCCAAACATTTTTTCCTTTTTTGATAATTTGAAAGTTTATCATCGATATTAATCCGTAGAAAAAATTGGAAATAAAAAAATTAGATTTTTAACTTACGAATAATTTTTTATGGTTGGTTTAGGGTTTTTAATCCTTAAAAAAAATTAGTAAGTAAACATTAAACCAAAAAGAGTTTTGCAAAAAAATGATTTTTTATAAACAGTTTAACATCATAAATGAAATAGAAACGTTAATTTTTTCATCTTTTAAATGTAATTGAGTTACCAAATATCCTAGAATCTTTTAAGTGTATCTTTTTTGAAAGGTAAAAATATCTTTTTATTTCATCCAGGGGGATTAACAATGGATTCAAAATATTTTAAAATTCGAACTCCGTTGTTTTTTTTTAGCAGAATTTCCCTAAAGACATTGTTTTTCTAATAAATGAAGATATATTTTAACTTTAAATTAAAATAGGGAAATTCACTTGATTCAGCGGATAGCCGGACTTTGGAATAGTAATACGAAAGTTCGAATTCCAGTCTTTCCGTTTACGTTTACATTTATGGGATACACATTTTTTCTAGTTTTAAAATAAGCAATGAAAACATACTTAAGAACATTCTAGAAATTTAGGATCAAAACTGCATTAGCATTTAAGTTACATTTTTATATTTTTCAACCAATCAGCTAAAAACATAGAATAGAACATTCTAGAAAAATAGGATCGGAAGTCAACTAACAGAAAATATTTAGGCTCGAAAATAAAATAGTAAAATACAAATCTGATTGGTCAATAAATGTCTACGCGCCAAAATTTAAGGACAATTCTTTGATCCACCTGTAGGATATAAATAACACAGAGTTAGGGAGCCATAAACTAAAACGAAAAACTTGCACGAAGACTAAGACAACACCACAAGCCACTAAGCCAGTAATGCAGTAGCCAATACTGTGTCCGACAAATTCCTTTCCTTCATCAACTAAAGTTCATGACCTAGCTTCAGATGGCCGCAAATCACATTCAAAAGAAAAACCCGACAAACTTTCTTTCATCAACGCGACACGCTGTCGCCACAATCATAAAACCCACTATGAACTTAATGTAAGTAAGAACGACATATTTACGGACTCCGTTAACATACACACATCTTTAAACAAATTTATTTTCTTCTTGCCAAATTTTATTTTCCAAAAGGCCATTTACACATCATGTATTTTATTTGTTTTCATATTCTGTTATATGCATATTAAATTGTTTGTTGTTTAATGTTCGTTGTGTTCTATTCCATTTCTTTCACGCGATTGTAAAGTTTTGTGTTGTATTTGTGGTGGAAATAATTTAGAGAGAAATACCCATAAAGTATGAATGCACATCTACTGAAATAACCAAATTACATACAACCCCCACACATTTGGATAATATCCTTGGGAAAGGTATAAATAATTATTCCCTTCAGCTTTGGATTATATAATGCTTTCACTGCATATCTTATTCAAAAACTGTGTGTTGACAAAAATGTTTTGTTTTTGGCATTAAATGACTTAAAAAAATAAAACTATCGAAAAATTAATTCAAGAGTTTTTGGTAGGCATATTTCTTTATTCCACTAAATTAACCCTAATGACTATTTTTTTTACTACATATCCTTAGCGATTCATTCATTCATTTAACAATTAATAAGATGTAAACTATGTTGTGGTTTCTTTTGAAATTATTTTTCAGGTATGTGAAATTCATTTTCGACCTGAAGACATAAAAAGAGAATCGTCAGCATTTGATAAAAAAACGGGTAAAACTATTACAGTTAAACTTGAAAGACTATATCTTTATGATGGTGCTATACCTAGGATTCTTCCAAACTGTCCCTCCTATTTATCTTCATCGACCTCCTTTAGAAAGTCACCAAACTCAAAGAAAATTCAAAGGGAAAAGAGCTTTAGATCAAAGTATTGCAGATGACCTAGCATATAAAAAACAAAAAATGTTCTATAACATTAATGATATGGAAGATAAATTAAATTTTATTGACAGAAATTATTGGACCATTATTAGGAAACAGGATAAACTTATTATTTGCCATATCATCCAATCTTCATATCCTAATGTGACCCTGTCTATTGTAATTGATTCTGATTTTGCAGCACATCTGTTCTGTAATGATGTGGAAATTCACAGAATAGAGGAGTATAAGATTCCTAACTAAGTAACTGATATAAATATTTTTGAAATTTTGATCTCAAACCTTAAAAAAAAAAAAAAAAAAAAATGGACATAGAAGAACAACAAAGCAAACGGCAAAATGATATTTCAATATTAAAATTGATCATGTCATTTCTGTTATTACTGCAAGAGGAGACAAATAGATATAACAGTGCAATTAAATTTATATATGAACAAATAAACCTAATGACACTAAATAAATTCAATTATTCAACAGAAATTATGATAATTTCTTCATTATTATATAACTGTTCTCCTACCAGATACAGACAGTTAAAAGATTAAAAAAATGTAATTTTACCAAGCTATTCAACCATTAGAAAACTTACCCTATTAACCTTTATGAATCCTGTTGTTGAGCAACATAACAACAATTTTCTCATGTATATAAAAAATAAGTTCAAGGTGACTGTATCGGCATGGAAAAACTCTGTCAATGCATCGGTAGGAGGGTGGGAATGCTTATAGGACCAAGAGCGTTAAAAACACTAAATAGCATTGAGAGAATACAACCTAGGATGATGGCCGCAACGTTTAATGGCAACCCCAAAGCTACAATTATCTCCTGCTACAGCCCTACCAATGTTAGCGAAGAAAACGAAATAGTCACCTTCTATGAAGAGCTATCCTCCCTAGTACGTAGCATTCCGAAACACAACCTGCTAGTCATTGGCGGGGATATGAATACACAAATCGGGAAAAACAGAAACAACAAATACAGCCTACACAACACGTCAAACAGGAATGGACAACATCTAATTGATTTCATGATAGAAAATAGATTAACATGCCTCAATACAAACTTTCAAAAAAGGGAGGGAAAATTATGAACCTACACATACGCGAATAAGAGTAAAGCACAGATAGACTACGTCTTTATAAACAGGAAATGCGATGAATTGCGAGGCAAACTCCTCTTTCGAGGGTGTGTCCTCCGATCATCGAATAGTTACGGCCAAAGTACGACTAAGCCTACGAAAAAACGCCACACGAACAGCGACAATGAAGCACTATGACTGGGCCCTACTTAACAACAGAGAAATTAGAGACAAATATGCATTAGAATTAAGAAACAGATTCGAAGCACTACAAGAGAAGACAGAAAAAGGTACCCCGAATGATGAATATGAAAATTTTGTAGAAGCACACCTTGAGGCAGCATCAAAGTGTATTCCAACAAAGCCTAGAACTAAATATAGAGTCCCTTGGGAAACGCTAGCGGTTAGAGAAAAACGTGCACTCATGAAAACTGCCTCCAAAAGCTATCGAAAGAACCCAACAAACACAAATGCCCGAAAACTAGAAAAGGCACAATATCAATTAGCAGGAATATATCTAAAAGAACAGGCAGAATACATACAAATTCAGATAGATAAGATTAGAGACTCAGTGGAAGATAGACAATCCAGGAAAGCCTGGCAAACAATAAACGAAGTAAGTAGAAGGAAGAGCACAGCCAAAGCAAAATTGAAAGCTGCAAGAAAGAGTAAAACTGTGGAAACAGCATTTCAAAAATTTACTAGGAAACCCACCGAAAATAATGGATGAACCCATCACCAGAATTATCAGTAAGCAATTAGACATTAAACTAGGTCCTTTCACCAAAGAAGAACTCGACTCAGTTCTTAGAAGAATTAAAAATAGGAAAGCTGCAGGGCTAGACGAGATCCCCCCAGAAGTGTGGAAGACGAGACAATTCGACGATATACTGCTCCGGCAATGCATCGCAGTCTATAGTCAAAATAGGATAGAAAGACGGACGAAGGGATGCATCCTTCCTTTCCCTAAAAAAGGCGACCTCGGACTAGCCAAGAACTACCGAGGGATAACACTTACATCCATAGCAGCCAAAATCTACAATGCCCTACTACAAAACCCCATAGAACCCAAAATAGACAACATCCTTAGGAAAAACCAAAATGGCTTCCGGAGAAATAGATCCACAACCTCACAAATACTGACCATCCGTAGAATCCTTGAAGGCGTTCAGGCAAAAAACCTTCAGGCGACATTACTATTTGTCGACTTTACCAAGGCCTTCGATTCCATACACAGAGGGAAGATGGAGCAAATCCTACTAGCATACGGCCTACCAAAAGCAACCGTAGCAGCGATAATGATTCTCTACAGAAACACCAAAGTGAAAGTACGTTCACCAGATGGAGACACGGAATACTTCGACATTGTTGCAGGAGTACTACAAGGAGACACACTAGCCCCGTACCTCTTTATCATCTGATACGAGTTCAAATCCTGGACGAGACTGATTGCATTTCACATAGCACTAATACCCTTGGGAAAGGTATGAATCCAATTATTCTCCCTCCAGCTATGGGTAAATAGTAGGACAGACTAGGTTCTTCAGCCTTGGTTAGGCAACTAGTCTAGGAGAAGGAAAACTCTGAATTCAAACCTGTTAAACTCCACTTAAAAATTGACCTTGTGTCATATCCTGCCCGAGCGGAGGGGTTGATAAATAGTACCTCTTTATCATCTGTCTAGACTACGTGCTTAGGACTTCGATTGACAAAATCAGAGGAAATGGCTTCGAGCTGACTAAGAGAAGAAGCAAAAGTACCCCGCAAAAACAATCACGGACGCCGACTACGCTGATGACTTGGCGTTACTGGTGAATACGCCTAATCAAGCAGAGACACTACTGCATAGTGTGGAACGAGCCGCAGCTGGCATTGGCCTCCATGTCAATGCACACAAAACTGAATATATGTTTTACAACCAAACGGGCAACATTGCCACACTAGACGGAGCCTCTCTGAAACTAGTAGACAAATTCACCTACCTAGGAAGTAGCGTCTCATCAACCAAAAAAGACATCGACACAAGACTGACGAAGGCATGGACGGCTATCGATAGGCTCTCGATCATATGGAAATCAGACCTAACCGATAAAATGAAACGCAGTTTCTTCCAGGCAGCAGTTGTGTCGATACTGCTACATGGACGCTAACTAAACGGCTGGAGAAGAAACTAGACGGAAATTACACAAGAATGTTGAGAGCAGTATTGAACAAGTCCTGGCGACAACACCCCACGGGACACCAACTATACGGACACTTGCCCCCCATCATGAAAACTATACAAGTTAGACGAACCAGACACGCGGGACACTGCTGGAGAAGCAAGGACGAGCTCATAAGCGATGTACTCCTATGGACCCCCCACATATGGATGTGCAAAAGCAGGATGACCAGCTCGAACTTACATACAGCAACTATGTGAGGACACAGGATGTAACTCTGAAGACCTGCCGGAGGCGATGAATGATAGAGAGAAGTGGCGAGAGAGGGTCAGGGATATCCGTGCTGGCGGTGCGACATGATGATGATGATGATGACTTGAGCAGAAAGATATCACAGTATCTTTACTTATTGATGAAATTCATCTAAAACCTTATTTTGATTATAAAAGGTGGCAATGTTGTTGGCTTAGCCAATAACACCAATGAGGTGGCAACAAGTGCATTTGCTTTCATGCTTAGTAGTGTGTTATCAAATTATAAGGATGTTATACATATAATGCCGACTAAATGTCTTAAAACAGAAAATTTATTCAGCATAATTAAAAGTTTGATAATTGGGTTGGAAGAAATAGGCTTTAAAGTATTGTGTGTAATAATGGATAACAATGCAATCAATAAAAAAGCTATGTCTTTATTTTGTACCTCAGCAAAACTTTCAATTGTATATCCACATCCAGTTCTGAAGTCTAGACCTCTTTTTTCATATTTGACTCAGTCCATATTTTAAAATGTATCAGAAACAACTGGCTTGGTCAAAAAGATGCAAGTAAATGCATGATATTTCCAAAGTTTTGTTTCAATGGAAATCATGAATTAGATAATGTCCAAAGTGCTGCATTTTGTACCTTACAGAAACTTCATGTCCTGGAATTGCAATCACTTCTAAAACATTGTTATAAAATGACTGCCAAAGCCCTTTCTCCTATTTATCTTGAAAGGCAAAATGTTAATTTAGTGTTACAAATATTTAATAAGTATACTATTCAGGGATTCCTAACTTTAGGAAATGAAAAATGTTTGCCCAATTTTGCTGAAGTTGCAGAATTTATAAACATTTTTTATTTGGTGGAATATAATGAATATGAAAACACCAGAATCTTCAAAATAAATATTGCAATCCATTAAAATTAAATGAAGAAAATTATGCATTTCTAACTATATTTTGTAACTGGTTGGAATCTTGGAATAGCATTCCTGGAAAAAGTGGTAAATTAACAAAGGAAACTTTTACTTCTTTACACCATACCACTTACACCATTTTAGAACTTACACAATATTGTACAGAAGAATTGAAAATAGTGTATATATTACCTGGAAATTTTCAAACTGATCATCTGGAGGCAAGATTTGGCCAGTATCGACAACTTAGTGGTGATCAATATGATATCTCTATACGTCAAGTATTTGAATGTGAAGAAAACACTAAGAATGTTGTCTGTTTTAAAACTTAGCCTGCCTCTTAATAATCAAAGTATTAATTTGATGAATTTACAAGTGAATTGGAATGAAATGACAGAGGAACAAAATTTAGATGTTTATAAATTTAACAGATGTAACTGATAATGATGTTCGTCAGTACAAAGAAGTCCCGCCTATTATAATATATTTAGCGGGTTATTGCTGTTATGCCATTTTTAAAAAAATGAAATGTTAGAGTTGCAAAAGTTTAGTATCAGGAAGAGATGATATGTTACCTGATATCAACAGTTATTTTCAAGGAATCAATAGGGGTTCTGTTATATCCCAATGATGTAACAACAAATTTAGTACTATACAATTATATTGTTATTAATAAACTTGTAAAGAATCCTTCTTTTCTTCATTCAATGAATCAAAGAAAATTGTCTATGTACATAACATCGGATGTTTTGGCTAATGATGAACTTCTCTTTCATGTTGACTCATGTGCTGAAGGTCACAGCATTGAAAAAATAGAAAAAAATGATTGTCTGAAGCTCTTCTAATGCATTATTAAATAATTTTTTTAGCAAGGAAAATGATAATATTACTTGTAAGAAGTTAAGTAAAAAAAAGAAAACTTCAAACATTCAACTGAATTTTGAGACATAAAAAGACTTTTATAAGTTTGATTTTTAAAAACAGTAACTTGAACTTATTTAGTTTGATTGAATTTGATTTGTTGCATTTTTTAATATTTTTAATTAATAATTTTTACTTATTTATTGCTACTTCTTGTTTGTTCCTAAATTCTAATGATACTATTGTTGGTTGCTTGATTGTTATATTTGAGTGATTCTGATTTAAACATTCTTGCAATTAAAACAAAAGTGATTTTTCATAATTAAATTGAAAATATGAAAATTCAAGTAATGTTTGTTAGATTGTTTTAAAAATTTAGACGAATAAACGAAAAATTTTATCTTTATAATTCAACGTTGTCATGAAGCGAGAGATTCATGGCTCTACTAGTGTAATGTCACATTTCATCGCACAAGCCTGGGGAATAGCGACGGCCACGGCCACAGTTTTACCCCTTTGTACAGAAGCAGTCGGTGTATTCTACAGCCCTAGTTGACTGGGTAAAAGATGCTTAGTGAGGATCAACATCTTATAAGGCAGGTGGTCATAATGCTTTGGTACATAAGTGTTTATGATGTTTATGGATCCTTGAAAAAGATTGACATTGCCATTAGAAATTATTCTGATTCATTCGTACAAGAAAGAACAGATGCTTAGTTTAAGACAAAAAGTAAGACACAATATTTACACAATATTAAGCTAAAATATTTCTTTTATTATTGTCTTGACCATTTTTAGATGTCTTAAAGTTAGCCAATATTGATTTTTAGCAATTTTTGAAGCAGTTTTATAAGTGAACTCAATATAAATAAAGTTTTTTCACTTGTCAGAAATAATGACATTGGAAATAAGGCTAAATACAGAAAGTTGAAAATTTCGTAAAAAGACAATAAAAGGAAAATAGATAAATCTCTTTATCCTACAACTAATACAAATACTCTTGTAATGACAGTAAAATGATAAGCACTGATGATAAACCAATAAGTGTTGTTTCTATAAAAGACAAGTTATGTAAAAATTTTGATTAGAATTTTTGTACAATTGTTTATAGATATTGTGATGGCATCTTCAAATATTTTGAAGAATTTTGTCACCATTGTTCAAGACCAAGAATTAATTTTTTTAATTCTTTTCAGATAGTCATGCTGTAGTTGATATAATTTCTCTACCAAGAATAAAGAAATAAAACATTCTGGAATTTCTAAAATTTATTACCACTACTAATTTCATTTTTCAAAATAATATCTATTTCAAAATTTTTTATATCAATTAGAAATTGAATATTTTCTAAATTAATGAGGTGAAGAGTTATAATTTTTATCATTTAGAGGATTCAGACTATTCTCTTCATCTTTATTGTTATATTCACAATGTTTCAGCCAATGTGTTGTGTTCTTGACCTTCAAAAAAAGTTTTGTTTTAAAGATTCACCTCTTGAACAGAGAATGAATTATTATTCTGAGAGTAGCCAGAAATAATGCAAAAGGAAGGCTAAAAAAATAATGCATTTTTTTAAAATGCAAAGCTGTTAATTCCAGTGGTTCATTGACCTAATAACAAGAAAACAACTGTTGGTAAATAGAATACAAATTAATCCATTATTAATTGGCAGACCACCGAGTTGCTGAATAAGCCAGCTATTACCAAATCTAAACATTATATATATATATATCTTAGTCAATATGTCTCTACAGCTTTATAAGAAAAATAGATGTTTAATGTCTTAATGGATACAATATATCAAAATTGAACTAGTGTCAAAATAAAGAGTTTCTATACTGACATAAATTTTGAGGCTAATCACTGTCACAATCAAATTACAGTCAAAAAAAAAAAAAAAAAAAAAAAAAAAAAAAAAGTTAAAAAGCTGTATTTTTATTTATCAAATATTGATCACAAATAAAACATATTCTAATTTCAAAAGGGAAAGCATTTCTTGTCTGAATATAAAAATTGATTTTAAATACATGTATAAGTACACTTGTACCTTTTAAATATTTCTACTGCATACATTTACTCTAAAATTAAGATTTCAAAACTAGTAATTTTTAATTTGGTTGAGGTTGATGATAAAATTTACAGCAAAGTTTCTTTTTAATACTTTCACTTAAATTCTAAATCTGAATGTGGTATTAGATAAACAAAGATTGATTTTTCAATATGATTTTGTTGAAATTCATTTAAAGGACACCTTTTATAGCCATTAACTCAACATTGAGTTACATCTTATCCATGAAATTTGTATTATATTTGCAAACAAATACAAAAAAAAGGAAAGTATTAATTAGCATTTAACAGTTATCTCCATTAAGAAAGGTCAGTGGGAATTTAAAAAAACAAAACAGACTTATTAAGTTGCAAATTGTTTTATACCATAAACAGGTTTTAATGCCATTGCACTAACAAAAATCCCAACTATAATGATGTTCTATTGTTTACTTTGTTACGTTGATATACACATAAAAAATAGATCATTATAAAAGCAATCTAGTAGAAAGCATTTTTTCTTACTCATAAAAATTGCTAAAAGTATGTTTTCAAGTAAAACCAAAAAAAAAATAGTAAATTGAAATATTTGAATCCAGTTTATGAAAAAATGTGAATTAATCAATCAATACTGGTAATATTGTAGAGGAGAAAAAAATGAGAATATTTTTTAAAATATCGCTAATACGAAAATACTCTCACATTAAAGCAGCAAACTTGTGAAAAATTTTGCTTCAACAAAAGTTATTAATGCTTTACCCCCCCAACAAATTCAAAATTTTCACACAAACTGTTTTCAAGTTTTGGTCGTTTACATTCTTAAAAAGCAAAACATTTCTAAGAAAAAAATCATCAAAAAAGGTAAAAAATATTTCATTGTTTTTCTTCAATTATTACATATTGATTTTCTTCATAACCATTTAAAAATGTTCATTTAGTTTGGGATATCCTCATTTGATATGCTATTGATTTAGTTTTCTAAAAGATATGCAAAGACAGATTTAATCTAAAGAAAATGATATTTTTATTGTATAAATTTTGTTTATACACTTCTAATAAAACAACTTCCATGATTCAATAATCTACTGATAGTCACATGTTCTTCAGTTTTCCTTAGGTGCATTTTGAAGCCAAGAAACCCTTGAATTTGTATTTTACCACCTGAATTTTTCAATTCATAAATCCAAGTAACAAATTCATGAAATGAAAAATGGGTTTCTACTGAGTAACTAGCAAATATAGAAATACTGAATTAAATATCAAGTACCAGACATTGGCATAATGGTTAGAGTGTTTGCCAAAGGCCCAGGAGACCTGGGTTCAATCCCAGGTTGAGTCATACCAAAGACTCAAAAAATGGTACTTGATGCTACCCTGCTTAACACTCAGCATTATAAGATAAGGATCAAGGGTAAAGTGGAGCAATCCAGGGAAAGGAGTAGCACCCCTTTTTAGAGGAATGCAAACAGGGCTCAAGGCATTTTTGGAAGGGGCACCTCGGGTGGTGTAATGGTTAGCAAGGTAGACTAGCAAACCTACACGAGTGAGTTCGATTCTCATTGGGTGCCCAATTCATGCGGCCTTGTGCTACATCTAAGCAAAAAAAAAAAAGCTTAGTAAATTACCTCAAGGCATTTTTGGAACTGATAGGCATGTCTGGGCTTTGGCCCTGTGCCTGGCCCCACCTTAAAATGGCTTTGTGCTGTACTTGTCCAGTTGGTGAGATGTATGACAAATATAGTAGTTCACCACTAGCAGTAGGTTACCTTCTCCACACTGCTGGCAAGTATTGTATTTTGTTAATGTTATAAATACTTCCAACCTCCACTTTGGTTTTCTTATTCAGTAACCTTTGTTAGGTTACAACATTTGGTTGGTTGGGTTTTATGGTATATCAACCTTTGTAGGTTATTTAACGCCAAATCCATTTTTATGCAAATATTCAGATCTATTTCAAACAATTCAGTTTACCATGGGCACACAGTTTAATTGTCAAAAACATTTCTATTTCAAGCTATTCAGTTTAGTTAAACAGTTCTAATTCAGCTAATTCAATTTAGTATAAGTATAGATTTTCTTTACACACAGTTAAATGTCAAAACAGTTCTATATTAAACAATTCAGCTTAGTGTAAGTACAGTTTCAATGTCAAAAACTGTTCCATTCCAAACAATTCAATTTAGCATAAGTACACAGTTTAATTGTCAAAAACATTCCTATTTCAAGCTAATCAGTTTAGTCAAACAGTTCTAATTCAAACAATTCAGTTTAGCATAAGTATGCAGTGGATTTCTATTTAGCCCATAGATAGGGCCCTATCAGGTGCTACCATTCCAGGCCAGAGTGGACCAAGGAGCAATGGCAATGAAAGGGTGTTCTGCATTCCCCAAAGCCCCAGCATCACTGGAACCTCACCATCAGATTGTTCAGTGTCATATCCAGGACAAATTGGGGAGAGCCTTAGCTCTATGGAGGTGCAGTCAGTGTATTCTACAGCCCCAGCCAACTGGGCAACACAACATTTGGAGATGAGGATTTGGTCAAACTCAAGTAAATGTTCACCAGTACAACATTTTGGTGAACAAGAATTTCAACACAAAAGAACTCATATAAACATTCACAAATATGATATTCTAGAGTGAAGATATTGACAAAACTCAT
>OY757941.1:24761174-25128674 GCA_963585895.1 Sepioteuthis lessoniana
ATAATGAAATAGTTTGTATTGATTCCTTTTTTAGAACTTATCTTATTTCATATTTCTCAAATATACTATGAAATAGTTGAAAAGCCACCCTCTAAGTGGCTTTTCATCTAGCTCCTATGGGGGATACTAACCCTTTGTTCAAAGTAAGATAATAAAATCAAAGAACTTATATCAACATCAATAATACTTTATTTGCATATAATAGACTATTAAATACAGTGTATTTTAGCATGTTCAATGCAATATGACTATGTAGTTTGCAGCAATTGACTTTAACAAATCTACCATATTGCTCATCTTGCTTTAAATATTCACACTGCTCTCTGTTAATATGGCTTGCAGTAACAGAATTGCTAAGAGTAGTTGTGACGGATCGAATTAAACATCAAGGATGCTTAGCATTGGATAAGTTTTCACTCCTTGGTTCTACTTCACTACGCCCTCCCTGATCTCATGATCACTAAAGGTACAGCCAGAGGCAGGACCCATTTTTGACTCCAATCATGCAACCTATTTTGAATAGTGCAGTGCATCTGCCATTCAGGTTGCTGATCCAGACATGATCCTCCACTTTGTACATCCCTTGTTCATACAACTGTTTGTGTAGGGGGGTGACATCGATCCTCTTGACTCTGACATGGTACGGGTGTATTATGTTGGCTGGTGCTGAGGAAGATGAAGCATCATCTTTGGGGGTTACATTTTCCAGTATACAGGGCAGCAGCATAAACATTCAGTGCCATCTCTTTCCCTGTTTCATAGCCTTGAACTGTTTCTGTAGCACTCTTGTCAGCTCTGTTCTGTTTTGATTTTACTTGAGTTACATCAACGATCAGCCATAATCTTCAATCAACTGTGAGAGTACTTGAAGCCTCCTCCTAACCAGCATTTCTGCTGCCGCCTTTGTTCACATCATTGCCTTTCTGCTCAAACTGTTATTGAGTTAATGATGCATGCACAATGTTTTATCATAAAATAAAATATTTTACAAATTAAGATAAATTAACTCTGAGCCATATTAATATTTTATGACTGCTTAAGACTCCGATTGACGTTCTTTCAGATTTCAGGCTGTTAAGTTTCAAGTATTGCTATTTAACATTAATAATTCCATTCAGCAAAGTTTTCAAGTATAGTAAATGATTAAAAAGTTCTGTTTGATCCACAGATACTACCACTCTGGTAGAGAGTAGACCTGGGAGTTATAACAATAAAGAGTTACTTTACATTCTCTACAGCTCCAGAACCAAAGCCTCACCAGATGCAGTTTTCTTTCATACTCTGGAAACTAGTTTAGTTTAACCTGTTGATAGGACACTAAGAAGTATTGCCATTCCAGATCAGAGTGGACCTGGGTGTAATGGCAATGAAGAAGTGCTCCACATTCCTCAAAGCTTCAGAACTAAAGCCTAACCATCAGATGGTTTAGTAACATATCCAGGATACTCATTGCTGAGATGCAGTTGGTGTATTCTACAGCTCCAGCTTACTAGGCACCTATGGGTAGATATTTCTTTCTAGTTGGAACCAACTTTTTTCATATCTTTGATTGGTACAACTGCTCTGTCACCTATACCACTGGTCTTATGTCCCCCAGAGACCCAAAAGAGAGCAAATATAAAAACCCAGGTTCTTTTATTGGCATTCACAGAAGACCAAACTACTTAGATGGCCTATTAAGTCTGGTGGCCTTGGCAAGTCCTTATTAACTGTTGTTTTCAGTCTAAGTTGCTAGATGAAGCTTATCTTGTAACACCTTGTCTACCAGGTAAGAATTTGAATTTTGCCACAAGGCTACAATAAGGCCAGAAATATGATCGCAAGCAAACTTATTAACAATGGTCTGCTAGCTTTGCTCTCAAACTATTACGCTAAGTAATAGTAGCCATTACTATGACTTTTACAGTCAATTTTTGACTTTCTGATGAATCCCAGTCTGTTCTAGTAGGTTTCCCCAGCTTGGATCATTTTTATCTGCATCTGTGATACAAAACCTCCCCCCCTGCACACAATAATATTAATCCAATTTACTAAGTAAAGTCTAATGACAAGTAGGGAGTGAGGTTTGTGATTTATTTGAGCAAAGAGAATAAATTGCATGATCTCCATGACAACTGTCACACAGATAACAGACTATTTTAATTCTTACTTCCTAGGGATTGTAAGGTGGTGTTACCACAGGGTTGGAATCCTTTGTGTATCATAACATTATCAAATAGACATTTGTACCATAATGGGTTAAACTGTTTTATGTATGAATCCCTACGTTGTTGTCAGACCCTGTTGTAAACTTGCTGTGGGAAAAGGTGACAAACACACAAAACTCTGTCTTAGTTCACTGGCACTAAAGTTTATTTGCTACTGCACTTTTAAAATAGTTTTCATGCTCTGTTTCTTTTTCCCGTCGACTGAGTTGTCTTTGTCTGCAGAGTAAAGACAAACAACACGTCATGAGGAGACAAAGAAAGGACAGACACAGACCTTGAATTTCCTTTCTGGTTTTCTGTTGCAGTTCTAACACACTTGTTCGGTGGTTTCATCTCCATAGCAGCACGTCTGGTGTGAGACCTCTTTTCGAAGCGCACCCCAAAATCGGGGGGACGTAATTTTTGTCTCGCTTTACACAGTCTGTCTGGTGTTCAACTATCGTCTTTTCCTCGTCACGTCTCCCAGCCAACTAACTTTCAAACCTGAGTTGTCCCCTTATTTCTGCCTGGTGTCAAAGGGAGGACATATCCATCTTCGGTGCTTCTACATCTGCATAGAAGATTTGGGACCCCCGATTTCTTTTCTAGTCATTTTTAATTACCATAGTCATTCACCCGTGACTGGCTGACCTACAACTAGAGCTTTGACCTGACTCTTCCGAGATCAGCTAGCCGTACCATAGACTGTCTGCTTTTTCTTTACTTTTTTCTTCTCTCTCTTCTTCCCCAGAAATTTACTTCCCGTCGCTCAATCACATTACACTTTGTTTTCTTTGCCTAAAGGTGGTAAACAGAGTGTATTCACTTACAATGACAATGAGTTGGTTAACAGAAGTAGGAATTGAATTAACTATAGTATTTTCCTAGAGGGATGATCCTCAAACTGAAAAGACATTACCAATATTATCAGGTTCAAATATGTATTTACCCACACGCAGGATACATCACAAAGTCAATCTTTAAGTAAATTACATCTGGTTTGAATTCAGAGTTTACTTTATCCTAGAATGGTTGCCATACAGAGGCTAAAGAGCCTAGTCTGTCCAACTATTTACCCATAGAGTGATTCATATCTTTCACAGAGTGAACAGCTTTGTTCAGGAATTGAACTTAGCTCACAAAGAGTAGTGTTCTTGTCTTCAATCCTCTCATTTCACTCGTTGCAAACTTTCTCCATGCAACTAAAGCAACTGCCTAGGCTTTTATCTACTAATTATCAAGGGGTGAAAAGCAGTTCTCCTCTCTTTTCTCATCTGGGTTCCTTGTGTCGGTCTTCTATGGTTACATCCGGGCACCAAACTGGCAGTCAACACAGATAAATCCACAAGTGTCGTCATTTGCACCACGAAAGCACCTCATCTCTGTTATAGCTCACGTCATTTATTTTTCAACTACACAAAGTTCATTTCAACATGCAAAAGTCAATTTTGTTTTAAAGACCACAAAACCCTTACCTAGCTATCATTTTGGCACCATTTACTGATTTAGTTTCTTTCACCACTTTTGCAGCAGCTTCTGGACAGAAAATCCTGGAAAATTCTGAAAGATTAAATTGTAAATTAACTGTATTTAAATCCTATCAATAATCTTTTTTTTTTTTTTTCATTATTGATAGGATTTAAATACAGTTAATTTAAAATGTGCTTTGGTTTGCTTGTTTAATGGCGTATCAACCTTTGAGTTATTTTAAATGCTATAATGGAATTTGAATAAACAATTAGAACAGTAGAATTGGTTGTTTTCTATTCTCACAATTAGTAGCATAGCAACTTTATGACTATTGAAAAGGTTACTTGAATATAAATATTTATTATCATGTAGTTATTTTTATGCTAGAAACACTATTTGTAATGCTAATTTAGTAAATTTTAAGTATCTGCACACGTGTTTATTTTTATTTATTTTTTCTTAAGCTTCAAAACTTAAAATATGTACATTTTGTACTGTTTTTTTAGTTTCAGAGGTTTTAGAATTGCCAAATATTAGATTGCCTAAAGGTCTTTATTTTCATGCTATTCATAATGCTAATTTACTAGATTTAAGTATCGGCACGTGTTTTGGGTTTTTATCGTAAACGTCAAAACAGCTTAAATACGTACATTTCGAACTGTTTTCAAATTGTTTTAGTCTCAAAAGTTATATTGGCAGATATCAGAGCGTAAAAGTCTGTCGCGGAACCCCTACATAAGTCGATCCAGCAAACAGATGTAAGTAGTGTGTGACTTGTGGGGATTTAGGAATTAACAGTAAAAACTCCCAACCGGATATTAACTCGTCGGCTGCCAGATACAAAATGTATAAACGCGTCGCCACGCATAAGGCTCCACGCATCCATCCGGTTAAAATCAGAAAAAAGAAAAATAATAAAATGTAAAGTAGCCAATGAGAAGCGGTCGCGCCAAAAATAGAAGGATTTTGGAGTGGCGAATTTGGAGCCGGTGAAGAGATTTAAATACTCAGGTTTTCTGTGAACCGACCTCTTTTCAGGTAGTGACGTCGAACCGACAACACCGATTTTACTATCTGGTGTTTTGGACACCACGCTATGTTTTGGGACGTAGCGTTGGTTAGTCCATTCACCAAGTAAATAAAGGAAAGTATGAAAGAAATGTTTTCGTCTCCTATCTGTTCCTATCTTTTCCTTTTGTACATTTCTTTTGGACCTTCTTTGGGCAAGGCATTCCGCCGGCCAGTCAACGTGGGGTAAAATAATATAACCAAAATATGGAGTCAGATATCTTACGGCAACACAGCCTTGCCTTTAGCCACTGACTACCTAAAAACCTTTAAACACCACATTGGTGACCTCGACGCGATAAACCTTTAAACACCACATTGGCGAACCCTGAACACGTGAATGAATGAACACCCAGAATGAAGAAGACATCCCAACAAGAAATTAAAAAAAAAAAAACAACAACAACAAGAACATCCTAAACTGGAGACAGACGACTTTCCACGTGGAACAAAAACAAAACAAAAATAAAAAAAGGAACAAAACAAAAAAACAAAGCAAAAAAAAAAAACGAAAAACAACAACAACAACAGCCAGCGAAACACCGAGAAAAAAATTCGAATGTACCCGCCGGACCTAACTTCTGGAAAACAAAATGGACGTAAATAAGCACGTGGAATTTCTTTAAGCAAAACATTATCTTTCAACACTTTTTCACTTCCCAACTTACAAAATAAGGTAACTTTTTTTAAACTTTCACTCACCCTACTTCTATTTCGGTTTCTGTCGCCACATGGTTTATCTCTCCCACTACCTCACTAAAACACCAACACGACTGCTAGGAATTCCAGAGAACCCCAAAAAACTCGCACTACTCCTCTGAAATATACTGCTACTTCTGTAAGCCACCTTCTTGGCTCATAATTTTTTTTCCCAAAGTGACATATTTAAAAACAAAAAAAAAACAAAAAAAAACGTACCACGAGGTACACACACAAAAAAAGAAAGATTTCCAGCAAATACTAGCGACTAAAAAAAAAAAAAAATAAATAAATAAAAATAAAGAAAAGTAGTCACAACTTCAAAAATTGCAACGTTTAAACAAGCGAGCGAACACACACACACACACACACACACACAAAAAAAAAGAAAGATTTCCAGCAAATACTAGCGACTAAAAAAAAAAATAAATAAATAAATAAATAAATAGAAATAAAGAAAAGTAGTCACTACTACAGAACAACGTTTAAACAAGCGAGCGAACACACACACAAAAAAAGAACAAAAGAAAAAAACTCACGGATAAAAAATTAAAAAATAAATAAAAATTATTCCCGGATATTAAAAGAAGTTCCAAAAAAAAAAAAAAAAAAAAAAGCAAAAGAGTTAATGAAGAATAATCCTCTCAAACCAGACGATTACATTCAACAACTCCATGTATTATCGGAATTAATGCACATAAAAAAAAATGGAAATAAAATCCGTCATATCCAACGAGTCCTAGTTTTCCAGCCACCCTTAACAAATTACCAAAATTATTGAACATTTGCAAATAAGATACAAGAATTTGATAAATAATCCTCCTAGAAAATAGGACAATTAAAAATCAATACAATCTTTTTGCAAAAAAAAAGCGGGTTGGCTGGACACACCAAAAAAAAAAAAAAAATTTTTTATTTGAAAAATTTTAAAGGGAACCGTGACACCCTTACAAATATTCATTTTTTCTAAGAATCATCCAAGCTCCGCTTTTTCGGGTGGCGATGTATTGTGGGGATTTAGGAATTAACAGTAAAAACTCCCAACCGGATATTAACTCGTCGGCTGCCAGATACAAAATGTATAAACGCGTCGCCACGCATAAGGCTCCACGCATCCATCCGGTTAAAATCAGAAAAAAGAAAAATAATAAAATGTAAAGTAGCCAATGAGAAGCGGTCGCGCCAAAAATAGAAGGATTTTGGAGTGGCGAATTTGGAGCCGGTGAAGAGATTTAAATACTCAGGTTTTCTGTGAACCGACCTCTTTTCAGGTAGTGACGTCGAACCGACAACACCGATTTTACTATCTGGTGTTTTGGACACCACGCTATGTTTTGGGACGTAGCGTTGGTTAGTCCATTCACTAAGTAAATGTATGAAAGAAATGTTTTCGTCTCCTATCTGTTCCTATCTTTTCCTTTTGTACATTTCTTTTGGACCTTCTTTGGGCAAGGCATTCCGCCGGCCAGTCAACGTGGGGTAAAATAATATAACCAAAATATCTTACGGCAACACAGCCTTGCCCTTAGCCACTGACTACCTAAAAACCTTTAAACACCACAGACTGACAGAGCCAAGTGGATAAGTTTAAATGATGTTCACCGACAACGAAGGACAACTGCAACGATCTGCTCGGACAGTGAAACCACTACAAAAATGAACCTATAAACAGAAAATCGAACTGTTATTTTCTTAAGTGACTTCGAAAAAGAATCAAGTGTGTAGATATAATAATCATAACAAGTTTTTTTCCTTGAGTCGAACTCTTCAATGACGTCAATCCAGAGGTAGGAACTAAGGTTTACTCACTTCTCAAGACTTCAATAAGTAAACATATGTTTTGTACAGCTCTGTAAATAAACGTAAATGCACACAGAATATCACTTTTGTCCTTAATGCATGCCTCGTTGCAATATATGACAATATATTTTGCCAATCTGTGGAGGTCGTTATTTTCATGATAGAAACTATTTTAGTGTATGCATACGTGCTTTTTGAATTAACTTTTTTCCGCAATTATTTCAATGAATTTTAGTATACATAAATCTCATTGATATCAAATGATTTAATATTGCCACTTATCAGATTGTCTTATGATAGTTATTTTCATGATAGAAACACATGACAATATAATTTGATTGGATTATGTGTACGCTCAGAGGTTAATTAAAAAATTCAATTAACCTTATCGTACCGTACTGGCTATTCAAACCTATAAATCCCCGTTTAAAAACGCAAAGTCATCCATGACGTCGGCTAACAACAACGTTATGTCAACGTATCGAGGAGAATTTTCCGTTACTAACACGAAAGCTATTTTCTAAAAAAAAAAAAATCTGTTCTGCAGAACATAAGGCGACTCATAAATGCAGAATAAAGCAAGTGGTATTTAAACGCTTGTATTAGAATAATGAGCTATCTAATTATTAATTATATTTAAAAGAGGGACTTTCTGCTTTTAGTAACACGAAATTCCTTCCACTGAAACCACAAAAGAAGCAGTCTGTTACCTCTATATAAACACAACAATCAACGACCCAAGATAAGATAAGACAGCCGTGAGGGCGAGGAAGATATACATATCTCCTCTGGTCATAGTATAGGACTTTACACTCCTATAAATTATTTTGGGCGGTATGCCACTTGTTCCCACAAAGATGGCGGACGCTCAATGTTCAGTCTCGGAAAACCATTGGCCAGGAGGACCACGTGATATGCTTACAACTACGTCGGCGCGCGTAAATTCAAGTCCTGCGTCTTGAGCCACTTACAAGACGGTATTTTCTATAAATACGCCGTCTTAAAACACATTCTTTCTCTTTGACGAAATTTCTTCGTGGCGGCAACACTCTCTCTTTGACCAATTTTCTCCGCAGCAGCAACACCATGCCTCGCAGACATTCATATACAAGGACTATGAGACGCTTTTCCGTCTCTGAGAAACTACCTGTTTCAAACCATAGAAAAAGGACAATTTAAACTTGCAATTCTTTTTGTAGCTTAGTTGTGTTACACACACACACACACACACACACACACACGAGCTCACACATGTACACACACTATTATTTTGCTAGTAGAGTTAGTAATATTTTTATGTATTAATGTAAGTTTTGTTATTATAGTATATAAATTTGTTTTGTTCGTTCGCCTTGTTTTAAATGTCCATTTTGTCCACGCCGTTTTACAACCATTATTTGTTTCATATCTTCACTCATTTATTTCACTGGCCCTATCCATTCATTTGTTTTATCCATGTGCTATATAATATGCTTATTCTACCTTAATTCTAAATTTCAACATTAAATAGTTGGAGACCATAAATAAATAAAAATACAGATAAACTCTTTCACACATTCACCTACTACAATAGCACTCCGACCAAGGCCTTAGCAGCAGCAGCCAAAGACGCACAGGTACAGGCCAACCCAGCAGAGAACACAAGAAATCAACCAATCACCTCTGCTCTCTCTCTCAACAGCTCTTTTAAGAGCTAATTTCAGAAAGTCTTCTGAGTATCACCTCCGCGATGCCAACACTTACACTCCTCTGCTGATACAACGAGACGACGCAACCAGCCAGACTCCAGTACCGCTTCCAGCAGCACCAAAAAATAGACATTTGTAACAAGAGTTTCAGCATATTCAAGCAGCAGACATTTGCAACAACAGTTCCAGCGTCACCGAATAGCAAGACATCTCCAGACCAGTCGCTCACGGCAACTTCAATTGCATCTTGGTCCTTGTGCGGACCAACTTCTAATTTCATTGCTAACGATTCCCCAAGGCTTGGCTCTTCGAATTAACACTCTTATTCTTATCATCCTTGCTTACTTGGTCGTCAATCACTTATTTTTCAAAATTTTGTGGGATCAACCCTGCAACAACGATTTTTAATGATTTTTAATATAAGTAAATTTTATTTTTTTTATCTCAAATCTTTGTATTTCCACTTATTTTTATGATAGAAATATTATTCGCAATGCTATTTTACTAGTTTTAAGTAAGTGATTTTTAGCGTCAAAACCGAGCTAAAATACGTACTTTTTGTAGTTTTAAGTAATTTTAACGGGCAGAAAGCCAGCCTGTTGGCATCGCGGAGAAACCCGTCACCTTTCTACTGTTTGCCCGGGGAAGAAGGCCTCGTTGAAAACTGACTGTTTCTTACCACTCGCCTGACGGGGATAAGCTCGTTTCCTCCTCCCTCTGAGATGGCTACGGACAACCCAGAGAAATCAAAGGGGCAGTGGTTGACGGCAGGTAAGGGTGGTAGGAAGATCCATCTTGCTGGCACCCAGTCCCATAAGATTTCCCAGGTTGACAGTGACACACATATGCCTCTAAAACTACCCCTATTAAAGCAACTTCAAAAATAAATACGCCCAAATTAATCACTCCCCCCTAAACCAGTACAACCCAAAGTTTCATCTCCAAATTCACCCCTTCAACTTCCAGAATCAGGTAGTTTAGCCCGGGGAGAGCGAAATTCGAAAAAATTTTAGAATTCAAAAAGAGCTGGACGAAACCAAGAAATCTGCCCCCGCTCCAGGGCCCTCTCGTTCAACCTCGACGTCTCCTAAACTAAGAACATTAAGGCCACCAAGTACTCCACCAGGCCGGAACATGCCACCACTAAATTGGACGATCTTATCTCAGCCGCACCACAGCCAAGTCATCATCATCAGTACCACCAGTATTATCAACATCAGCAGCAACTCTCTAAAAAGATGCAATGTAGTCCGTCAATTGACAGTTCAGGGGACGAGTTCCCAACACACAAAAAAGGACCGTCTCAAATATATATGGGAGATGTCTGTTGGGTTGACGAGAGTGCACTGAAGCGGGTTTTAAACGTCCAGCTCCAAACATTGAAAGACTTGAGGATCCTTCGCAGCCTAAAGGAAATTGATGGCAAGGATGTGGAAGACCATAGGAACTTTTCTAACGCGCGTGTCATCTCAGTTGTACGGATGAGCCGAGGGTCTGAGGGAGTCATGCGAATACTCAGCGAAGCCAACCAAGCCTTCAGTTCGTTCGTACATTTCATCGACCACGAAAAATATGCTAACACTGTTGTGGGGAAGGTCCTAATTTCCATCTACCCTTCTCTGCATAGGGCTTATAAATTAACTTTCCCGCGGGATATCAGGGGGCTCGCTCGTGACAAGTACCATCTCTTGATGGGCGTGGGTTCCATGAGCCAAGCCGTCGGTGTCCTGACCCCTGCCATGTTTCGACCCAGTACTCAACCCCTGTATTAATCATGATGGATTTAAACTTGGCTAGTTTAAATGGCTGCGGGCTAAGGTCGGATTCTAAAAGATCCTACTTACTTTTAAACATTCAGCGCCGCGGCATTGATATCTGTTGCTTACAGGAGACCCACTTCGATTCCAATTTCCGTGAAGATATTCTTCTGGGCACATTTTGACGGTTGTTCTAGCGGGGTCACCCGGCTGATACTCTTGTTCTTTCAGTTCTGGCGTGCAAACTTTTCATACTGTATGTTACCATAAAGGACAAGGTGTTTCGTTTGATTGAGGTTTAAGGACCCAATGTTATCAGTGAGCTTCCCGTCTTTTTTCGGTGCATCGAGCCGTACGTGACGTCATTAAGGCGGATAATTTTAGTGTGTGATTGGCCGCCGTCTTTGATTCCAATTTAGATGGAGGGAGCACTATTTCGGGTACTAACACTTTAGATGCTAGGTACTTTCGCGAGTTTATCGAACGACTTGATCTCGTCGATAAATTTCGCGAAAGACATTCAAATAAGTTAGAGTGGACTTGGACTGGTAGAGGCGCCTTGGCTAAGCTCTATAGCTAACTGGACCGAGTGTTAGTTAAGAGAGTCGACTTAGATCTCTTAGGTGGTCCAAGTTTTGAGGCTTACAAAAATTTTGTCCACAAAATTTTAAGTGTGTCAATTAGGTTAGATAAGACTAAGCGTAGGATGTCTGGATTCTGGAAATACAGTTTTTCCTTCCTCGATGAGAAGGATTTTCGGGACCAACTAGAACTAATATTAAAGCGGGAATTTACGGTGGCTGTCATTGGAAATAGGAGGGACACCCTTAAGAATAAAATTAGATCTTTGCTACTGACTATAGGAAGAGATTCAACCTTGATAAGGTAGCGTAGCAAAGTTTGATTGAGGATAAGCTAGATAGTGGGGCCACTAACATAACTAAGGCGGAGCTGGCCTTCTTTCAAATTAAGAAGCACCAGGCTCTAGTAGTTAGGTTGGTTGGTTAGGCTTTATAGCATAACAACCTTCATGTGTAATTTAATGCCAAATTATGTTTATATAAATGTTTAACCTGAGATTTCTAAACGGATACTTTTTAGATAACATTGTAGATAAGTAGGGTCTCACTATTAAATGGTTTCAATTTATATTTTGTGGTATAACCCTGTCTCTTTTAAGAAGGATAGAACATCATCCATTTTGACGTTCCTGAACAAATCAGTCAAACGATTCACTTTGAAAAATCGCCTTCTGATGAGAGCTAAAGCTCTACATTCTATGAGAACGTGTTTAACAGAGCAAGGCGTTTGACATGTCAAAGATTGTGGTTGTTGTTCCTGTTTCAGTATGAAAGAGTGAGTAAATCTTGTATGACCAATGCACAATCGGGATACAATGATTTATTTTCTTCTTGATTTTCTGAAAGCTGGTCTCTATTCTTCCAAAATAGGCTGGATCTGGAAGAGTTTATTACGGGTGTTATTATTCTAGCGTTGTTGCCATTTTGCGTAAAGGAATTTGTTGATTTTGGGTTTCAAGTCAGTATACGGAATCCTAAATTTGTCGGGAGTCTCTAAGGCCGATTTGGCTGCCGAGTCTGCTCTTTCATTTCCTTTCACTCCAATGTGGCTTGGGATCCAACATATAATTATTCCTTTACAATTAGACATGAGTCTAGTCTACTCAATTGCTTAATAGTTAGTGGATTCTCGAATTTTTTATTACTTGATAGTAAGACCGAGACCGAGTCTGAGAATATGATAAATTTCTTATGTTTGCTTTTCGAAATGATGTCGTAAGTTATAAGTTTATTGCATGGGCTTCTGCTGTGTTATTTTTCTGGAATCCTGTCAGCATGTCAGTCTATTATTGCAGAGATAGCTAATTAATGCGATGGGTCGATAGTTCTGCAGATTAGAAGAACCTTTACAGTCTTCCTCCATTCATTGTGTATCTCATCAGGGCCAACAGCTGTGTTGTAGGATTTATTAATGGAATTATTTCAGTTAGAGTGAACTGTTTATTGTAATGTCCGGAATTTTTTGAGTTAAAGTTTAATCTTTTTTTTTTTTTTTTTGTTTTCGAGCTTGTCGCGACCGGTTCTCAAACATAAACAGATCGGATTACTTACATCCCTAGAGAAATTACGACCGGATGTAAAAACTTATATAACGCTGACCTGCCGCTACAACTAAAAGAAAAAAGGGAATAAACGACATTTACATCATTAATAGGGCTCCTTTGTCAAAAGTAACTCTATCAAAATAAAGTGGATTATCTTCCGAAGCCTATCCCTAGCTAAAGAAGAACTGTACTTCCACTCCTATTTTTTAAAAGATGAACTTTACGCTTAGGCAGACCTGTTAGATTGTCGCTGCTCCTGCTGGATATCAACAAGCCTTTTTTTCGACGGTCAGCGGCTAGCTTTTTATAGTGAAGCCCTCAAGGCTGAATCCTACATCTCGTAGTCGCATTCGCCTTACTTCCAAGTCTGAGACCAATATCTCGTGGTCGCGTTCGCCTTACTTCCGAGGCTGAATCCCACATCCCGTGGTTGCATTCGGCTTCCATCACTTAGATATGCCAAAAGGTCCTTCTAAGGACAATTAGAGGTCACCTTCTGCGGATCGGGGTATCTCTGACGGTCCTTACGGACTAGTCGAAGCAGACGGTCAGGCAGCACACACGAAGAGGACTCTAAGACCATCCGGTCTTAACTATTCGGTCGTTTCCGTTGTCCGTTCGTCCGCTAAGCTGCGCAGCGCTAAAGCAAGGGTTACCTTTAGCTGTCGGTTTCCTTGTCCGTTTGCACGACTGCACAGATCTATGGCCCAGGTTAAGCTTTAGCTACCGTTCCCGATACGTCTGCACAGCTAAGGGACACGACAAAGCCCTAGCCTCACCGATTCACTCGCTCGACCTCGCATGTACTAAGGCATGGCAAATCTTAGCCACGGTTACCCTGTCCGTTCACTTGGTCCGCAGTTCTAAGACACGGTTAAGTCTTAGTCACCACATCTGCTCAACTCTACACGACCAAGCTGCCAACACCAACTTTGACCACGACACGCTCCAGCAATGCGGCATCCAGTCCACGTACGACTCGCTGTACGGACTGCCCTAGCATTGCAACATCTAGCCCACGTACGACTCGCTGTACGGACTAGCAACTACATCGTACCCCCCCCCCCGGTTAATCCAACGCTCTGTCAAAAACCGGGACATCGATCTACCAAACTCAGCCAACATCAGCTACCGGCATCGAACGTCTAGCTGCACCTCTACGACTTGACCAACATCAGCTACTCGCATCGAACGTCTACCTGCACCTCTACGACTCGACCAACACTAGCTACTCGCCTTGAACGTCCAGCTGCACCTATCTACGACTTCGACTATACCAGCTACTGACCCCAACTATCTAGCTGAAGACACAATACAACTATTGCCGCGACCTGCCGATAAACATAAACGGATCAAATTACACGCCCGCTGTAGGACAATTATATCCGGGTACGGCCGGAACTGACTAAACCCTTTTTCTTTCTAACGACCTTGACACCTCGTGACAGCTAAAAGAAAAGGATGAATTAAAATTAACAATATTTACAAAGCACTTCGGCCAAAAATAACGTGATAAAACTGGAACTAATAGTCGTCGCCAGCTTATAGTAGGTAAAGAAAATACTTAATGGCTACACTCATTTTTTATCAAAGAATTTTATATTCACGCGGCTTCATAATATCAACAAGCCCTTTTCAACTTTTGTGTCCTGTGGTGGGGCGCTCTCGACCGGCTCTGGTTGCGTGCTGCACGGTTCGGTCGGGTGTGTTCCACCACTGGATACATCACCTCTGGCTTCAGGGGGCCGTCCCCACAGGCTTTAACCCTCTTCGGAGGGGTTGGGTTTATCGCCCGGCGTCTGAGGCACTCCGAAAAGGGGAATGCCGACGGGGTCCGAGGCATTTTTGGAACTGTCTATCGCGTTGGGCTTCGGCCCTGCGACAGGACCCACCTTAAAAACGGCCTTGTGCCATATTCGTACGTTGGTGGGACGTAGGATAAATACAGCGCGCTCCCGGCGAGCGTTCTTTTGTGTCCTGTGGTGGGGCGCTCTCGACCGGCTCTGGTTGCGTGCTGCACGGTTTGGTCGGGTGTGTTCCACCACTGGATACATCACCTCTGGCCTCAGGGGGCCGTCCCCCCAGGCTTTAACCCTCTTCGGAGGGGTTGGGTTTATCGCCCGGTGCCTGAGGCGCCCCGAAAAGGGGAATGCCGACGGGGTCCGAGGCATTTTTGGAACTGCCTATCGCGTTGGGCCAAGGCCCTGCGACAGGACCCACCTTAAAAACGGCCTTGTGCCATATTCGTACGTTGGTGGGACGTAGGATAAATACAGCGCGCTCCTGGCGAGTGCCCCGGGGCCTGTTCTGGACTTCGGTCCGGAGCGTGGCCCTGGAAAAGGAACAATGGCAGACTTGGGGCCTTTAATTAGGCACCTAGTTTCGACTAGGCTACCTTCGGGTGGGCGAGCTGCATTTTTGTCTCCTTTGTCCCCTTTGTACGGCACTAGACAATGCGTCTAGTTTAAGCCGCAAACTGGCATACGTGCCCGGACCCACATTTGGGTTCGTGAAACTGCTTGCCTCATCAGGCTCACATTGCACTAAGTGAGCCGATGAGCAGCACAGACAAGCAGGGTTCGAGTCTCGGCTCGTTCCCGACCTCCCCTTCCCCTTTATCCCCACTTTAATTGGCCTTCGGGCTTTTGACCTTGTGTCAAGTCGTGTCTGGTGGGAGGCAGCGACAAATATCGGCACGCTCTTGGCAAAGCTCATTTAAGGAGGAATCCTGCATTTTGTGCGGTCGCATTCACCTTACCTTCCGGCGTTGGTCCCACTTCTCGTGGTAGGTCTGCCTTTCTTCCACCTACATAGGTATGCACAAAGGTCTTTTTTAGGACCATAAGAGGTCACTGTCTGCGGGTCAGAGCATCTCTGGCGGTCAGTAATGACCAGTCGAAATAGACGGCCAGGTGGCAAACACGAAGACAGATTCTAAGACCAACCGGTCTTACTCTCGCTCAGTTCCGATTGTCCGATAAGCTGCGCAGCGCTAATGGCACGGTCCAGCCTTTAGCTACCGCTTCGCTATCTGCGCAGCGCTAAGATAACGCCATCTTAGCCTCGGCCTCCTGGCCTGTCCGCTCGTCCGCACGGCTTTGACACGACAAAGCCTTCGCTCCTGTCCGCTCGTCCGCACGGCTTTGGCGCGAACCTAGCCATAGCCATCGTCCGCACGGCTTTGACACGGCAAAGCCTTCGCTCCCGCCCGATTCGTCCGCACGGCTTTGACCCGACAAAGCCTTCGCTCCCGTCCGATTCGTCCGCACGGCTTTGGCACGGCAAAGCCTTCGCTCCCGTCCGATACGTCTGCACGGCTTTGGCGCGAACCTACCCAGAGCCATCGTCCGCACGGCTTTGACACGGCAAAGCTTTCGCTCCCGTCCGATACGTCCGCACGGCTAGGGTGCCCGGCAAAGCCCTAGCCTTTCCTCGACCTCGACGCTCTTGCAAGGTACAACGCAGTCCACGTAACGACTCGCTGTTACGAACTGTTCTACCACTGCAACATCTGGCTCACGTACGACCCGCCGTACGAGCCAGCAGCCAGATCGACACACCCTTGGTTAACCCAACATACCGTCATAACCGGAATATCGATCTACCAACCTCGACAGACCTCAGCTGCCCGCGACGACTATCCAACGGTATCCAACGACCCGACCGAATCTCAGCTTACCAGCATCAAACATCCAGCTGTATCTCCACGACTCGACCTACGCCAGCTACCCTCGTCGAACGTCCAGCTGCGAACATCTACAACGCGACTATACCAGCTAACGACGTAACCCACCCTAGCTGAAGACTACATACAATCGCCACGGACATTTACATACACGCTTGTAAATACGACAAATAAATTGTCTCTTGTTATAATTGTTATCTCGCCTTTGTTCCTTCATATTGCTTTGGCTGTTCTCATTCACATAACTCATTTGCGGGGTCGACATACTTATCGGCTCCGCAACAAGTGGTGACCCCGAACGTGAATACAGCCAGAGCAATGGAGGGCAGCGGTGAGTCCGACACATCAATTGCAAACGTCACCGTGGCCTTGCCAACGTACAATCCAGATGTACATTCCTGGTTCCAACAAGTCGAAACCATCTTCCGCATGTTGAGGATAAAATCCCAGCGCATCAAAGTGGCCAACTTGATGCATAAATTGCCACTAGACGTCATCAGCCGGATTACGAACGCTCTCGCTGAACTCCCAGAGAAAACCCCCTACGACTACCTTAAGGACTTAATCTTTAAACGTACAGGCCGCTCTGAGGAAGAACGAATCCGGGACGTCCTTCAAAACATCACGATCGGAGTCAGGACACCAGCCCAACTTTTACGATTCATGAAGAGTCTGTTGGGCTCGAAGCATGTCTCAGAGACCGTCCTGCGAACCCTATGGATGGAACGACTACCATCATGGGTCTCGCAAATAATTGCTCCAATGTCCCGATCCACCGCATTGGACGACTTGGCCGATTCCGCTGATTTGGTGTTCGAACGTTCCAACAACATCACCTCTGTCCAGGCACCAACATCGGAGTCACAAACAACAAAAGAGCTGCGGGCCATGAAAGAAATGATGGCAGACCTGCAAAAACAACTTCACGAGATGAAGGTCACCCGACGACAGAGGCCAAGGGACAGGACGCATAGTCGCCATCGACGCCCTCGAACCCCTAGTAATCACCGGACCAACGACGCAGACATTTGCTGGTATCACCAGACATTTGGAGACCAAGCAAAGAAATGCAGGCCACACAGCAAATTCACGTCGGCCCCGGAAAACTAGGAAACCGGAGGGTAACGACGACGAACCCATCCGGTAACGAACTAAAGACATGTCGTCTCTTCTATATTTGGGACCGGAGGAATAAAATAAAATTCCTTGTAGACATGGGTGCGGCCATCAGCGTCATACCCCACACAATTGACCCATCCGCTAAGCCTACCCCACTCAAACTACAAGCAGCCAACGGTTCCACTATAGACACGTACGGTGGAAAGACGCTCACCCTGAACATTGGCATGCGGCGTGACTACACTTGGACCTTCACGCTGGCCAACGTCAAAATACCGATCCTCGGTGCAGACTTCCTGGCGCACTACGAACTATCGGTTCACATGAACCCACGAACATTGTCGGATACCTTGACGAACCTCCACGTCATAGGGACGCCAGCACGACACTGCACCACGGGGATCGGAATCGCAGCATGCCATGGCCAGGATTACGTGGACATCCTGAATCAGTTCGTGGATATAACGCAACCATTCAAATCCACTGATTCGGGTGTCCACCAAACACAACACCACATCAAAACGAGTGGTCCACC
The DNA here is from genome assembly GCA_963585895.1 of Sepioteuthis lessoniana. Classification (NCBI taxonomy): domain Eukaryota; kingdom Metazoa; phylum Mollusca; class Cephalopoda; order Myopsida; family Loliginidae; genus Sepioteuthis; species Sepioteuthis lessoniana. The sequence continues at coordinate 24,779,307 of OY757941.1, forward strand.
AGCACACTGGGTTGACCCAGACGACTCGCGCCACACAAACTGGCTTATGCTAAGGAGCAATTTGAGCAGATGCTAAACGAGGGCATCATACGACCCTCGGACAGCCCCTACGCTTCACCTCTACACCTGGTACCAAAACCTGGAAGCAAGGAGTTCCGTATATGCGTCGATTACAGGAAACTGAACGCTTCCACAGTTCCTGATCGATATCCGGTACCCCACATCCACGATTTTGCTTCCGGACTGCAGGGTTCTCGTATCTTCTCGAAAGTAGACCTTACAAAGGCATACCATCAGATCCCCGTAGCTCCGGAAGACATCCCAAAGACAGCAGTTACGACACCGCTTGGCCTATATGAATTCCTAAAAATGCCATTCGGTCTACGTAACGCTGCACAAACCTTCCAGCGCTTGATGGACAAAGTCCTACGCGGTCTCCCTTATGTAGATGCGTACATCGACGATATCCTGGTAGCCAGCAAGGACGAAGATTCACACAAGCAACACCTACGTGAAGTGTTCAGGCGACTTTCACATTACGAATTACGTCTGAACCTTGACAAGTGTGTTTTCGGGGCGCCCAACATCGAATTCCTTGGACACAACACCGATGCTGAAGGAATAACGCCGCTACCGACGAAGATCAGTGCAATCCAGGATTTTCCAACGCCGACGTCGATGAAACAGCTGCGACGTTTCATTGGGATGATAAACTTCTACAGAAGATTCATCCCAAAGTGTTCCACTATTCTCCAACCTCTTACGAACTTACTGCAGAGGAAGAATAGGAACATTTCACTTGAAACGGACGCTCTCCACGCATTCAACGCCGCAAAGACCGCGCTGGTGAACTTCACCAAACTCTCGTACATCAAGGACGACCCAAAAACGCATTTCGCTCTTACGACTGACGCATCAGACGCCGGAGTAGGTGCCGTAGTTGAACAGGAATACGACTCCCAACGCAAACCTATCGCATTCTTTTCGGCCAAGCTTTTACCAGCACAGAGAAGGTACAGTACCTTTTCACGAGAGTTGCTGGCCATATACTTGGCCGTCAAGCATTTCAGACACCTCCTAGAAGGCAGAGACTTCGTGATCTACACAGATCACAAACCGATGACGACAGCAATGAGAACTAACTCCGACAAATATACGGCTCGGGAAATTCGACATCTCGATTACTTGTCACAGTTTTCCACCGACATACGCCACGTCAAGGGGAAGGATAACACAGTCGCAGACACTTTATCCCGGACAGAAATCCACGCTCTGGATAACGACGTTCTGAGTCAGGATCTAATCGCAAAAGAACAAAAATCCGACTCATCATTACAAGAGGTGAAAACGAACACCTCCCTGAAACTTCAGGAGTTCCCAGTACCTCTTAGCGACGGAAGGCTGTACTGCGACATCAGCCAGGCCAACCCAAGGCCCTACGTCCGCCCGGCATTACGAAAACAAGTATTTCGACTCTTACACGGATTGTCACACCCGAGTAAACGTGCGACCGTCAAACTTATTGCTGAACGCTTTGTCTGGCCCAACATGAACACAGACATCCGCGAATGGATCTCTACGTGTCTAAAATGCCGACAGTGTAAAATCCACCGGCACACAAAATCTCCTATTGGCACCTTCAGCAATCCTGACGCACGGTTTTCCCACTTACACATCGACCTGGTTGGTCCAATGCCAATGTGTCAGGACTACCAATATCTATTGACGGTGGTGGACCGCTTCTCCCGATGGCTCACCGCTGTGCCTATCAAGGACATCTCAGCAAGCACTGTTGCCAAGACCATACTGAAAGAATGGATAAGTACGTTTGGTACACCTCAAGTCATCACAACCGATAGAGGGGCACAATTCCAATCATCCCTCTTTCAGGAATTCTCGAATCTACTCGGCGTCAAACACATAAAAACGACTGCGTAGCACCCACAGGCTAACGGCCTTGTTGAGAGGTTCCACAGATCTTTAAAAACCTCTTTGGCCGCTAGAACTGACTCAACAAACTGGGTGGATGAATTGCCTCTGATCCTCCTCGCATGGAGAAACACTGTCAAGGAAGACATTGGATGTTCAACGACTCCCCCGACACTGCTTCAAAGCCATCAACCCCGTTCATCCAGGAGCTCCACCACAAGATGGCACGTTTAAAATATACCCCTCCCCGACAACAACAGAGAGGCACATACATACCACAACATCTCCGAAACTGTAAGTACGTTTTCGTACGAAACGATTCCGTAAAAAAACCGCTCACACCAGCCTACCAAGGTCCATTTAAAGTGATACGACACTCCAACAAACATATCACGACTAGGCGCGGTGATACGACTGATACTGTTTCAATCGACAGGACTAAACCAGCGTTTTTGTCCGCTCGTCCGCACGGCTTTGACACGACAAAGCCTTCCCTCCTGTCCGCTCGTCCGCACGGCTTTGGCGCGAACCTAGCCATAACCATCGACCGCACGGCTTTGACACGGCAAAGCCTTCGCTCCCGTCCGATTCGTCCGCACAGCTTTGACCCGACAAAGCCTTCGCTCCCGTTCGATTCGTCCGCACGGCTTTGACCCGACAAAGCCTTCGCTCCCGTCCGATTCGTCCGCACGGCTTTGGCACGGCAAAGCCTTCGCTCCCGTCCGATACGTCCGCACGGCTTTGGTGCGAACCTAGCCAGAGCCATCGTCCGCACGGCTTTGACACGGCAAAGCTTTCGCTCCCGTCCGATACGTCCGCACGGCTAGGGTGCCCGGCAAAGCCCTAGCCTTTCCTCGACCTCGACGCTCTTGCAAGGTACAACGCAGTCCACGTAACGACTCGCTGTTACGAACTGTTCTACCACTGCAACATCTGGCTCACGTACGACCCGCCGTACGAGCCAGCAGCCAGATCGACACACCCTTGGTTAACCCAACATACCGTCATAACCGGAATATCGATCTACCAACCTCGACAGACCTCAGCTGCCCGCGACGACTATCCAACGGTATCCAACGACCCGACCGAATCTCAGCTTACCAGCATCAAACATCCAGCTGTATCTCCACGACTCGACCTACGCCAGCTACCCTCGTCGAACGTCCAGCTGCGAACATCTACAACGCGACTATACCAGCTAACGACGTAACCCACCCTAGCTGAAGACTGCATACAATCGCCACGGACATTTACATACACGCTTGTAAATAAAAAATTGTCTCTTGTTATAATTGTTATCTCGCCTTTGTTCCTTCATATTGCTTTGGCTGTTCTCATTCACATAACTCATTTGCGGGGTCGACATACTTATCGGCTCCGCAACACTATCACGAACTTTACATACGCCCTTGTAAATACGACAAATAAATTGTCATCTTTGTTATATTATTATCTTGCTTTTGTTTCCGTTATTGTCTTTTGGCTGTCATTACTCGCACGCTTAACCTTATAATTCATTTGCGGGGTCGACGTGCTTATCGGCTCCGCAACAAGCTCTGTTTGATTTTAGTGAATTTTGTGCTGATCTGACCGCAAGAATTCTTGGAGAAAGTGTCCTGCCAGGAAATCGGCGATGTGTAATACTACAGTTTGGTCCGATTACCCGTACCAAACAAAATTGCACGGTATTAAATGTATTACCATCGCTTGGCCTTGGGTTATCAGGGTCGAATCCTGTTTATGGCTGATCCGTGGGGTTTTAAGGTCGAATCCTGCGTCTAGCTGCGGCGTGAATTTTCTGGGTTGAATCCTGGTAACGGTGCCAAATGCATTTTCTGATAGTTCGTTTATCAATCGGTCGGAAGTGGTCCTTTGGAACAAAGTTGCCTGGGTATTGGCAACTCAAAAAACAAGAAGAACTCTCCGTCAACAATTAACAATCATTTATTGTTCGATGTTCAGACTGCACGACGAGAGAAAGAGAGAGAGAGAGAGAGAGAAAAAAAAATCTCTCTCAACGTAAACTTCTAACTGACAACTGACAACTTTTTCAAAATTCGCTCATTTTTATCTATCTAAATTCAGGATATGGGTGGGAGTGATGTCATCTTGTTAAATTATTATTATCTCTCACGTGTCCAAAATTCACTTTCATTTCCCCAGTCAAACATGTTGTTTCTATGTTGTTCCTTATGTACGCTTAAACTCTCCAATTTGACTTACATCCCGCTCAATTTAACTTACATTCCCACTTAACAGCTAACACTCTGCTACAGATGACCGTTTTTCTGTTACTTTTTTGGTTGGTACAGAGAGATGATTTAGTGGAGTTGTTTGTTTTTTACCGGCTGTTTTCCGGATCATATGACAGACTGTTTCTAATTTGGAGGAGGTATTTAATTTGCTCACGTAGTTTTACCGGGATTTTCTTTTTTGCCTCCTTGATAATTTAGAATTTGAAAGAGATTAAGTTGGAGGTTGTGGGTTCTGAATTAATTTTTTGCAGAGCTGCTCGTCGTATTATTTGCTGAACCAGAGCTACTCGTCGTATTATTTCCTGAACCATGGTCGGTCCCGTTTATAAGTGGTTTGGTCGGAGGTATTTGAGGCATAGAGATCGAAACTTCCCAGTTAGCTTTATATAATTTCCATCGGGGAAGGTCCTCCTTTTGGGGGTGCAAACTCGATCATAATGGGGAAATAATCGCTCCTGCATACACCGTCTAGGAGAAATCGAGGAAGATTGCTAAGAGTTAAATCTATGGCTAAGTAGCGGAAGATGGGTCGATATGTATTATTTTGGGGTGTTATAGGTCATTATAGGTCAGTTGGTTTATTTCCCCTCTTTTTTTATACTCTTTAATGCCCTCAGTTGTATAAAGCGAGAGTTCTTTGCTTCACACAGCCCCATTACTTACGTTGATGGATTTGTGAGGGTAAGTTTTGACAGGGATGTTGTAGAACTTGGTCACTTTCAGCAGGAAATCTGCATATTTTCTTTTTTCACTTCCATGAGCAGAGTTCCTTTTATTACATTTTTTTTTAGAGATGTCAGTGTTAAATTTCTCGATATAACCTTTTCTATTGTAAACAGAGATAGATTTGTAATGAGTTAGCTTGTAGATTCGATTACTATGAAACTTGGGAAAGGTAATCAGCTTCCCCAAGTTTCATAGTAATCGTATCTGCTTCGTTATCCGAAGAAGAATCTAATTCTAAAATGTTTCGTTTGAACTTTTTATTTGTTTTTTGCTCCACCGCTCACCACGGAGTCCAACTTGATTCTGAGCCTCTGCCAGATTCTGGTTTTTATCCCTCTACAATCTAACAGTGGTCAAAAAACTTTTCCTCTCAGCCTCCGCCTTCTAGCTTAAGATTAAATGGTTGGGAATTGCTCTGCGGAGGCGAGTTTGGAGAAAATAAACATACGTGTGCGAGGGAACGTCAGAGCCAAAGTGGTGTGTAGTAAATCATAGATCACTGTCGCCGGATCATGACAGCTCAACCACCAGGATTCCGTGTAAGTACGTTTACATGTCACAACCCACAGCCAAAAGGTATCCTAACTGGAGGAGGGTCATAGAGATGCAATTGGCATATTCAACAGGCTTAGCTGACTGGGCGACCTCTAGTAGTTAGAGCGAAGTTAAAAAGAATATCTTGCGAGGCGACGCATAAGAATTACGGGTCGAGAAACTTAGGCATATCACGAGTGTCACATCGCCGGACAGACAATTTCAAACTACAAATGAAGCCATTTGTGGGGATTTCATGACTACTTAGTGAAACTTTCCTCTAGGGAGCCCACTCAGTTCGACACCTATTTTGCCGACTCCTTTCACCTCACAGACGAGTATGAGGGACGCATAACGGAGGAAGAAGTCCGGCAGGCGTTGAAAACGGTCGGGACTGACAATACTTTTGGGATCGATGGTCTGCCCTACAAAGTGTACTTGAGATTGTCGCTTATGTTTGTGCCCTTACTGGCGATAATCTATAACAACTTTTCACCCGGGGTAGAGTGAACAAACATGGTGGGGATGGGATTAGCGAGTTTCGACCTTTGGCAAACCGTTTGCAGACTGCCCTCTGCCTAGTTTGATTTGCCCTGAACAGACGTATGATATGAAGAGTTGGAATATTCAGGACAGTCTTTATATGGTTCGCACGATCATAGAAAAAGTCGACGGGAATGCCTCCCTCGGAGTCATTGTGAACGGGGTAAGATCGAAGCCCTTCACCTTGATTCGGTTGATTTGTCAAGGTTGTCCGCCTATGCTGTATGTCCTTGCACTGGAACCCTTCCTGTGCTAGTGAGGGCGAACCTGGTCCTACGCAGGCTCGCATTACCTTGCTCCCTGAGGTAACCAGGTTCACTGCATACGCCGACGATGTCAGCGTGCCTTCTTTCACTGCCCGGTCGTAAGTGGAAAGATTTTGTCCTGGAGGCTAGTTCTATGTGCAGCAATGTGGTGCCATCGTTGAACAAACCGGAACATTACGTGTTTCTATTTATTCGTTGTTTTGAGAGTCATGACTGAAGGAATTCCATGAAAGCGTGTTTTTTTTTCTCAGACCCTGGTTGTTTATTACCAGATAAAAGTCAAAATCCGGTCTGAGAGACTCTCTTCGCTGGGGTTTGACGAAAGATGGGTAACTGTTGAGCGCATGTGACGCATGGTAAGAGACTGCCTTATTTTCACTTTCGATATTCCAGGAACCTAAAGAATTTTGAGTACTGTGGAAAGACATGACAACTCAGCCCAGGGAGGTTAGACTAGTTCGTTTTTTCCTTATTTTGGTCCGCGTAGTTTGCCTTAGCTAGAGAATATTATCTCATCGGCCCGTTTAATTTCTACCCACCTTTTCTTTTCCTTATTTTTCTCTCCTCCCCATCGCCATTTAGATGACAGAATTTCTAGTTTTCCAGATGTATGGGACTCATTATTAACCCCCACCACTGCTTACTAGCTAGTTTACTCGCTTTTCGACTATTATTAACTAGTGAGGGCCTTACTAATCATCATCCTTTGTACATATGTTATCCATTTTTGATGGGAGTATTTTATCTTTGTAAATATGTATTTTTTCACAATAAAACTATATCTCTCCCGTATCCCTCACAATTATGTAAATATGGGTTTAGGTTTGACTTGTTTTGGTGACTAATGTATGTTAGTGGCTTTCAATGCGGTATTGTGGTCTTTTTTCTTTTTTTAAATTTAGAGATCTGTGTTGGTCAGTGAATAAGTCTAGTTAAGTTAAAAACTAAGATCGTGATGATCATCCTTCCTCGCATTCTTTTTGGACTCAGGACCAAATTTATACATTTGTTGTATATTAAATATTTTCAAGGAAACTTGACACGCCAAAGATACGTTTTGCAGCAGGTAAGTCACATCTTTCATTACACAGATGACAGTGTAGGGAGCGAACGCCTTCGGAAAGCACTTCTTCATAGAGGTGGAGTAGACTCTTCCGGTGGCAATACTTCCGCGTCTATGTCCTGCAGGTCCTTGGTATTCCGATTCTGTACTTTCTGATGCTGGAGGCAAATCGTCTGACTGCATACGACGACGTATCTTCGCTGTGATTGTCAATCAAGTGGTCAATCCGCTCCCTGGGCGAAGATTCATCACACGGAGTAGCACGCCATTGACCCGAAATGTTGGGGAGCTGATAATTTCATCAACACGTCCTCTGCTGAATCTAGTGGTACACCCATCAGTTTTGGGGTTTGATCCAAACGAGATCAGCAATTTTATACGGTTGTTCCGTATACTTCGGAATGTCTGGTCTATCCTTTTTATCTATCGTGCGTACCTATCCCGTTTGCTGGCGCAGTTAATGTTGTTAAGTCATCTCTAGGCGTGGTGTTGTACCAATACACAGCTTCTTGAATGGAGCACACAACTAATTGAATGGAGCTGCTAATGTTTTGACGGTGTGGTGTCACCGCTCCGCTATCACATTACCATCAGGAGTGTACACAGCTGTTTACCGCTCTTGTACTCCCCATTAAAACGCGAAGTCCCGAAAGCTAGTTAAACGGGAGGACCATGTTCACAGTTGTATAACAGACAATGCATTCTGTCGTAAGCGCCACACAAGTAAAACGCGTTGGGTCGCAATCCGTTAAGGATAGAAAATGACTGCCATCGTAATGAGTCAGTTCAAGCCCAGTCGCCACCAGTTTCTATCTACTCCAAGTTTAACCTTCTTCCACTAGACTGGGGTCAGTCATTGAGTACCAAGCAAGTTCGGCAATAACACTTTGTATTATCATTAATTTATTTAAGATAAAACACGGACGCACGAGGTATGTGTTTATTTATGTCGTGGCGATACCTATACTACAGCTGCGTTGTTTTTCTGGGCATTAAAAAGATTTAACCTAGGAAGTCAATGATTGCCGGCCTAAAGCGGCTGAAAATTAAAATAATAAAGTCGAATATAAATAACATAGTAAATATTGCTCATCTAAGAAATTCACACAAATAATACATATTTTACTTCAGAAAGCAAAAAACTCAATGTGCAGGAAAGTAAATCTAGTTCGGTAAAACTGCAAATAGTAATTTAATACTGAAAACATGTTGCATACAAAAAATTCTTTAAGATAATTGTACTTTATATATTCTAAAATTTTTGAAAACATAGCAAAATGTACGTATTTTAGGGCAGTTTGGGTTGTAAATCACTACAGAAAAATCCTGTGTGAGGGTCCAAAAACTTTCGAAAACAACTGTTAATATCAAGGAAATTATAAATTTGCACACGATATAATTTGTGGAAATCCATTGAAAACATTGAAAAGCTACTAAATTTTTAGCCTAAATGCGGGTACGAAAATCTAGTAAAATATAATATGAATATTATTTTCATCATAAAAACTCCGTTTTTAAAATGAAAATAAAATGAAGTATTAAAATTTGCAATGGAAAGTATTAAAATTTGCAATTGAAAAATTTAAATAACGAAACATCATTTAATATGAAAAAGTTATTAATAGCTAAATTTATCTTTTACCGGGGATTTAGGGGGTAATTTTAAAAGGTCTCTTCTATAATATAATTTAAAAATTCTTAAAGAAAGCCCTAACAGGAGTTTAGAAGAAAAAGTAAAAGCCTAAAACACCTAATGCTACCACAGCACCCCCGCCAATAAAAGAAAGGAAAAAGAAAAAAAAAATGATGAAATTAATATCCCCCCGCCCAAATAATACAGTAGATCGTCTCCAAAACTACCTAAAATTCAGTTGTAAATAAACGTTAAAAGGAAGAAGAAACATTTGAACACACGAGCCAACGGAGGAAGAAATGTATCAATATAGGTCAGTATGTCTTTAAGTCCTATTAATTCAAAATGCTGAATTTTACAATGTTATGCTGTATTTTTATTTGTAAAATAATGCTTAAACTATGCGTTTTAAATGTAAAGACACGCTTACTCTACTATAAACCCAAATTGATTTTAAAGACTCTCTCTGTCCAAATGTCAGCGAACACGGCAAAATGTTTTTGAATCTCTTCTATAATATAATTTAAAAATTCTTAAAGAAAGCCCTAACAGTAGTTTAGAAGAAAAAGTAAAAGCCTAAAACACCTAATGCTAACACAGCACCCCCCCGAATACAAGAAAGGAAAAAGAAAAAAAATAATGAAATTAATATCCCCCCCGCCCGAATAATACAGTAGACCGTCTCCAAAACTACCTAAAATTCAGTAGTAAATAAACGTTAAAAGGAAGAAGAAACATTTGAACACACGAGCCAACAGAGGAAGAAATGTATCAATATTGGTCAGTGTGTCTTTAAGTCCTATTAATTTAAAATGCTGAATTTTACAATGTTAAGCTGTATTTTTATTTATAAAATAATGCTTAAACTATGCGTTTTAAATGTAAAGACACGCTTACTCTACTATAAACCCAAATTGATTTTAAAGACTCTCTCTGTCCAAATGTCAGCGAACACGGCAAAATGTTTTTGAATCTCTTCTATAATATAATTTAAAAATTCTTATAGAAAGCCTTAACAGTAGTTTAGAAGAAAAAGTAAAAGCCCAAATCACCAAAATAAAAAGCATTTGTAAAAGCTCTATAATTCCTGAAGCCTACTAGGTTCCCAACGGTAGTATAGGAAAAAAATTCAGTACCAGTGAAAGTCTTGCGAAAGTGCCTTGATCTTGGACTTTAACTAAGTTAAAACTTAAAAAAAAAAAAACTTAAATCTAAATTACCCCCCCCCTTTTTAAAATACTTACACATGGGAAGCAGCATGATGTACGTAAAGGTATTTGAATAAACCAATGGGCGACCAAACTCAATACCTAAACGGGTCCTGGACGTGAGTTTGACGACTTTACGCTCAGGATCGTTAGTTCGATCGGGGAACTACTGCTGCTCCTCTATAAGAGTGGGTTCTATAGAAGAGAATAAAACAGCCATCGAAAGATAACCATGACCCACACTCAAACCACATACACAAACTGCATCGCTCTTTGCGCGGGTAAAAAAGGGGCGCGTCCTGCTGAGGTTTGAGCCCTGGCCTCAGTGTTCGAAAAATCAGCTACAGAGCTCAATCAAAACTACTAAAATGCAAGCAAACACTACAAATAGCCACATTTAACGTAAGAACCTTAAATAGAATAGGACAACTACCAGAGCTAATAGCATCGGCCGAAGAACATAAGATTGTCATAATATGCATACAAGAACACAGATACACGCACACCGAAGATATCAAATATCACGAAACTGGCAATGGGTTGTCGCTCGTCACTGTATTCGCATGGAAAAACTCTGTCAACGCCGCAGTAGGAGGGGTAGGATTACTTATAGGACCTAGAGCATTAAAAACGCTAAATAGCATTGAGAAAATACAACCTAGAATGATGGTATCTACTTTTAACGGCAACCCCAGAGCAACAATCATCTCCTGCTACAGCCCCACCAATGTGAGTGAAGAAACTGAACTAGTCACCTTCTACGATGAGTTATCCTCATTAGTGCGTAGCATCCCGAAACACAACATGTTAGTCATTGGCGGAGACATGAATGCCCAAATCGGGAAAAACAGAAACAACAAATACAGCCTCCACAACACGTCAAATAGGAATGGGCAACATCTAACAGATTTCATGATAGAAAATATATTAGCATGCCACAATATAAACTACCAAAAAAGGGAGGGAAAACTATGGACATACACGTACGCAAACAATACTAAAGCTCAGATAGACTACGTCCTTATAAACAAGAAATGGAAAAATAGTGCAATGAATTGCGAGGCATACTCCTCTTTTGAGGGTGTGTCCACCGATCACCGAATAGTCACGGCGAAAATACGGTTAAGCCTACGAAAAAACGCCAAACGAACAGCGACCACCAAACACTATGACTGGGCCCTATTGAACAACAGAGATATAAGAGATAAATACGTATTAGAATTAAGAAACAGATTCGAAACACTACAAGAAAAGACCGAAAAAAGTACACCAAACGACGAATATGAAAATTTCGTCAATGCACACCTCGAGGCAGCAGCGAAATGCATTCCAACAAAACTCAAAACTAAATATAGAGTCTCTTGGGAAACTTTAGCGGTGAGAGAAAAACGTGCACTAGTGAAAACAGCCTCCAAAAACTATCGAAAAAAACCAACAAACACAAATGCCTTAAAACTAAAAACAGCACAATATCAATTAGCAGGCGTATATATAAAGGAACAGACAGAATACATTCAAAATCAGATAGATAAGATTAGAGTCTCGGTGGAAGATAGACAATCTAGGATAGCCTGGCAAACAATAAACGTAGTGAGTAGAAGAAAGAACACAGCCAAAGCAAAACTGAAAGCAGCAAACCAACAAGAAAGAATAAAACTGGAAACAGCACTTCGAAAACTTACTAGGCAACCCACCGAAAATAACACATGAACCAATCACCAGAATAATTAGCAAACAATTAGACATTAAACTAGGACCGTTCACACAAGAAGAACTCGACTCGGTTCTCAGAAAAATTAAAAATAGGAAAGCTGCAGGGCTGGACGAAATTCCCCCGGAAGTATGGAAGACCAGACAATTCGATGACATACTACTCCGACACTGCAACGCAGTATACAATCAAAATCCGATAGATAGATGGATGAAGGGATGCATACTCCTCTTCCCTAAAAAGGGGGACCTCGGATTAGCCAAAAACTACCGAGGCATAACACTTACATCCATAGCAGCCAAAATCTACAATGCCCTACTACGAAACCGCATAGAACCCAAAATCGACAACATACTTAGAAAAAACCAAAATGGCTTCCGAAGAAATAGATCCACGACCTCAAAAATATTAACCATCCGTAGAATCCTTGAAGGTGTACGGGCAAAAAACCTACAAGCGACATTAATTTTTGTTGACTTTACCAAGGCTTTCGACTCCATTCACAGAGGAAAGATGGAACAAATCTTACTAGCGTACGGCATACCTAAAGAAACCGTAGCGGCAATAACGATTCTCCATAGAAACACTAAAGTAAAAGTACGATCACCAGATGGAGACACAGAATACTTCGACATTGTAGCAGGAGTACTACAAGGGGACACGCTGGCCCCGTACCTCTTTATCATTTGTCTAGACTTCGTACTTAGAACATCGATTGACAAAATCAAAGAGAATGGCTTCGAACTGACGAAGAAAAGAAGCAGAAGGTACCCCGCAACATCAATTACCGACGCCGACTACGCCGATGACATAGCGATACTGGCAAATACACCTGATCAAGCCGAAACACTACTGCATAGTTTGGAACGAGCAGCAGCAAACATAGGCCTCTATGTTAATGCACACAAAACGGAATATATGTGCTATTATCAAACGGGGGACATCTCCACTCTAGAAGGAACCCCTCTTAAACTAGTAGACAAATTCACGTACCTAGGAAGCAGCGTCGAATCAACCGAAAAGGACATCGAAACGAGGTTAGCGAAAGCGTGGACAGCTATCAATAGGCTATCGATTATTTGGAAATCAGACCTAACCGATAAAATGAAACGCAGTTTCTTCCAGGCAGCGGTCACATAGATACTGCTATATGGCTGCACTACATGGACGCTAACAAAACGGCTGGAGAAGAAGCTAGACGGCAATTACACAAGAATGCTACGTGCAATCTTAAACAAGTCCCGGCGGCAACACCCCACAAGACACCGACTGTACGGCCACCTGCCCCCTATCACGAAAACTATTCAAGTTAGACGAACCAGACATGAAGGACACTGCTGGAGAAGCAGGGACGAACTCATAGGAGATGTACTCTTATGGACCCCCACACATGGCCGTGCAAAAGTAGGACGACCAGCACGAACATACATTCAGCAGCTATGTGAGGATACGGGATGTTGTCCTGAAGACCTACCTAGGGCGATGAACGATAGGAAGGAGTGGCGAGAGAGGGTCAGGGAAATCCGTGCTACCAGCGCGATATGATGATGATGAGCCTCCGCAGATTTTCGTACTATCTGATTAGTAATAGTAAAAACTGTGTTGTTTGTCAAAACTATTAAAAACAATGCAAAAGGGAGTAATAAAATCAAGTAAAATAACATCGTCAAAAGTATTTTCATCATGAATATAAAGGCATTAAGATATTAAAGAAATTTTAACAAGATAAATGTGTTTTACTTCTCAGCAGATCGTATGCATGTACATATTTTCAAAATGAAAACACTATTTATAATGTTATTTTACTAGAGAACATATGTTTTCTAGTTTCCTAAATTACAGACCAAACAGACTTATAATGCCTATTTTAGTATTGTAAAAGAGGGCAAGTCTATTTGGACTGGAATTCTTTTAGCCTTAAAGTTTTGTTATTGTTAGTGAAGGATAATATTTGTTTGTTATTGGTTTTTAGTGAGGAAGAGTTGTAACGTGCGTGTGTGTTTACGTTGAGTTGTTTCCTCGCTAAGTTAAAAGGTGTTAAAGGAAGGATGAAGAAGTAAGATGCCGATAGTCGAAATGTGTTTTTAGGAATAGTTTTTATTTGCAGCATGGAATATTGGGTTTGCTTTTTGTGCTGCAAGTCTCTTAGGAAAGATTGTGAGTAAGGAGACGGAATGGAGTTATGAGAAAGTTGAGATAGCTGCGTGTGTCGTCGGACGTGCGAGGGATTGTGTTCGCCATAGTTTAGCGAAAGCGATGTTTGCCGTTGGAGGAAATGAACTTTGGAGTCACCATGAGTTTTGTGCGTCTGGTGGAAAGGCGTGCGTTGTCTCCATTAAAGTGGCCCAGAGGTGAATTGAGAGCTAGGTGTCGAGAGCGGAATAAAGGCATCGCATCGACATAGCCAATTTTTGGGGTGACATAAAGTTGTTCCTGTGGTGGCGTATTGAATGTACCTAATTCATATTCAACAGGGATTTCTTGGTCTGAGTGATAGACGCAAGGAATGCATAAATTAGATAGGTTCCCTCATGTGTCCGTGCTGTTGCTGCTATTGAAGAGCCGCCAGTGAGACGTCTGCACTGGGCGGCGCTATTCAGCCAAAAAGACTGTGTTTGGCAGCTTACCCAATTTCTGCTGCCCGGGAAAGAAATTCTGGTGTGAATAGGATAGGTCATCCTGATTGGGTTAAATTATGCGTCGAATTAAATTGCGCGCCAAACCAAAATACCTTCTGCTACATTCTTTTGATTGTGTTCTTCAGTATCAACCACACATAAAAAACACTTATGAAAACTTGCAACATACCCGATTGTGTGTAAGTACAAATTTTTATGAGAAAAATAAAATGTTTTTTTACACGATTTACATACGCGCACATTGGTTACTTTTTGTATGGTTCATTTTGTAATTTAAAGAACTGAGTCAAAAGAATTCCTGCCCAAACAGACTTATAATGCCCTCTTTCACAATGCTAAAAGTAGGCATTATAAGTCTGTTTGGTCTGTAATTAAGAAAAGTAGAAAACATATGTTACTAAAATCTTGTAAAATAACATTACAAATAGTGTTTTTAATCTGAAAATATGTACATGCATTCGATCTGCTGAGTAGTAAAGCACAGTTATCTTGCCGCGACTTGCCTACAAACGTAAACAGATCGGATTACTCCTTCGCCCTAGAAAAATTACATCCGGGTACGGCCGGAAATGACGCAGCCCTTTTTTCGACTCTAACCGGCCGTTACAGCTAAGAAAGGGATAAATTAACATTTATCAACATTTGAAAAACACTTCTGCCAGAAATAATTCTATAAAAATGAAGTATTACTCTTCGCTAGCCTATACTGGGCTATAGAAGTACTTATTTTCTACGTCCATTTTTTTTATAGAAGAACTTTCTATTTATGTGGCGCGGCAGAGGTGGAGTTCCCTTTCTTTCATATGAAAAAGGCTTCGGCGGCGAAAAGTCAGAGGTCCCTGCGGACTTTCTCGACACCTGTGTATGGCACTAGACCTTGGTGTCAAGTTCAAGCCATAACCCGGCATACGTGTCCGGACTCACATTTGGGTTCGTGAAACTGCTTGCCTCATCAGGCTCACATTGCACCAAGTGAGCCGATGAGCAGCATAGACCAGCAGGGTTCGAGTCTCGGCTCGTTTCCGACCTCTCAGGTTCCGGAGGCTCTCAGGGGTAACTCGGCTGCACAAGTTTGGATCCTTCGTTATCGTGGTTGCATTCACATCACCGCAACTTCTAGTGGCAGATTCAACACGTTTTTTTTCTCTACAAATCGCCTTGCTACAAGGCTGAATCCCACTTCTTGTGGTCGATTCACTCTCTTTGTTTTTGCATCGATATGCACTAAAGGCTCCGCTTGTCCGTCCGGCCACGCAGCGCTAAAGGCACAGGTTAGCCTTCAGCTACCACTTCGCTACCTACGCAGCGCTAAGATAACGCTAATCTTAACCGCCGCCTCCTGGCCTGTTCCTCGACAGTGCAGAGCTTTGGCGCGAAACAGCCTTAGCTACCGTCCGATATGCTTGCACAGCTTTGGCGCGAAACAGCCTTAGCTATTGTCCCATACGTCCGCACAGTTTTGGTGCAGAAGCCTTAGCTACCGTCCCGACTAGTCCGCACTGCTTTGGCGCGACAAAGCCATAGCTACCGCCAACAATACGCCTGCACAGCTATTTGGCACGACAAAGCCATAGCTACCGTCAACGATACGCCCACACATTTATCTGGCACGACAAAGCCATAGTTACCGTCAACGATACGCCCGCACAGCTATGGGGCACGGCAAAGCCATAGCTACCGTCAACGATACGCCCGCACAGCTAGTGGCATGACAAAGCTCTAACTTCACCGACCCGCTCGCTCGACTTCGTATGCGTTAAGGCCTGACAAACCTTAGCAACGGTTTCCCCGTCCGTTCACTTGGTCTGTAGTACTAAGACACGGCTCAGTCTAAGTCACCAACTCGCTCGACTCTACACAACCAAGCTGCCAACACCGATTTCGACCTCGACCCTCCCGCAATGTAGTCCACGTAACGACTCGCTGTTACGGACTGCCCCAGCAATGCAGCATCCAGTCCACGTAACGACTCGCTGTTACGGACTACCCTAGCATTGCAACATCTGGCTCAAGTACGACTCGCTGTACGAGCTAGCAACCAAATCGACCCCATCCCGCTTAACCCAATGTACTGTCAAAACCTGGATATCGATCTACCGACTACGACGCTCCAGCAATGCAGCATCCAGTCCACGTAACGACTCGCTGTTACGGACTGCCCTAGCATTGCAACAACTAGCCTACGTACGACTCGCTGTACAGGCTAGCAACCAAATCGACGCGCCCCCGGTTAACCCAACAAACTTTCAAAACCTTGACATCGATTTACCAACGACTTCCCGCAACGATCGTCCAGCTGCATCCGACGACTCGACCGACCTCAGCTTACCCGCATCAAACATCTAACTGTATCTCCACGACTCGACCTACGCCGGCTACCCTCGTCGAACGTCCAGCTGCGCACATCTACGACTCGACCATACCAGCTATCGACATCACCTGTCTAGCTGAAGACCACATACAACCACCACGGACTTTACATACACGTTTGTTATTCCGGCAATAAATCGTCACTTTTGTTGTATCTGTTATTTCGCCTTTGTTGCCTTCATTGTCTTTGGTTGTTACTACTCGCACGCATTAAACTTAAATTCATTTGCGGGGTCAACACGCTTATCGGCTCCGCAACAATCTTGTTAAAATATCTTTAATGCCTTAATATTTTTTGTATCCATGATGGAAATACTATTGACAATGTTATTTTGATTTTTTTACCGGCTTTTGCATTGTTTTCAATAGTTGTGACAAATATCAAAAACTTGTCCAAAAATTAGCCATTTTCATTACATTTTGACTTACATTCACAAAACTAAAAACTTAATGTACGGTTATGTAAATCGATAAAAATAATTCTCACAAATTAAAAAGACTTATGAAAACTTAACTCTTGCAACATATTACATTGTGTCAACGTACAAATTTTTATGAGAAATATGTAATGTTATTTTACAAGATTTGCATACGCGAACATTCGTTACTTTTTGTATAGTTCTTTTTGTCATTATTCACTGTTTTTATATGAAAACTTTATTCGTATTATGCCTACTTTTAGCATTATGTAAAAGTTATTATGAGTTGCTTTTGAATGTAATTCTTTTGACTGCGTTCTTTACGTATGAAAAACAGTGTTATAAAAACTTAACTCTTGCAACATATCACATTGTGTATACGTAAAGATTTTTATGAGAAAAATGTAGTTATTTTACAAGATTTATATACGCACAGATTGGTTACTTTTTCCATGATTCATTTTGTATAATGTTTATATAAAAGCTTTTACTCTCATCAAATCGTGTCATGATAAAATTATTTTAATCGATTTACATAAGCGTACATTGAGTGTTTAGATTTGTAAAGGTTTGTCAAAATGTAATAAAAATGGCTAATTTTTAGACAACGTTTTCATGTTTGTCAAAACTATTAAAAACAATGCAAAAGACGGTAAAATATCAAAATAACATTGTCAATAGTATTTTCATCATGAATATAAAAGACATTAAGGTATTAAAGATATTCTAACAAGATAACTGTTATACTACTTCGCAGATTTTCAGATTAAAAACACTATTTGTAATGTTATTTATTAACCGAACATACGTTTTCAACTTTTCTAAATTACAGACCAAACAGACTTATAATGCCTACTAAATTACAGACCAAACAGACTTATAATGCATTGTGAAAGAGGGCATTATAAGTCTGTTTAGAAAGGAATTCTTTTTCTTTAGTATCAACCATGTATGAAAAATACTGTGATGAAAACTTAACCCTTGCAACATATCCGATTGTGTATACGTACAAATTTTTATGAGAAAAATGTAATGTTATTTTACAAGATTTACATACGCCTACATTGTAATATTTTAATCGATTTACATAAGTTTGAGTTTTTAGTTTTGTGAACGTATATCAAAATGTAGTGAAAATGGCTAATTTTTGGACGATTTTTCGATGCTTGTCAAAACTATTGAAAAAAAGCCGATAAAAAATCAAAATAACATTGTTAACAGTATTTTCATCATTAACATAAGATACGTTAGGTGTTGTATTTTGACCTTCGACCCGGGCAAATAGGCCATTTCAAAGTGATGCACCGGAAGGAAGTGACACATCCCAATGGCCAGTAATCAAAAGAGATAGCGTGGGCGGATTAAAGCTGATAATATGGGACAAGGTGAAGGTCCCACTGTGCCACTACAGAGTGATGCACCGGAAGAGAGTTACCTGTGAAATGCATGACAGTTATTTCCGCTTGATGACGATCAAACATTCTATTCCAAAGATCGAGTAGGCGATTGAGTGGGCGTTGAACTATTATATAACTCGGTCAAGACAAAAAGTCAGACAGTTGGAGATCAGACGCGTTATAGACGAGATATGGTAGGGAAAGCCACACCAGGCCGAAGGGGACCTCGGGGCCCCCTGATGAGTTGGGGTCCAGAGAAGTTGCTGATAAGATGCAGTAAAGAAAGCCATCATCCAGCAGAGAGCTGGGCCGCTGGGCCTCCGGTTGAGCAATCCTGGAGAACGAGAAAGACACAACGCTGACGACCATAAGAATGGGGGTCAATATATTGCAGTTATTTTCGGTCTCCAGCTCACTCTCACATACAAACGTTACAATAAAGTGAGAGGTATATATTTTTCTAAAGAAGTCTTCGCTCGTCTGTTTATTTATCGTGTCGTTATGATACTGCATATGAGAATATAACATATAGTGATTTGGTGCCGAAGACCAGACATATCGGTCATGATATGGTTACGGACTGGGTTTCCACGGAGACGATCAGAGAAAACCAAGGCCCCCAGAAAATAAGAAGAAAAGAAAAAAAAACAAAAAAAAACAAGAACACACCGACGCGAAAAGAAAGAAAAAAGAAAAAGAAAAGAGGAAGACACTGCAACGTGCTGGAAGAAAAGGAAAAAAAAAAAAAGAAGAAAACAAGAAACAAAAACAAACTAGCTACAAAAAAAAAGACAGAAGAAAAAAATGTAAGTAGATCGCTTGTTCAAAATACTTCTCTCTGTCAATTAATATTTTGGTTCGTAAAAAAGGATTTAAATTGATTATGATAGTGAAAGATTAGCTTTAATGACAAGGGCCTTTCTAGAAGGATGAAATTGGAAATAATTTTTTTTTTTTAAATGTGTGATCCCTAGATAAAAATTGTGATTACTGCTATGTGTAATATTGTATCGAAGAGTAAGAAGGGAAACAAAGATGACTACGGATCAGTTATTGTCCGTTTTTTGATAGACAGCAATAATAAAAAATATTTTTATGAATGAAATTTTTTATAGTAAATAGGTCTTTGTAAGTAAAAATTTGTAGTAACTTGTCAGTGGTCCGGACAAGTGGTGAATGAAAATTAGAATTTCAGTCCAAGATCTGGAATCCCGCATATCTGTAGTTAACACTTTTTGGGAAAGTTTTCATATTTTGAACTGGTGGATTGGAAATTAGAATTTTAACCCGAGAGATGGAATTTCGGGAGCGTCGATTGGGTTGTCCAGGAATTTCGCACATTGGTGGTTTGTCTGAAGAATGCGCATATACTTTTTCGATATTTGTGAACATGGGAGAATCGATATTTTCGGCGCTGGTAGAATCAGGCCGGTTTCTTTGTGGAAGTTGTTGATACCAATTATTGGAGACATGGGTATTGTCTCGGACTTGTCGTGGTCCGTGTCGACTGAAAATGGTCTCACCGTGGGGACAGAGTAGCTGAGAGACAGATGTTTTTTTGGTGTCAGACGAGGCAGACAGGTATTTTGTGAGTTCCCCCGTGTCGTTATGATGCTGTGTGTATATGTAGATGTGAATCTGCATATGACAATATAACATAGGGTATTAAAGATATTTTAACAAGATAACTCTGTTTTACCACAGCAGATCGTAAGCATGTTCATATTTTCAGAATAAAACCACTATTTGTGATGTTATTTTACTTGATTTTAATAGCCGAATACGTTTTCTACTTTTCTAAATTACAGCCAAAACAAACTCATAATGCCTACTTTTAGCATTGTAAAAGATGGCATTATAAGTCTGTTTGGATTGGAATTCTTTTCACTGTGTTCTTTAGTATCAACCATGTATAAAAACACTGTAATGAAAACTTAAATCACATTGTGTCTATGTTCAAATTATCATGAGAAAAATGCAATGTTATTTTACAAGATTTACATACACGCACATTGGTTAATTTTTGTAATGGTTCTTTTTATATAATATATCCTTTTTATATGAAAATTTTACTCGTTTCATGCCTTCTTTTAGCATTATTAAGAAGGTATTATAAGTTTGTTTTGAGTGTAATTCTTTTATCTGCGTTTGTTTATGCTTTGAAGAACACTTGCAACATAACAGATTGTGTTTAAGTACAAATTTTTAAGAGAAAAATGCTAAGTTATTTTACAAGATTTACATACGCGCACATAGGTTACTTTTTGTATGGTTCATTTTGTAATTTAAAGAACACAGTCAAAAGAATTCCTATCGAAACAGACCTATAATGCCCTATTTCACAATGCTAAAAGTAGGCATTATCAATCCCATACAAAAAGAACCATACAAAAAGAGATCAATATTCCCGTGTGTAAATCTTGTAAAATAACATTGCCTTTTCCTCATAAAAATTTGTACGTACAAACAATATGATATGTTGCAAGAGTTAAGTTTTCGTAGCAGCGTTTTTAATACGTGAAAATTATTTTAATCGATTTACATAAACGTACATTGAGTTTTTAGTTTTGTGAAGGTAAGTCAAAATGTAGTGAAAATGGCTGAATTTTGGACATTTTTTGATGTTTTGTCAAAACTATTGAAAAGAATGCAAAAGCCTGTAAGAAAATCAAATTAGCCTTGTCAATAGTATTTTCGTCATGAATATAAAAGAAGAATTAGCAGATGTGCCTACTTTGACCTGTAGTCGTTTAATTGCCTCCCCTGTGCGCTCCAATATGGAAAACAAGGATGGTATGCGCCTCCCCGTCAACCCAATCATTTCCCCCTTTAGCTCCTTGGGAAATTTCAGAAAAAGGATCTTGGCCATCAACCGAGCTCCACCTGAATTATCCTCAGAAAAGTCGCAGGAATAGGTGTTTCCTAACTCCTCCGAGAGAGATGCAATCCTGGAAATGAACTCGCCAAATTCCGAGTAGGAAATCTCCTTCTTTGGTATGTAATCCAATATGTCTTGGAATATTTGATCAATGATCTCATCGATATTCAAGTATTCCTTCTTCAGTAAAGAAAGGGCACGTTGATAGTTTGTGTTAGTGCAGCTTAGATGATTGATTAGCCGCAAGGCTCGGTCTGTAAGGGAGCATTTCAAAAAATTTATGCGTTCAGCGTCATTAGCCATACCAACCACACAGTTTTCGAATCTCGACAAAAAATTCTGGAAACTCATGTGATCAGTAGCCATCTTAGAACCACCGAATGTTGGGCCAGTGATCTGTATCTGTGGAGGTTTAACTCTAAAGGAAGCTGAACTTCTTCCTGATGTCGAAGTAGATGTATCCATGGAAGAACTGGCAGTTGGTACAGCCAAGGAATCATCCAGTCCACCCAGCTCTATATGGTATTCCATGAGTTGGGAGGCCCAACTAACTTCTGTTTCCAGTACATCTGTCTCTAGAGTCTGAGACAATTCCAGCTTAGTAATACATACTTCCATTTCATGAATATACTCCAAAATATCCTTACGGAAGGTAGCATAAACGTGTGGGGTCACTCTATCCCCATGTTGAGAAAGTAGATCAATTAGGTAACAGGTCAGCAAAAAAAGAGAGAAATTCTTGAAATTTCTTTTTTGCAATATGTCGAAAAAAAATAGTAGAAGGGCGATACTTAAAGTGCAGGCAGCAATCGGGGTTGCAAAAAAGAATTGCTCTTTAAGTGACCCGCCCAACAGAGTCTGGTAACAGAACTATCTAAAATTCTGGAGTAGAAAAATAATGGTCTAGTCTCCTTGATAACACAATTTAGACTGAACCTAGAAAGAGGTGACTGAACCTGAATATATAGGTTGAAATCAACTCTCACTCTCCTACTCTCAATTCTGACCATAAATATCAGAAGCTGATAGACATTCATGTTGGCCACAATATCCCCCGAAACAGAGCCCGCAAGACGTAAGTAACACTCTCTCTAACTCATTTCTTTTTCAACACAAGATAACGGTGTTTTACTACTCAGCAGATCGTAGGCATGTTTACTTTTGGATGGTTCTTTTTGTATAATGTTTACTGTTACTTGCATCAAAATATGATATACATGTATGAAAAACATTTTTATAAAAACTTAACTCTTGCAACGTATCAGATTTTCTGTACGTGCAAAAGTTTTATGGGAAAAATTCATTGTTATTTTACCAGATTTACATACGCGCACATTGGTTAATTTTTGTATGACTTATTTTTCATAATGTTCACTGTTTATATGAAAAAACTATACTTGATCGTGTCATGGTAAAATATTTACATAACCGTATATTGAGTTTTTAGTTTTGTAAGTAAAAATGTAGTGAAAATAGCTGAGTTTTAGACTACTTTTTGATGGTTGTCAAAATTGTTTAAAACAATGCAAAAGCCGGTAAAATATCAAAATAACATTGTCAGTAGTATCTTCGTCAAACATTAGAATATTAAAGAAATTTTAACAAGATACCTGTGTTTTACTACTCAGCAGATCGTAAGTATGTACATATTTTCCGAATGAAAGCACTTATTTTTTTTACAGTTATTTTACTAGATTTAAATAGACGTACATATGTTTTTTTAGTTTTCTGAATTACAGTCAAAACAGACTTATAATGCCTTAGCGATAAAGATATATTGTTATTAGGTTATGTTGGTGTTACGTTATTTCCTCGCTATGGGTAAAAGGTAAATGAAGGAGAGAAGTTCCAAGATGTCGAAATGTTTTATGAGGATTTTTAATGGCAGCATGGAATAAAGGGTTTACATTTATGCTGCACGTCTCGTAGGAAGGAAAGAAGTAAGGAAACGAAATGAAGTTGTTATGGAGTGGAGAAAGCAGCGCGTGTCGTTGGACGTGCGGGGGAGATATGTTCGCCATAGTGTGGCAAAATTCGTGTTTGCTGTTTGAGGAGAGAAACGTTGAAGTCACCGTGAGTTTGTGGTTCTGGTTGTTTCGGGGAGAAGCGTGAATGTTTCCAGAAAATGTTACCCAGTGAAGAAGTCGCTAGGTGTCGGAGCGGAATATTGCATCGCAGTCGACATAGCCAATTTTAGGGGTGACGTAAAGTTGTTCCTGTGTGTGGCGTATTGAATTCATCTAATTCATATTCAACTGGGAACCCTTGGTCTAAGAGAAATAGACGTAAGGGGTCCATAAATTAGACTGCTTCCCTCATTGTGTCGATGCTGCTGCTATTGAAGAGCAGACAGTAAGACGTCTGTACTGAACGAAGTTGTTCTGCGAAAGGGTGTTTGGCAGATTTCCCCAGTTTGTGCTGCCCGGAAAGATAGTCCGGAAGGAATAGGATAAGTCATCCTGATTGGGTGAAATTATGCGTCGACCCTAACGGTCGAATTAAATTACGCGCCAAACAAAAATGCGAAATTCTTTCTGCTACACCTTCTTTTATCATTGTAAAAGATGGCATTAAAAGTCTGTTTTGACTGTAATTCTTTTGACTGTGTTCTTTAGTATTACCATGTTTGAAAAACACCGTTATAAAAACTTAACTCTTGCAACATATCAGATTACAAGTTTTATAAGAAAAATATAAAGTTATTTTACAAGATTTTATTACGGGCACATTGGTTATTTTTTGTATGGTTCTTTTTGTATTATATTCACTGTTTTTATATGAAAACTTTTTCTCGTCTCATGCCCTCTTTTCGCATTGTAAAAGAATGTATTATAAATTCATTTTGAATGTAATTCTCTTGACGGCGTTCTTTATGTATGAAAAACACTGTTATAAAAACCTAACATATCAGATTGTATGTACATAGCATAGATTGTGTGTAAAGAGCGTACATTGTGTTTAAGTACAAATTTTTATAAGAACAAAGCAATACTATTTTACACATGGGTTACATTTTGCATGGTTTTTTTTTGTATAATGTTCACTGTTTATATGAAAACGGTTACTTGAATCAAATCGTCTCATGGTAAAACAGTATATGTAAAATTATTTGAATCGATTTACATAACCATAAAATGAGTTTGTAGTTTTATGAAGGTAAGTCAATATGTACTAAAAAATTCTGTTTTTACGACAATTTTTTGATGTCTGTCAAAACTATTGAAAACAATGCAAAAGCTGGTAAGAAAATCAAGTAAAATAATGTTGTCAATAACATATTCACCATGCATATAAAAGACATTAAGATATTAAAGAAATTTTAACAAGATAACTGATTTATCATCCAGCAGATCGTATAAATGTAGTTATTTTCAGAATGAAAACACACTTTGTAATATGTTTACTGAATTACTGAAAAACATATTTATAATGCCTTCTTTTCGCATTGTAAAAAATCGTATTGTAAGTCTGTTTGGACTGGAATTCTTTAGTAATACGATGTATGAAAAACACTGATATGAAACTTTCAACATATCAGATTGTGTGTAAATACAAAATTTTATGAGAAAAATAAATTATTTTACAAGATATAATTACGCGCACATTGGTTACTATTTGTATGGTTCTTTTTGTATAATGTTCGCTGTTTATATAAAAACTTACTCGCATCAAATCATGTCATGGTAAAACACAATATTGTAAAATCATTTGAAACAATTTACATAACCGTACATTAAGTGTTTAATTTTGTTAACGTATGTGAAAATGTAGTGAAAACGGCTAATTTTTGAAGAATTTTTTGATGTTTGTCAAAACAATTGAAAACAATGCAAAAGCCGGTAAAAGTATCAAAATAACATTGTCAACGGTATTTCCATCATAAATATAATAGACATTAAGTTATTAAAGAAATTTGAACAAGACAACTGTGTTTTACTACTCAGCAGATCGTATGCATGTCCATATTTTCCGAATGAAAACACTCTTTGTATTATGTTTTTTAGTTTTCTGAATTACAGTATTCTAAGTTTGAATTCTTTTAACTGTGTTCTTTAGTATTACCATTTTGTTTGAATTCTTCTGTCTGTGTTCTTTAGTGTGGAATGCCCTGTTTTTCATTGGCTGTTACTAAAGGACAGATGTCTATAAGAACGGCCGAAGTCCGGCCTTATTATTTCTTTTTTGCTTTGGTAGAAGCACGAGTGTAGCACGTCGCCATCAAGGAGGCTTTCTATTGGAGCCGATATGATGCAAAAAACCCGAAGTCGGCGATGAAGACAGTGCATCACTGAAGACCTACCTTGATGCATTTAGGATGTATGATTGAAACGTGAACGCTGGTAACAACAGTGACGACTGGGAACAGACCAGTTGGCAACCAGGGAATAGACCCGGTGACGGTTGGAGTGGCAGTCCAGAAAGACGGGTATTGGGGCAAGATGGGTTAGCTACCCAAATTGCATGCTCCGTGAGGAGCAACCAAGAAGGATGCTACGACGAATCTAAATGCACAATACCCCCAGGGGATCGCGAGAGGTGGGCGGAAGAGATGGATTTAACGGAAACGAACAGGAATGCCCAACTAACTTTGAGCAGATGCATTTGTAGTAAGAGGTGCAAAAACCAAAGAGGCTTGAAGATACATCAAAGCCGGATGAAATGTCTGGAGGGGGGTAACCGGTAGCAACGTGCAGGTGCAAGCCCTGGTAAAACGGAGGAGGTGCAGGGACAGGAGTCATACCACAGCGCCCAGTCCCTCCAAGCTTCAGTTCCTCTCACTCTGGGCAAGGAGTCCCGTAAGAAGATAAAATGGCCCCCAGCGAATAACAAGGGAGCCTGGCAGGACTTCGACAATGACATTTGTGAGATAATCCAGTTAGCTACGAAGGGGGACGTGGAGAGGCGACTAAGTTTCATGACGATAATAATAACTAGCTTGGTGTCAGAGAGATTTAGTTGCGTCGAGCCCCGGCAGCCAAGGATGCCCTACACTGCCAACTGTAGGGTGAATAAAATGAAAGACCTAAGGAGAGTAATAAGATCCTTTAAGAAGCTCTATAAAAGGGCAAGTATAGAAGAGCGTCAACCCCTCGAGGAGCTCAGGGGAATACTCAGAGGGGAATTGAAAACCTTACGGCAAGCGGAGTGGCACAGGAGGAGGAGGAAAGAAAGATCAAGGAAGCGGGCAAATTTCTTCGGATTTGCTAGAACATTGCTAGGGGAGAGGCGAAATGAGAATTTGGAGGCATCGGAGGAAGAAATTAACAACTATCTTCGAGATACAATGAGTGACACTGCAAAAGAGCGAGAAATGGGTATTAATAACCGCTTAATTCATCAGAAGCCACCAGTGGTCCAATATGACACCCACTTGCCAACCTGGAAAGAAATGCCAGAAGTTATGAGAGCCACAAGATCCGCCTTAGCACCAGGACCAAGTGGGGTACCTTACATTGTGTACAAGCGGTGTAAAGGGATTCTACAAATTCTGTGGAAGATATTGAGAGTCATTTGGAGGAGAGGCAAGATCGTGAAGCAATGGAGATTCGCTGAGTGGGTATGGATCCCGAAGGAGGAAGGTTCGAAGTCCTTGGACCAATTCCGAATAATTTCATTATTAAACACTGAAAATAAGATCTTTTTCGGTTTATTGTCAAGACGCTTGTCAGATTTCATTCTAGGTAACGGCTACATTGATACATTAGTCCAGAAGGGCGGGGTAGCCGGTATGCCAGGGTGCCTTGAACATACAGGAGTCCTGACACAGCTCCTGAGAGAGGCAAAGGAAAGCAAAGGGGACTTGACTGTATTATGGTTGGATCTCGCTAACGCCTACGGGTCCATGCCACACAAACTGGTGGAGGAAGCCCTAACGAGACATCACGTACCGCCATCAGTATGCGATCTCATTGCAGACTATTATAAGAATTTCCGGCTGAGAGCATGTTCAAGTACAGTAACATCAGAGTGGCAGACCCTGGAAAAGGGTATCATTACAGGGTGTACTATGTCTGCTGTACTATTCTCATTGATTATGAACATGCTTGTAAAGGCGGCAGAGGTGGAATGCCGAGGCCCTTTGTCTAGATCAGGAGTCCGCTAATCACCAATAAGGGCTTACATGGATGATTTAACCGTGACGACGACATCTGTCATGGGAGGTAGATGGCTCTTAAAGGGTCTCGAGAGAAATATGACCTGGGCTAGAATGTATTTCATGCCAGCAAAATTCAGGTCACTAGTATTTAAAAAAGGCAAGGTCATGGAGAAAGTCTGATTTACAGTCGCTGGAGAAACAATACCTACTCTGAGCGAAAGCCTATTAAGAGCTTGGGCAAGACTTTCAACAGTAGTCTGAAGGATATAGCCGCAAAACAGAAGACTATAAAAGATCTTGAGGAGTGGCTGATGAAGATCGACAAATCTGGATTCCCTGGTCGATTTAAGGCATGGTTATTCCAGCATGCAGTTTTGCCCCGGATATTGTGGCCATTGCTCGTCTATGATATTCCGATTACCACCGTGGAATCGTTAGTAATCGGTTGAGAAGGTGGCTGGGCTTGCAGAGATACTTAAGTGGAGCGGCTCTCTACGGGAACAACAACGCGTTGCGCCTCCCCTGCAGCAGTCTCGTGGAAGAATTCAAAATCACGAAGACAAGAGAACTGCTACAGTATACAGAGTCTGAAGATCCAAAGGTGGCGGCAGCAGGAATTCAGATAAGATCTGGCAGGAAGTGGAGTGCGAGGAGAGAGTTGCAAGTGGCGGAGGAGAGGCTAAGGCATAAAGCTATCTTAGGGTCGATAGCTAAAGGCAGAGCGGGATTGGGATTTTTCCCCTCTATGCATATCAATAGTGCCAAAGGCAAAGAAAGACGCCAACTCATCCAAGAAGAAGTCCGTGAGGGCGTAGAAGAAGTGCGTTACTGTAAAATGGTCGGTCTGAGTTAGCAAGGAGCCTGGACAAGGTGGGAGAATGTAGAGAAAAAAGGATTACATGGTCATATTGCTGGCGGCCGGATTTTAGCAAGATTCGATTTTTCATTAAATCAGTGTATAATGTGTTACCGAGCCCAACGAACCTGCACATATGGGGGAAGAGAGAGCCCCCCAATTGTCAAATATGTGCTAGGAAAGGATCTTTACAACATATCCTTAGTAGTTGCCCAAAAGCTTTGGGTGATGGACGGCACCGTTGGCGTCACGATCAAACACTCAAGGTAATTGCCAATGAGGTGACTAAAGCTATGAGGGCTAGTAATCATCAACCAGGAAAGAAATTGAAGCAGATCAACTTCGTAAAAACAGGAGAGAAGTTACAGAGAAAGAGGAGAGAGAAAACAAACCTGTTATCTTCCGCGGACAATTGGCAGTTGATAGTGAATCTGGAGACTCAGCTGAAGTTCCCCAGACACATAGCTGCAACATCGCTAAGACCGGACCTGATATTGCACTCTGATAACACAAAGCAGTGAATTATTTGGGAGCTGACTGTGTCATGGGAGGAATATATTACTCTCGCTGATGAGAGGAAGAGGTCCAAATACCAAGAACTGGTCGAACAATGTCAACAAAAGTCATGGAAGATACATTATGACCCCGTAGAAGTTGGTTGTAGGGGCTTTGCTGGATAATCTTTGCAAAAATTGGTATAGTCGGGGCAGCTAGAGTGAGGGCGCTGAAGGACATTACCAACACAGTTCTGAAGGCGTCAAAGTGGATTTGGCTTAAGAGATGGACGAAATAAAGAGGACGATGGAGGAGCCTAAGAATTAAGACTAAGAGACATATTACACATTATAAGAGTATATTGAGTTAATATTAAGTTAGGGTAGTCGGAATGTCAAGGGGGAGGGGTTGAGAATCATTGGCGTTTGCGAGGGGGGGATAGATATTTAATTATCCGTTTTTTTTTTTTTTTTTTTTTTTTTTTGTCCTCGTATACTTGTTACGGTCCGCTACTAATTTAAGGTTTTAATAAGTTTATTTGCCAGCGCCCACTAGTAGTTTTAGTTAATTGATTGAAACCGAATTGCAAATAGTTTATGGGAGGGAGGGGGTAGTAGGAGATAGGTTCGTAATAGTGATAAGTTAGAATGTAAGGAGTTGAATAGAGTAGCGTTTTTTTTGTTTGTTTTTGTTTGTTTGTTTTTTGTTTGTTTTTTTTTTGTTTTTGTTTTTATTTTTTTTTTAGAAATATGCATTAGATTGGTAATTATTGACAAACGGGGAGGGAGATCTAGGCAAATAAGTATGAGTTAATCTGTAGCAAATGATTTCGTGAGCCAAATAAATGGGAGTTTTTCCTTTTTTTTTTTTTTGGCTTCGAATAAGGGTATAAGGTAAAAGTTAAAGACTGACTGAATAGTTAGAGTAGGGGCTTATTTCATGTTAGTTTGGAAGTATTAGTATAGGATAGATTTGGTAGGGGATATGTGTAAGTCTTGTTAAAGTGTAAATCATGGACGTAGACGAGTATTAAAAATACCATCTTACCTCGGTACCGAATCCGGAAGTAGTCAGCCGAAACCGGATGAGGTAAAGATGGTATTATGTATAGTAGAGGAGTGTGGAATGCCCTGTTTTTCATTAGCTGTTACTGAAGGACAGATGTCTATAATTATTATTTCTTTTTTGCTTTGGTAGAGTTTTTGGAAGCCACTCTGAGTGTTTACCAGTGTTTTTTCTTTCCTCTTGTTATCCTTTTGGACTCTTGTTTATGTTATTGCTGTTATTGTTTTGCTTCATTGTTTCACTTATTGTTTTACTCGTTATAATACCCTTTTTCATCACGTTGACCCTCCTGATTGCTATTTTGCAGTCATGGAGGATTCCTCCTCTTCTTCTTCATCCTCTCAACAACCCTCTAGCCCGTCTCGCCACAATGCTCAAGCTACAGATAAACCAGAAAATGAAGCCCTCCTGAAGCAGTCGGAAGAAACTCAAGTAACAAGCCTGATTGGCCCGAACTGGCCATCCCTTCCTTCAGAGTCGGGGAGCCCAATTCCACCAGGGCAAAAGACGAAGCCAGAAAATCCGTCACCATCGCCGTGGAAAATACAACAAAAGAACACAGAAGAGTACGAGAAGGACCGGGTGGGCAAATATGCCTAATACTTCAAAGGCAATGAGATTTTGCCCATCCCGGAACTCCTTCAAAAACTAGAACCCAGGATCGTCTCTCTGGTGGTGACGGATTTAAAGTCAAGGCGGCTCGTAGGACAAAAGAAGGAAGGGTTCGAGGATCTGTTAAGAAAAGCCGGCGTCCCATGCCAATACTTCTGCAGAAGGAGTTTCGTGACATGGGATGTCTTGCTCCCTTCCAGTGACCAAGCAGCCAAGGTTGCCTCGAGCAATATTATAACAAAGTTCTTCCGACTGCAGCCGGAATACCTAGGCACCCGTAGGATTCAGGTTACCATCTGCAACGTCCCGAAAAAAAAAGAAATCCCCCTAAAAAGCCGAGGATAAGTCTGCAACTGCCTCTCCTGCAAAAGCAACGACACCAGCCTCTACAAAAGCAACGACACCAGCCTCTACAAAAGCAACAACACCAGCAGCAATATACATACCAAAGTCAGTGACAGCACCTATCCCTGCACACATCACAGAGCACCCTCTAGTGTCCAAGGCTAGAAAGAAATCTAAAACCAAACCAGCTCCCACCACACCAGTTCCCACCACTTCAGAAGCAGAAGAAACTCCCATGGAGACAATTACGAATCTAAAGAGGAGAAGGAGCAGCGGAGAGGGAGCAGCCAAGAAAGTATGTTCAGGGCCATCCTGCCCTGAGGATCCCCTGGAAGGCCCCTCTAATGCCTTTTCTCCAAAACCTCTTCCTCAACAAGCTCCGCTGCATTTACCATTTCCACCTCCTCCTCCACTACCTCTTCCTCCACCACCACTTGCGCCACCACCTCCCCCTCAATACTGCACTCCACAACATGCTCCCCCTGTGAAAAAATGCTCTCAACCCCCACAAGCTCTACAACCCTCGCAATCCCCACAACCTCCTGAACTGTTATATCCCCAGCCACCAAAGACTCGCCCCCACCAAATATCACATATAGCAAGATCACAGTCCCACGAGAGACTCTCCCCAAAAAGTCTTTTGAGGACTTATTCCCTTCCCTCGCTGAGTCCACCCTCCTCTCCGGAACTGTTTCCAGTAGCAACTCCTGCAGAAAAGGAATCAACATCAGAACCAGTGCCAACAGATTTTACACCAAAGAGATCCTGGCGGCAAGCCAAGGCAGCCAACAAGGACCTAACTGATGAACAGTGCGGGAAGGAAGTGGCTCTGTGTACTGTCGGGCTGGAATCCGTGACGGATTACCAGCTCCGAAAGACACTGAAGCCACTGCTGGACTGCGAAAAAATTGACCGAAAAAGAGTCTGCAACCCAACCAACTTTAGGAGTGCAGCCATGGCGACCACTTTTGTCCGGTCAGCTGGCGACCGTACCAGGGGCGTGTGGAAGTTCCTGAATACGGTCTGTCAGACTGACTTGGGCATGAAGTTGGCGGAGTTGGAGCACTCCTCCCTTAAAAAATCTTTACCTTTTTGTTCCGGGAGGGTTCCTATTTTGGTTCACCCCTCCTTTTATAGGTCACTAAAAGTGCGGTTCCCTTTGGATGTCGGAGGAATCACCAGGGATGACTGAGTTACAACTGAGCTCGGCCCTGGCTCCCTGCGTCAGGCCGTCGGCATCCTCACCCCGAAGGATTTCCGGCCCGTAGTCGACAGTGAGTAAGGTAAGTGGGATTGATGGCTCTAAACCTTGCCACTTTGAAAGTGAGGGGACTGAGGGATTCAAGCAAGTGTACGCGCTTGCTTGATGAACTTAAGAACCTCGGTGTAGATGTCGCTGCGGTGCAAGAGACCCACTTCACTTGCAGTGCCGACTGCCTGGTGCTGGAAAGCGATTTTAGCGTTTTCTCAGCAGCCGTGCCAGCGCTGGGGTCTCCTTGCTAGTTGGACGCAGCCTTGATGCTGACGTTGTTTTTGCAGGTAACAGGGCCGACTGGTTGTGGCCAATGTTGTCGATAAATGTTTCAAGTTTATACGCCCAATAGCGCTGCGGAGAGGGTTTCCTTTTTTCGTCGGTTGGCGCCGTTCCTGGACGATACGAAGCGGCTAGTCTTAATGGGTGATTGGAATGCGATCCTTGATCCCAAGATTGATAAGGTCAGGCAGGGAACTAATAAGTTGGGAAGGTGTGAAAGCAGTTTTGTCGGCCTTATGACTTGTCATAATTTGGTCGACAGGTTTCATCTGGATCACCCAGGGCGGGAGATGTGGATGTGGCTAGATAGCTCGCCCTCTGCCAAAGTAGGTCCCTACTTGGACAGAGTTTTAGTTAGACGAGCTGATATTGATTTCGTTAGTTGACCCACGTTCCACTTGATAGCGTGGACGGACCATAAACTTGTTAGGGTCAGTCTACGGTAAGCTGATAGGCCTAGTCTAGCCGGATACTGGAAGTTCAATACCTCCTTACTGGAGATACCAGACTTCCGGGAGCGGCTAGAATCCCTAATCAAGCGGGCATTAGTGGGGGTGGTTACCGGGAATAGGTGGTGGGTTTCTCTCAAACATAGGATTAGGGATTTCGCCACCAAGCACGGTCGACAGTTCAACTTATATAGGACCAAGGAGGCGAAATCTATAGACGATAGACTTTCCCGGGCGGTGGCTGGGAGGCCTCCCTAACCGTAGAGCTAGCTAGGGGGGACCTTGAGTTTGAGAGTAGCGAGCGCTACAAGGGATACATAGTTAGATTTAGGTTAAGATGGGTTCTCAACGAAGCTGTGAAATCGAACGCAACTGCGCGTGAAGAAGTGCGAAGGTTTACCGATCGGTATATCGATTCTGTCAAGACCCCGGATGGGCGACTGCTGCGATCGAGTGGCGAGACGCGTGATGCCTTTCGGGCGCACTTTCGTGATCGCTTTGCCCGCTGTCCTGATCTCCCGCTTCAGGAGTTTCGCAGCTATCTTGCCGACTTCCCCCGCCTTGGGGCGACTGAAGCGGCTAGTTGCGAGGGTGTGATTACTGAATGCGAAGTCCGTGACGCGTTGAAGCAGGTCGGCCTCAACAAGTCGCCAGGACTAGATAGTTTACCCTACGAAGTGTACTTGAGGATATCGCACATGTTTGTACCTATTCTGACGGTTATGTTCAACCATTGGTTCACCCAGGGAGCCATCCCTAGTAGCGTTACCAAGGGAGTGATCACATTGCTGAAGAAAGGTGGCAAGCATGTTGGGGAGGGTTTAGACGATTACAGGCCCATAAGTTTACTTAACACAGAGTTAAAGATTTTAGCCCGGGTCTTAGCGAATCGTTTACAGCTTGTCATTAGCAATCTGATCGACCCCGAACAGACCTTTGCCGTGAAGGGAAGATCGATCCAGGACAATCAGCACTTGATTCGCGAGGTCCTAGAGGGGCTAGAAGACGACACAGAAGCCGCGCTGATCAGTTTAGATCAGTCCAATGCCTTCGATAGGGTTGACCATCGGTTTTTGGCGACTGTTTTGGAGACTGCCGGATTCGAAACGGAGTTCTGCAGATGGATTAGCATGATGTACCACAACCTTCAGGCAGTGGTGCAGGTGAACGGAAGGCGTTCGAGGGCGTTCGCGATCGAGCGTTCGGTCCGGCAAGGCTGCCCCCTATCTCCTCTTCTCCATGTCCTCGCTTTGGAGCCCCTGCTCAGTAGGCTTAGGGATGAGGGGACAAATCCGGCCTTGTGCGGTGTCCTTTTTGCTGGCCCTCTTACGGCAAGGGTTTCCGCGTTCGCTGATGATATCATAGTCTTTGTGTCCCGCCGCTTAGACATAAAGGCTGTGAAGAAGGCGGTTGGCGAGTTCGAGCGGATTGCTGGAGTCAAGGTCAATTTTGACAAAAGCGAAGGTTTGCGGCTCGGTGCTTGGAGGGGTAGCAATACTCTTCCAGGGCCCTTTCGCTGGATTGACGGACCTGTACGCATCCTCGGGGTGTGGTTCGGGCCCGACCTCCAACTGGAGCGAAATTGGTCGGAAGTACAAGCTAAGGTGAATGCTCGGGTGGGAATCTGGCTTTCAAGGAGGTTGTCCTTAAAGGGCAGGGCGGAGGCGTGCACCGTGTACATCTTCCCCTTGATTCTTTACCGATTGGCTGTACTTCCTCTGCCTAAGACACATCGGCTGGCACTGCAACGATCCCTCTCCAAATTGCTCTGGGGAGGTGCAAGGCCGATGGTCCGTAGATAGGTCTGTATCCAACATTCGCGCAACGGGGGTCTGGGTATGCTTGATCTGGAGAGCAACTGGCTTGCTGAAAGACTTGCATACCTGGGCCGATCCTTGACGGGGGACGCAGTGTGGAGACGAAAGGCGAGTCGGACTTTTCCTCGCCTCAAGTCAGACCCAAAGGCTGAAGGTCGACGTAAGCACTGTTTGTCCGCGAATGCCGAACGGACCTTCGAAACCTTCTTGGGTCCAGTGACCTTTCACGGCCTCGAAAAGAACTATATCGGGAGCTAGTGGTGGGTTCCGCTTCGGACCCTCTTAGGGAGCGGCGCGGCTGGACGGCGGAGGAGATCCGCTCTCCCTGGAATTGGGCACCAGGATCGAGCTTCTTGAACAACTCCGAGTTCTCGCTCACCTGGCGACTTGTGCGGAATGTGTTGCCCCTTCTCGGCTAGAACTACAAAGCGGGCCTGGTAGACATGCCCGATTGCGCTCGCTGCAGTAGTGGGTTGGAAGAAACGGCTGAGCACGCCTTCTACTACTGCGAGAGAGTTCGCCCGTTCTGGGATCACGTCGGGGAGTGGACGGCTCACATCGAACCCAAACAGTTCTTTCTGCTCGACGTTGGTTACGTCATAGACATCGTTCTTCCTCCGTTTCAGGGTGAGAAGCGTGTGGTGTTTCTCGCGATCCTAGCTGTAGCTCGAATGGACGGCGCGAAACAAGGGATTGTATGACGATGCAAACTTTTCTCATCGTGATCTGGTTTTGTATTTTCGGCATCAGCTGAGGCTCAAAATCAGATGCAATAGAAAACGCTTGGACCGCATAACATTCAACAAATGCAGTGACCCTAGTCGTAAGAAAGGGGGCAATGTTGGAGTCATCCTTCCCTCCTCTGCCGGCCCATAGCGTCTACGGTACGGATCCTTAGGGACCCCATCCTTGCTAAGTAGGATTTTTTCCCGTTGAAACCTATTTAGCAATATGTTGTGAGTCATCTAGTCGTTAGTTCATCTAGTCGTTAGTTCTCAATATCTTCCCCATCCCCATTATTTTTGTACCTCAACCCGTATCCCAGCCCGCTTTATTGAAGATCTTGAAAGTTCATATGTATATAATTCACAATCCCTGCAATATAAATAACCCACACCGTACCCAACCCTGTATTTCTTTACCCCGTTAGACTAGGGCCCCGTCCCACCTAGGGTAGGTCCGGCTTGTTTTCAGTGTTTTCGGACACCGGAAAAGAGTCGGCCTCCATTTTTCGTAGACGGGGGGATGGGAGAGCAACCAAACGGGGGATTTTTTTCCTTGGTTTTCGCCTTGTAAACATTTCGGGTTTTTTTTCTCACACCCACATCATATACATTCATTATAAATAAATCACAAATTGTAAATAAAATCATACATAACTTTCGGGGTTTTAAGTAGGTCTTTTTCATCGAGCAAATGTGGTATTTTGGTGGTTGCTGCGCGCACGGCGATGGACAAGTGATTATATATTGTATTGTTGAATGGGTCAGCGAATGTGGCTAGCTAGGTTCCCTTAGATTACATAACCAATGCAAGACCGCTCCCTTCTCTTCTCCCCCCCAAAATCTCAAGGTCTTGTGCCTTCCTTGTATTCTTTCAAGGAAATAAAATTTCTTTTTTGCTTTGGTAGAGGCACGAGCGTAGCACGTCGCGATCAAAGAGGCGGCTTGGCTCTTCCAGAGTCATGCCGGGGTTTCTGTTGGAGTCGATATGATGCGAAAAACCCGAAATCGGCGATGAAGACAGTGTATCACTGAAGACCTACATTGATGCATCTAGGTTGTATGATTGAATGTATTACCATGTTTTAAAAAACCTGTTAAGAAAACATAACTCTTGAAACATATCAAATAGTGTGTAAGTAGAAATTTTTATGAGAAAAATGAAATGTTATTTTACAAGATTTAATTACATGCACTTTGGTTACTTTTTGTGTGGTTCTTTTTTAATTATATTCACTGTTTTTATATGAAAACTTTTACACGTGTCATGCCTTGTAAAAGATTTGTTTAGAATGTAAAACTCTGGAATGCGTTCATTATGTTTAAAAAACACTGTTATGAAAACAACTCCTGCAATGTTACTTTACAACATTTACATACGCGCACATTGGTAACTTTCTGTGTTTTTTGTATTATATTCACTGTTTTTATATTAAAACATTTGCTCCTTTCATGCCTTTTTTTTAGCATTGTATAAGAAGGCATTATAAGTTTGTTTTGAATGTAATTCTCTTGACTGCGTTCATTATATGAGAAAAACCCTGCTATGAAAACTTCACTCTTACAATTGTGTCGAAGTATAATCTTTTATGAGAAAAAAGCAATGTTATTTTACAAGATTTACATACGCGTATATTGGTTACTTTTTGCAAGGTTCTTTTTATATAATGTTCACTGTTTATATGAAAACTTTTACTTGAATCAAATCGTCTCATGGTAAAAAATATACGTAAATTTATTTTAATCGATTTACATAACCGTATATTGAGTTTGTAGATTTCTGAAAGTAAGTGAAAATGGCTGATTTTGGACAATTTTTTTATGTTTGTCAACAGTTTCAAACACAATGCAAAAGCTGGTAAGAAAATTAAGTAAAACGATATTGTCAATAGAGAATTTAATATCTAAAGAAAATTTAACAAGATATAATTTCGCGCAAAATGGTTACTTTTTGAATGGTTCATTTTGTATCATATTCACTGTTTTTATATGAAAACTTTTACTCGTCTCATGCCTTCTTTTCGCATTGTAAAAGTATATATTATGAATTTGTTTTGAATATAATTCTCTTGATTGTGTTCTTTGGTTCACTGTTATGAAAACCTAACTCTTGCAACATATCAAATTGTGTGTACGTACAAATTTTTACGAGAAAAATGCAATGTTATTTTACAAGATTTACAATATATAAATATAGAACATTATACAAAAAGAACCATACAAAAAGTAATCAATATGTAGGTATGTAAATCTTGTAAAGTAACATTGCATTTTTCTCGTAAAAATTTGTACGTACACACAATCTGATATGTTGCAAGAGTTAGGATATTGTAAAATTATTTTAATCGATTTACATAACGGCACATTGAGTTTGTAATTTAATTAAAGTTTGTCAAAATGTAGTGAAAATGGCTAATTCATAAAGAATTTTTTTATGTTTGTCAAAACTTTTACTCGTCTCATGCCTTCTTTTTAAAAGAAGACATTATAAATTCATTTTGAATGTAATTCTCTTGACTGCGTTCTTTATGTATGAAAAACACTGTTATGGAAACCTAACTCTTGCAATGATATTTTGAAAGATTTACATACGTGCATATTGGTTCTACTACTAAGCAGATCGTATGCATGTACATATTTTCCGAATGAAAACACGCTTTGTATTGCTATGTTTTCTAATTTTCTGAAATACAGTATTCTAAGTTTGAATTCTTTTGACTGTGTTCTTTAGTATAACCATTTTGTTTGAATTTTTTTCGCTGGGTACTTTAGAATTACCATGTCTAAAAAACATGTTAGGAATACGTAACTCTTGCAATATATCAAATTGTGTGTAAGTAGAAATTTTTATGAGAAAAATGAAATGATATTTTACAAGATAAAATTAAGCGCTCATTGGTTACTTTTTGAGAGGTTCTTTTTTAATTATATTCACTGTTTTTATATGAAAACTTTTACTCGTGTCATACCTTCTTTTAGCGTTGTAAAAGAAGGCGTAAGTTTGCTTTGAATGTAATTCTCCTGACTGCGTTCTTTATGTACGAAAAACCTAAGTCTTCCAATGTTATTTTACAACATTTACATTGGCGCGCATTGGTTATTTTTGTATTTTTTTTTTTTTTGTATTAGACTTACTGTTTTTACATTAAAACATTTGATCGTTTCATGCCTTTTTTAGCATTCTA
The DNA here is from genome assembly GCA_963585895.1 of Sepioteuthis lessoniana. NCBI lineage: Eukaryota > Metazoa > Mollusca > Cephalopoda > Myopsida > Loliginidae > Sepioteuthis > Sepioteuthis lessoniana. The sequence goes on from OY757941.1 coordinate 24,818,055, forward strand.
TAAGGCATTATAGGTTTGTTTTGAAGACTGCGTTTATTATGTAAGAATGTATGAAAACAATATATCAGATTGTGTCTAATACAATCTTTTTTATGAAAAAAGCAATATTATTTCACAAGATTTACTTTGTGAAAGGTTCTGTTTATATGAAAACTTTTACTTGAATCAAATCGTCTCATGGTAAAATAATATATGTAAAACTATTCTAATTGATATTCAAGACCGTATATTTAGTTTGTAGTTTTCTGAAGGTAAGTTATAATGTAGTGAAGATGGCTGATTTTTGGACAATTTTTTGATGTTTGTTAAAACTATTGAAAACATTGCAAAAACCCGGTGGGAAAATCAAGTTGAATATATTGTCAATAAAATATCAGTCATGAATATAAAAGACCTTAAGTTATCAAAGAAAAAACAACAAGATTTATCACGATCGTATAAATGTAGATATTTTCAAAATGAAAACCGTCTCTGTAGATTTGAATACCTCTTCATTTATTTTATAGTTTTCTAAATTACAGTCAAAACCGACTTATATTGCCTTCGTTTGGCATTGTAAAAGACAGCATTATCAGTTTTTTCGACTGGAATTCTTTAGTAATAAAACACTTTTATGAAACTTGCAACATATCAGATTGTGTGTAAGTACAAATTTATATAAGAAAAATAAAATGATATTTTGCATTGCATTTTGTATTACGTGCACATTGGTTACTTTTTGTATGGTTGTTTTTGTATTATTTTTTACTGTTTTTATATGAAAACTTTTACTCGTGTCAATCCTTCTCTGGGAAAGAAGGCATTATAAATTCGTTTTGAATGTAATTCTCTTGACTGCATTCTTGATGTATGAAAATCACTGTAATGGAAACCTAAATCTTGCAATGATATTTTACAAGATTTATATACGAGCACATTGGTTTCTTTCTGAATGGTTTTTGTATATATTGTTTTTATATAAAAACTTTAACTCGTTTCATACATTCTTTAAGCATTATAGGTTTGTTGTGAAAGTAATTCTCTTCACTGCAGTCATTATGTAAAAAAACACTGCGCTAAAAAGTTCACTCTTACAGATTTTTAGTTTACGTATGTCAAAATGCACTGAAAATGACTAATTTTTGAAGAATTTTTTTATTCGTGAACACTATAAAAAACAATGCAAAGTATCAAAATAATATTGTCAATTTATTGTATTTTCCTCATGAATGTAATCGACATTACAGAAAGTTTTGTTCAAATAACTATATTTTACTACTCAGCATATCGTATGCATGTACAAATTTTCCGAATAAAAACACTCATTGTATTGTTATGTTTTCTCCGTTTCTGATTTACAGTAATGCAAGTTTGAATTCTTTTGAGTGTGTTCTTTTGTATTACCAAGTTTAAAAAACATGTTATGAATACTTAACTGTTGAAACATATCAGATTGTGTGTAAGTAGACATTTTTATGGCAAGAATGAAATGTTAATTTACAAGATTTAATTCCGCACACATTGGTTACTTTTTCTGTGTTTTTTTTTTTTTTTCAATTATATTCACTGTTTTTATATGAAAACTGTTACTCATGTCATACGTTCTTTTAAATTGTAAAAAAAGGCATTATAAGTTTGCTTTGAATGTAATTCTTTTGACTGCGTTCTTTATGTAAAAAAAAAACACTGTTATGAAAACCTAAGTGTTGCAATGTTAATTTAAAACATTTACATTGGTTATTTTTGTATGTTTTTTTTGTATTAGACTTAATATTTTTTGTATCAGACTTTATATTAAAACATTTGCTCATTTCATGCCCTTTTTTTGCATTATATAAGGCATTATAGGTTTGTTTTGAAGACGGCGTTCATTATGTAAGGAAAACCTTGCTATGAAAACTTTACTCTTACAATATGTGAGATTGAGTCTAATACAATCTTTTTTGAGAAAAAAAAGCAATGTTATTTCACAAGATTTACTTTGTGAAAGGTTCTGTTTATATGAAAACTTTTACTTGAATCAGATCGTCTCATGGTAAAATAATATATGTAAAACTATTTAAAATATATGTAAAACTATTTAAAAGGCATTAAGATATCAAAGAAAATACAAGATTTATCACGATCGTATAAATGTAGATATTTTCAGAATGAAAACCCTCTCTGTAATGTTATTCTTGTAAATTTGAATACCTCTTCACTTATTTTATAGTTTTCTAAATTACAGTCAGCTCTGACTTATATTGCCTTCGTTTGACGTTGTAAAAGACAGCATTGTCAGTCTGTTCGACTGGAATTCTTTAGTAATCATCATCATCATCATGATGACGTGCCGCTAGCACTGATAACCCTGACCCTCTCTCGCCACTTCTCCTTATCGTTCATAAACTATGGCAGGTCTTCAGGGATACATCCCGTATCCTCACATAGCTACTGTATGTATGTTCGAGCTGGTCGTCCTGCTTTTGCTCGGTCCATAGGAGTTCATCACTTATGAGCTCGTCCTTGCTTCTCCAGTAGAGTCCTACATGTCTGGTTCGTCTAACTTGGATAGTTTTTGTGATGGGAGGCAGCTGGCCGTATAGTTGGTGCCATGTGGGGTGTTGCCGCCAAGACTTGTTCAATATTGCTAACAACATTCTTATGTAATTGCCGTCTCGCTTCTTCTCCAACCGTCTAGTTAGTGTCAGAGTAGTACATCCATACAGCAATATCAATAAGACCGTTGCCTGGAAGAAACAGGGTTTCATTTATCGGTCAGGTCTGATTTCCATATGATCAAAAGCATATTAATAGTTGTCTATACCTTCGTAAGCCGTTAATGAGACGCTGCTTCCTAGGTAGGCGAATTTGTCTACTAGTTTCAGAGGGGATCTCGTTTTGTGTGCATTGACATGGAGGCCAACAGACAAAATAAATCAAACTTAGAATACTGCAATTAAGAAAAGTTGAACATATAACAAAACAAAAAGTATCTTCATTCGGAAAATATGTACATGCATACGATCTGCTGAGTAGTAAAATAAAATTTTCATTAATGTCAATTATGTTCATGAGGAAAATACAATAAATTGACGATGTTATTTTGATACTTTGCATTGTTTTTTATAGTGTTGACAAACAAGAAAAAAGTCTTTAAAAAAGCCATTTTCACTGCATTTTTACATACGTAAATTAAATATCTGTAAGAGCACAGTGTTCTTTTTTACATAATACAAAGCAAAGAGAATTACTTTCACAACAAACTTTAAATGCTTAAAGAATGCATTAAACGAGTAAAAGTTTTTATATAAAAACAATATATACAAAAAACCATTCAGAAAGAAAGCAATGTGTGCGTATGTAAATCTTGTAAAATATCATTGCAACAATTAGGTTTCCTTTACAGTGAACGTGGTATGAGAATTACATTTAAAACGCATTTATAATGCCTTCTTTTGAAAAGTAGACATGACACGAGTAAAAGTTCTCATATAAAAACAGTGATAAACAACCATTCAAAAAGTAACCAATGTGCGCGTAAATTAACATTTTATTTTTCTCATATAAATTTGTACTTACACACAATCTGATATGTTGCAAGTTTCATAACTGTGTTTAAAGAATTCTAGTCAAACAGACTGACAATGCTGTCTTTTACAAAGCCAAAAGAAGGCAATATAAGTCAGTTTTGACTGTAATTTACAAAACTATATAATAAATGAAGAGGTATTCAAATCTATAAGAGTAACATTACATTCTGAAAATATCTATATTTATACGATCGTGATAAATCTTGTTGTATTTTCTTTGATATCTTATGGTCTTTTATATTTTATTGACAATATTATTTTACTTGATTTTCCATCCGAGTTTTTGCATTGTTTTCAATAGTTTTGACACACATCAAAAAAATGTCCAAAAATCAGCCATCTATATTACCTTCATTAACTTACCTTCAGAAATCTACAAACTAAATATACGGTCTTGTACATCGATTAAAATTGTTTTACATATGAGACGATTTGATTCAAGAAAAAGTTTTCATATAAACAGAACCTTGCAAAAACTAACCAATGTACGCGTATGTAAATCTTTTGAAATAACATTGCTTTTTTCTCAGAGAAGATTGTATTAGACACAATTTGATAAATTACATCTGCTAAGAGTAAAGTTTTCATAGCAGGGTTTTCCTTCAAAACAAACCTATAATGCCTTATACAATACTACAAAAAAGGAATGAAACGAGCGAATGTTTTAATGTAAAAGCAGTAAGTCTAATAAAAAAAAACATACAAAAATAACCAATATAAACCCATGTAAATGTTGTAAAATAACATTGAAAGACTTAGGTTTTCATAACTGTTTTTCGTACATAAAGAACGAATTACACTCAAAGCAAACTAATAATAGCTTCTTTTACAATGCTAAAGGAACGGTTGACACGACTAAAAGTTTTCACTTTACTTTTACTGATATTGTCAATATAATATCAGACATTAACAAGCAAACGTTTTAATATAAAAACCGTAAGTGTAATATAAAAAAAAACATACAAAAATAACCAATGTAAGCCAATGTAAATGTTGTAAAATTACATTGCAAGTCCTAGGTTTTCATAAGTGTTTTTTATACATAAAGAACGCAGTCAACAGAATGACATTCAAAGCAAGCTTATAATGCCTCCTTTTACAAGAAGGTATGACACGAGTAAAGGTTTTCATATAACAACAGTGAATATAATTGAAAAAGAAGCACACAAAATGAATCAATGTGTGCGTAATTAAATCTTGTAAAATGACATTTTTTTATTCTCATAGAAATTTACACACAATCTGATATTCATAACGTTTTTAAACAGACAAAAGAAATCAAACTTAGAATACTGTAATTAAGAAAAGTTGAAAACATAACAAAACAAAGAGTATTTTCATTCGGAAAATATGTACATGCATACGATCTGCTGAGTAGTAAAACAAGACTTTCTTTAATATCGATTATATTCAGGATGGAAAATACAATAAATTGACAATATTATTTTGATACTTTGCATTGTTTTTATAGTGTTGACGAACAAGAAAAAAGTCTTAAAAAATAAGCCATTTTACTGCATTTTTACATACGTAAATTAAATATCTGTAAGAGCACAGTGTTCTTTTTTACATAATACAAAGCAAAGAGAATTACTTTCACAACAAACTTTAAATGCTTAAAGAATGCATTAAACGAGTAAAAGTTTTTATATTTTAGAATCAACTATTAGTTTTAGGCTAAATTCAAACTCATATTTAATAACCATAGGAATTTGCTATTTAATGTCTCAGCATCTAAACCACGTTGGCCATGAGAACTAATACATAAAGTAATAATTTTTATATACAAAAAACCATTCAGAAAGAAAGCAATGTGTGCGTATGTAAATCTTGTAAAATATCATTGCAACAATTAGGTTTCCTTTACAGTGAACGTGGTATGAGAATTACATTTAAAACGCATTTATAATGCCTTCTTTTGAAAAGTAGACATGACACGAGTAAAAGTTCTCATATAAAAACAGTGATAAACAACCATTCAAAAAGTAACCAATGTGCGCGTAAATTAACATTTTATTTTTCTCATATATATTTGTACTTATATAGGATACACATTTTTTCGAGTCTTAAAATAAGCAATAGAAACATACTTAAGAACATTCTAGAAATTTAGGATCAAAACCGTATTAGCATTTAAGTTACATTTTTATATTTTTCAACCAATCAGCTAAAAACATAGAATAGAACATTCTAGAAAAATAGGATCGGAAGTGAACTAACAGAAAATATTTTGGCTCGAAAATAAAATAGTAAAATACAAATCTGATTGGTCAATAAATGTCTACGCCCAAAAATTTTAGGACGATTCTTTGATCTACCTGTGGGATATAAATAACACAGAGTTTAGGGAGCCATTAACTTACACACAGACAAGCCACTAAGCCCGTAAAGCAGTAGCCGATACTGTGTCCGGCAAATTCCTTTCCTTCCTCGACTAAAGTTCATGACCTAGCTTCAGATGGCCGCGAATCACATTCAAAAGAAAGACCCGACAAACTTTCTTTCGTCAACGTGACTCGCTGTCGCCACAATCATAAAACAAGACAGGAACTTAATGTAAGTAAGAACGACTTATTTACGAACTCAGTTAACATACATACACCTTTAAACAAATTTATTTTCTTCTTGCCAAACTTTTTTTTCCAAAAGACCATTTACACATCATGTATTTTATTTATTTTAATATTCTGTTATATGCATATTAAGTTGTTTGTTGTTTAATGTTCGTTGTGTTCTATTCCATTTCTTTCATGCGATTGTAAAGTTTTGTGTTGTATTTGTGGTGGAAATAATTTAGTGAGCAATACCCGTAAATTACGGACGCACATCTACTGAACCAACCAAATTACTCATCAATCTGATATGTTGCAAGTTTCATAACAATGTTTTATTACTAAAGAATTCTAGTCAAACAGACTGACAATGCTGTCTTTTACAAAGCCAAAAGAAGTTTTGACTGTAATTTACAAAACTATAAAATAAATGAAGAGGTATTCAAATCTATAAGGGTAACATTACATTCTGAAAATATCTACATTTATACGATCGTGATAAATCTTGTTATATTTTCTTTGATCTCTTACGGTCTTTTATATTCACGACTGATATTTTATTGACAATATTATTTTACTTGATTTTCCAACCGGGTTTTTGCATTGATTTTCCAACCGGGGTTTTGCATTGTTTTGCATTGTTTCAATTGTCCAAAAATCAGCCAATTAACTTCCCTTCAGAAATCTACAAACTAAATATACGGTCTTGTACATCGATTAAAATTGTTTTACATATGAGACGAGTTGATTCAAGTAAAAGTTTTCATATAAAGAGAACCTTGCAAAAACTAACCAATGTACGCGTATGTAAATCTTTTGAAATAACATTGCTTTATTCTCAGAAAAGATTGTATTAGACACAATCTGCTAAGAGTAAAGTTTTCATAGCAGGGTTTTCCTTAAATAATGAACGCAGTCTTCAAAAGAAACCTATAATGCCTTATACGATACTGCAAAAAAGGCATGAAACGAGCAAATGTTTGAATGTAAAAACAGTAAGTCTAATACAAAAAACCAATGTAAGCCAATGTAAATGTTGTAAAATTACTTTGCAAGTCCTAGGTTTTCATAACATTTTTTAATACATAAAGAACGCAGTTTGTGTGTGTATATATATGTATATATATATACGCACAGTGTTAGATTATGGATATTTTAGAATCAACTATTAGTTTTAGGCTAAATTCAAACTCATATTTAATAACCATAGGAATTTGCTATTTAATGTCTCAGCATCTAAACCACGTTGGCCATGAGAACTAATACATAAAGTAATAATTTTTATATTCTTTTCATTCGTCTTTCATTCTTCCTTTAATCTACACTGCTTATTTTATTGATAAGTATTATTATTATTATTATTATTATTTATATAATAATTTATACCAATACATTAAATTGTTTGTTGAATTTTATTATTTACCAGATTATTTTAGTGTTTTTATGACAAACTGTAGAGTAAGTAAATACAGCCATCTATTAATCTAAATAATTGGTTACCTTTCCATCAGAATGCTGAACTTCTTCAATCACATCACCCTTCATAATGGGAGAGTGTTTCAATACATTCTGTCTTTTCCTCCGTTTAGATGATTTACGATTTACTTCTATTCGCACATCACCGTTGTCGTTATTCATTCTGCAAAAAGACAGACAAGTCTCTTCTCAAACATGCATCACAAATTGTGCAAATCAAACAATACTCAATGACTATAGAAATTTACAAAGCAAAAGTGTCATTAACAATAAAATTTGATTCTTTTTTAAATCAATTTTTACAATGTGAAAGTAAAGTCAAAAAAATCTTTTTCTTTCCATATTTGTAGGTATTTTCAAAAGTATTGTTGATAGAAAATCATCTTTATTAACATCAATACTTAAAGAATAGGTTGTTTGTAAAATAATGGATCACCATTATTTTACAAACAACCTATTTTTTATTATCATCAGGCTGTGCTGACAACGGATTCCCTTAAGTCCCTCTAGCTATCCATCCCTATCGGCCATCACTCTTAGTAAGTAAATACAACTCAGTGTTTGCACTGAGCTGAAAAATATCAGTTTTTGTTAGTAGGCCACCAAAGCTGGTGTGTTCATGTGTATGAGTCTATAGGAGAACTATACTTAGGAGTTTGTGTTGTATAGCCACATACATACACAAATATAAATATAATCAAACACAATATAAGAACTTCAATGAACGAATGAACACACTTCTTTATAAAAATATTATCTCTCACACTTTATTCTTGAAAGAGTGATGTTGGTTGAGTGTGAGATATGAGTTGGAGACGGGGACAGACTGCTATATTGACCCCAAGTTCTTCTGACCATAGCAGCACTTCTTCCTCATCTTGGCTGGGGTTTCTCGATCGTGGGTCACTGAGGGCTTGTAAGCTGATTCTCACTCTGGCATCCTATCTCCAACTGACTCAAACCGCCCCGGGCAACTGGTTATATTATTGTCTCTCGTCCACCTGCTTCCTCTGTTCTTCCGCTTATTTACACAGGTGCATCTCTTGATTGGCGGTTCGGTCGAGGGTCAATTTATAACAATTATCCTTACTTCTTCAGCATGTTTTACTTGTCTTGTGAGATTGGAAGTGGGTAAACAGCTGTTGTTTAATAAGGTATTGTAATTAATAAGGTATTGTAATTTGTGTTTTCAAAATATGACTCAAGATACAAGCAAAACTTTACAAAAGTATCTACAATTTCTAAGTATTTTTAGCTTTTATTTTCAACAAGTAATATTATTGGGTTTTTTTTAATGAAAAGTAATATTAGTAATTTTTTAAATAAAAAATGATATTAGTAGATTTTTAAACAATAATGTTTATTTTTAAAGTGATATTAGCATTTTGTTTTCAAATGTGATACTCATGTTGCCCTGCCAAACATATTAGTGTTTGTTTTTATTTGATATTGGTGTTTCTGTTAAATAAATCTTTGTCACTTTTACGAAAACAGAAACAAGTAAAAAAATTTGATAATCAAAATTGGAAGAGAAGATGTAAATGTTAAGAGACATTTGTTTTTCTAAACAAATTACAAAAATGATAAAACGGTTCTGAAAATCTTTCTTTACCAAAAATAATAAATGTCTGAAGTGTAAATATCCTATTTTAGGGAAAATTTCATATTCAAATTATCACCAAAGAAATATGCAGGTCTACTTACAAGAAAGAACTAGATATACAACTGGCCCACTCCAGACCCTTACAATGCCAATATCTTACAAAGAAAAATAGCAATACTGTCACAACATGGACTCTAGCCAACTGCCCATAAAAAGATCTAAATATATGCCAAAACACTTACACTATTTATCATTTAATTTGCTTAAAATGCCACAATTTTTATATAGGAAGCACAATCAGACCCCTTCACATCAGAATTAAAGAACACCTCAACACACATGCATCCTCATTCCATAAACATTTTAATCAAACACAAAAATAATGATAATAATTTTTCCATTAAAATAGAAGCAATGATGTTGGTAATCTCAGAATTAAGGAGGCTTTATTAATAGCTAAATTACACCCTCAGATTAACAATAGGTTAGAATTAGATATTGAATATATAATTAATTAACATGCACATTCTTTAAATACATATTTAAATTAAACAAAAAAAGGAATAAAAATGAAAAAAATATAATGAAATTGATTAAAACAACTGAAGTCATGTCTCTCCCGCATGGCATTAAAACACCCCACATGGCACCATGGTTACAACATAGAACATAACATTCTAACACCCCACGTGATACCATAATGAAAAGTATACAACAAAAAGATACAAATGTGCACATAGCATTCATAATTCAAAAGAATTAAGAACGTGTCAGGCACGTAGAAATATATTTGAAAATGTTGGATTTCCCAAAGAATTGAGACAAAACCTTTCGCTTATTAAAGATACGCAAAGAAAAGTAAGTTTTCATATATACAGATCGTTTTGAAGTCATCCATGTTAGATGTCGAGTGAGAATTTATTTGGTTTTTTTTTTTTTCATTTGCTCCTGTTATCTCAGCAAGCAACCATCGCCATGTGAAGTATTCAGATATCCAAGTCCTGATGATGATTACTGAAACCGAAACATTCAACGTCGACTTTAATTCATAATAAATTCACCTATTTGGATTATGTGTTTCTACTATTTTCATACTGTCGGACTTTGATCCATATTTACTCTCATACTGTCCTTTCGGAAAAACAAATACCAAATACATTCTCACACGACATCTAACATGGATGACTTCAAAACGATCTGTATATATGAAAATTTACTTGTCTTTGTGTATTTCTTAATAAGCACGAGGTTTTGTTTCATTTCTTTGGGAAATCCAACATTTTCAAATATATTTTCACGTGCCAGACACATTCTTAACTCTTTTGAATTATGAACGTTATGTGCACATTTGTATCTTTTTGTTGTATACTTTTCATTTGGTTCTGTCATCTCAGCAAGCATCCATCGCTATGTGAACTATTGTGATATCCAAGTCCTGATAATGGTTATTGAAACCGAAACATTCAACGTCGACTTTAATTCATAATAAATTCACCTATTTGGATTATGTTTTTCTGCTATCTTCATACTGTCTGATTTTGATCCATATTTACTTTCATATATATATATTTTTTTCATCATACAACGTGTGAAAGCACGTGCAATACCCTAGCCTCATCAGCCGCCAACCAGGGTGATAACACAGTTTCGGTAGCTCAAGGCGGTACTGCAGCTTTTGCCACCGGATAGGGTATTTAAAAGAAATATATATCTATGTATACACAAGATCAACTAAAAGCGGACATTACATTAGACGTTCGTTCATCTTCATTTTGGTGCAGTTTGTGATTTAAAAATGCGTTTACTTACGGCCGTTAGATGCCATAGCAACCGTTTCTTGATTTTTCGTAATTACACGAGAAAGGTGATTCCGTGTGTATAACATTCGTGTTGAAATCCTTTATCTATTCGGTTCGTTTTCTTTCATTTATGCGTTACTGCCCAAAAGCACTCGAGACAAACGTCATATGTAATTCCGCTAAAAGATTTTATTTGTTGATCAATGGGCCCTCAAGATGGGTGGTGAGTAAAAAGAAAGCTCCTGATCTAAGTTTGTCCAGGTAGCTATCTGATTACCCTTGGGCCACTAAATTCTTGGCTTGCAATATATATATATATATATATATATATATATATATATATATATATATATATATATATATATATATATATATATATTCTGAACTGCAAAGGGTTAATGGTTGAATTTATGCACAAAATAACTGCATAAATGTCTCAATATGTAACAATCACATAATTTGAACCTGAGGTATTTTTTAAAGCACTCTAAGTTTTTAATTAATTATGATATTTAGATATTGATTAAATTAAATATTTTCGAGTGTTTACTTACTGATATAAGACTAATAAATGTAAACTTTTTAAAACCAAGGTTGAATGTAGCAATAACAGAAAAAGAAAAAAAAAAGGAAAACCTTACTCTTGGGGTGTGGCCAATACTGCAGTTGGTTGCCTGGGCACAGCTTCAGATGTCCGCACAACTTTTCCACGATCAAATTGTTCTTTTTTCTTGCCTCCCCCAACAAAACGATTGTCACCAGCAGGAGAAGCCATAAACATCTGATGCACTTTGATTTCATTTTGACCAGCATCTGCAAAAGAATAGAATCTCTATTATTATTTAAGCTGATAGTACAATTTTTGTACACTGACACATATACAATGGCAATTTAATTAGTCGATTAAGGTTGCTGAAGTATATAGATATTTCCACAAGTGAAACCATCAGTGTTCAAACCTAGGTAAAAAGCATGAATTCTGAATGCTGATTTTCAAAGCAACACAATGATGCAGAACAATGATGCAACACAATCTTCCTCTCCCACTAATTTAGCTTGAAGTTAAACAAAGCTGAGTAAATTAACTCAAGTTTGAAATAGACATTCACAATCAATAAACTTATCACGCTGTTGTAACATCATGATATAAAGGATACAACAGAAATACCTTCCACATTTTAAAGTGTATCTTTGGGATGCAAATGAACTTAGGTAAGTATGAATGGTAGCTTCATCTCAATAATGTTTCACCATTTTTTTTTTCAGATATGATCAGTTATAATCATGGCTTGGAGTGGTGCATACAGTTAAAATGTTTTCTAAACCTGATGAATCAGTAATTGCTACACAGAGAGCTTTTCGTGCTCATTTTGTATTATATTGGAATTATGCTGTTCCAGATAGAAAATCTATACTGCCATGGTTTGAAAATTCTATCCAGAACAGCATTATTCTGATGTAACACAAAATGAACACAAAAATCTCTCTGTGCAGCAATTACAGATTTACCACTCATAAACATTTCAACTGCAAACACATGTTCAACACTAGCTCAAGCCATGATTGTAACTGGTTGTAACTGAAAAACAAACAGTAAGATATTAGCTAGATGGCGGTAGTATTGCTACTTGCCTAAGTTCACTTCCATTACAGAGGTGACAGTTTAAAATATGGGAGGTATTTCTGACACACCATGTAGAATAAAGGCAGCTGTCAGGCATAACATTTTACAAGACCCAAAGGTGAACTGGAAGTACAAAGCCTTTAACTATTTCTAACAGCAATGCACTCAGATGTTCTTGAAACATTTTGACCCATATTCTTCAAAATGAATAGCCTAAATGGTTGTCCGTAAATTTGCCAAAATCTCATTCCTTGGTAATAAAAGATAGAAAACAAACAAAGATATAATTTTCCTTTCCAACTCCCATTGCTACATGACCCCTGTTTCAGGAAATGATTAGAAAAAATATGTCAGCTTACAGATAACAAAAGATTGATTTACTTTTTGTTTCTTTGTTCACTGGTATTCAGCCTTTGTGGGTTATTTAATACCAAAATCAATCTTGTAGAAGAACAGTAATGGTACTATTTAACCCATAGCTGGAAGAGATTAGGGGATTCATACTTTTCCTAAGGGTATTAGTTCAAAAATAATTATAATAGTGAAACTGGAGTTAGAACTCACTATGATGGTGAGTTAGAACTCACTATATATATATATATATATATATAGAGAGAGAGAGAGAGAGATAAGGATAGGGAGAGTAATATTTTCTAATTGATAAGAAAGTAATTATTTTTCTGTCATGTGTACAATAAATAAATAGTTGTTGTTTTAATTCTTTTAAATAAAAATCACAAATTTGATTGATTCATTTGTTAAATGTCCATTTCTTTTGATGAATGCAGCCTGTTATTTTTGACAAAATGACATTTACAGTCACTAACAAGTATCATTTTATTAATGTATTGAGTAAGTGTCATTTCCAAATTTCTCAATTTTTTTAATCTTCTTTGGTTCATAGTTTTTCAGGAGGCAAATCCTTTGGGAAATTTTAGATAATAAAAAATATACTATTGTAGAAATTTTCTTGAAAACTCACCAGAGACTTAGTTATTGTCGGATTTAACAGAATTTGACGTTAAACCACTGTTTGAGACCTGTTATTCTTCAGAGCCAATTTCTTCTGATTCTGTGATAAAACCAAAAAGTTTTTTTTAAATGGAAAGAATTTTTTGAGCATTTGATTGAAATATTCTTAATCAATTTGTGTCCCAAACTGAAAAAAATAAACATCTCAGCATTCAATGATTGGAAAATTACAACTGATTTACAAGGGCTAATTTTTTTTTCAAATACATGATAAACACAGGTTTATCATGTATTTGAAAAAAAAATAGAAATCAAACTTTGAAATATTGACAGTTCTAAGCCAATTTTAGAGTTAAATTCGTTTATTATGATCATCATCATCATCATCATCATCATCATCATCATGTCGTGCCGCCAGCACGGATATCGCTGACCATCTCTCGCCACTTCTCCCTATCATTCATCACCTCCGGCAGGTCTTCAGGGTTACATCCGGTGTCCTCACATAGCTGCTGTATATAAGTTCGGGCTGGTCGTCCTGCTTTTGCTTGGCCATATGTGGGGGGGGCATAGGAGTACATCACTTACGAGCTCGTCCTTGCTTCTCCAGCAGTGTCCTGCATGTCTGGTTCGTCTAACTTGTATAGTTTTCGTGATGGGAGGCCTTATAGTTGGTGTCTCGTGGGGTGTTGTCGCCAGGACTTGTTCAATATTGCTCTCAACATTCTTGTGTAGTTGCCGTCAAGTTTCTTCTCCAGCCGTTTAGTTAGCGTCCATGTAGTGCATCCATATAGCAGTATCGATACAACCGCTGCCTGGAAGAAACTGCGTTTCATTTTATCGGTCAGGTCTGATTTCCATATGATCGAGAGCCTATCTATAGTCGTCCATGCTTTCGTCAGTCGTGTGTCGATGTCGTTTACGGTTGATGAGACGCTACTTCCTAGGTAGGTGAATTTGTCCACCAGCCTCAAAGAGGCTCTGTCTAGTGTGGTAATGTTGCCCGTTTGGTTGTAACACATATATTCAGTTTTGTGTGCATTGACATGAAGGTCAATGCCTGCTGCGGCTCGTTCCAAACTATGCAGTAGTGTCTCTGCTTGATTAGGCGTATTCGCCAGTAACGCCAAGTCATCAACGTAGTCGGCGTCTGTGATTGTTTTTGCGGGGTACCTTTTGCTTCTTTTCTTAGTCAGCTCGAAGCCATATTTTGAAACTTTATTGTTTTGCTTTTGGGGTTCTATCAACACTGATTTTGTTAAGAATTTATACACATGGGATAAAAAACAAGAAAATGAATAAATATGTAAAATTAGAAAAATATCTTGTATCAATTCTGATTCAGAGAGAATTATTTTTTGTTAATTTCAAATAAATAAAAATGAAGAAAAATTTTGTCTAGGGTTAAATTTGACTGAAATTGTTATATACTTAGCAGTTTTCAATTCTACAAAACTCATAGTAAAAAAAAAAAAAAAATCTTCAAATTTTGGTTTACCTTCTGGGTAAATGAAAAACTTTATATCACTATGTCATTAGCAATGGACAATTACAAAAGGACCCATTAAGATCCTTTTTAAGGAATCCCACTAAATTTTCTGTGATGCCTCTCTACAAAGCAGAGGCTACATTGCCAAATACAAGGGGTCTTTGGAAATCTATAGTCTTTTATCTTTGCCATGTGGCCTACCCACTATAGATGATATCTTTAGTAGTATAGCCTCAATGACTGTGACCCAGGCTGACTTGATGGTTTCCTTGTTAGAGATGAAGTCAATTTGATGCATATTGAGAATGATGAAGATGCAATTGTAATGGAAGTGTTCAAAGTGATAATAATAGCACTGATATATGACTTAGGATTCATCTTCACAAAGACAGGTAAACAGCACAGTGGCTTTGTAGACTTATTTCTTGTTGCTCCAGAGAGGTTTGTCACAGTCTACCAAAGGATGTGTTTATTTTTTATGCAAGTTAGCATTAGATATGACACAAACTAAGTTGGTGAAATCTTGGACTGTCTTGGGTGATACTCTTGAAGTGCAAGTTGGTTAATGAATTATGATCATGAAACAAAGAATTCTGTAGGCTTTACAAAGACATTACCGGCTAAAAAAACCCTCTGTGTGAATAACAATTGTCATATCATTCAAAAACAAAAGTTCTTTAACCAGCTGTGGTGGAGTCACTTAACCAATTGCAATTTGTACATAATACAATGTTTTGGCCACTATATATACCTGCTTTTTCAGGTGTCTTTTATCATTGCTGGTAACCTTCAAGAAATTTCAAACTGAACCCTTTATCTGATGCAAAAGGGTATGTACCTAACCAACCTCTCCATCACTGGTAGAATGTGACAGAGGCAAATTTGTCTAATTCTTCTTTTAAAAATTTTGAATTGAAAATCAATTTCACCTAAGAAGCAACTTAATATCCCCACCACCAACAACAAAATCAAAATACCTAAACCAGAGATTCCTTTTCTTGGAGCCATTCCAACCATTTATTTTCCATGAAATGAACTTCTTTCAACTGTTTGTTCTCATCTTCTAAATCTTGAATTCGTTGCCTTAAACGGTTTGTATTGGAATTCCATCTTGCTTCTTTTCGCCTCATCTCCTCTTGAAATAGTGAATTTGATGCATATTGAGAATGATGAATTTAAACTGAATTTAAAAATTTTAAAAAAAGATAAATTCATCTCCACAAAAAAAAAATACTGACAAAAGAATCAAACAAAAATTAAAAAAGAAAAATCAATGATGCTAAGGAGAATAATTCAATGATTGATTTTAATGGTATCTAAACCAATCTGGGGTTATTTTATCCCTGGAGGTTAATGAATTGCATATATTGTACATTTGTATTTACATTTTTGTGTAGTTTTTTGGATTTTTTAAATATTTTGTTATAACATGTCAAAATGTCCTGGGATAATTTTTTTAATAATTACTTTGTATGATGCTGATCAGGTCTACATTTATATAGTTTTGGTATAATTTTATTTCTCTCAAGGACAAAATGTCACCCATGTCAACATTTTCAAATAGGTCCATCATACTGCTTGTGCTGAAAAAAATATTGTTTAATGAGAACTAAATTTCTGCATTCTATGAGAAAAAGTGTAATAATGTAGAGTGTTTGATATGCTCTACACTGTGGTTGGTACTGTTGTTTGAGCATAAAGGGGTGTGTAAGTCTTGTGTGACTAATGCACTATTGAAATATAGCGACTTGTTCCTTTTCAGACTTTCTGAAAGCTGGTTTCCATTCTCCTAACAAAGGCTTTATCAGCTAAAGTTAGTTATAACTAAATACTAACAGAAAGGAAAAAATGACTAATTTAATACTAAGGAAAAATAAGTCTAAGTGAATAATAACCAAATAAAAAAAAAGAAATCCAAGAGTATAGTAACTAAGAAAACATAAAGCCAATTCTAACAAAAGAAGTGAATACTAATCAGAAAAAATAAGTTTATTGGAATGCTAGCTAAAGGAGAATGAAATATAACTAAATGTAAATCAAGAATAAATAAACCTAGGTAAATGTTAATGAGGAATTTTTAAGACAAAAGATAATACTAAACCAGGGATGCGGGGATCTGACTTGAATGTTAAATCAGGAATTTAAAAAAAAATCTGCACATGCTAACTCGGAAAAAAGTATTTAAATGAATGCTAATCAGGTATAATGTAGCCTAAGTAAATAGAAATAAAGATTTTTAAAAACGCTTACATAAATGGTAATCATAAGGAAAGGTTTTACTGAATGCTAACCAGAAACATTTTATAAGACCTAAGATAATGCAAAGCAAGGATAAGAAGTTTAAGAATATCAATTAGAAATTTTTTAAAAAATCCTAGGTGAATGCTATATCAGCAAAAAGGAAGCTTAAATGAATACTAACTAGCAAAAACAATAAATAAATGTCAAATGTGTTTTATAGTGTTGACGAACAAGAAAAAAGTCTTCAAAAATGAGCTATTTTACTGCATTTTTACATACGTAAATATCTGTAAGAGCACAGTGTTCTTTTTTACATAATACAAAGCAAAGAGAATTACTTTCACAACAAACTTTAAATGCTTAAAGAATGCATTAAACGAGTAAAAGTTTTTATATAAAAACAATATATACAAAAAACCATTCAGAAAGAAAGCAATGTGTGCGTATGTAAATCTTGTAAAATATCATTGCAACAATTAGGTTTCCTTTACAGTGAACGTGGTATGAGAATTACATTTAAAACGCATTTATAATGCCTTCTTTTGAAAAGTAGACATGACACGAGTAAAAGTTCTCATATAAAAACAGTGATAAACAACCATTCAAAAAGTAACCAATGTGCGCGTAAATTAAAATTTTATTTTTCTCATATAAATTTGTACTTACACACAATCTGATATATTGCAAGTTTCATAACAGTGTTTTATTACTAAAGAATTCTAGTCAAACAGACTGACAATGCTGTCTTTTACAAAGCCAAAAGAAGGCAATATAAGTCAGTTTTGACTGTAATTTACAAAACTATAAAATAAATTGTCACGTGGTCTACCACTGAGAGGAGTGAAATCAGGAATTCCCTCTACCCCTCCGTGTTTGTATTAACAGGCCGCCAAAGACGTTAACAAGAAGAATAGGAATGTAGGTTAATTCCTCGCGGCCGAAGTAACAAATCCAGATCAGAATGAAAGCCAACAGATGTTTGCATTCTGAGAACGGATGGATAAAGGAAGGGATATACTGGACATATAGTAGTCCGAAGGAATCGGCTGACAGGGAAGAAGAAAGAGGCTAAATGATTGGCCAGAATCCTAAAGTGGAAGTTGCACCCTTTTTCGTCAGCGGAAATAGGGATAAAGAATATCAGTTTTAGGACAGCTGTTGGGGTGACAAGATGTGTGAACAATGTGGCCAAAACTCCGGATGAAGAAGCGGAAAGAATGTTGGAGGAGAAGAACTGATGCCTTCAAGCCAAAGCTATATATAAAACCCCGGTAGCCCGTAAAAGAGAAAATACTCTCAGAAGGAACCCGTCAAAAAGCTAAGTAAACCTTAAAACGGTTTCTCCCTCAACCCTTCCTAATTAAATACTCTCTCCCCCCCTCTCTCTCTCTCAATTTCAAGAAGGAAGAAAGAAAAGAACAAGGAAGAAAGACATTTGTATTTATGTATTATCCGCTGATAATATAGCCGACACATTAAATATGTGTGTCCGCGTGTATTAAAAACCTTGTTATATTTTATATCTCTCCTCGTGTCGAAATTTATTCATTGTGTTGTCTGCCTATCAAGTTGTCTATTGCATGTTCCTTTTCAGCTTCATTCGCCTCAGTTTATTCTCGTTAAATGTCCTATTCGCATTTTAAAATATTTCACAGGAAATTGGAATTGTCGACTACGATAAATAGTATTATTATATCTAAACCTAGAGACCCATATCTTCCATTATCCTAGGAGTAGGAAGAGGTAGTGGCCTGATGGGTGTGTGTGTAATGTGAAATTTGGAAACCCCTTGCAAGCGGCGGTCAGTCTAGCCCCAAACTAACCCCAACATAATCTGCCAGTTCCCCTACGCCCAAAAAGGGAATCTTAACTGGAACTTATTTTGCAAGCGATCAAGTGCCAGACAGCCCCGTCTTCACAGGTGCGAAAAAAAACTCCCGTCTTGGGATAAATATTTTATACCACGTAATAAAATGAAAAGGTATTCAAATATATTAGAGTAACATTACATTCTGAAAATATCTACATTTATACGATCGTGACAAATCTTGTTGTATTTTCTTTGATCTAACGACTGATATTTTATTGACAATATTATTTTACTTGATTTTCCAACCGGGTTTTTGCATTGTTTTCAATAGTTTTGACACACACCAAAAAATTGTCCAAAAATCAGCCATCTATATTACCTTCATTAACTTACCTACAGAAATCTAGGAACTAAATATACGGTCTTGTACATCGATTAAAATTGTTTTACATATAAGACAATTTGATTCAAGTAAAAGTTTTCATATAAAGAGAACCTTGCAAAAACTAACCAATGTACGCGTATGTAAATCTTTTGAAATAACATTGCTTTTTTCTCAGAAAAGATTGTATTAGACACAATCTGCTAAGAGTAAAGTTTTCATAGCAGGGTTTTCCTTAAATAATGAACGCAGTCTTCAAAAGAAACCTATAATGCCTTATACGATACTGCAAAAAAGGCATGAAACGAGCAAATGTTTGAATGTAAAAACAGTAAGTCTAATACAAAAAAACAAATAAAAATAACCAATGTAAGACCATGTAAATGTTGTAAAATAACATTGAAACACTTAGGTTTTCATAACAGTGTTTTTGTACATAAAGAACGAAGTCAAAAGAATTACACTGAAAGCAAACTTATAATACCTTCTTTTACAAGGATAAAAGAACGTATGACACGAGTAAGAGTTTTCACTTTACTTTTACTGATATTGTCAATAAAATATCAGTCATGAATATAAAAGACGTTAACGAGCAAATGTTTGAATATAAAAAGAGTCAGTGCAATATAAAAAACCATACAAAAATAACCAATTTAAGCCAATTTAAATGTTGTAAAATAACATTGCAAGACGTAGGTTTTCATAACTGTTTTTCATACATAAAGAACGCAGTCAAAAGAATAACATACAAAGTAAACTTATAATGCCTTCTTTTACAATGCTAAAAGAACGTATGACACGAGTAACAACAGTGAAACATATTTGAAAAAGAACCACACAAAAAGGAATCAATGCGTGCGCAATTAAATCTTGTAAAAAGACGTTTCATTTTTCTCATAGAAACTTATACTTACACACAATCTGATATTCACAACATTTTTTTAAACAGACAGAAGAAATCAAACTTAGAATACAGTAATTAAGAAAAGTTGAAAACATAACAAAACAAAGAGTATTTTCAATCGGAAAGTATGTATATGCATACGATCTCCTGAGTAGTAAAACAAAACGGCACTTTTACTTCATACGATGGGAGACGAAGCATTGAAAGTGTACTACGGGTTTCAAAGTGGTGTTTTACACATACACCAGTCAGTCCATACAATAGCAAGGCGAATGGCAAAGTGGAATCTGCGGTAAAGATGGCAAAGAACCTTTTCCGGAAAGCGAGGGAAGATAAGGCTGATCAATACCTAGCAATGTTGGATCACAGGAATACGCCAGCTAAAGGTCTCTTATCACCAGCTCAGAAGCTGATGTCAAGGAGAACAAAAACACTTCTCCCAACTAGAGAGGATTTATTCAAGCCTGAATTATCCAAAAATCTAAAAAAGTTGGTGAAGCGAGACAGCAGAAGGCAAGAACGTTCTTTCAACCACTTCAACCATTGCATCCTGGAGATGTAGTGCGGATGAAACCACACACAAATGGTCAAAAAGAGTGGAAGAAAGCAATTGTATGGAGGAGACTGGATGAGCGGTCGTACCATGTAAAACTGGCGGGGGAGTTATATCGACGGAATAGGGTGGACTTGAAAAAAATAGCAGAAGCACCCTCACTTACATCATTGATTCACCAGCCATATAAAAATATGTAAGAGCCCAGCGTTTTTTTTCTTTTTTTTTTTACATAATGACTGCAGTAAAGAGAATTACTTCCACAACAAACTTTTAATGCTAAAAGAATGCATTAAACGAGTAAAAAAATTTATATAAAAACAATAAATACAAAAAACCATTAAGAATGGATGTGCGCGTATGTAAATCTTGTAAAATATCATAACAAGAGTTAGGTTTCCATTAAAGTGATTTTCATACATAAAGAACACGGTGAAGAGAATTACATTTAAAGTGCATTTATTATTCCTTCTTTAGAAAAGAAGGCATGACACGAGTAAAAGTTTTCATTTAAAAACAGTGAGAAACAACCATCCAATATATAATCAATATGCGCGAAATTATATAATGTAAAAAACATTTTATTTTTCTCATATAAATTTGAACTTACACACAATCTGATATGTTGGAAGTGTTTTATTACTAAAGAATTCTAGTCGAACAGACTGACAATGCTGTCTTTTACAAAGCCAAAAGAAGGCAATATAAGTCAGTTTTGACTGTAATTTGAAATCTATAAAATAAATGAAGAAGTATTCAAATCTACAAGAATAACATTTCAGAGAGGGTTTCATTCTGAAAATATCTACATTTATACGATCGTGATAAATCTTGTTCTATTTTCTTTGATATCTTAAGGTCTGATTTTTGGACAATTTTTTTATGTTTGTTAAAACTATTGAAAACATTGCAAAAACCCGGTAGGAAAATCAAGTAAAATAATATTGTCAATAAAATATCAGTCATGAATATAAAAGACCTTAAGTTATCAAAGAAAAAACAACAAGATTTATCACGATCGTATAAATGTAGATATTTTCAGAATGAAACCCTATCTGTAATGTTATTCTTGTAGATTTGAATACCACTTCATTTATTTTAGTCTAAACTGACTTATATTGCCTTTGTAAAGCCAATTGTCAGTCTGTTCGACTAGAATTCTTTAGTAATAAAACACTGTTATGAAACTTGCAACATAGATTGTGTGTAAGTACAAATTTAGATGAGAAAAATAAAATTTTATAGTTGTTTTTGCATTATTATCACTGTTTTTACATTAAAACTTTTATACGTGTCATGGCCTCTTTTTAAAAGAAGTCATTATAAGTTCGCTATTAATAAGAACACTGTCATTATAAGTTCGCTATTTATAAGAACACTGTAATGGAAACCTAACTCTATTTTACATTTACATACGCGCACATTGGTTTCTTTCTGAATGTTTTTTTTTTTTGTATTTATTGTTTTCATATAAAAACATTTACTCGTTTCATGCATTCTTTTAGCATTATAGGTTTTTTGTTTTTTCACTGCAGTCACTATGTAAAAAAAACACTGCAGTCACTATGTAAAAAAACACTGCGCTAAAAAGTTCACTGTTACAGATTTTTAGTTTACGTATGTAAAAATGCAGTGAAAATGGTCAATTTTTAAAGAATTTTTATTGTTTACCAACACTATAAAAAAAAAAACAATGCAAAGTATAAAAATAACATTGTCAATTTATTGTATTTTCCTCATAATATAATCGACATTAAAAAAATTTTATTTTTAATAACTGTCTTTTACTACTCAGAAGATCGTATGCATGTACATATTTTCCGAATGAAAATACTCTTTGTTTTGTTATGTTTCTCCTTTTCTGAATTATAGTATTCTAAGTTTGAATTCTTTTGTCCGTGTTCTAGCCCATATTTAAAAACTTTATGAATATCAGATTGTGTGTAATTAGAAATTTCTTTGAGAAAAATGAAATGTCATTTTACAAGATCTAATTACTGTGACGGCGAATTAAAATAAAAAGACCCCCGGATGTGCAACCATTTAAAAGCGTATGGGAACTGGTGCATTTAAATATTGTTATCACCAAACGGGGAATTTATTTTTCGCCGTGTGAAGACGGGGCGGTCTGGCACTTGTTCCCTCGTAGAATAAGTCCTTGTTGAGAGTTCTTTCTCGGACATATAGGAACTGGCATATTATGTGGGGGTTAATTTGAGGCTAGACTGACCGCCGCTGGCGAGGGGTTTCCAAAGTTCACCTTACACACACACCCACCAAGGCCACTAGCTCTTCCTACCCTAGAACAATGGAAGATATGGACCTCTAGGTTTAGATGCAATAATATTAATTATAGTAGTCGACAACTCCGGTTTCCCGTATAGTATTTTTAAAGGAAAGAATATGACAATTTAGGCGAGAATAACATTAGGCGAAAGAAGCTGAAAAAGAAACATGAAATAGGCAACTTTGACAGCAGAAAACATAATGAACAAACTTCAACACGTGGGGACATTAAAATACAACAATCTTTTTAATATACACGCGGACATACATATTCAACGTGTCGGCTATATTATCAGCAGATAATACATAACTATAAATGTCTTTCTTCCTTTTCTTCTTTTCTTTCGTCTTTCTTTAAATCGAGAGAGAGGGAGAATAATTGCTATGCTTAAGAAGAGTGTAGGGAGAAACAGTCTTAATGTTTACTTATCTTTTCGACGGGTTCCTTCGGAGAGTATTTTCTCTTTTACGGGCTGACGGACTTCATATTATATATAGCTCTGGCTTGAAGGTATGGGTACTCTTGTCCAAGATACTTTCCGTCTTCCCCCGATGATTTCGGCGGTAGTTTCAATATATCTTATCACTTCAACTACTGCCCCGCAAATTCCGGTTTTGGTGCTTCGCCCGGAGTTTGGCGCGAGATTCTCCCCATCTGTTCACGACGACCTCTGTTCCAAAACTGATTTTCTTTTACCCTATTTCCGCTGACGGGAAGAAGGTGCCACTTCCGTTTTAGGGTTCTTGCCAATCATTTCGCTTCTATCTTCTTCCTTCTCCTGTCAGTCGATGGTTTAGGACCACTATCTCTTCATCCGGTCACAGTGTCCAAACATCTGTTAGCTTTCACTCTGACCCACATCCTTTACTTTCTCTGACAGGCCGTGAGGAATTGACCTATATTACTATTCTCTCTTAACGGTCATTCTTTGGGTGGCTTGCTAATTCAAACACGGAGGGGTAGGGGACATTCCTTATCTCTCTCCCCTCAGTGGTCGACCACGTGACATTACGCACACATTGATTCCTTTTTGTGTGGTTCTTTTTCAATTATATTCACTGTGGCATTGTAAAAGACAGGATTGTCAGTCTATTCGACTGAAATTCTTTAGTAATAAAACACTGTTATGAAACTTGCAACATATCAGACTGTGTGTAAGTACAAATTTTTATGAGAAAAATGAAATGTTATTTTACATTATATAATTACGCGCACATTGATTACTTTTTAATAGTTATTTTGTATTATTATCACTGTTTTTATCTGAAAACTTTCACTCGTGTCATGCCTTCTTTTCTAAAGAAGGCATTATAAATTCGTTTTGAATGTAATTCTCTTAACTCCGTTCTTATGTACGCGCACATTGGTTTCTTTCTGAATGGTTTTTTGTATTTATTGTTTTTATATAAAAACTTTTACTCGTTTCATGCATTCTTTTAGCATTACAGGTTTGTTGTGAAAGTAATTCTCTTCACTCCTGTGAAGTGAACTTTTAGCGCAGTGTTTTTTTTTTGTTTTGTTTTTTTCACAATTGACTTATGTAAAAAAAAAAAAAAAACACTGTGCTAAAAAGTTCACACTTACAGATTTTTAGTTTACGTATGTCAAAATGCAGTGAAAATGGCTAATTTTTAAAGACGTTTTCATGTTCGTTAACACTATAAAAGACAATGCAAAAAATAACATTGTCAATTTATAGTATTTTCCTCATGAATATAATCGACATTAAAGAAAGTTTTTTTTCAAATAACTGTCTTTTAAATTCAACAGATCGTATGCATGTAGATATTTTCCGAATGAAAATACTGTTTGTTTTGTTATGTTTTCTACTTTTCAGAATTCTAAGTTTGAATTCTTTTGTCTGTGTTCTAACATGTTTAAAAACATGTTATGAATAATAGATTGTGTGTAAGTAGAAATTTTTATGAGAAAAAGAAAATGTCATTTTACAAGATTTAATTACGCACACATTGATTCCTTTTTATATTCACTGTTGTTATATGAAAACTTTTACTCGTGTCAAACCTTATTGTAAAAGAAGGCATTATAAGTTTGCTTTGAATGTAATTCTTTTGACTGCATTCTTTATGTATGAAAAACACTGTTATGAAAACTTAAGTCTTGCGCACATTTGTTATTTTTGTATGGTTTTTTTGTATTACACTTACTGTTTTTATATTAAAACATTTGCTCGTTTTATGCTTTTTTAAGCATTATATAAGGTATTGTTGCGGAGCCGATAAGCGAGTCGACCCTGCAAATGAATTTAGGGTTTAATGCGTGCGAGTAGTGGCAACCAAAGACAATGAAGGGGACAAAGGCAAGGTAACAGATACAACAAAAATGACGAATTATTTCCAGAATTACAAACGTGTAA
Source organism: Sepioteuthis lessoniana (assembly GCA_963585895.1). Classification (NCBI taxonomy): domain Eukaryota; kingdom Metazoa; phylum Mollusca; class Cephalopoda; order Myopsida; family Loliginidae; genus Sepioteuthis; species Sepioteuthis lessoniana. The sequence goes on from OY757941.1 coordinate 24,843,675, forward strand.
GTAAAGTCCGTGGCGGTTGTAGGTGGTCTTCAGCTAGGATGGGTTATGTCGATAGCTGGTATGGTCGAGTCGTAGTCGTGCACAGCTGGACGTTCGACGAGGGTAGCTGGCGTAGGTCGTGTCGTGGAGATACAGGTAGATGTTTGATGCGGGTAAGCTGAGATTGGTCGGGTCGTTGAATGCAGCTGGACGATCGTAGCGGAAGCTGAGGTCGGTCGAGTTCGGTGGTAAATCGATGTCCCGGATTTGACAGTTCATTGGGTTAACCGGGGGCGTGTCGATTTGGTTGAGAGCCTGTACAACGAGTCGTACGTAGGCTAGTTGTTGCAATGCTAGGGCAGTCCGTAACAGCGAGTCGTTACGTGGACTGGATGCTGCATTGCTGGAGCGTGGTGGTCGGTAGATCGATATCCCGGTTTTGACAGTACGTTGGGTTAACTGGGGGTGTGCCGATCTGGTTGCTAGCTGGTACAGTGAGTCGTACGAAGGCTAGTTGTTGCAATGCTAGGGCAGTCCGTAACAGCGAGTCCTTACGTGGACTAGATGCTGCATTGCTGCGGCAGTCCGTAACAGCGAGTCCTTACGTGGACTGCATTGCGGGAGCGTCGAGGTCAAAACTGGTGTTGGCAGTTTGGTCGTGTAGAGTTGAGCGAGTTGGTGACTAAGACTGAGTCGTGTCTTAGTACTACGGGCCAAGTGAACGGACGAGGAAACGGTGGCTAAGGTTTGCCAGGCCTTAAAACATACGAAGTCAAGCGAGCGGGTCGATGAAGCTAGGGCTTTGTCGTGTCCCTAGCCGTGCCGGCGTATCGTTTACAGTAGCTATGGCTTTGTCGTGCCAGATAGCTGTGCGGGCGTATCGGGCGGTAGCTAAGGCTTGCGCGCCAAAGCTGTGCAGGTGTATCGGGCGGTAGCTAAGGTTTGCGCGCAAAAGCTGTGCAGACGTATCGAGAAGATAGCTAAGGTTTGCGCGCCAAAGCTCTGCACTGTTGAGCGAACGGGCCAGGAGCTCGAGGCTAAGATTGACGTTATCTTAGCGCTGCGCAGATAGTGGAGCGGTAGCTAAAGGCTAACCCTTGCTGCGCAGCCAAACGGACGAGCGGAACCGAGCGATGGTTAAGACCGGCTGGTCTAAATGAGTCCTCTCCGTGTTTGCCTCCAGGCCGTCTATTTCAACTGGTCGTTAAGGACCGTCAGAGATTCTCCAACCCGCAGAAGGGGAGCTCTCATGGCCTTTAAAAGGACCGTTAGCGCATATCGATGTGGTGAAAAAAAGGTTGAATCTGCCACTAGAAGTGGCGGTGAGGTGAATGCAAAACGATAACGTAGGATTCGAGCCTCGTGGAGTCGAGTGGCCCCTGAGAACGTCCGCGTAGACCTCTAAAGATTTTTTCATATGAAATAAAGGGAACTCCACCTCTACCGCGCCACATAAATAGAAAGATCTTCTATAAAAAATGGACGTAGAAAATAAGTACTTCTATAGCCCGGTATAGGCTAGCGAAGAGTATTACTTCCATTTTTATAGAATTATTTCTGACAGAAGTGTCTTACAAATGTTGATTGAAATGTTAATTTATGCCTTTCTTAGCTGTAACGGCTGGTTAGACTCGAAAAGGGGCTTAGACATTTCCGGCTGTTCTCGGATGTAATTTTTCTAGGGCGAAGGAGTAATTCGATCTGTTTACGTTCGTAGGCCGGTCGCGGTAGCATATAGGTTTGTTTTGAAGACTGCGTTCGTTATGTAAGGAAAACCCTGCTATGAAAACTTTACTCTTAGCAGATGTACTTTATCAGATTGTGTCTAATACAATTTTTTCTGAGAAAAAAAGCAATGTTATTTCACATGATTTACTTTGGTTACTTTTTGCAAGGTTCTATTTATATGAAAACTTTTACTTGTTTCATCGTAAAATAGTATATGTAAAACTATTTTAATCGATGTACAAGACCGTATATTTAGTTTGTAGTTCTCTGAAGGTAAGTTATAATGTAGTGAAGATGGCTGATTTTTGGACAATTTTTTGATGTTTGTTAAACTATTGAAAACAATACAAAAACCCTGTGGGAAAATCAAGTAAAATAATATTGCCAATAAAATATTAGTCATGAATATAAAAGACCTTTAGATATCAAAGAAAATACAAGATTTATCACGATCCTATTTTAGTGATAGGATATTTGTTTTTGTTTTTGGTGAAGAAATGTATTCTTTCGCGCATGTGTGTTATTCCCTCGTGTTGTTGTAAAATAAAGGTGGATCTAGAAGAAAGCAGACGAAGATGCGGTTAGCTTTTACATGAAGGTTTTTAATGGCAGCATGGAATAAAGAGTTTACCTTTATGCTGCAAGTCTCGTAGTAAGGAAAGAAGTAAGGAAACGATTTCGTTTCCTTACTTCTTAAACTCTATCATAACTTCAAAGAAGTTATGAGAGAGTGGAGAAAAAAGCGAGTGTCGTTGGATGTGCGAGGGAGATATGTTCGCCATAGTGTAGCAAAATTCATGTTTGCTGTTTGTGGAGAGAAACGGTGAAGTCACTGTGAGTTTGTGGTTCTGTTTGTTTCGGGGAGAAGCGTGAATGTCTCCAGAAAATGTTGCCCCAGAGGTGTAGTCGCTAGGTGTCGGAGCGAAATTCTGCATGGCAGTCGACATAGTCAATTTTTGGGGTGACGTAAAGTTGTTCCTGTGTGTGGCATATTGAACCGTTGGTCTAAGAGAAATAGACGCATTAGATAGTTTCCCTCATGACGGTTGATGCTGCTGCTGCTGCTGCTGCTATTGAAGAGCAGACAGTGAGACGTCTGCACTGAACGATGTTGTTCAGCCAAAACATTGTTTGACTGTTTCCCCAATTTGTGCTGCCCAGAAAAGTGATTCCGGTTGATTGGGTGAAATTATGCGTCGACCCTAACGGTCGAATTAAATTACGTTCCAAACAAAAATGCCAAATTCTTTCTGTTACAGTATAAATGTAGATATTTTCAGAATGAAAACACTCTTTGTAATGTTATTCTTGTAGATTTGAATACCTCTTCATTTATTTTATAGTTTTCTAAATTAGTCAAAACTGATTTATATTGCCTTCCTATGGAATTGTAAGATACAGCATTGTCGACTATAATTCTTTAGTAATAAAACACTGTCATTATATGTACTTAGGATTCCAACGGATTAACCAACACACAATAACGGATCTCCTTCGACATCGAATCATCTTTTTTTTTCCGCACACCGGTTTTCCCCCAAGGGCAATAAGTTTAAACGGTGAAAACCCTGGTTCAGTTCCTCATGCAACATCTTCCCTTTTCTAAAGGACAAAAAAACAAAAAAAAAAACAAAACAAAGTCTGATAAAACTTTACTAGGCATTAATTGGGCTGACTACCATCGTACCTAACAGAGATTATTCTGCCATTTTACTTTTATTATGTGAAATCCTTGAATCTCGCAGGATCTCTTCCCGACCGTGTTATCCGCACTCTTTTCGGGCTTAGTTTTGTTGGGGATGGTGTCGGATTTAGTCTTTCTCTTACTTCACTTTCATCTTGAGTTGGTCCAGTGTGCAATGTCTCTTCTGTACCCCGACCTTCATTCTCTGGTACCTCGCTCTGCACTTCATATGGCTGGTGAATCAATGATGTAAGTGGGGGTGCTTCTGTCGTTTTTTTCCAGTCCACCCTATTCCGTCGATATAACTCCCCCGCCAGTTTTACATGGTACGACCGCTCATCCAGTCTCCTCCATACAATTGCTTTCTTCCACTCTTTTTGACCATTTGTGTGTGGTTTCATCCGCACTACATCTCCAGCATGCAATGGTTGAAGTGGTTGAAAGAACGTTCTTGCCTTCTGCTGTCTCGCTTCACCAACTTTTTTAGATTTTTGGATAATTCAGGCTTGAATAAATCCTCTCTAGTTGGGAGAAGTGTTTTTGTTCTCCTTGACATCAGCTTCTGAGCTGGTGATAAGAGACCTTTAGCTGGCGTATTCTTGTGATCCAACATTGCTAGGTATTGATCAGCCTTATCTTCCCTCGCTTTCCGGAAAAGGTTCTTTGCCATCTTTACCGCAGATTCCACTTTGCCATTCGCCTTGCTATTGTATGGACTGACTGGTGTATGTGTAAAACACCACTTTTTTGCAAAGGTAGAAAAATCCTGGCTACTATCATATTTACCCAACCCAGGATTTGAACTCGTGTCGCCGTGTTCATTTCCTACGGCGATAATGATTACACCCCGGGCACTGAGGCCCATTATCAATTACCACCTGAGCTGGTATTCCATGTCGTGCAAAATGGTGTTTAAGTTTAGTTATTACTGTCTTTGCTTCTGTATTTTGAAGATGATTGATCTCCCAGATGTTGTTCATGTAATCAACTGCGCAGAGATAGTCTCTGTCTGCAAGCTTAAAGAGATCCACTCCCACTTTCGCCCAGGGTCTGTCAGGAACTTCTTGGACCATTAATGGTTCTGTCGGATTAGCTACTTCATATTTTCTACACGTAGGGCATTTTGTAACATAGTCTCTGATGTCACTGTTCATATTTGGCCAATACAAGCATTCTCTTGCTCTTCTGCAACATCCTTCTATTTCTAGGTATGTTGAATGCAGCTTTTCTTTCAACACAGCCCGCTGGGTCATCGGAAGCACAACCCGGTTTCCTCTGAAAATTAACCCGTCTTGTACCGTCATTTCATTTCGCATGCTAAAGTATAGTCTCACCTCTGGGTCAAGATGTATTTTGTCTTCTGGCCATCCTTCCACAATTACTTGCCGCAAATGCTGCATGCTTCTGTCTTCCTTCGTGACTGAGCGCAGTTCGAGTAGCCTTCTCTCTGTTACAGGAATATATTCAGCTTCCTTGAAATCATCATCATCGTCCACCCATTCCTAGTTCACTCCATGGATGTATTCCCTTGATAGTGTGTCTTCTTACCCGGATGGTACAGAACTGTAGCATCGTAAGCTTGTAGTCACATCAGCATGTTTTGCAATCGTTTTGGGCATTTCCCCAATTCTTTTTTCATGATCGCTTCCAATGGCCTATGATCGGTCAGTACTGTTATCTGTCGACCAAACATATATTGATGAAACCTTTCACATGCATAGATCACTGCTATCAGTTCTTTTTCAATTTGTGCATACCGGGTTTCTGTGTCGGTAAGTGCTCGGCTGATATAGGCTAGGGGTTGACCTTCTTGCAGTAGTGCAGCCCCCATGCCCTTCTCACTTTCATCACATTGAATGACCAACGATTTGTTGGGGTTATAGTACCTCAATACTGGTGCCTCACTCACTAACTTTTTAATTTTTCCAAAAGCCTCTTCATGAATTTGGGCCCACGCCCATGGCACATTTGCTTTCACTAAATTTCGAATTGGGACCATCACGTCAGATATGTGTGGCAGAAATTTCGCCAGGTAACTCACGAATCCACCCAATCGTTGCACTCCCTTCACGTCTGTTGGACACGGCATCTCTTTTATGGCTTCTACCTTCTCAGGATCAGGAAGTAAACCATCACTGGTTATCATGTGACCCAGGAAAGATATAGATGTAGGTTAAATTTTTGCAGCATTTAATCGCATCCCACGATCACGACATCTCTGCAGCAGTTTCCTGAGTTTTATGTCATGATCGACTGTTGCTTCTTCCATCGTCTTATCCTTATCAATCACCAGAAGATCCTCTGCTTTATTATTATTAACTCCCTCTAAATCAGACACGTTGTTAAAAAGAGCCTTTTGGAATATCTCCGGAGCTGGAGCAATCCCAAATGGTAAGACTTTCCACCGAAACCGACCAAATGGCGTAGTAAATGTTGTCAAGCAGTCGCTTGACAACATTTACTACGCTAGCTTCATCTAATTTTACCTGCCAAAATCCATCTCGTAGATCCAGGGTAAAAAATACCTTGCTGTCAGCCAGTTCGGGTAGTAGATCGTCCAGTGTAAGTAACTGAAAATGTTCCCTTTTTAGAGCTTTATTTAGTGGTCTTGGGAAGATTTCCATTTTTCTTAACCACCAGTGCTAATGCACTTACCCATGGTGTCGGCTGAAAATGCACTTACCCATGGTGTAACTGAAAATGTTAGCACTTACACCATGGGTAAGTGCTAAAAAGGCACTTACCCATGGTGTAACTGAAAATGTTCCCTTTTTAGAGCTTTATTTAGTGGTCTTGGGTAGATTTCCATTTTTCTTAACCACCAGTGCTAATGCATTTACCCATTGTGTCGGCTCACTTACCATTTTTTCTAACTCGATTTTTAGCTTGTCTTTAAGTGCCGCTGGTATTCTCCGTGCTGCTGCAACATTTAGTGTTACTCCTGAATCTACCTCCAAATGCACCTCTCCCGGCAACCGACCCAATTCCTCCTTGAATACATCTTTGAATTCATTGATAATGTTGTCCGAGTGCTGGCTGATGAACTCATCCACCTAGGAAACTTTGGCAACCATTTTGAATTTTTCATTGTTGACCGTGATGAGTACCATCTTCTGGATTGCATTTGCCCCCAGTAAAGGATGGAAATCTTCTTTCACAATGACAAACTTGACTGGCTATTTTTGTCCAGTTTTGGGGTTTATCATTTTGAATCGGCACTCCCCCAGTGGCTTCACCTCTACCCCGTTCCACATGACAAGAGTCTTATTTGAATGTTCCAGTGTTTTCCCCGTCACATGCTTCTCATTAGTATGTTTACTGACGCTCCACTGTCCAGCTGAAAGGCAATTGGCTTTCCTTTCACTATCATTTCCGCTTTTATCATCTCTTGACTTACAGCATTAACCTTTTCCTTAATTGTTACGCTGTCCATAGTCTGAAACACTACTAATGTCGTTTTCACGCTCATATTGTTGTGTTGTGATAGTCTGCACCCTCTTTTTTCTTGATAATTTGCATTTCACAGCAAAGTGGTTTTTCACGTTACATGTCTTGCCAAATGCAGGACATAACTCTTTATTCGGTCCATGTCTCGGTGCACACGCGCTGTACTCTCTCTCTCTCTCTCTCTCTCAGTTTGTGCTGGTGTCTTTCTCTTGGGTTTGAAATAAACTTTATTCACTCCCTTAGGCCTTAGGATTCTGGACTGTACTGTAGCATTTTCAGACAGCTTACAAATGTCAAGGTATCTTTGCAAATCCAACTGTCTTATTTTCAATAACTCTGCTTGTGTCTGGGAGTTGTGTATTCCCAGCACTACCTGATCTCTGAGTACTGATGAAACGAAATTGTCACAAAAATTGCACGTTTTTACCAACGTCCGAAACGCCGTAATAAAGGATTCCACCATCTCTGACTCTCCTTGCTTTCTCGTGTGAAAAATATACCGCTCATACGTTTCATTTGTTTCCCCTATAGCGTATTTATCGAATGCCTGCATAATTTCGGTGGATGTTCTTTCATCTTCGGGTATCGAAAATTGAAACCCGTAGTACACTTTCAATGCTTCGTCTCCCATCGTATGAAGTAAAAGTGCCGTTTGGTACTGTAATGACTGTCTAGACAAAAACGTAATAGTGACATGGTTATGCCATTTCAGTTTAAACAACTTCCCGTTCTCCGATAAATTATCATCCATACATATCGGTGGTGGTGGTCTTATGCTAGTTACTGGTCTATTAGTTTCTTCCATGCCAACTTCCGACATTTTTTTTCCACGTGACGTCATACAAATTTCAACTTGAAATAAGAAACTAAACGTTACTTATCTGTTTCTGCAAATACTTTTCCACTGTTTTTTTATTTTCCTCTTTATTGGATATCCTTTAATCCCACCGCTGCCACCAAATAAAATGATATGATTCCTTTGGAATCCTAAGTACATATCATTATATATACTTAGGATTCCAAAGGATTAACCAACACACGACAACAGATCTCCTTTTATATCGTAGCATCTTCTTTTTTTTCCGCTCACCGGTTTTTCCCCAAAGGCAATAACTCTAAACGGTGAAAACCCTGGTTCAGTTCCTCATGCAACAGTATGTAAGAATGCAGTGAAAATGGCTAATTTTTGAAGACTTTTTCTTGTTCGTCAACACTATAAAAAGCAATGCAAAGTATCAAAATAACATTGTCAATTTATTGTATTTTCGTCAAGAATATAATCGACATTAAAGGAAATTTTGTTTTACTACTCAGCAGATCGTATGCATATACATACTTTCCGATTGAAAATACTCTTTGTTTTCAACTTTTCTTAATTATAGTATTCTAAGTTTGATTTCTTCTGTTTAAAAAAATGTTGTGAATATCAGATTGTGTGTAAGTATAAGTTTCTATGAGAAAAATGAAACATCTTTTTACAAGATTTAATTGCGCACACATTGATTCCTTTTTGTGTGGTTCTTTTTCAAATATGTTCATTGTTGTTACTCGTGTCATACGTTCTTTTAGCATTGTAAAAGAAGGCATTATAAGTTTACCCTGGTTCAGTACCTCATGTAACAAACACTTGCAACATATCAGATTGTGTGTAAATACAAATTTATATTAGAAAAATAAAATATTATTTTACATTATATAATTACGCGCACATTGGTTACTTTTTGAATGGTTGTTTATCACTGTTTTTATATGACAACTTTTACTCGTGTCATGCTTTCTTTTCTAAAGAAGGTATGAATTCGTTTTGAATGTAATTCTCTTAACAGCGTTCTTTATGTATGAAAAACACTTTAATGAAAACGTAACTCCCGCAATGATTTTTTTATAAGATTTAAATACACGGACATTGGTTTCTTTCTGAATGGTTTTTTGTATTTATTGTTTTTATATAAAAACTTTTACTCATTTCATGCATTCTTTTAGCATTAAAATTTTGTTGTGAAAGTAAATCTCTTTGCTGCAGTCATTATGTAAAAAAAAAAACACTGCCCTAAAAAGTTCACTCTTACAGATTTTAAGTTCACGTATGTACAAATGCACTTAAAATGGCTAATTTTTGACGAGTTTTTCTTGTTCGTCAACGCCATAAAAACAATGCAAAGTATCAAAATAACATTGTCAATTTATTGTATTTTCCATCCTGAATATAATCGATAGTAAAGAAAGTTTTTTTTTTTTACTACTCAGTAGATCGTATGCATGTACATATTTTCCGAATGAAAATACTCTTTGTCTTGTTATGTTTTCTACTTTTCTGAATTGCACTATTCTAAGTTTGAATTCTTTTGTTTCAAAACATGTTATGAATATCAGATTGTGTGTAAGTAGAAATTTCTATGAGACAAATGAGATGTCATTTTACAAGATTCCTTTTTGTGTGGTTCTTTTCCAATTATATTCACTGTTGTTATATGAAAACTTTTACTCGTGTTAGCATTGTAAAAGAAGGCATTGTAAGCTTGCTTTGAATGTAATTCTTTTAACTGCGTTCTTTATGTATTAAAAACACTGTTATGAAAACCTAAGTCTTGCAATGTTATTTTATAACATTTACATTCGCGCACATTGTTTATTTTTGTATGTTTTTTTTTTTTTTGTATTACACTTACGGTTTTTATATTAAAACGTTTGCTCGTTAATGTCTTTTATATTCATGACTGATATTTTATTGACTATATCAGTAAAAGTAAAGTGAAAACTTTTACTCGTGTCATACCTTCTTTAGGCATTGTAAAATAAGGCATTATTAGTTTGCTTTGAATGTAATTCTTTTGACTGTGTTTCATGCCTTTTGTTCGTTTTGACTGCTTTTCATGCTATTTGTTCGTTTCAAGCCTTTTTAGCAGCATTGTATAAGGAATTATAGGTTTGTTTTGAAGACTGCGTTCATTATGTAAGGAAACCCTGCCATGAAAACTTTACTCTTAGCAGATGTACTTAATCAGATTGTGTCTAATACAATCTTTTCTGAGAAAAAAGCAATGTTATTTCAAAAGATTTACATGCCGCGACCGGCCTACAAACGAAAACAGATCGGATTACACCTTTCGCCCTAGAGAAATAACATCCGGGCGCGGTCGGAAATGATGAAGCCCTTTTTCGACTCTAACCGTCCGTTAAAGCTAAGAAAGGGATAAATTGATATTTATCAACATTTGCAAAACACTTCTGCCAGAAATAATTCTATAAAAATGGATGTAATACTCTTCGCTAGCCTATACCGGACTATAGAAGTACTTATTTTCTGCGTCCATTTTTTGTTGAAGAACTTTCTGTCCATGTGGCGCGACAGAAGTGGAGTTCCTTTTCTTCCATATGAAAAAGGCTTCAGGCGACGAAAATTCAGAGGGCCGAAGGTATTTTTGGCCTTGCCGGACGCGTGTGGGCTTCGGCCCTGCGACCGGGCCCACCTTAAAAACGGCCTTGTGCCATATTCGTGCGTTGGTGGGACGCAACGATAAATACAGAGGTCCCCGCTCTTTTTTAGGGTGTTTGTGACCTTTCCTCTCCAGTTTTTGGGTTGCATACGGTAGGCCGTCTAACCTCTGGGCGGTAGGCCGTCTGCCTTAGTATTTGTCGCTGCCTCCCACCAGACACGACTTGACACAAGGTCAAAAGCCCGAAGGCCAATTAAAGTGGGGATAAAGGGGAGGGGAGGTCGGGAACGAGCCGAGACTCGAACCCTGCTTGTCTGTGCTGCTCATCGGCTCACTTAGTGCAATGTGAGCCTGATGAGGCAAGCAGTTTCACGAACCCAAATGTGGGTCCGGGCACGTATGCCAGTTTGCGGCTTAAACTAGACGCTTGGTCTAGTGCCGTACAAGGGGGACAAAGGAGACAAAAATGCAGCTCGCCCACCCGAAGGTAGCCTAGTCGAAACTAGGTGCCTAATTAAAGGCCCCAAGTCTGCCATTGTTCCTTTTCCAGGGCCACGCTCCGGACCGAATCCAGAACAGGCCCCGGGGCATTCGCCAGGTCTGCCTCTGCACTGGAGATTTCCTCCGGCCTCAGGGGGCCATCCCCCCAGGCTTATACCTCCTTCGGGGGTGTTGGATTTTTTGCCTGGCGCCTGAGGCGCCCCAAAAAGGGGAATGCCGACGGGGCCGAAGGTTTTTTTGGCCTTGCCGGACGCGTGTGGGCTTCGGCCCTGCGACCGGGCCCACCTTAAAAACGGCCTTGTGCCATATTCGTGCGTTGGTGGGACCCTTCGATAAATACAGAAGTCCCCGAGGACGCTCTAGGGCGTTTGTGTGTGGCCTTTCCTCTCCAGTTGTTGGGTTGCATTCGATAGGCCGTTTTACCTCTGGGCGGTTCTGCCGCCACTGGAGATTTCCTCCGGCCTAAGGTGGCCATCCCCCAGGCTTTTACCCCGTTCAGGGAGGTTGGGTTTATTGCCTGGCGCCTGAGGCACTCCAAAAAGGGGAATGCCGACGGGGCCGAATGTATTTTTTGCTTTGCCGGACGCGTGTGGGCTTCGGCCCTGCGACCGGGCCCACCTTAAAAACGACCTTGTGCCATATTCGTGCGTTGGTGGGACGCAACGATAAATAACAGAGGTCCCCGCGGACGCTCTAGGGCGTTTGTGTGTGGCCTTTCCTCTCCAGTTCTTAGTCAAACATAAAAACTACAGCGTATCACCCCTGCGCAAATAGATTAATTGAAAGATTCCATAGACAACTTTAAACAGCCTTAACAGCTAACAACATGGTTAGAAAATTTGCCTCTTCCTTTATTATCAATAAGGAATGTTATCTAAGAAGATCTGGGATGTACAGCTTCCGAAATAGTTTTTGTAACATCTTTAACATTGCCAGGTCAATTTTGTGAAATCTTAAAACCTACTAAAAATGTGTAAAAAAAATTTAAGCAGAAAATGAACGATTTAGTTTTCTCACCCAAAAGAACACAAACAAAAGAACTTTACACACTAAAAGACCTTCACAACTGCAAATACGTTTTTATTCAAAACGATGAAGTCAAAAAACCTTTATGTCCTACACACAATCTGATATGTTGCAACATTACCATACTACAGAACACAGTCAAAAGAACTCAAACTTAGAATACTGTAATTGAGAAAAGTAGAAAACATAATGATACAAAGAGTGTTTTCTTTCGGAAAATATGTACATGCATTCGCAGTCAAGATAATTACATTGAAAACGAATTTATAATGCCTTCTTTTAAAATGACAAAACACAAGTAAAAGTTTTCATATAAAAACAGTGAATAGAACACAAAAAGAACAATGCAAAACGTAACCAATGTGTGCGTAATTATATATCTTGTAAAAAAACATTTTATTATTCTCATAAAAATTTGTATTTACACAATAACAGTGCTATTCATAACAGTGTTTTTCATAACAGCGTTTTTCATAAATGGTATTACTAAAGAATTCCAGGAAACAAGCTAACAAGGAAAATATGTCGGTTTTGACTGTAATTTAGAAAACTATAAAATAAATGAAGAGATATTCAAATCTACAAGAATAAAATTACAGAGAGGATTTTAATTCTGAAAATATCTACATTTATGCGATCTGCTTAGTGATGAATCTTGTTCAATTTTCTTTAAAATCTTTTATATTCGTGACTAATATTTTATTGACAATATTATTTTACTTGATTTTCTTACCGGCTTTTGCATTGTTTTCAATAGTTTTGACAAACATTAAAAAATTGTCCAAAAATCAGCTATCTTCGCTACATTATAACTTACCTTCAGAAAACTACAAACTAAATATTCGGTTTTGTACGTCGATTAGAATAGTTTTAAATATATTATTTGATTCAATGAAAAGTTTTCATATAAACAGAACCTTCACAGTAATCAATGTACGCGTATGTATGTTGCGGAACCGATAAGCGTGTCGACTCCGCAAATGATTTAAGTTAAATGCCGGCGTGCGTGTGCATGGCCAAAGAAGGAGAGACAGAAGGCGAGATAACAGATACAACAAAAGTGAAGATTTTATTGCCGGAATTACAAACGTGTATGCAAATGTCCGTGGTGGTTGTATGTGGTCTTCAGCTAGGATGGGTTAGCTGGTATAGTCGTTAGCTGGTATGGTCGAGTTGTAGTTGTAGTTGTGCGCAGCAGGACTTTCGACGAGGGTAGCTGGCGTAGATCGAGTCGTGGAGATACAGCTGGATGTTTGATGCTGGTAAGCTGAGATCGATCTGGTCGTTGGATACAGCTGGATGGTCGTTGCGGGCAGCAGAGGTCGGTGGGCCGTTGGTAAATCGATGTCCCGGTTTCGTTGGTATAGTCGAGTCGTGGTTGCTAGCCCGTAACACCGAGTCGTTACGTGGGCTAGTTGTTGCAATGCTAGGGCAGTCCGTAACAGCGAGTCGTTACGTGGACTGGATGCTGAATTGCTGGAGCATCGTGGTCGGTAGATCGATATCCCGGTTTTGACAGTACGTTGGGTTAACTGGGGGTGTATCGATCTGGTTGCTAGCCCGTAGCAGCGAGTCGTTACGTGGGCCAGATGATACAATGCTAGTGTAGTCCGTAACAGCGAGTCGTTACGTGGACTAGATGCTGCATTGCTAGGGTAGTCCGTAACAGCGAGGTGTTACGTGGACTGGATGCAGGAGCGTCGTGGTCGGTTACTATGGCTTTGTTATGCCAGATAGCTGTGCGGGCGTATCGTTTACGGTAGCTATGGCTTTGTCACGCCAAAGTTATGCGGGCGTATCGGGCGGTAGCTATGGATTTGTCGTGCCAGGTAGCTGTGCGGGCGTACCGTTGGCGGGAGCTGTGGCTTTTCGCGCCAAAGCGGTGGTGGTAGCTAAGGCTTTTCGCGCCAAAGCTGTGCGGTAGCTAAGGTTTTTCGTGCAAAAGCTGTGCAGACGTATCGGCCGGTAGCTAAGGCTAGCGCGCCAAAGCTCTGCACTATGGAGCGAACAGGTCAGGAGGCTGAGACTAAGATTGGTGTTATCTTAGCGCTGCGCAGATAGTGGAGCGGTAGCTAAAGGCTAACCCTTGCCTTTAGCGCTGCGCAGCCAAACGGACGAGCGGAAACGAGCGATGGTTAAGAGTCCTCTTCGTGTTTGCCTCCAGACCGTCTATTTCGACTGATCGTTAATGACCGCCAGAGATACTCCGACCCACAGAAGGGGACCTTTCATGGCCCTTAAAAAGGACCGTAAAAAAAGGTCGAATCTGCCACTAGAAGTGGCGGTGAGGTGGGTGCAACCACGATAACGTAGGACCCGAGCCGAGTGGAGCCGAGTGGCCCCTGAGAGCGTCCGCGTTGACCTGAATTTTCGCCGCCTGAAGCCTTTTTCATATGGAAGAAAAGGAACTCCACTTCTGTCGCGCCACATGGACAGAAAGTTCTTCAACAAAAAATGGACGCAGAAAATAAGTACTTCTATAGTCCGGTATAGGCTAGCGAAGTGTATTACATCCATTTTTATAGAATTATTTCTGGCAGAAGTGTTTTGCAAATGTTGATAAATATCAATTTATCCCTTTCTTAGCTGTAACAGCCAGTTAGAGTCGAAAAAGGGCTTCATCATTTCCGGCCGTACCCGGATGTTATTTCTCTAGGGTGAAGGTGTAATCCGATCTGTTTACGTTCGTACGCCGGTCGTGGCAAATTTTGGTATTTGCCGCGACCGGCGTACGAACGTAAACAGATCGGATTACACCTTCACCCTAGAGAAATAACATCCGGGTACGAAAAATCTCCGAAGTTGTCACAGTGATGTTGGTTGTAGGGAATTTTGCATAGCTGTTACTTTTTCTGCGACAGGTGAAATTTCCAGTTCGTCAACTACATGGCCTAAGGAAGTTTAACTTCGAGACAGCATCGTTGCCCAAAGATATTAACCTTGCAGTTCGTTACACATCCCACGTCGAAGAACTTTTGTGCGGCCGGATCGAGCGAGAGGCAGGTTTACAGGGAAAAGAAAAAAGAAACACAACAACTTTTGTGGGTAGAACGCCAAGGGAGAAGGAAGGGCGTGTAACACTTTGCGGATAAATAGTTCGGAGCTGAGTCTCGGCTGGCAAAAGATTTTCTTAGGTCCGGCTGGTAATGTCGCTGTTCGTTGTTCTTTGCTCCGGCCTAATCAACTTTCCTCGAACCTAAACTAAGTCTAACTGAAACGACCCAAAACGCACCTGTATATATACAGAATGTTTCATTATTATTCCCGGCCAAGGGACACCCTCGAATAAACCCATAACTTTTTTGGGCCATTTCTCTCTTTAAAAAAGTGGCCGTCTCCGATACCCATGTATCGGAGACGGCCACGTCACCCATTAAAAACCCGGGCCAAATCTAACTCATCTTGTCACATACGTGTGTATACATATATCCAACTCAAAGTGTCACAACAGAATCACATTTTCTTACGTTGATTCTTAAGTCTTTCAAAAACTTGTAATACGTGATCTTGGTGTTCATTGATGCCAGGACATCGTCGATATAGGCAAAAGGTAAGACCTCGTATATGAGTCTGTAAAGTTTGGACGGTATTACGTAATCCAAATGGCATTCTGGTGAATTCAAAAAGTCCAAAAGGAGTTGTAATTGCTGTTTTTTTTAAAATTTTCCTCGGTTACTGGAATTTGGTAGTAAGCTTTAACCAAATCCAGTTTGTTAAGATTCTGGTTCCTTGCAAGCCCATGGCGAAATCGTGTAAATGTGGGATTGGATACCTATCAGGAACTGTTTTTGAGTTTAGGTCTCTGAAATCCCCACAAGGTCGCCATGCGCCTGTTTCTGGCTTCTGAACCATATGTAGCGGCGAGGAGTATGGACTACTAGAAGGGCGTATAATGCCTAATTGTAACTTGTTGAAATTCGTCTTTTGCTATTTCATATTTCTCTGGATGCAGTCTGCGTGGTGATGCATGTGTGGGTGGTTCAGAGGTTGTGATATAATGTTTAGCAGTTGTAGGAATTTCATCAGAATGTTTAAAAGATTTGGAAATTTTGTTATCAACACTTGTAGTCCATTTGCATCTGGTATTGTCGCACAAATTCCTGCTGATTGAGGTGGTTTCCCTTGTTCTGTGTTGCCATATTCACGGAAACGTTGAAATGGGACAAAAAATCAGCACCAAGAATCGGCGTTTTTACTTGGAAGATCCACGGAAAAGATCGTCGTAAACCCAAATTGAGCGTTAGTGCTATCTCTCCGTAGGTTTCAAGTTTTGATCCATTTGCCGCTTGCAGTATGAATGAAGATAGTTGGTTGTTTTTCTTGGGATCCGGTAGAGTAACACCGATTTGTGTCCCGGTGTCGACTAAAAATAAATATCCGGTATTCTTGTATCGGATGTAAAATAGACGACTTCCTTGTTTAACTAACAGCTAATGTCGTCTTTACTTGCTGCCGGTGTAACTGTTTCCCTGATTATTTGTTGATGTGTGTGAGGTTGAATTGAAGTTGCATGGTTTTATACACTTCCTTGCCTCACATCCAAATTTGAAATGATACCAATATCGTATCGCAGGTGCGTCGCTCTCTTCTGCTTTGTGAGGAGGTTCTGTCAGAACGGGAACATTGGGATGCTTTGAGCTTCACCAAATTTTGACCTTGCAGGGATAAATTTTCCATGCCCGGCAGCAGCTCAGTTAACATGTCTGGCGTGATTGTTTCTGTTGTGGATTCAATATCGCTGTTTTCTATCTTTTACGCGTTGTAATAATTTTTTGTGCTGTTTTTTTTTAATGAGAGCTTTTTTTTTGTTTGTTTTTATATATGGTTGCGTGTTCTCTCAAGCCGGTAGGTCACCAATTTGTAGTGCGTGCATGTAGCGAATGAGAGTGAGTTCTCGTCCGTATTTTACGGGTATTACTTTACGATTAGTTCCACCACAAATAAAACGCAAATTTTTACAAGCACGTAAAATAAATGAAATATGAAAACAACGAACATTAAGAAACAAACAATTTAATAGTCATAACAAAACAGGAATGGAAATAAATGAGAAACATAATGTGCGAGTGGCCTTTGTAGAAATACAGTTATGACCAGTTAAATGAAAATAGGGTTGTTCACACGTGTGTCTGTGTGTTTGTGTTTATATGTTAATAAAGTCTATCAAATAAATGTTTCCATAGTTGGCCGAAGTAAGTTGAATAAAAATAATTGTCTTTGCTTACATATGTGGGTATGTGTGTGTATATGAATGACGGACCGTACGTATGGATCTTTGCTTTCATTAAGTCTGCACTGTGTTTTTTCTTAAGATTTTGGCGACAACGTGTCGCATTGATGAAAGAAAGTCGCAAGCCTTTTCTTGTTGCCCGTTTCATGACCTCTAGTGAAAAGTCTTTAGGGGTAGTATGTAATATAATGGCCGAGGGATTTCGTTTTATATATCTTGCCTTTGGGTTTAATTAGGCTGAAAACCTTTCGGCTCAGCACATGGGTTAGTTAGGTGTAGACTTGAGTGCAGGTGTTAACACGCGCGCAGGGAGGATGTGTCGTTCACAGATGTTAAAATAAAAATCCCAGGACCACGGGATGTGAATGACGTCATGCACTGGAAGCGCGCGCGGAGGATTTGGGGGATTTTGAAAAAGTCAGTTAGTCAGACAACGAGACTCCGAACGGGAAGTGTCGACTTTCGGGGCTCGCTGAGGCCAAACGAAGTTGTGCGCTACGGACGCTGCACGTGATGGGGGAGCAGAGGGAAAAGTCATCATAGAAAGATTGTACATCTCTCTTTCTTATGTCGAAACCTTTAACTCGAAGGTAATAAAGGTTTGTTACCTGAACTAAGAAGTCGTTACGTGTTTTTCGTGTTTCGGGATTCCTATATTCTATGTATATATGTTATGAACATTCTATGTACGTTTCCCATATTCATGTATGGGTATGTTACATTTGGTGGCGGGGGCTAGGCATGTCGTTCATGGCATGGTTACGACTGGGTGTCCACACGATCAGGGAAACGGCTAAGAACAACTAGTGATCTATTTCGAACGGCTTGTTCAGGCAATGGAAGGAGAGAGAGAAAACACAAGCCCCCCAGAAAAAAGAAACAAGAAAAAAGCTCAACACCGAAAACAAGAAGGAAAAATGCGGCGCCCTAAACAGAAAAAGAAAAGAAAAAAGAAGAAAAAAAACAGCCCAACTCCAAGAGAAGAAAAAAAAAGGGCATGAAGAAAAGAAAAAGAAGGTGAGCGGCAAATGAAAAAAAAAGATTGCAACCAGCGAAGTCAAGAAAAAAAAACATGAAAAGAAAAGAAGAAAAAAAAGAAGGTATTTGTTCATTGTATAGGTGTTATCTTTCTCTCTGTCATAGATTAATTTGTGAATAGAATTTAAATAATTGTAAAAGATAGCATTGGAAATGATTTTTAAAAAATCGTTGATAGCATAGAGAAACGGTGATTACTGCTATATGGGATTTTGTATCGTAGTGAGGGAGAAAAAAGAAAGAGTAAGAGAGAATTATGCAGGCAGTGAAAAGAAGGGAAAGAAAGGTGACTATGGGACAGATATACCGTGCTGAAGTGATTGACAACAATTTTCATAAAGGAATTTTATAGTAAACGGAGTTTTTATGAATGAAATTTTATAGTAACTTGTCAATGATGTCTTAGCGGGTAATAATTGGAGATTAGAATTTCGATCCGAGAGCTTTGAGTTTCGCTCATCGATGGGATTGTCAAAGAATTTCGCATATCTGTAGTTAAGACGTTTGGGACAGGTTTCGATATTTGTGAAGTTGGGGGAATCGATATTTTGAGCGCTGGTGGAATCAGACCGGGATTTTGTTTAAGTTTGTTGATACCGACTATTCGGAGGCGCAGTTGAAGGCTTTGGACTTTTTGTTGTTCGGTCAAATGGAATTGTCTCGAATAATCTCGCCATTGGGGCAGAGCAACTAAGAGACAGATATTTTTTTGTGTGTGTGTGTCCGACAAGGCAGACGGATATTTTGTGAATCCCCCCACTGGAGTGGGGCTATGATGTTTTTATTGGGGAAGATATTCGGAAACGGGTTTGGAGATAATTGAGATATGCGCATAATTTTGACGGAATCATGTGTGGCGGCTAATTCGCGGAGTCGGGTTTTGAATCGATTTGAATTGGGAAATTTTGTTGGCTGAATTAATAAAAGTTTGGGGGGTGTAGGAAAGAACACCCACGATGGATATTTTATGGCAAAAAAAAAAGAAAGAAGATAAGAAAGAAGGGTAATCGTAAGCTATTGATAGGAGTAAAGACAGATAATGACCAATTGACCTGATAGAGAAAAAAAGTAAAAAAAAACAACGTAAAGAGTGAAAAAATATACATACCGAACCTGTTAGTGTTGAAAAAATCTGATAAAAAAAAAAAGAGAGAAAAGAAGAAAGAGAAAATGTGGTTGAAAAAAGGGAAAAAAAATGAAAGAAAAAAGAAAATCAAGGATAATACGAACACTTACTTTCAATGAGTTTTGAGTTTGGGACTGATGCATGTTTTTTGTATTGTTTTGTTGAAATTGTATGACTGAAAATTTTGTTGATCAGTTCAACATGAAGAGCGGTACATTAGTTTAGGAAAATAATATGTGATCATCGATAACGAATAATTTTATTATGTGGAAGGAAAGGCATGTAATATCCATTCATAACTTGGAAGTTTCACCATAAGACCTATGAAAATAGAGCTAAAATACCTACTTTTTAACAATGTTTTACTTAGTATAGCTTGTTTAATCTTCAGCGTTTTATCCGTAATTTTAGGTAGGCTAAACGTATATATCGTACGCTCATGCACATTCTTATAACAAATTCGAGATTTGAACTGTAATATGACCAAAATCGATTACTTTTTTAAAGATTTTCCCGTTAGCTTGAGAGTAGAAATGATTAGTTTTTAATGATCGATCACGTTGGTTTTCTACAATAAATTACAGTATTTTTCAAAGGTTTTATCTATGATGACGTATATATCACGTGCACGTACATATGCTAACGACAAAAAGTATATTTGCAATGATCTTTAACTAAATTTACATACCCGGTCATAATTTTGACGTTTCACTGAAAGACGTATGAAAATAGAGCTAAAATACGTACTTTTGAACAATGTTTTACTTAGTTTGGCTTGCATAATCGTCAGCGTTTTATCCGTGCTTTTAGTTATGCTAACAGTACATATCGTACACTAATCCAAAGATTTATTAAAAAAATCGAGATTTGGTCTGTAATTTGACCAAAAACGATTACTTTTTGGGGATTTTCCTGTTAGCTCGATAGTAGAATTGATTGTATTTTCATGATAGTTCTGGTTGGTTTTCTACTATAAATTACAGTGTTTTTCAAAGGTTTTATTTATGCTAACGTATATATCGTTTGTACATACATATGTTTACGACGCAAAGTATATTTGCAATGTTGTTTAACTAATTTTAAATAAGCATTCATAAATTTGACGTTTCACTAAAAGAGGTTTGAAAATAGAGCTAAAATACCTACTTTTTAAGTATGTTTACTTAGTTTCAGTGCTTTTAGTTATGCTAACAGTAAAATCATGCACTTTTTTTTAACAAAATCGTGATATAGTCCGATATTTGACAAAAACGATTACTTTTTGGGGATTTTCCTGTTAGCTCGATAGTAGAAATGATTAGTTTTTAATGATAGTTCTGGTTGGATTCCTGCTATAAATTACAATGTATTTCAAAGGTTTTATTTATGCTTACGTATATAACGTGTGCACATACACATGTATATTTGCAATGTTCTTTGCAAAGTATATTTGCAATGTTCTTTGCAAAGTATATTTGCAATGTTGTTTAACTAATTTTCAATATCCGTTAGTGAATTTGACGTTTCCCTAAAAGACGTATGAAAATAGAGCTAAAATACGTACTTTTTAACAATGTTTTACTTAGTTTCGCTCTTAAAATCCTCAGCGTTTTATCAGTGCTTTTAGTTATGTAACCGTAAACTCGTGCACATGTTTTTAACAAAATCAAGATTCAGACCGATATTTGACCAAAAACGATTACTTTGGGGGAGTTTCCTGTTAGCTCCATAGTAGAAATGGTGAGTTTTTTCATGACAGTTAACGTTGGTTTTCTACTATAAATTACAATATTTTTTGAAGTCTTTATTTAAGCTAATGTATATATCGTTTGAAAATACATATGTTTATGACACAAAGTATATTTGCAATGTTGTTTAACTAATTTTATTATCCGTTAGTAACTTTGACGTTTCAGTAAAAGACGTATGAAAATAGAGCTAAAATACGTACTGTTTAACAATGTTTTAATTAGTTTCACTCGTATAATCCTCAGCGTTTTATCAGTGCTTTTAGTTATGCTAACCATAAACTCATGCACATGTTTTTAACAAAATCGTGGTATAGACCGATATTTGACGAAAAACGATTACTCTTTTGGGATATTCCTGTTAGCTCGATAGTAGAAATTATTAGTTTTTCATGATAGTTCTGGTCGGATTTCTACTATAAATTACAATGTATTTCAAAGGTTTTATTTCTGCTAACGTATATATTGTGGGCACATACATATGTTTATGACACAAAGTATATTTGCAATGTTCTTTAACGCCAAAGCTATGAACGGATATTAAAAATTATTTTAATATCCGTTCATAACTTTTACGTTTCACTAAAAGACGTATGAAAATAGAGCTAAAATACGTACTTTTTAACAATGTTTTACTTAGTTTTGCTCGATAGTAGAAATTATTAGTTTTTCACGATAGTTCAGGTTGGTTTTCTACAATAAATTACAGTGTTTTACGAAGGCTTTATTATGCTAACGTATATACCGTTTGCACATACACATGTTTAGCGTTTTATCCGTGTTTTTAGTTATGCTAACCGTATATATCGTAAAGTCTTCCACATATTTTAACAAAGACGGGATTTAGACCGATATTTGACAAAAAACGCTTATTTTTTTAGGATTTTCCTTTTATCTCGATAGTAGAAATGATTAGTTTTTAATGATAGTTCTGGTTGGATTTCTACTATAAATTACAATGTATTTCAAAGGTTTTATTTATGCTAACGTATATATCGTGTGCACATACACATGTTTATGACAAAAAGTATATTTGCAATGTTGTTTAACTAATTTTCAACATCCGTTAGTAAATTTGACTTTTTACTAAAAGACGTATGAAAATAGAGCTAAAATACGTATTTTTAACAATGATTTAGTTAGTTTTCTCGTATAATCCTCAGCTTTTTATCAGTGCGTTTAGTTATGTAACCGAAAACTCATGCACATGTTTTTAACAAAATCGTGGTATAGACCGATATTTGACCAAAAACGATTACTTTTTTAAGATATTCCTGTTAGCTTGATAGTAGAAATGATTAGTTTTTAATGATAGTTCAGGTTGGATTTCTACTATAAATTTCAATGTATTTCAAAGGTTTTAATTATGCTAACGTATATATCGTGTGCACATAAACATGTTTATGACAAAAAGTATATTTGCAATGTTGTTTAACTAATTTTCAATATCCGTTAGTAAATTTGACGTTTCACTAAAAGACGTATGAAAATAGAGCTAAAATACGTACTTTTTAACAATGTTTTACTTAGTTTTGCTCGTATAATCCTCAGCGTTTTATCAGTGCTTTTAGTTATGTAACCGTAAACTCATGCACATGTTTTTAAAAAAAATCGTGGTATACAGATATTTGACCAAAAACAATTACTTTTTTGGGATATGCCTGTTAGGTCGATAGTAGAAATGATTAGTTTATAATAATAGTTCTGGTTGGATATCTACTAAAATTACAATGTATTTCAAAGGTTTTGTTTATGCTAACGTATATATCGTGTGCACACACATGTTTATGACAAAAAGTATATTTACAATGTTCTTTCAATAATTTGAAATAACCGTTCATAACTTTGACCTTTTACCAAAAGACATATGAAAACAGACCTAAAATACGTACTACTTAACAATGTTTTCCTTAGTTTTGCTCATATTATCCTCAGCGTTTTATCAGTGCTTTTAGTAATGCTAACCGTATATATCGTAAACTCTTGCACATGTTTTAACAAAATCGTGGTATAGACCGATATTTGACGAAAAACGATTAATTTTTGGGATATTCCTGTTATCTCGATAGTAGAAATGATTAGTTTTTAATGAAAGTTCTGGTTGGATTTCTACTATAAATTACAATGTATTACAAAGTTTCTATTTATGCTAACGTATATATCGTGTGCACA
Organism: Sepioteuthis lessoniana; assembly: GCA_963585895.1. Classification (NCBI taxonomy): domain Eukaryota; kingdom Metazoa; phylum Mollusca; class Cephalopoda; order Myopsida; family Loliginidae; genus Sepioteuthis; species Sepioteuthis lessoniana. Next base: position 24,866,770 of record OY757941.1, read on the forward strand.
TACACATGTTTAAGACACAAAGTATATTTGCAATGTTGTTTAACTAATTTTCAACATCCGTTAGTAAATTTGACTTTTTACTAAAAGACGTATGAAAATAGAGCTAAAATACGTATTTTTAACAATGATTTAGTTAGTTTTCTCGTATAATCCTCAGCGTTTTATCAGTGCTTTTAGTTATGTAACCGAAAACTCATGCACATGTTTTTAACAAAATCGTGGTATAGACCGATATTTGACCAAAAACGATTACTTTTTTAAGATATTCCTGTTAGCTTGATAGTAGAAATGATTAGTTTTTAATGATAGTTCAGGTTGGATTTCTACTATAAATTTCAATGTATTTCAAAGGTTTTAATTATGCTAACGTATATATCGTGCGCACATAAACATGTTTATGACAAAAAGTATATTTGCAATGTTGTTTAACTAATTTTCAATATCCGTTAGTAAATTTGACGTTTCACTAAAAGACGTATGAAAATAGAGCTAAAATACGTACTTTTTAACAATGTTTTACTTAGTTTTGATCGTATAATCGTCAGCGTTTTATCAGTGCTTTTAGTTATGTAACCGTAAACTCATGCACATGTTTTTAACAAAATCGTATTATAGACCGATATTTGACCAAAAATGATCACTTTTTTGGGATATTCCTGTTATCTCGATAGTAGAAATGATTAGTATTTAATGATAGTTCTGTTTGGATTTCTACTATAAATTACAATGTATTTCAAAGTTTTTATTTATGCTAACGTATACATCGTGTGCACGTACACATGTTTATGACAAAAAGTATATTTGCAATGTTGTTTAACTAATTTGAAATAACCGTTCATAACTTTAACCTTTTACTAAAAGACGTATGAAAATAGAGCTAAAATACGTATTCTTTAACAATGTTTTCCTTAGTTTTGCTCGTATTATCCTCAGCGTTTTATCCGTGCTTTTAGTTATGCTAACCGTATATATCGTAAAGTCTTGCACATGTTTTAACAAAGTCGGGATTTAGACCGATATTTGACAAAAACGATTAGTTTTTTAGGATTTTCCTTTTAGCTCGAGAGTAGAAATGATTAGTTTTTCATTATAGTTCAGTTTGGTTTTCTACTATAAATTACAGTGTTTTTCGAAGGCTTTATTTATGCTAACGTATATACCGTTTGCACATACATTTGTTTATGACACAAAGCATATTTGCAGTGTTGTTTAACTAATTTTTAGATTCCGTTAGTAACTTTGACGTTTCACTAAAAGACGTATGAAAATAGAGCTAAAATACGTACTTTTTAACAATGTTTACTTAGTTTTGCTCGTATAATCCTCAGCGTTTTATCAGTGCTTTTAGTTATGTAACCGTATACACATGCACGTGTTTTTAACAAAATCGTGGTATAGACCGATATTTGAGCAAAAACGATTACTTTTTCGGTATATTCCTGTTAGCAGGATAGTAGAAATGAGTAGTTTTTATGATAGTTTTGGTTGGGTTTCTACTATAAATTATAATGTATTTGAAAGGTTTTATTTATGCTAACATATATATCGTGTGCATATAGACATGATTATGAGAAAAGTATATTTGCAATGTTGTTTAACAAATTTTCAATATCCGTAAGTAAATTTGACTTTTTACTAAAAGACGTATGAAAATAGAGCTAAAATACGTACTTTTCAACAATGTTTTACTTAGTTTTACTCGTATAATCCTCAGCGTTTTATCAGTGCTTTTAGTAATGCTAACCGTATATATCGTAAACTCTTGCACATGTTTTTACAGAATCGTGGTATAGACCGATATTTGACGAAAAACGATTGATTTTTTGGGATATTCCTGTTATCTCGATAGTAGAAATTATTACTTTTTAATGAGAGTTCTGGTTGGATTTCTACTATAAATTACAATGTATTTCAAAGTTTCTATTTATGCTAACGTATATATCGTGTGCACATACACATGTTTAAGACACAAAGTATATTTGCAATGTTGTTTAAATAATTTTCGATATCCGTTAGTAAATTTGACTTTTTACTTAAAGACGTATGAAAATAGAGCTAAAATACGTACTTTTTAACAATGTTTTACTTAGTTTTGCTCGTATAATCCTCAGCGTGTTATCAGTGCTTTTAGTTATGTAACCGTGAACTCATGCACATGTTTTTAACAAAATCTGGGTATAGTCCGATATTAGACAAAAAACAATTACTTTTCTGGGATATTCCCGTTATCTCGATAGTAGAAATGATTAGTTTTTAATGATAGTTCTGGTTGGATTTCTACTATAAATTACAATGTATTTCAAAGTTTTTATTTATGCTAACGTATATATCGTGTGCACATATACATGTTTATGACACAAAGTATATTTGCAATGTTGTTTAACTAATTTTCAATATCTGTTAGTAAATTTGACGTTTCACTAAAAGACGTATGAAAATAGAGCTAAAATACGTACTTTTTAACAATGTTTTACTTAGTTTTGCTCGTATAATGCTCACCGTTCTATTAGTGCTTTTGGTTATGTAACCGTAAACTCATGCACATGTTTTTAACAAAATCGTGGTATAGACCGATGTTTTAGCAAAAACGATTACTTTTTTGGGATATTCCTGTTAGCTCGATAGTAGAAATAATTAGTTTTTAATAATAATTCTGGTTGAATTTCTACTATAAATTACAATGTATTTCAAATGTTTTGTTTATGCTAACGTATATATCGTGTGCACATACACATGTTTATGACAAAAAGTATATTTACAATGTTCTTTCAATAATTTGAAATAACCCTTCATAACTTTGACCTTTTACCAAAAGACATATGAAAACAGACCTAAAATACGTACTACTTAACAATGTTTTCCTTAGTTTTGCTCATATTATCCTCAGTGTTTTATCTGTGCTTTTAGTAATGCTAACCGTATATATCGTAAACTCTTGCACATGTTTAAACAAAATCGTGGTATACACCGATATTTGACGAAAAACGATTAATTTTTGGGATATTCCTGTTATCTCGATAGTAGAAATGATTACTTTTTAATGAAAGTTCTGGTTGGATTTCTACTGTAAATTACAATGTATTACAAAGTTTCTATTTATGCTAACGTATATACACATGTTTAAGACACAAAGTATATTTGCAATGTTGTTTAACTAATTTTCAATATCCGTTAGTAAATTTGACGTTTCACTAAAAGACGTATAAAAGTAGACCTAAAATACGTACTTTTTAACAATGTTTTACTTAGTTTTGCTCGTATAATCCTCAGCGTTTTATCAGTGCTTTTAGTTATGTAACCGTAAACTCATGCACATGTTTTTAACAACATCATGGTATAGTCAGATATTAGACGAAAAACGATTATTTTTGGGGGATATTCCTGTTATCTCGATAGTAGAAATGATTAGTTTTTAATGATAGATCTGGTTGGATTTCTACTATAAATTATAATGTATTTCAAAGTTTCTGTTTATGCTAACGTATATATCGTGTGCACATACACATGTTTATAACAAAGATTTATTTGCAATGTTGTTTAACTAATTTTCAATATCCGTTGACGTTTCACTAAAAGACGTATGAAAATAGAGCTAAAATACGTACTTTTTAACAATGTTTTACTTAGTTTTGCTCGTATAATCCTCAGCGTTTGATCAGTGCTTTTAGTTATGTAACCGTAAACTCATGCACATGTTTTTAACAAAATCGTATTATAGACCGATATTTGACCAAAAATGATCACTTTTTTGGGATATTCCTGTTATCTCGATTGTAGAAATAATTAGTATTTAATGATAGTTCTGGTTGGATTTCTACTATAAATTACAATGTATTTCAAAGTTTTTATTTATGCTAACGTATACATCGTGTGCACATACACATGTTTATGACACAAAGTATATTTGCAATGTTGTTTAACTAATTTTCAATATCAATTAGTAAATTTGACGTTTCACTAAAAGACGTATGAAAATAGAGCTAAAATACGTACTTTTCAACAATGTTTTCCTTAGTTTTGCTCGTATAATCCTCAGCGTTTTATCAGTGCTTTTAGTTATGTAACCGTAAACTCATGCACATGTTTTTAACAAAATCATGGTGTAGACCGATATTTGACTAAAAACGATTACTTTTTTGGGATATTCCTGTTATCTCGATAGTAGAAATGATTACTTTTTAATGATGGTTCTGGTTGGATTTCTACTATAAATTACAATGTATTTCAAAGTTTCTATTTATGCTAATGTATATATCGTGTGCACATACAGATGTTTATAACACATTTATATTTGCAATGTTGTTTAACTAATTTTCAATATCCGTTAGTAACTTTGACGTTTCACTAAAAGACGTATGAAAATAGAGCTAAAATACGTACTTTTTAACAATGTTTTTCTTAGTTTTGCTCGTATAATCCTCAGCGTTTTATCAGTGCTTTTAGTTATCTAACCGTAAAATCATGCAGAAGTTTTTAACAAGATCGTGGTATAGACTGACATTTGACCAAAAACGATAACTTTTTTGGGATATTCCTGTTATCTCGATAGTAGAAATGATTAGTTTTTAATGATAGTTCTGGTTGGATTTCTACTATAAATTACAATGTATTTCAAAGTTTTTCTTTATGCTAACGTGTATATCGTGTGCATTTACACATGTTTAAGACACAAAGTATATTTGCAATGTTGTCTAACTAATTTTCAATATCCGTTAGTAACTTTGACCTTTCACTAAAAGACGTATGAAAATAGAGCTAAAAAACGTACTTTTTAACAATGTTTAACTTAGTTTTGCCCGTATAATCCTCAGCGTTTTATCAGTGCTTTTAGTTATGTAACCGTAAACTCATGCACATGTTTTTAAAAAAAATCGTGGTATACAGATATTTGACCAAAAACAATTACTTTTTTGGGATATGCCTGTTAGGTCGATAGTAGAAATGATTAGTTTATAATAATAGTTCTGGTTGGATATCTACTAAAATTACAATGTATTTCAAAGGTTTTGTTTATGCTAACGTATATATCGTGTGCACACACATGTTTACGACAAAAAGTATATTTACAATGTTCTTTCAATAATTTGAAATAACCGTTCATAACTTTGACCTTTTACCAAAAGACATATGAAAACAGACCTAAAATACGTACTACTTAACAATGATTTCCTTAGTTTTGCTCATATTATCCTCAGCGTTTTATCAGTGCTTTTAGTAATGCTAACGGTATATATCGTAAACTCTTGCATATATTTTAACCAAGTCGGGATTTAGACCGATATTTGACCAAAAACGCTTAGTTTTTTAGGATTTTCCTTTTAGCTCGATCGTAGAAATGATTAGTTTTTCATTATAGTTCAGGTTGGATTTCTACTATAAATTACAATGTATTTCAAAGTTTCTATTTATGGTAACGTATATATCGTGTGCACATACACATGTTCATGACACAAAGTATATTTGCAATGTTGTTTAACTAAATAGTAAATTTGACGTTTCACTAAAAGACATATGAAAATAGAGCTAAAATTAGTTAAACAACATTGCAAATATACTTTGTGTCTTAAACATGTGTATATGCATACGATATATACGTAAGCATAAGTAAAATTTTTAAATACATTGTAATTTATTGTAGAAATCCAACCAGCACTATCATTAAAAACTAATCATTTCTACTATCAACATAACATGAATATCCCCAAAAAGTAATCGTTTTTAGTCAAATATCAGTCTATACCACGATTTTGTTAAAAACAAATGCATGAGTTTACGGTTACATAACTAAAAGCACTGATAAAACGCTGAGGATTATACGAGCAAAACTAAGTAAAACATTGTTAAAAAGTCCGTATTTTAGCTCTATTTTCATACGTCTTTAAGTAAAAAGTCAAATTTACTAACGGATATTGAAAATTAGTTAAACAACATTGCAAATATACTTTGTGTCATAAACATGTGTATATGCATACGATATATACGTAAGCATAAATAAAAAGTTTTAATACATTGTAATTTATAGTAGAAATCCAACCAGAACTATCATTAAAATCTAATCATTTCTACTATCGACATAACAGGAATATCCCAAAAAAGTAATCGTTTTTAGTCAAATATCGGTCTATACCACGATTTTGTTAAAAACATGTGCATGAGTTTACGGTTACATAACTAAAAGCACTGATAAAACTCTGAGGATTATACGAGCAAAACTAAGTAAAACATTGTTAAAAAGTACGTATTTTAGCTCTATCTTCATACGTCTTTTAGTGAAACGTCAAAGATACTAACGGATATTGAAAATTACTTAAACAACATTGCAAATATACTTTGTGTTATAAACGTGTGTATGTGCACACGATATATACGTTAGCATAAATAGAAACTTTGAAATACATTTTAATTTATACAAGAAATCCAACCAGAACTATCATTAAAAACTAATCATTTCTACTATCGACATAACAGGAATATCATAAAAAAGTAATCGTTTTTAGTCAAATATCGGTCTATACCACGATTTTGTTAAAAACATGTCTATGAGTTTACGGTTACATAACTAAAAGCACTGATAAAACGCTGAGGATTATACGAGCAAAACTACGTAAAACATGTTAAAAAGTACGTATTTTAGCTCTATTTTCATACGTCTTTAAGTAAAAAGTCAAATTTACTAACGGATATTGAAAATTAGTTAAACAACATTGCAAATATACTTTGTGTTATAAACATGTTTAAGACACAAAGTATATTTGCAATAATGTTTAACTAATTTTCAATATCCGTTAGTAACTTTGACGTTCACTAAAAGACGTATGAAGATAGAGCTAAAATACGTACTTTTTAACAATGTTTTACTTAGTTTTGCTCGTATAATCCTCAGCGTTTTATCAGTGCTTTTAGTTATGTAACCGTAAACTCATGCACATGTTTTAACAAAATCGTGGTATAGACCGATATTTGACTAAAAACGATTACTTTTTTATGATATTCCTGTTATGTCGATAGTAGAAATGATTCGTTTTTAATGATAGTTCTGGTTGGATTTCTACTATAAATTACAATGTATTTCAAAGTTTCTATTTATGCTAACGTATATATCGTGTGCACATACACATGTTGATAACACAAAGTATATTTGCAATGTTGTTTAACTAATTTTTAATATCCGTTAGTAAATTTGACTTTTTTACTTAAAGACGTATGAAATAGAGCTAAAATACGTACTTTTTAACAATGTTTTACTTAGTTTTGCACGTATAATCCTCAGCGTTTTATCAGTGCTTTTAGTTATGTAACCGTAAACTCATGCACATGTTTTGAACAAAATCGTGGTATAGACCGATATTTGACCAAAAACGATTACTTTTTTGGGATATTCCTGTTATGTCGATCGTAGAAATGATTAGTTTTTAATGATAGTTCTGGTTGGATTTCTACTATAAATTACAATGTATTTCAAATTTTCTATTTATGCTAACGTATATATCGTGTGCATATTTACATGTTTATAAAACAAAGTATATTTGCAATGTTGTTTACCTAATTTTCATTATCCGTTAGTAACTTCGACGTTTCACTAAAAGACGTATGTAAATAGAGCTAAAAGACGTACTTTTTAACAATGTTTGACTTAGTTTTGCTCGTGTAATCCTCAGCGTTTTATCAGTGCTTTTAGTTATGTAACCGTAAACTCATAGACATGTTTTTAACAAAATCGTGGTATAGACCGATATTTGACCAAAAACGATTACTTTTTTGGGATATTCCTCTTATGTCGATAGTAGAAATGATTAATTTTTAATGATAGTTCTGATTGGTTTTCTACTATAAATTACAATGTATTTAAAAGTTTCTATTTATGCTAACGTATATATCGTGTGCATATATACATGTTTATAATACAAAGTATATTTGCAATGTTGTTTAACTAATTTTCAATATCCTTAGTAAATTTGACTTTTTAACAATGTTTTACTTAGATTTTCTCGTATAATCCTCAGCGTTCTATCAGTGCTTTTAGTTATGTAACCGTAAACTCATAGACATGTTTTTAACAAAATCTCGGTATAGACCGATATTTGACCAAAAACGATTACTTTTTCGGGATATTCCTGTTATGTCGATAGTAGAAATGATTAGTTTTTAAAGATAGTTCTGGTTGGATTTCTACTATAAATTACAATGTATTTCAAAGTTTTTCTTTATGCTAACGTATATATCGTGTGCACATACACATGTTGATAACACAAAGTATATTTGCAATGTTGTTTAACTAATTTTCAATATCCGTTAGTAAATTTGACTTTTTACTTAAAGACGTATGAAAATAGTGCTAAAATACGTACTTTTTAACAATGTTTGACTTAGTTTTGCTTGTATAATCCTCAGCGTTTTATCAGTACTTTTAGTTATGTAAACGCAAACTCATAGACATGTTTTTAACAAAATCGTAGTATAGACCGATATTTGACTAAAAACGATTACTTTTTTGGGATATTCATGTTATGTCGATAGTAGAAATGATTAGTTTTTAATGATAGTTCTGGTTGGATTTCTACTATAAATTACAATGTATTTAAAAGTTTCTATTTATGCTAACGTATATATCGTGTGCATATATACATGTTTATAATACAAAGTATATTTGCAATGTTGTTTAACTAATTTTCAATATCAATTAGTAAATTTGACGTTTCACTAAAAGCCGTATGAAAATAGAGCTAAAATACGTACTTTTTAACAATGTTTGACTTAGTTTTGCTTGTATAATCCTCAGCGTTTTATCAGTGCTTTTATTTATGTAATCGTAAACTCATAAACATGTTTTTAAAAAATCGTGGTATAGACCAATATTTGACCAAAAACGATTACTTCTTTGGGATATTCGTGTTATGTCGATAGTAGAAATTATTAGTTTTTAATGATAGTTCTGGTTGGATTTCTACTATAAGTTACAATGTATATCAAAGTTTTTCTTTATGCTAACGTATATATCGTGTGCACATACACATGTTGATAACACAAAGTATATTTGCAATGTTGTTTACCTAATTTTCAATATCCGTTAATAAATTTGACTTTTTACTTAAAGACGTATGAAAATAGAGCTAAAATACGTACTTTTTAACAATGTTTTACTTAGTTTTGCTCGTATAATCCTCAGCGTTTTATCAGTGCTTTTAGTTATGTAACCGTAAACTCATAGACATGTTTTTAACAAAATCGTGGTATAGACCGATATTTGACTAAAAACGATTACTTTTTCTGGATATTCATGTTATGTCGATAGTAGAAATGATTAGTTTTTAATGATCGTTCTGGTTGGATTTCTACTATAAATTACAATGTATTTCAAAGTTTCTATTTATGCTAACGTATATATCGTGTGCATATATACATGTTTATAATACAAAGTATATTTGCAATGTTGTTTAACTAATTTTCAATATCCGTTAGTAACTTTGACGTTTCACTAAAAGACGTATGAAAATAGAGCTAAAATACGTACTTTTTAACAATGTTTTACTTAGTTTTGCTCGTATAATCCTCAGCGTTTTATCAGTGCTTTTAGTTATGTAACCGTAAACTCATAGACATGTTTTTAACAAAATCGTGGTATAGACCGATATTTGACCAAAAACGATAACTTTTTTGGGATATTCATGTTATGTCGATAGTAGAAATGATTAGTTTTTAATGATCGTTCTGGTTGGATTTCTACTATAAATTACAATGTATTTCAAAGTTTTTCTTTATGCTAACGTATATATCGTGTGCATATACACATGTTGATAACACAAAGTATGTTTGCAATGTTGTTTACCTAATTTTCAATATCCGTTAGTAAATTTGATTTTTTACTCAAAGACGTATGAAAATAGAGCTAAAATACGTACTTTTTAACAATGTTTGACTTAGTTTTGCTCGTATAATCCTCAGCGTTTTATCAGTGCTTTTAGTTATGTAACCGTAAACTCATAGACATGTTTTTAACAAAATCGTGGTATAGACCGATGTTTGACCAAAAACGATTACTTTTTTGGGATATTCATGTTATGTCGATAGTAGAAATGATTAGTTTTTAATGATAGTTCTGGTTGGATTTCTACTATAAATTACAATGTATTTCAAAGTTTCTATTTATGCTAACGTATATATCGTGTGCACATACACATGTTGAAAACACAAAGTATGTTTGCAATGTTGTTTACCTAATTTTCAATATCCGTTAGTAAATTTGACTTTTTACTTAAAGACGTATGAAAATAGAGCTAAAATACGTACTTTTTAACAATGTTTGACTTAGTTTTGCTCGTATAATCCTCAGCGTTTTATCAGTGCTTTTAGTTATGTAACCGTAAACTCATAGACATGTTTTTAACAAAATCGTGGTATAGACCGATATTTGACTAAAAACGATTACTTTTTCTGGATATTCATGTTATGTCGATAGTAGAAATGATTAGTTTTTAATGATCGTTCTGGTTGGATTTCTACTATAAATTACAATGTATTTCAAAGTTTCTATTTATGCTAACGTATATATCGTGTGCATATATACATGTTTATAATACAAAGTATATTTGCAATGTTGTTTAACTAATTTTCAATATCCGTTAGTAACTTTGACGTTTCACTAAAAGACGTATGAAAATAGAGCTAAAATACGTACTTTTTAACAATGTTTTACTTAGTTTTGCTCGTATAATCCTCAGCGTTTTATCAGTGCTTTTAGTTATGTAACCGTAAACTCATAGACATGTTTTTAACAAAATCGTGGTATAGACCGATATTTGACCAAAAACGATAACTTTTTTGGGATATTCATGTTATGTCGATAGTAGAAATGATTAGTTTTTAATGATCGTTCTGGTTGGATTTCTACTATAAATTACAATGTATTTCAAAGTTTTTCTTTATGCTAACGTATATATCGTGTGCATATACACATGTTGATAACACAAAGTATGTTTGCAATGTTGTTTACCTAATTTTCAATATCCGTTAGTAAATTTGACTTTTTACTCAAAGACGTATGAAAATAGAGCTAAAATACGTACTTTTTAACAATGTTTGATTTAGTTTTGCTCGTATAATCCTCAGCGTTTTATCAGTGCTTTTAGTTATGTAACCGTAAACTCATAGACATGTTTTTAACAAAATCGTGGTATAGACCGATGTTTGACCAAAAACGATTACTTTTTTGGGATATTCATGTTATGTCGATAGTAGAAATGATTAGTTTTTAATGATAGTTCTGGTTGGATTTCTACTATAAATTACAATGTATTTCAAAGTTTCTATTTATGCTAACGTATATATCGTGTGCACATACACATGTTGATAACACAAAGTATATTTGCAATGTTGTTTACCTAATTTTCAATATCCGTTAGTAAATTTGACTTTTTACTTAAAGACGTATGAAAATAGAGCTAAAATACGTACTTTTTAACAATGTTTGACTTAGTTTTGCTCGTATAATCCTCAGCGTTTTATCAGTGCTTTTAGTTATGTAACCGTAAACTCATAGACATGTTTTTAACAAAATCCTGGTATAGACCAATATTTGACTAAAAACGATTACTTTTTCTGGATATTCATGTTATGTCGATAGTAGAAATGATTAGATTTAATGATAGTTCTGGTTGGATTTCTACTATAAATTACAATGTATTTAAAAGTTTCTATTTATGCTAACGTATATATCGTGTGCATATATATATGTTTTTAATACAAAGTATATTTGCAATGTTGTTTACCTAATTTTTTATATCCGTTAGTAACTTTGACGTTTCACTGAAAGACGTATGAAAATAGAGTTAAAATACGTACTTTTTAACAATGTTTGACTTAGTTTTGCTCGTATAATCCTTAGCGTTTTATCAGTGCGGTATAGACCGATAGTTTTCCAATATTTGACTAAAAACGATTACTTTTTCTGGATATTCATGTTACGTCGATAGTAGAAATGATTAGTTTTTAATGATAGTTCTGGTTGGATTTCTACTATAAATTACAATGTATTTAAAAGTTTCTATTTATGCTAACGTATATATCGTGTGCATATATACATGTTTATAATACAAAGTATATTTGCAATGTTGTTTAACTAATTTTAAATATCCAATAGTAACTTTGACATTTCACTAAAAGACGTATGAAAATAGAGCTAAAATACGTACTTTTTAACAATGTTTTACTTAGTTTTGCTCGTATAATCCTCAGCATTTTATCAGTGCTTTTAGATATGTAACAGTAAACTCATGCACATGTTTTTAACAAAATCGTGGTATAGACCGATATTTGACTAAAAACGATTACTTTTTTGGGATATTCATGTTTTGTCGATAGTAGAAATGATTAGTTTTTAATGATAGTTCTGGTACGATTTCTACTATAAATTACAAAGTATTTCAAAGTTTTTCTTTATGCTAACGTATATATCGTGTGCAGATATACATGTTTATAAAACAAAGTATATTTGCAATGTTGTTTAACTAATTTTCAATATCCGTTAGTAACTTTGACGTTTCACTAACAGACGTATGAAAATAGAGCTAAAATACGTACTTTTTAACAATGTTTTACTTAGTTTTGCTCGTATAATCCTCAGCGTTTTATCAGTGCTTTTAGTTATGTAACCGTAAACTCATAGACATGTTTTTAACAAAATCGTGGTATAGACCGATATTTGACCAAAAACGATAACTTTTTTGGGATATTCCTGTTATGTCGATAGTAGAAATGATTAGTTTTTAATGATAGTTCTGGTTGGATTTCTACTATAAATTACAATGTATTTAAAAGTTTCTATTTATGCTAACGTATATATCGTGTGCATATATACATGTTTATAATACAAAGTATATTTGCAATGTTGTTTAATTAATTTTCAATATCCGTTAGTAACTTTAACGTTTCACTAAAAGACGTATGAAAATAGAGCTAAAATACGTACTTTTTAACAATGTTTGACATAGTTTTGCTCGTATAATCCTCAGCGTTTCATCAGTGCTTTTAGTTATGTAACCGTAAACTCTTAGACATGTTTTTAACAAAATCGTGGTATACACCGATATTTGACCAAAAACGATAACTTTTTTGGGATATTCCTGTTATGTCGATAGTAGAAATGATTAGTTTTTAATGATAGTTCTGGTTGGATTTCTACTATAAATTACAATGTATTTCAAAGTTTCTATTTATGCTAACGTATATATCGTGTGCACATACACATGTTGATAACACAAAGTATATTTGCAAAGTTGTTTACCTAATTTTCAATATCCGTTAGTAACTTTGACTTTTTACTTAAAACGTATGAAAATAGAGCTAAAATACGTACTTTTTAACAATGTTTTACTTAGTTTTGCTCGTATAATCCTCAGCGTTTTATCAGTGCTTTTAGTTATGTAACTGTAAACTCATGGACATGTTTTTAAAAAAATCGTGGTATAGACCGATATTTGACTAAATACGATTACTTTTTTGGGATATTCCTGTTATGTCGATAGTAGAAATGATTAGTTTTTAATGATAGTTCTGGTTGGATTTCTACTATAAATTACAATGTATTTCAAAGTTTCTATTTATGCTAACGTATATATCGTGTGCACATACACATGTTGATAACACAAAGTATATTTGCAATGTTGTTTACCTAATTTTCAATATCCGTTAGTAAATTTGACTTTTTACTTAAAGACGTATGAAAATAGAGCTAAAATACGTACTTTTTAACAATGTTTGACTTAGTTTTGCTCGTATAATCCTCAGCGTTTTATCAGTGCTTTTAGTTATGTAACCGTAAACTCATAGACATGTTTTTAACAAAATCGTGGTATAGACCGATATTTGACCAAAAACGATTACTTTTTTGGGATATTCATGTTATGTCGATAGTAGAAATGATTAGTTTTTAATGATAGTTCTGGTTGGATTTCTACTATAAATTACAATGTATTTCAAAGTTTTTCTTTATGCTAACGTATATATCGTGTGATATACACATATTGATAACACAAAGTATGTTTGCAATGTTGTTTACCTAATTTTCAATATCCGTTAGTAAATTTGACTTTTTACTCAAAGACGTATGAAAATAGAGCTAAAATACGTACTTTTTAGCAATGTTTGACTTAGTTTTGCTCGTATAATCCTCAGCGTTTTATCAGTGCTTTTAGTTATGTAACCGTAAACTCATAGACATGTTTTTAACAAAATCGTGGTATAGACCGATATTTGACCAAAAACGATAACTTTTTTGGGATATTCCTGTTATGTCGATAGTAGAAATGATTAGTTTTTAATGATAGTTCTGGTTGGATTTCTACTATAAATTACAATGTATTTCGAAGTTTTTATTTATGCTAACGTATATATCATGTGCACATACACATGTTGATAACACAAAGTATAATTGCAATGTTGTTTAACTAATTTTCAATATCCTTTAGTAAATTTGACTTTTTACTCAAAGACGTATGAAAATAGAGCTAAAATACGTACTTTTTAACAATGTTTGACTTAGTTTTGCTCTGATAATCCTCAGCGTTTTATCAGTGCTTTTAGTTATGTAACCGTAAACTCATAGACATGTTTTTAACAAAATCGTGGTATAGACCAATATTTGACTAAAAACGATTACTTTTTCTGGATATTCATGTTATGTCGATAGTAGAAATGATTAGATTCAATGATAGTTCTGGTTGGATTTCTACTATAAATTACAATGTATTTAAAAGTTTCTATTTATGCTAACGTATATATCGTGTGCATGTATACATGTTTATAATACAAAGTATATTTGCAATGTTGTTGAACTAATTTTCAATATCCGTTAGTAACTTTGACGTTTCACTAAAAGACGTATGAAAATAGAGCTAAAATACGTACTTTTTAACAATGTTTGACATAGTTTTGCTCGTATAATCCTCAGCGTTTTATCAGTGCTTTTAGTTATGTAACTGTAAACTCATCGACATGTTTTTAACAAAATCGTGGTATAGACCGATATTTGACTAAATACGATTACTTTTTTGGGATATTCCTGTTATGTCGATAGTAGAAATGATTAGTTTTTAATGATAGTTCTGGTTGGATTTCTACTATAAATTACAATGTATTTAAAAGTTTCTATTTATGCTAACGTCTATATCGTGTGCATATATACATGTTTATAAAACAAATTATATTTGCAATGTTGTTTAACTAATTTTCAATACCCGTTAGTAACTTTGACGTTTCACTAAAAGACGTATGAAAATAGAGCTAAAATACGTACTTTTTAACAATGTTTTACTTAGTTTTGCTCGTATAATCCTCAACGTTTTATCAGTGCTTTTAGTTATGTAACCGTAAACTCATAGACGTTTTTAACAAAATCCTGGTATAGACCAATATTTGACCAAAAACGATTACTTTTTGGGGATATTCCTGTTATGTCAATAGTAGAAATGATTAGTTTTTAATGATAGTTCTGGTTGGATTTCTACTATAAATTACAATGTATTTCAAAGTTTCTATTTATGCTAACGTATATATCGTGTGCACATACACATGTTGATAGCACAAAGTATATTTACAATGTTGTTTACCTAATTTTCAATATCCGTTAGTAAATTTGACTTTTTACTTAAAGACGTATGAAAATAGAGCTAAAATACGTACTTTTTAACAATGTTTTACTTAGTTTTGCTCGTATAATCCTCAGCGTTTTATCAGTGCTTTTAGTTATGTAACCGTAAACTCATGCACATGTTTTTAACAAAATCGTGGTTTAGACAGATATTTGACAAAAAACGATTTTTTTTTGGGATATTCATGTTATGTCGATAGTAGAAATGATTAGTTTTTAATGATAGTTCTGGTTGGATTTCTACGATAAATTACAATGTATTTCAAAGTTTTTCTTTATGCTAACGTATATATCATGTGCACATACACATGTTGATAACACAAAGTATAATTGCAATGTTGTTTACCTAATTTTCAATATCCGTTTGTAAATTTGACTTTTTACTTAAAGACGTATGAAAATAGAGCTAAAATACGTACTTTTTAACAATGTTTTACTTAGTTTTGCTCGTATAATCCTCAGCGTTTTATCAGTGCTTTTAGTTATGTAACCGTAAACTCATGCTCATGTTTTTAACAAAATCGTGGTATAGACCAATATTTGACCAAAAACGATTACTTTTTTGGGATATTCCTGTTATGTCGATAGTAGAAATGATTAGTTTTTAATGATAGTTCTGGTTGGATTTCTACTATAAATTGCAATGTATTTCAAAGTTTCTATTTATGCTAACGTATATATCGTGTGCACATACACATGTTGATAACACAAAGTATATTTGCAAAGTTGTTTACCTAATTTTCAATATCCGTTAGTAAATTTGACTTTTTACTTAAAGTCGTATGAAAATAGAGCTAAAATACGTACTTTTTAACAATGTTTTACTTAGTTTTGCTCGTATAATCCTCAGCGTTTTATCAGTGCTTTTAAGTATGTAACCGTAAACTCATGCACATGTTTTTAACAAAATCGTGGTATACACCGATATTTGACTAAAAACGATTACTTTTTTGGGATATTCATGTTACTTCGATAGTAGAAATGATTAGTTTTTAATGATAGTTCTGGTTGGATTTCTACTATAAATTACAATGTATTTAAAAGTTTCTATTCATGCTAACGTATATATCGTGTGCATATACACATGTTGATAACACAAAGTATATTTGCAATGTTGTTTAACTAATTTTCAATATCCGTTCGTAACTTTGACGTTTCACTAAAAGATGTATGAAAATAGAGCTAAAATACGTACTTTTTAACAATGTTTTACTTAGTTTTGCTCGTGTAATCCTCAGCGTTTTATCAGTGCTTTTAGTTATGTAACCGTAAACTCAGACATGTTTTTAACAAAATTGTCGTATAGACCGATATTTGACCAAAAACGATTACTTTTTTGGGATATTCCTGTTATGTCGATAGTAGAAATGATTAGTTTTTAATGATAGTTCTGGTTGGATTTCTACTATAAATTACAATGTATTTCAAAGTTTCTATTTATGCTAACGTATATATCGTGTGCACATACACATGTTGATAACACAAAGTATATTTGCAATGTTGTTTACCTAATTTTCTATATCCGTTAGTAAATTTGACTTTTTACTTAAAGACGTATGAAAATAGAGCTAAAATACGTACTTTTTAACAATGTTTGACTTAGTTTTGCTCGTATAATCCTCAGCGTTTTATCAGTGCTTTTCGTTATGTAACCGTAAACTCATAGACATGTTTTTAACAAAATCGTGGTATAGACCAATATTTGACTAAAAACGATTACTTTTTCTGGATATTCATGTTATGTCGATAGTAGAAATGATTAGATTTAATGATAGTTCTGGTTGGATTTCTACTATAAATTACAATGTATTTCAAAGTTTCTTTTTATGCTAACGTATATATCGTGTGCACATACACATGTTGATAACACAAAGTATATTTGCAATGTTGTTTACCTAATTTTCAATATCTGTTAGTAAATTTGACTTTTTACTTAAAGACGTATGAAAATAGAGCTAAAATACGTACTTTTTAACAATGTTTTACTTAGTTTTGCTCGTATAATCTTCAGCGTTTTATCAGTGCTTTTAGTTATGTAACCGTAAACTCATGCACATGTTTTGAACAAAATCGTGGTTTAGACAGATATTTGAAAAAAAACGATTTTTTTGGGGGATATTCATGTTATGTCGATAGTAGAAATGATTAGTTTTTAATGATAGTTCTGGTTGGATTTCTACTATAAATTACAATGTATTTCAAAGTTTTTCTTTATGCTAACGTATATATCATGTGCACATACACATGTTGATAACACAAAGTATAATTGCAATGTTGTTTACCTAATTTTCAATATCCGTTTGTAAATTTGACTTTTTACTTAAAGACGTATGAACATAGAGCTGAAATACGTACTTTTTAACAATGTTTTACTTAGTTTTGCTCGTATAATCCTCAGCGTTTTATCAGTGCTTTTAGTTATGTAACCGTAAACTCATAGACATGTTTTTTACAAAATCGTGGTATAGACCGATATTTGACCAAAAACGATTACTTTTTTGGGGTATTCATGTTATGTCGATAGTAGAAATGATTAGTTTTTTATGATAGTTCTGGTTGGATTTCTACTATAAATTACAATGTATTTAAAAGTTTCTATTTATGCTAACGTCTATATCGTGGGCATACATACATGTTTATAAAACAAATTATATTTGCAATGTTGTTTAACTAATTTTTAATATCCGTTAGTAACTTTGACGTTTCACTAAAAGACGTATAAAAATAGAGCTAAAATACGTACTTTTTAACAATGTTTTACTTAGTTTTGCTCGTATAATCCTCAACGTTTTATCAGTGCTTTTAGTTATGTAACCGTAAACTCACAGACGTTTTTAACAAAATCGTGGTATAGACCAATATTTGACCAAAAACGATTACTTTTTGGGGATATTCCTGTTATGTCAATAGTAGAAATGATTAGTTTTTAATGATAGTTCTGGTTGGATTTCTACTATAAATTACAATGTATTTCAAAGTTTCTTTTTATGCTAACGTATATATCGTGTGCACATACACATGTTGATAGCACAAAGTATATTTGCAATGTTGTTTACCTAATTTTCAATATCCGTTCGTAAATTTGACTTTTTACTTAAAGACGTATGAAAATAGAGCTAAAATACGTACTTTTTAACAATGTTTTACTTAGTTTTGCTCGTATAATCCTCAGCGTTTTATCAGTGCTTTTAGTTATGTAACCGTAAACTCATGCACATGTTTTTAACAAAATCGTGGTTTAGACAGATATTTGACAAAAAACGATTTTTTTTTGGGATATTCATGTTATGTCGATAGTAGAAATGATTAGTTTTTAATGATAGTTCTGGTTGGATTTCTACTATAAATTACAATGTATTTCAAAGTTTTTCTTTATACTAACGTATATATCATGTGCACATACACATGTTGATAACACAAAGTATAATTGCAATGTTGTTTACCTAATTTTCAATATCCGTTTGTAAATTTGACTTTTTACTTAAAGACGTATGAAAATAGAGCTGAAATACGTACTTTTTAACAATGTTTTACTTAGTTTTGCTCGTATAATCCTCAGCGTTTTATCAGTGCTTTTAGTTATGTAACCGTAAACTCATGCTCATGTTTTTAACAAAATCGTGGTATAGACCAATATTTGACCAAAAACGATTACTTTTTTGGGATATTCCTGTTATGTCGATAGTAGAAATGATTAGTTTTTAATGATAGTTCTGGTTGGATTTCTACTATAAATTGCAATGTATTTCAAAGTTTCTATTTATGCTAACGTATATATCGTGTGCACATACACATGTTGATAACACAAAGTATATTTGCAATGTTGTTTACCTAATTTTCAATATCCGTTAGTAAATTTGACTTTTTACTTAAAGTCGTATGAAAATAGAGCTAAAATACGTACTTTTTAACAATGTTTTACTTAGTTTTGCTCGTATAATCCTCAGCGTTTTATCAGTGCTTTTAGTTATGTAACCGTAAACTCATAGACATGTTTTTAACAAAATCGTGGTATACACCGATATTTGACTAAAAACGATTACTTTTTTGGGATATTCATGTTACGTCGATAGTAGAAATGATTAGTTTTTAATGATAGTTCGGGTTGGATTTCTACTATAAATTACAATGTATTTCAAAGTTTTTCTTTATGCTAACGTATATATTGTGTGCATATACACATGTTTATTACACAAACTATATTTGCAATGGTTTTTACCTAATTTTCAATATCCGATAGTAACTTTGACGTTTCACTAAAAGATGTATGAAAATAGAGCTAAAATACGTACTTTTTAGCAATGTTTTACTTAGTTTTGCTCGTGTAATCCTCAGCGTTTTATCAGTGCTTTTAGTTATGTAACCGTAAACTCAGACATGTTTTTAACAAAATTATGGTATAGACCGATATTTGACCAAAAACGTTTACTTTTTTGGGATATTCCTGTTATGTCGATAGTAGAAATGATTAGGTTTTAATGATAGTTCTGGTTGGATTTCTACTATAAATTACAATGTATTTCAAAGTTTTTCTTTATGCTAACGTATATATCGTGTGCACATACACATGTAGATAACACATAGTATATTTGCAATGTTGTTTAACTAATTTTCAATATCCGTTAGTAAATTTGACTTTTTACTTAAAACGTATGAAAATAGAGCTAAAATACGTACTTTTTAACAATGTTTTACTTCGTTTTGCTCGTATAATCCTCAGCGTTTTATCAGTGCTTTTAGTTATGTAACCGTAAACTCATGCACATGTTTTTAACAAAATCGTGGTATAGACCGATATTTGACCAAAAACGATTACTTTTTTGGGATATTCATGTTATGTCGATAGTAGAAATGATTAGTTTTTAATGATAGTTCTGGTTGGATTTCTACTATAAATTACAATGTATTTCAAAGTTTTTCTTTATGCTAACGTATATATCGTGTGATATACACATATTGATAACACAAAGTATGTTTGCAATGTTGTTTACCTAATTTTCAATATCCGTTAGTAAATTTGACTTTTTACTCAAAGACGTATGAAAATAGAGCTAAAATACGTACTTTTTAGCAATGTTTGACTTAGTTTTGCTCGTATAATCCTCAGCGTTTTATCAGTGCTTTTAGTTATGTAACCGTAAACTCATAGACATGTTTTTAACAAAATCGTGGTATAGACCGATATTTGACCAAAAACGATAACTTTTTTGGGATATTCCTGTTATGTCGATAGTAGAAATGATTAGTTTTTAATGATAGTTCTGGTTGGATTTCTACTATAAATTACAATGTATTTCGAAGTTTTTATTTATGCTAACGTATATATCATGTGCACATACACATGTTGATAACACAAAGTATAATTGCAATGTTGTTTAACTAATTTTCAATATCCTTTAGTAAATTTGACTTTTTACTCAAAGACGTATGAAAATAGAGCTAAAATACGTACTTTTTAACAATGTTTGACTTAGTTTTGCTCTGATAATCCTCAGCGTTTTATCAGTGCTTTTAGTTATGTAACCGTAAACTCATAGACATGTTTTTAACAAAATCGTGGTATAGACCAATATTTGACTAAAAACGATTACTTTTTCTGGATATTCATGTTATGTCGATAGTAGAAATGATTAGATTCAATGATAGTTCTGGTTGGATTTCTACTATAAATTACAATGTATTTAAAAGTTTCTATTTATGCTAACGTATATATCGTGTGCATGTATACATGTTTATAATACAAAGTATATTTGCAATGTTGTTGAACTAATTTTCAATATCCGTTAGTAACTTTGACGTTTCACTAAAAGACGTATGAAAATAGAGCTAAAATACGTACTTTTTAACAATGTTTGACATAGTTTTGCTCGTATAATCCTCAGCGTTTTATCAGTGCTTTTAGTTATGTAACTGTAAACTCATCGACATGTTTTTAACAAAATCGTGGTATAGACCGATATTTGACTAAATACGATTACTTTTTTGGGATATTCCTGTTATGTCGATAGTAGAAATGATTAGTTTTTAATGATAGTTCTGGTTGGATTTCTACTATAAATTACAATGTATTTAAAAGTTTCTATTTATGCTAACGTCTATATCGTGTGCATATATACATGTTTATAAAACAAATTATATTTGCAATGTTGTTTAACTAATTTTCAATACCCGTTAGTAACTTTGACGTTTCACTAAAAGACGTATGAAAATAGAGCTAAAATACGTACTTTTTAACAATGTTTTACTTAGTTTTGCTCGTATAATCCTCAACGTTTTATCAGTGCTTTTAGTTATGTAACCGTAAACTCATAGACGTTTTTAACAAAATCCTGGTATAGACCAATATTTGACCAAAAACGATTACTTTTTGGGGATATTCCTGTTATGTCAATAGTAGAAATGATTAGTTTTTAATGATAGTTCTGGTTGGATTTCTACTATAAATTACAATGTATTTCAAAGTTTCTATTTATGCTAACGTATATATCGTGTGCACATACACATGTTGATAGCACAAAGTATATTTACAATGTTGTTTACCTAATTTTCAATATCCGTTAGTAAATTTGACTTTTTACTTAAAGACGTATGAAAATAGAGCTAAAATACGTACTTTTTAACAATGTTTTACTTAGTTTTGCTCGTATAATCCTCAGCGTTTTATCAGTGCTTTTAGTTATGTAACCGTAAACTCATGCACATGTTTTTAACAAAATCGTGGTTTAGACAGATATTTGACAAAAAACGATTTTTTTTTGGGATATTCATGTTATGTCGATAGTAGAAATGATTAGTTTTTAATGATAGTTCTGGTTGGATTTCTACGATAAATTACAATGTATTTCAAAGTTTTTCTTTATGCTAACGTATATATCATGTGCACATACACATGTTGATAACACAAAGTATAATTGCAATGTTGTTTACCTAATTTTCAATATCCGTTTGTAAATTTGACTTTTTACTTAAAGACGTATGAAAATAGAGCTAAAATACGTACTTTTTAACAATGTTTTACTTAGTTTTGCTCGTATAATCCTCAGCGTTTTATCAGTGCTTTTAGTTATGTAACCGTAAACTCATGCTCATGTTTTTAACAAAATCGTGGTATAGACCAATATTTGACCAAAAACGATTACTTTTTTGGGATATTCCTGTTATGTCGATAGTAGAAATGATTAGTTTTTAATGATAGTTCTGGTTGGATTTCTACTATAAATTGCAATGTATTTCAAAGTTTCTATTTATGCTAACGTATATATCGTGTGCACATACACATGTTGATAACACAAAGTATATTTGCAATGTTGTTTACCTAATTTTCAATATCCGTTAGTAAATTTGACTTTTTACTCAAAGACGTATGAAAATAGAGCTAAAATACGTACTTTTTAGCAATGTTTGACTTAGTTTTGCTCGTATAATCCTCAGCGTTTTATCAGTGCTTTTAGTTATGTAACCGTAAACTCATAGACATGTTTTTAACAAAATCGTGGTATAGACCGATATTTGACCAAAAACGATAACTTTTTTGGGATATTCCTGTTATGTCGATAGTAGAAATGATTAGTTTTTAATGATAGTTCTGGTTGGATTTCTACTATAAATTACAATGTATTTCGAAGTTTTTATTTATGCTAACGTATATATCATGTGCACATACACATGTTGATAACACAAAGTATAATTGCAATGTTGTTTAACTAATTTTCAATATCCTTTAGTAAATTTGACTTTTTACTCAAAGACGTATGAAAATAGAGCTAAAATACGTACTTTTTAGCAATGTTTGACTTAGTTTTGCTCTGATAATCCTCAGCGTTTTATCAGTGCTTTTAGTTATGTAACCGTAAACTCATAGACATGTTTTTAACAAAATCGTGGTATAGACCAATATTTGACTAAAAACGATTACTTTTTCTGGATATTCATGTTATGTCGATAGTAGAAATGATTAGATTCAATGATAGTTCTGGTTGGATTTCTACTATAAATTACAATGTATTTAAAAGTTTCTATTTATGCTAACGTATATATCGTGTGCATGTATACATGTTTATAATACAAAGTATATTTGCAATGTTGTTGAACTAATTTTCAATATCCGTTAGTAACTTTGACGTTTCACTAAAAGACGTATGAAAATAGAGCTAAAATACGTACTTTTTAACAATGTTTGACATAGTTTTGCTCGTATAATCCTCAGCGTTTTATCAGTGCTTTTAGTTATGTAACTGTAAACTCATCGACATGTTTTTAACAAAATCGTGGTATAGACCGATATTTGACTAAATACGATTACTTTTTTGGGATATTCCTGTTATGTCGATAGTAGAAATGATTAGTTTTTAATGATAGTTCTGGTTGGATTTCTACTATAAATTACAATGTATTTAAAAGTTTCTATTTATGCTAACGTCTATATCGTGTGCATATATACATGTTTATAAAACAAATTATATTTGCAATGTTGTTTAACTAATTTTCAATACCCGTTAGTAACTTTGACGTTTCACTAAAAGACGTATGAAAATAGAGCTAAAATACGTACTTTTTAACAATGTTTTACTTAGTTTTGCTCGTATAATCCTCAACGTTTTATCAGTGCTTTTAGTTATGTAACCGTAAACTCATAGACGTTTTTAACAAAATCCTGGTATAGACCAATATTTGACCAAAAACGATTACTTTTTGGGGATATTCCTGTTATGTCAATAGTAGAAATGATTAGTTTTTAATGATAGTTCTGGTTGGATTTCTACTATAAATTACAATGTATTTCAAAGTTTCTATTTATGCTAACGTATATATCGTGTGCACATACACATGTTGATAGCACAAAGTATATTTACAATGTTGTTTACCTAATTTTCAATATCCGTTAGTAAATTTGACTTTTTACTTAAAGACGTATGAAAATAGAGCTAAAATACGTACTTTTTAACAATGTTTTACTTAGTTTTGCTCGTATAATCCTCAGCGTTTTATCAGTGCTTTTAGTTATGTAACCGTAAACTCATGCACATGTTTTTAACAAAATCGTGGTTTAGACAGATATTTGACAAAAAACGATTTTTTTTTGGGATATTCATGTTATGTCGATAGTAGAAATGATTAGTTTTTAATGATAGTTCTGGTTGGATTTCTACGATAAATTACAATGTATTTCAAAGTTTTTCTTTATGCTAACGTATATATCATGTGCACATACACATGTTGATAACACAAAGTATAATTGCAATGTTGTTTACCTAATTTTCAATATCCGTTTGTAAATTTGACTTTTTACTTAAAGACGTATGAAAATAGAGCTAAAATACGTACTTTTTAACAATGTTTTACTTAGTTTTGCTCGTATAATCCTCAGCGTTTTATCAGTGCTTTTAGTTATGTAACCGTAAACTCATGCTCATGTTTTTAACAAAATCGTGGTATAGACCAATATTTGACCAAAAACGATTACTTTTTTGGGATATTCCTGTTATGTCGATAGTAGAAATGATTAGTTTTTAATGATAGTTCTGGTTGGATTTCTACTATAAATTGCAATGTATTTCAAAGTTTCTATTTATGCTAACGTATATATCGTGTGCACATACACATGTTGATAACACAAAGTATATTTGCAAAGTTGTTTACCTAATTTTCAATATCCGTTAGTAAATTTGACTTTTTACTTAAAGTCGTATGAAAATAGAGCTAAAATACGTACTTTTTAACAATGTTTTACTTAGTTTTGCTCGTATAATCCTCAGCGTTTTATCAGTGCTTTTAAGTATGTAACCGTAAACTCATGCACATGTTTTTAACAAAATCGTGGTATACACCGATATTTGACTAAAAACGATTACTTTTTTGGGATATTCATGTTACTTCGATAGTAGAAATGATTAGTTTTTAATGATAGTTCTGGTTGGATTTCTACTATAAATTACAATGTATTTAAAAGTTTCTATTCATGCTAACGTATATATCGTGTGCATATACACATGTTGATAACACAAAGTATATTTGCAATGTTGTTTAACTAATTTTCAATATCCGTTCGTAACTTTGACGTTTCACTAAAAGATGTATGAAAATAGAGCTAAAATACGTACTTTTTAACAATGTTTTACTTAGTTTTGCTCGTGTAATCCTCAGCGTTTTATCAGTGCTTTTAGTTATGTAACCGTAAACTCAGACATGTTTTTAACAAAATTGTCGTATAGACCGATATTTGACCAAAAACGATTACTTTTTTGGGATATTCCTGTTATGTCGATAGTAGAAATGATTAGTTTTTAATGATAGTTCTGGTTGGATTTCTACTATAAATTACAATGTATTTCAAAGTTTCTATTTATGCTAACGTATATATCGTGTGCACATACACATGTTGATAACACAAAGTATATTTGCAATGTTGTTTACCTAATTTTCTATATCCGTTAGTAAATTTGACTTTTTACTTAAAGACGTATGAAAATAGAGCTAAAATACGTACTTTTTAACAATGTTTGACTTAGTTTTGCTCGTATAATCCTCAGCGTTTTATCAGTGCTTTTAGTTATGTAACCGTAAACTCATAGACATGTTTTTAACAAAATCGTGGTATAGACCAATATTTGACTAAAAACGATTACTTTTTCTGGATATTCATGTTATGTCGATAGTAGAAATGATTAGATTTAATGATAGTTCTGGTTGGATTTCTACTATAAATTACAATGTATTTCAAAGTTTCTTTTTATGCTAACGTATATATCGTGTGCACATACACATGTTGATAACACAAAGTATATTTGCAATGTTGTTTACCTAATTTTCAATATCTGTTAGTAAATTTGACTTTTTACTTAAAGACGTACGAAAATAGAGCTAAAATACGTACTTTTTAACAATGTTTTACTTAGTTTTGCTCGTATAATCTTCAGCGTTTTATCAGTGCTTTTAGTTATGTAACCGTAAACTCATGCACATGTTTTGAACAAAATCGTGGTTTAGACAGATATTTGAAAAAAAACGATTTTTTTGGGGGATATTCATGTTATGTCGATAGTAGAAATGATTAGTTTTTAATGATAGTTCTGGTTGGATTTCTACTATAAATTACAATGTATTTCAAAGTTTTTCTTTATGCTAACGTATATATCATGTGCACATACACATGTTGATAACACAAAGTATAATTGCAATGTTGTTTACCTAATTTTCAATATCCGTTTGTAAATTTGACTTTTTACTTAAAGACGTATGAACATAGAGCTGAAATACGTACTTTTTAACAATGTTTTACTTAGTTTTGCTCGTATAATCCTCAGCGTTTTATCAGTGCTTTTAGTTATGTAACCGTAAACTCATAGACATGTTTTTTACAAAATCGTGGTATAGACCGATATTTGACCAAAAACGATTACTTTTTTGGGGTATTCATGTTATGTCGATAGTAGAAATGATTAGTTTTTAATGATAGTTCTGGTTGGATTTCTACTATAAATTACAATGTATTTAAAAGTTTCTATTTATGCTAACGTCTATATCGTGGGCATACATACATGTTTATAAAACAAATTATATTTGCAATGTTGTTTAACTAATTTTTAATATCCGTTAGTAACTTTGACGTTTCACTAAAAGACGTATAAAAATAGAGCTAAAATACGTACTTTTTAACAATGTTTTACTTAGTTTTGCTCGTATAATCCTCAACGTTTTATCAGTGCTTTTAGTTATGTAACCGTAAACTCACAGACGTTTTTAACAAAATCGTGGTATAGACCAATATTTGACCAAAAACGATTACTTTTTGGGGATATTCCTGTTATGTCAATAGTAGAAATGATTAGTTTTTAATGATAGTTCTGGTTGGATTTCTACTATAAATTACAATGTATTTCAAAGTTTCTTTTTATGCTAACGTATATATCGTGTGCACATACACATGTTGATAGCACAAAGTATATTTGCAATGTTGTTTACCTAATTTTCAATATCCGTTCGTAAATTTGACTTTTTACTTAAAGACGTATGAAAATAGAGCTAAAATACGTACTTTTTAACAATGTTTTACTTAGTTTTGCTCGTATAATCCTCAGCGTTTTATCAGTGCTTTTAGTTATGTAACCGTAAACTCATGCACATGTTTTTAACAAAATCGTGGTTTAGACAGATATTTGACAAAAAACGATTTTTTTTTGGGATATTCATGTTATGTCGATAGTAGAAATGATTAGTTTTTAATGATAGTTCTGGTTGGATTTCTACTATAAATTACAATGTATTTCAAAGTTTTTCTTTATGCTAACGTATATATCATGTGCACATACACATGTTGATAACACAAAGTATAATTGCAATGTTGTTTACCTAATTTTCAATATCCGTTTGTAAATTTGACTTTTTACTTAAAGACGTATGAAAATAGAGCTGAAATACGTACTTTTTAACAATGTTTTACTTAGTTTTGCTCGTATAATCCTCAGCGTTTTATCAGTGCTTTTAGTTATGTAACCGTAAACTCATGCTCATGTTTTTAACAAAATCGTGGTATAGACCAATATTTGACCAAAAACGATTACTTTTTTGGGATATTCCTGTTATGTCGATAGTAGAAATGATTAGTTTTTAATGATAGTTCTGGTTGGATTTCTACTATAAATTGCAATGTATTTCAAAGTTTC
Source organism: Sepioteuthis lessoniana (assembly GCA_963585895.1). Taxonomy (NCBI): domain Eukaryota; kingdom Metazoa; phylum Mollusca; class Cephalopoda; order Myopsida; family Loliginidae; genus Sepioteuthis; species Sepioteuthis lessoniana. Next base: position 24,895,075 of record OY757941.1, read on the forward strand.
TATTTATGCTAACGTATATATCGTGTGCACATACACATGTTGATAACACAAAGTATATTTGCAATGTTGTTTACCTAATTTTCAATATCCGTTAGTAAATTTGACTTTTTACTTAAAGTCGTATGAAAATAGAGCTAAAATACGTACTTTTTAACAATGTTTTACTTAGTTTTGCTCGTATAATCCTCAGCGTTTTATCAGTGCTTTTAGTTATGTAACCGTAAACTCATAGACATGTTTTTAACAAAATCGTGGTATACACCGATATTTGACTAAAAACGATTACTTTTTTGGGATATTCATGTTACGTCGATAGTAGAAATGATTAGTTTTTAATGATAGTTCGGGTTGGATTTCTACTATAAATTACAATGTATTTCAAAGTTTTTCTTTATGCTAACGTATATATTGTGTGCATATACACATGTTTATTACACAAACTATATTTGCAATGGTTTTTACCTAATTTTCAATATCCGATAGTAACTTTGACGTTTCACTAAAAGATGTATGAAAATAGAGCTAAAATACGTACTTTTTAGCAATGTTTTACTTAGTTTTGCTCGTGTAATCCTCAGCGTTTTATCAGTGCTTTTAGTTATGTAACCGTAAACTCAGACATGTTTTTAACAAAATTATGGTATAGACCGATATTTGACCAAAAACGTTTACTTTTTTGGGATATTCCTGTTATGTCGATAGTAGAAATGATTAGGTTTTAATGATAGTTCTGGTTGGATTTCTACTATAAATTACAATGTATTTCAAAGTTTTTCTTTATGCTAACGTATATATCGTGTGCACATACACATGTAGATAACACATAGTATATTTGCAATGTTGTTTAACTAATTTTCAATATCCGTTAGTAAATTTGACTTTTTACTTAAAACGTATGAAAATAGAGCTAAAATACGTACTTTTTAACAATGTTTTACTTCGTTTTGCTCGTATAATCCTCAGCGTTTTATCAGTGCTTTTAGTTATGTAACCGTAAACTCATGCACATGTTTTTAACAAAATCGTGGTATAGACCGATATTTGACCAAAAACGATTACTTTTTTTGGATATTCCTGTTATGTCGATAGTAGAAATGATTAGTTTTTAATGATAGTTCTGGTTGGATTTCTACTATAAATTACAATGTATTTCAAAGTTTCTATTTATGCTAACGTATATATCGTGTGCATATACACATGTTTATAACACAAAGTATATTTGCAATGTTGTTTAACTAATTTTCAATATCCGTTAGTAAATTTGACTTTTTACTTAAAGACGTATGAAAATAGAGCTAAAATACGTACTTTTTAACAAGGTTTTACATAGTTTTGCTCGTATAATCTTCAGCGTTTTATCAGTGCTTTTAGTTATGTAACCGTAAACTCATGCACATGTTTTTAACAAAATCGTGGTATAGACCGATATTTGACTAAAAACGATTACTTTTTTGGGATATTCATGTTATGTCGATAGTAGAAATGATTAGTTTTTAATGATAGTTCTGGTTGGATTTCTACTATAAATTACAATGTATTTAAAAGTTTCTATTTATGCTAACGTATATATCGTGTGCATATATACATGTTTATAATACAAAGTATATTTGCAATGTTGTTTAATTAATTTTCAATATCCGTTAGTAACTTTGACGTTTCACTAAAAGACGTATGAAAATAGAGTTAAAATACGTACTTTTTAACAATGTTTTACTTAGTTTTGCTCGTATAATCCTCAGCGTTTCATCACTGCTTTTAGTTATGTAACCGTAAACTCATGCACATGTTTTTAACAAAATCGTTGTATAGACCGATATTTGACCAAAACCGATTACTTTTTAGGGATATTCCTGTTATGTCGATAGTAGAAATGATTAGTTTTTAATGATAGTTCTGGTTGGATTTCTACTATAAATTACAATGTATTTCAAAGTTTCTATTTATGCTAACGTATATATCGTGTGCATATAACACATGTTTATAACACAAAGTATATTTGCAATGTTGTTTAACTAATTTTCAATATCCGTTAGTAATTTGACGTTTCACTAAAAGACGTATTGAAATAGAGCTAAAATACGTACTTTTTAACAAAGTTTTACTTAGTTTTGCTCCTATAATCCTCAGCGTTTTATCAGTGCTTTTAGTTATGTAACCTTAAACTCATAGACATGTTTTTAACAAAATCGTGGTATAGACCGATATTTGACCAAAACCGATTACTTTTTAGGGATATTCATTTTATGTCGATATAGAAATGATTAGTTTTTAATTATAGTTCTGGTTGGATTTCTACTATATATTAAAATGTATTTCAAAGTTTTTCTTTATGCTAACGTATATATCGTGTGCACATACACATCTTGATAACACAAAGTATATTTGCAATGTTGTTTAACTAATTTTCAATATCCGTTAGTAAATTTGACTTTTCACTCAAAGACGTATGAAAATAGAGCTAAAATACGTACTTTTTAACAATGTTTTACTTAGTTTTGCTCCTATAATCCTCAGCGTTTTATCAGTGCTTTTAGTTATGTAACCGTAAACTCATGCACATGTTTTTAACAAAATCGTGGTAGAGACCGATATTTGACCAAAAACGATTACTTTTTTGGGATATTCCTGTTATGTCGATAGTAGAAATGATTAGTTTTTAATGATAGTTCTGGTTTGATTTCTACTATAAATTACAATGTATTTAAAAGTTTCTATTTATGCTAACGTATATATCGTGTGCATATATATATGTTTATAATACAAAGTATATTTGCAATGTTGTTTACCTAATTTTCTATATCCGTTAGTAACTTTGACGTTTCACTAAAAGACGTATGAAAATAGAGCTAAAATACGTACTTTTTAACAATGTTTTACTTAGTTTTGCTCGTATAATCCTCAGCGTTTTATCAGTGCTTTTAGTTATGTAACCGTAAATTCATAGACATATTTTTAACAAAATCGTGGTATAGACCAATATTTGACTAAAAACGATTACTTTTTTGGGATATTCATGTTACGTCGATAGTAGAAATGAATAGTTTTTAATGATAGTTCTGGTTGGATTTCTACTATAAATTAAAATGTATTTCAAAGTTTCTATTTATGCTAACATATATCGTGGGCATATATACATGTTTATAATACAAAGTATATTTGCAATGTTGTTTAACTAATTTTCAATATCCGTTAGTAACTTTGACGTTTCACTAAAAGACGTATGAAAATAGAGCTAAAATACGTACTTTTTAACAAAGTTTTACTTAGTTTTGCTTGTATAATCCTCAGCGTTTTATCAGTGCTTTTAGTTATGTAACCGTAAACTCATGCACATGTTTTTAACAAAATCGTGGTATAGACCGATATTTGACCAAAAACGATTACTTTTTTTGGATATTCCTGTTATGTCGATAGTAGAAATGAGTAGTTTTTAATGATAGTTCTGGTTGGATTTCTACTATAAATTACAATGTATTTCAAAGTTTCTATTTATGCTAACGTATATATCGTGTGCATATACACATGTTTATAACACAAAGTATATTTGCAATGTTGTTTAACTAATTTTCAATATCCGTTAGTAAATTTGACTTTTTACTTAAAGACGTATGAAAATAGAGCTAAAATACGTACTTTTTAACAATGTTTTACATAGTTTTGCTCGTATAATCTTCAGCGTTTTATCAGTGCTTTTAGTTATGTAACCGTAAACTCATGCACATGTTTTTAACAAAATCGTGGTATAGACCGATATTTGACTAAAAACGATTACTTTTTTGGGATATTCATGTTATGTCGATAGTAGAAATGATTAGTTTTTAATGATAGTTCTGGTTGGATTTCTACTATAAATTACAATGTATTTAAAAGTTTCTATTTATGCTAACGTATATATCGTGTGCATATATACATGTTTATAATACAAAGTATATTTGCAATGTTGTTTAATTAATTTTCAATATCCGTTAGTAACTTTGACGTTTCACTAAAAGACGTATGAAAATAGAGTTAAAATACGTACTTTTTAACAATGTTTTACTTAGTTTTGCTCGTATAATCCTCAGCGTTTCATCACTGCTTTTAGTTATGTAACCGTAAACTCATGCACATGTTTTTAACAAAATCGTTGTATAGACCGATATTTGACCAAAACCGATTACTTTTTAGGGATATTCCTGTTATGTCGATAGTAGAAATGATTAGTTTTTAATGATAGTTCTGGTTGGATTTCTACTATAAATTACAATGTATTTCAAAGTTTCTATTTATGCTAACGTATATATCGTGTGCATATAACACATGTTTATAACACAAAGTATATTTGCAATGTTGTTTAACTAATTTTCAATATCCGTTAGTAATTTGACGTTTCACTAAAAGACGTATTGAAATAGAGCTAAAATACGTACTTTTTAACAAAGTTTTACTTAGTTTTGCTCCTATAATCCTCAGCGTTTTATCAGTGCTTTTAGTTATGTAACCTTAAACTCATAGACATGTTTTTAACAAAATCGTGGTATAGACCGATATTTGACCAAAACCGATTACTTTTTAGGGATATTCATTTTATGTCGATATAGAAATGATTAGTTTTTAATTATAGTTCTGGTTGGATTTCTACTATATATTAAAATGTATTTCAAAGTTTTTCTTTATGCTAACGTATATATCGTGTGCACATACACATCTTGATAACACAAAGTATATTTGCAATGTTGTTTAACTAATTTTCAATATCCGTTAGTAAATTTGACTTTTCACTCAAAGACGTATGAAAATAGAGCTAAAATACGTACTTTTTAACAATGTTTTACTTAGTTTTGCTCCTATAATCCTCAGCGTTTTATCAGTGCTTTTAGTTATGTAACCGTAAACTCATGCACATGTTTTTAACAAAATCGTGGTAGAGACCGATATTTGACCAAAAACGATTACTTTTTTGGGATATTCCTGTTATGTCGATAGTAGAAATGATTAGTTTTTAATGATAGTTCTGGTTTGATTTCTACTATAAATTACAATGTATTTAAAAGTTTCTATTTATGCTAACGTATATATCGTGTGCATATATATATGTTTATAATACAAAGTATATTTGCAATGTTGTTTACCTAATTTTCTATATCCGTTAGTAACTTTGACGTTTCACTAAAAGACGTATGAAAATAGAGCTAAAATACGTACTTTTTAACAATGTTTTACTTAGTTTTGCTCGTATAATCCTCAGCGTTTTATCAGTGCTTTTAGTTATGTAACCGTAAATTCATAGACATATTTTTAACAAAATCGTGGTATAGACCAATATTTGACTAAAAACGATTACTTTTTTGGGATATTCATGTTACGTCGATAGTAGAAATGAATAGTTTTTAATGATAGTTCTGGTTGGATTTCTACTATAAATTAAAATGTATTTCAAAGTTTCTATTTATGCTAACATATATCGTGGGCATATATACATGTTTATAATACAAAGTATATTTGCAATGTTGTTTAACTAATTTTCAATATCCGTTAGTAACTTTGACGTTTCACTAAAAGACGTATGAAAATAGAGCTAAAATACGTACTTTTTAACAAAGTTTTACTTAGTTTTGCTCCTATAATCCTCAGCGTTTTATCAGTGCTTTTAGTTATGTAACCGTAAACTCATGCACATGTTTTTAACAAAATCATGGTATAGACCGATATTTGACCAAAAACGATTACTTTTTAGGGATATTCATGTTATTTCGATAGTAGAAATGATTAGTTTTTAATGATAGTTCTGGTTGGATTTCTACTATAAATTACAATGTATTTCAAAGTTTCTATTTATGCTAACGTATATATCGTGTGCATATACACATGTTTATAACACAAAGTATATTTGCAATGTTGTTTAACTAATTTTCAATATCCGTTGGTAAATTTGACTTTTTACCTAAAGACGTATGAAAATAGAGCTAAAATACGTACTTTTTAACAATGTTTTACTTAGTTTTGCTCGTATAATCCTCAGCGTTTTATCAGTGCTTTTAGTTATGTAACCGTAAACTCATAGACATGTTTTTAACAAAATTGTGGTATAGACCGATATTTGACCAAAAACGATTACTTTTTTGGGATATTCATGTTACGTCGATAATAGAAATGATTAGTTTTTAATGATAGTTCTGGTTTGATTTCTACTATAAATTACAATGTATTTAAAAGTTTCTATTTATGCTAACGTATATATCGTGTGCATATATATATGTTTATAGTACAAAGTATATTTGCAATGTTGTTTACCTAATTTTCTATATCCGTTAGTAACTTTGACGTTTCACTAAAAGACGTATGAAAATAGAGCTAAAATACGTACTTTTTAACAATGTTTTACTTAGTTTTGCTCGTATAATCCTCAGCGTTTTATCAGTGCTTTTAGTTATGTAACCGTAAACTCATGCACATGTTTTTAACAAAATCGTGGTATACACCGATATTTGACCAAAAACGATTACTTTTTTGGGATATTCATGTTATGTCGATAGTAGAAATGATTAGTTTTTAATGATTGTTCTGGATGGATTTCTACTATAAATTACAATGTATTTCAAAGTTTTTCTTTATGCTAACGTATATATCGTGTGCACATACACATGTTGATAACACAAAGTATATTTGCAATGTTGTTTACCTAATTTTCAATATCCGTTAGTAAATTTGACTTTTCACTCAAAGACGTATGAAAATAGAGCTAAAATACGTACTTTTTAACAATGTTTTACTTAGTTTTGCTCGTATAATCCTCAGCGTTTTATCAGTGCTTTTAGTTATGTAACCGTAATCTCATAGACATGTTTTTAACAAAATCGTGATATAGACCGATATTTGACCAAAAACGATTACTTTTTTGGGATATTCATGTTATGTCGATAGTAGAAATGATTAGTTTTTAATGATAGTTCTGGTTGGATTTCTACTATAAATTACAATGTATTTCAAAGTTTCTATTTATGCTAACGTATATATCGTGTGCACATACACATGTTGATAACACAAAGTATATTTGCAATGTTGTTTACCTAATTTTCAATATCCGTTAGTAAATTTGACTTTTTACTTAAAGACGTATGAAAATAGAGCTAAAATACGTACTTTTTAAAAATGTTTTACTTAGTTTTGCTCGTATAATCCTCAGCGTTTTATCAGTGCTTTTAGTTATGTAACCGTAAATTCATAGTTATGTTTTTAACAAAACCGTGGTATAGACCGATATTTAACTAAAAACTATTACTTTTTTGGGATATTCATGTTACGTCGATAGTAGAAATGATTAGTTTTTAATGATAGTTCTGGTTGGATTTCTACTATAAATTACAATGTATTTCAAAGTTTCTATTTATGCTAACGTATATATCGTGTGCATATACACATGTTTATAACACAAAGTATATTTGCAATGTTGTTTAACTAATTTTCAATATCCGTTAGTAAATTTGACTTTTTACTCAAAGACGTATGAAAATAGAGCTAAAATACGTACTTTTTAACAATGTTTTACTTAGTTTTGCTCGGGTAATCCTCAGCGTTTTATCAGTGCTTTTAGTTAAGTAACCGTAAACTCATAGACATGTTTTTAACAAAATCGTGGTATAGACCGATATTTGACCAAAAACGATTACTTTTATGGGATATTCCTGTTATGTCGATAGTAGAAATGATTAGTTTTTAATGATAGTTCTGGTTGGATTTCTACTATAATTTACAATGTATTTCAAAGTTTTTCTTTATGCTAACGTATATATCGTGTGCATATATATGTTTATAATACAAAGTATATTTGCAATGTTGTTTAACTAATTTTCAATATCCGTTAGTAACTTTGACGTTTCACTAAAAGACGTATGAAAATAGAGCTAAAATACGTACTTTTTAACAAAGTTTTACTTAGTTTTGCTCCTATAATCCTCAGCGTTTTATCAGTGCTTTTAGTTATGTAACCGTAAACTCATGCACATCTTTTTAACAAAATTGTGGTATAGACCGATATTTGACCAAAAACGATTACTTTTTAGGGATATTCATGTTATTTCGATAGTAGAAATGATTAGTTTTTAATGATAGTTCTGGTTGGATTTCTACTATAAATTACAATGTATTTCAAAGTTTCTATTTATGCTAACGTATATATCGTGTGCATATACACATGTTTATAACACAAAGTATATTTGCAATGTTGTTTAACTAATTTTCAATATCCGTTGGTAAATTTGACTTTTTACCTAAAGACGTATGAAAATAGAGCTAAAATACGTACTTTTTAACAATGTTTTACTTGGTTTTGCTCGTATAATCCTCAGCGTTTTATCAGTGCTTTTAGTTATGTAACCGTAAACTCATGCACATGTTTTTAACAAAATCGTGGTATAGACCGATATTTGACCAAAAACGATTACTTTTTTGGAATATTCATGTTATGTCGATAGTAGAAATGATTAGTTTTTAATGATTGTTCTGGTTGGATTTCTACTATAAATTACAATGTATTTCAAAGTTTTTCTTTATGCTAACGTATATATTGTGTGCATATATATATGTTTATAATACAAAGTATATTTGCAATGTTGTTTAACTAATTTTCAATATCCGTTAGTAACTTTGACGTTTCACTAAAAGACGTATGAAAATAGAGCTAAAATACGTACTTTTTAACAATGTTTTACTTAGTTTTGCTCGTATAATCCTCAGCGTTTTATCAGTGCTTTTAGTTATGTAACCGTAAACTCATAGACATGTTTTTAACAAAATTGTGGTATAGACCGATATTTGACCAAAAACGATTACTTTTTTGGGATATTCATGTTACGTCGATAATAGAAATGATTAGTTTTTAATGATAGTTCTGGTTTGATTTCTACTATAAATTACAATGTATTTAAAATTTTCTATTTATGCTAACGTATATATCGTGTGCATATATATATATTTATAGTACAAAGTATATTTGCAATGTTGTTTACCTAATTTTCTATATCCGTTAGTAACTTTGACGTTTCACTAAAAGACGTATGAAAATAGAGCTAAAATACGTACTTTTTAACAATGTTTTACTTAGTTTTGCTCGTATAATCCTCAGCGTTTTATCAGTGCTTTTAGTTATGTAACCGTAAACTCATGCACATGTTTTTAACAAAATCGTGGTATACACCGATATTTGACCAAAAACGATTACTTTTTTGGGATATTCATGTTATGTCGATAGTAGAAATGATTAGTTTTTAATGATTGTTCTGGATGGATTTCTACTATAAATTACAATGTATTTCAAAGTTTTTCTTTATGCTAACGTATATATCGTGTGCACATACACATGTTGATAACACAAAGTATATTTGCAATGTTGTTTACCTAATTTTCAATATCCGTTAGTAAATTTGACTTTTCACTCAAAGACGTATGAAAATAGAGCTAAAATACGTACTTTTTAACAATGTTTTACTTAGTTTTGCTCGTATAATCCTCAGCGTTTTATCAGTGCTTTTAGTTATGTAACCGTAATCTCATAGACATGTTTTTAACAAAATCGTGGTATAGACCGATATTTGACCAAAAACGATTACTTTTTTGGGATATTCATGTTATGTCGATAGTAGAAATGATTAGTTTTTAATGATAGTTCTGGTTGGATTTCTACTATAAATTACAATGTATTTCAAAGTTTCTATTTATGCTAAGGTATATATCGTGTGCACATACACATGTTGATAACACAAAGTATATTTGCAGTGTTGTTTAACTAATTTTCCATATCCATTAGTAACTTTAACGTTTCACTAAAAGACGTATGAAAATAGAGCTAAAATACGTACTTTTTAACAATGTTTTACTTAGTTTTGCTCGTATAATCCTCAGCGTTTTATCAGTGCTTTTAGTTATGTAACCGTAAATTCATAGTTATGTTTTTAACAAAATCGTGGTATAGACCGATATTTGACTAGAAACGATTACTTTTTTGGGATATTCCAGTTATGTCGATAGTAGAAATGATTAGTTTGTAATGATAGTTCTGGTTGGATTTCTACTATAAATTACAATGTATTTCAAAGTTTCTATTTATGCTAACGTATATATCGTGTGCATATACACATGTTTATAACACAAAGTATATTTGCAATGTTGTTTAATTAATTTTCAATATCCGTTAGTAAATTTGACTTTTTACTCAAAGACGTATGAAAATAGAGCTAAAATACGTACTTTTTAACAATGTTTTACTTAGTTTTGCTCGTATAATCCTCAGCGTTTTATCAGTGCTTTTAGTTATGTAACCGTAAACTCATAGACATGTTTTTAACAAAATCGTGGTATAGACCGATATTTGACCAAAAACGATTACTTTTTGGGGATATTCCTGTTATGTCGATAGTAGAAATGATTAGTTTTTAATGATAGTTCTGGTTGGATTTCTACTCTAATTTACAATGTATTTAAAAGTTTCTATTTATGCTAACGTATATATCGTGTGCATATATACATGTTTATAATACAAAGTATATTTGCAATGTTGTTTAACTAATTTTCAATATCCGTTAGTAAATTTGACTTTTTACTTAAAGACGTATGAAAATAGAGCTAAAATACGTACTTTTTAACAATGTTTTACTTAGTTTTGCTCGTATAATCCTCAGCGTTTTATCAGTGCTTTTAGTTATATACCCCAAAAACTCATAGACATGTTTTTAACAAAATCGTGGTATAGACCGATATTTGACTAAAAACGATTACTTTTTTGGGATATTCATGTTACTTCGATAGTAGAAATGATTAGTTTTTAATGATAGTTCTGGTTGGATTTCTACTATAAATTACAATGTATTTTAAAGTTTCTATTTATGCTAACGTATATATCGTGTGCACATACACATGTTTATAACACAAAGTATATTTGCAATGTTGTTTAATTAATTTTCAATATCCGTTAGTAAATTTGACTTTTTACTCAAAGACGTATGAAAATAGAGCTAAAATACGTACTTTTTAACAATGTTTGACTTAGTTTTGCTCGTATAATCCTCAGCGTTTCATCAGTGCTTTTAGTTATGTGACCGTACATTCATGCAAATGTTTTTAACAAAATCGTGGTATAGACCGATATTTGACCAAAAACGATTAATTTTTTAAGATATTCATGTTATGTCGATAGTAGAAATGATTAGTTTTTAATGATAGTTCTGGTTGGATTTCTACTATAAATTACAATGTATTTAAAAGTTTCTATTCATGCTAACGTATATATCGTGTGCATATATACATGTTTATAATACAAAGTATATTTGCAATGTTGTAACTAATTTTCAATATCCGTTAGTTACTTTGACGTTTCACTAAAAGACGTATGAAAATAGAGCTAAAATACGTACTTTTTAACAATGTTTTACTTAGTTTTGCTCGTATAATCCTCAGCGTTTTATCAGTGCTTTTAGTTATGTAACCGTAAACTCATAGACATGTTTTTAACAAAATCGTGGTATAGACCGATATTTGACCAAAAACGATTCCTTTTTGGGGATATTCCTGTTATGTCGATAGTAGAAATGATTAGTTTTTAATGATAGTTCTGGTTGGATTTCTACTATAAATTACAATGTATTTCAAAATTTTTCTTTATGCTAACGTATATATCGTGTGCACATACACATGTTGATAACACAAAGTATATTTGCAATGATGTTTACCTTATTTTTAATATCCGTTAGTAAATTTGACTTTTTACTTAAATCGTATGAAAATAGAGCTAAAATACGTACTTTTTAACAATGTTTTACTTAGTTTTGCTCGTATAATCCTCAGCGTTTTATCAGTGCTTTTAGTTATGTAACCGTAAACTCATGCACATGTTTTTAACAAAATCGTGGTATAGACCGATATTTGACTAAAAACGATTACTTTTTTGGGATATTCCTGTTATGTCGATAGTAGAAATGATTTGTTTTTAATAATAGTTCTGGTTGGATTTCTACTATAAATTACAATGTATTTCAAAGTTTCTATTTATGCTAACGTATATATCATGTGCATATATACATGTTTATAATACAAAGTATATTTGCAATGTTGTTTAACTAATTTTCAATATCCGTTAGTAACTTTGACGTTTCACTAAAAGACGTATGAAAATAGAGCTAAAATACGTACTTTTTAACAATGTTTTACTTAGTTTTGCTTGTATAATCCTCAGCGTTTTATCAGTGCTTTTAGTTATGTAACCGTAATCTCATAGACATGTTTTTAACAAAATCGTGGTATAGACCGATATTTGACCAAAAACGATTACTTTTTTGGGATATTCATGTTATGTCGATAGTAGAAATGATTAGTTTTTAATGATAGTTCTGGTTGGATTTCTACTGTAAATTACAATGTATTTCAAAGTTTGTCTTTATGCTAACGTATATATCGTGTGCACATACACATGTTGATAACACAAAGTATATTTGCAATGTTGTTTACCTTATTTTTAATATCCTTTAGTAAATTTGACTTTTTACTTAAAACGTATGAAAATAGAGCTAAAATTTTTAACGATGTTTTAACTTTTTAACGATGTTTTACTTAGTTTTACTCGTATAATCCTCAGCGTTTCATCAGTGCTTTTAGTTATGTAACCGTAAACTCATGCACATGTTTTTAACAAAATCGTGGTATAGACCGATATTTGACCAAAAACGATTACTTTTTTGGGATATTCCTGTTATGTCGATAGTAGAAATGATTAGTTTTTAATGATAGTTCTGTTTTGATTTCTACTATAAATTACAATGTATTTCAAAGTTTTTCTTTATGATAACGTATATATCGTGTGCACATACACATGTTGATAAGACAAAGTATATTTGCAATGTTTTTTAGCTAATTTTCAATATCCGTTAGTAAATTTGACTTTTTACTTAAAGACGTATGAAAATAGAGCTAAAATACGTACTTTTTAACGATGTTTTTCTTAGTTTTGCTCGTATAATCCTCAGCGTTTTATCAGTGCTTTTAGTTATGTAACCGTAAACTCATGCACATGTTTTTAACAAAATCGTGGTATAGATCGATATTTGACTAAAAACAATTACTTTTTTGGGATATTCCTGTTATGTCGATAGTAGAAATGATTTGTTTTTAATGATAGTTCTGGTTGGATTTCTACTATAAATTACAATGTATTTCAAAGTTTCTATTTATGCTAACGTATATATCGTGTGCATATATACATGTTTATAATACAAAGTATATTTGCAATGTTGTTTAACTAATTTTCAATATCCGTTAGTAACTTTGACGTTTCACTAAAAGACGTATTAAAATAGAGCTAAAATACGTACTTTTTAACAATGTTTTACTTAGTTTTGCTCGTATAATCCTCAGCGTTTTATCAGTGCTTTTAGTTATGTAACCGTAAACTCATGCACATGTTTTTAACAAAATCGTGGTATAGACCGATATTTGACTAAAAACGATTACTTTTTTGGGATATTCATGTTACGTCGATATTAGTAATGATTAGTTTTTAATGATAGTTCTGGTTGGATTTCTACTATAAATTACAATGTATTTAAAAGTTTCTATTTATGCTAACGTATGTATCGTGTGCACATACACATGTTGATAACAGAAAGTATATTTGCAGTGTTGTTTAACTAATTTTCAATATCCGTTAGTAACTTTGACGTTTCACTAAAAGACGTATGAAAATAGAGCTAAAATACGTACTTTTTAACAATGTTTTACTTAGATTTGCTCGTATAATCCTCAGCGTTTCATCACTGCTTTTAGTTATGTAACCGTAAACTCATAGACATGTTTTTAACAAAATCGTGGTATAGACCGATATTTGACCAAAAACGATTACTTTTTTGGGATATTCCTGTTATGTCGATAGTAGAAATGATTAGTTTTTAATGATAGTTCTGGTTGGATTTCTACTGTAAATTACAATGTATTTCAAAGTTTTTCTTTATGCTAACGTATATATCGTGTGCACATACACATGTTGATAACACAAAGTATATTTGCAATGTTGTTTAATCAATTTTCAATATCCGTTAGTAAATTTGACTTTTTACTCAAAGACGTATGAAAATAGAGCTAAAATACGTACTTTTTAACAATGTTTTACTTAGTTTTGCTCGTATAATCCTCAGCATTTTATCAGTGCTTTTAGTTATGTAACTGTAAACTCATAGACATGTTTTTATCAAAATCGTGGTATAGACCGATATTTGACTAAAAACGATTACTTTTTTGGGATATTCATGTTATGTCGATAGTAGAAATGATTAGTTTTTAATGATAGTTCTGGTTGGATTTCTACTATAAATTACAATGTATTTAAATGTTTCTATTTATGCTAACGTATATATCGTGTGCACATACACATGTTGATAACACAAAGTATATTTGCAGTGTTGTTTAACTAATTTTCCATATCCGTTAGTAACTTTAACGTTTCACTAAAAGACGTATGAAAATAGAGCTAAAATACGTACTTTTTAACAATGTTTTACTTAGTTTTGCTCGTATAATCCTCAGCGTTTTATCAGTGCTTTTAGTAATGTAACCGTAAACTCATGCACATGTTTTTAACAAAATCGTGGTATAGACCGATATTTGACTGAAAACGATTACTTTTTTGGGATATTCATGTTATGTCGATAGTAGAAATGATTAGTTTTTAATGATAGTTCTGGTTGGATTTCTACTATAAATTACAGTGTATTTCAAAGTTTCTATTTATGCTAACGTATATATCGTGTACATATATACATGTTTATAATACAAAGTATATTTGCAATGTTGTTTAACTAATTTTCAATATCCGTTAGTAACATTTCACTAAAAGACGTATGAAAATAGAGCTAAAATACGTACATTTTAACAATGTTTTACTTAGTTTTGAACGTATAATCCTCAGCGTTTTATCAGTGCTTTTAGTTATGTAACCGTAAACTCATGCACATGTTTTTAACAAAATCCCGGTATAGACCGATATTTGACCAAAAACGATTACTTTTTTGGGATATTCCTGTTATATCGATAGTAGAAATGATTAGTTTTTAATGATAGTTCTGGTTGGATTTCTACTATAAATTACAATGTATTTCAAAGTTTCTATTTATGCTAAAGTATATATCGTGTGCATATATACATGTTTATAATACAAAGTATATTTGCAATGTTGTTTAACTAATTTTCAATATCCGTTAGTAACTTTGACGTTTCACTAAAAGACGTATGAAAATAGAGCTAAAATACGTACTTTTTAACAATGCTTTACTTAGTTTTGCTCGTGTAATCCTCAGCATTTTATCAGTTCTTTTAGTTATGTAACCGTAAACTCATAGACATGTTTTTAACAAAATCGTGGTATAGACCGATATTTGACCAAAAACGATTACCTTTTTTCGGATATTCCTGTTATGTCGATAGTAGAAATGATTAGTTTTTAATGATAGTTCTGGTTCCATTTCTACTATAAATTACAATGTATTTCAAAGTTTCTATTTATGCTAACGTATATATCGTGTGCATATACACATGTTTATAACACAAAGTATATTTGCAATGTTTTTTAACTAATTTTCAATATCCGTTAGTAAATTTGACTTTTTACTCAAAGACTTATGAAAATAGAGCTAAAATACGTACATTTTAACAATGTTTTACTTAGTTTTGCTCGTATAATCCTCAGCGTTTTATCAGTGCTTTTAGTTATGTAACCGTAAACTCATAGACATGTTTTTAACAAAATCGTGGTATAGACCGATATTTGACCAAAAACGATTACTTCTGTTAAGTCGATAGTAGAAATGATTAGTTTTTAATGATAGTTCTGGTTGGATTTCTACTATAAATTACAATGTATTTAAAAGTTTCTATTTATGCAAACGCATATATCGTGTGCACATACACATGTTGATAACACAAAGTATATTTGCAGTGTTGTTTAATTAATTTTCAATATCCGTTAGTAACTTTGACGTTTCACTAAAAGACGTATGAAAATAGAGCTAAAATACGTACATTTTAACAATGTTTTACTTAGTTTTGCTCGTATAATCCTCAGCGTTTTATCAGTGCTTTTAGTTATGTAACCGTAATCTCATGCACATGTTTTTAACAAAATCCTGGTATAGACCGATATTTGACTAAAAACGATTACTTTTTTGGGATATTCCTGTTATATCGATAGTAGAAATGATTAGTTTTTAATGATAGTTCTGGTTGGATTTCTACTATAAATTACAATGTATTTCAAAGTTTCTATTTATGCTAACGTATATATCGTGTGCATATATACATGTTTATAATACAAAGTATATTTGCAATGTTGTTTAACTAATTTTCAATATCCGTTAGTAACTTTGACGTTTCACTATAAGACGTATTAAAATAGAGCTAAAATACGTACTTTTTAACAATGTTTTACTTAGTTTTGCTCGTATAATCCTCAGCGTTTTATCAGTGCTTTTAGTTATGTAACCATAAACTCATGCACATGTTTTTAACAAAATCCCGGTATAGACCGATATTTGACTAAAAACAATTACTTTTTTGGGATATTCATGTTATGTCGATAGTAGAAATGATTAGTTTTTAATGATAGTTCTGGTTGGATTTCTACTATAAATTACAATGTATTTCAAAGTTTCTATTTAAGCTAAAGTATATATCGTGTGCACATATACATGTTTATAATACAAAGTATATTTGCAACGTTGTTTAACTAATTTTCAATATCCGTTAGTAACGTTTCACTAAAAGACGTATGAAAATAGAGCTAAAATACGTACATTTTAACAATGTTTTACTTAGTTTTGCTCGTATAATCCTCAGCGTTTTATCAGTGCTTTTAGTTATGTAACCGTAAACTCATGCACATGTTTTTAACAAAATCGTGGTATAGACCGATATTTGACTAAAAACGATTACTTTTTTGGGATATTCATGTTATGTCGATAGTAGAAATGATTAGTTTTTAATGATAGTTCTGGTTGGATTACTACTATAAATTACAATGTATTTAAAAGTTTCTATTTATGCTAAGGTATATATCGTGTGCACATACACATGTTGATAACAGAAAGTATATTTGCAGTGTTGTTTAACTAATTTTCAATATCCGTTAGTAACTTTGACGTTTCACTAAAAGACGTATGAAAATAGAGCTAAAATACGTACTTTTTAACAATGTTTTACTTAGATTTGCTCGTATAATCCTCAGCGTTTCATCAGTGCTTTTAGTTATGTAACCGTAAACTCATAGACATGTTTTTAACAAAATCGTGGTATAGACCGATATTTGACCAAAAACGATAACTTTTTTGGGATATTCCTGTTATGTCGATAGTAGAAATGATTAGTTTTTAATGATAGTTCTGGTTGGATTTCTACTGTAAATTACAATGTATTTCAAAGTTTTTCTTTATGCTAACGTATATATCGTGTGCACATACACATGTTGATAACACAAAGTATATTTGCAATGTTGTTTAATCAATTTTCAATATCCGTTAGTAAATTTGACTTTTTACTCAAAGACGTATGAAAATAGAGCTAAAATACGTACTTTTTAACAATGTTTTACTTAGTTTTGCTCGTATAATCCTCAGCGTTTTATCAGTGCTTTTAGTTATGTAACTGTAAACTCATAGACATGTTTTTATCAAAATCGTGGTATAGACCGATATTTGACTAAAAACGATTACTATTTTGGGATATTCATGTTATGTCGATAGTAGAAATGATTAGTTTTTAATGATAGTTCTTGTTGGATTTCTACTATAAATTACAATGTATTTAAAAGTTTCTATTTATGCTAACGTATATATCGTGTGCACATACACATGTTGATAACACAAAGTATATTTGCAGTGTTGTTTAACTAATTTTCCATATCCGTTAGTAACTTTAACGTTTCACTAAAAGACGTATGAAAATAGAGCTAAAATACGTACTTTTTAACAATGTTTTACTTAGTTTTGCTCGTATAATCCTCAGCGTTTTATCAGTGCTTTTAGTAATGTAACCGTAAACTCATGCACATGTTTTTAACAAAATCGTGGTATAGACCGATATTTGACTAAAAACGATTACTTTTTTGGGATATTCATGTTATGTCGATAGTAGAAATGATTAGTTTTTAATGATAGTTCTGGTTGGATTTCTACTATAAATTACAATGTATTTCAAAGTTTCTATTTATGCTAACGTATATATCGTGTGCATATATACATGTTTATAATACAAAGTATATTTGCAATGTTGTTAACTAATTTTCAATATCCGTTAGTAACTTTGACGTTTCACTAAAAGACGTATTAAAATAGAGCTAAAATACGTACTTTTTAACAATGTTTTACTTAGTTTTGCTCGTATAATCCTCAGCGTTTTATCAGTGCTTTTAGTTATGTAACCGTAAACTCATGCACATGTTTTTAACAAAATCGTGGTATAGACCGATATTTGACTAAAAACGATTACTTTTTTGGGATATTCATGTTACGTCGATATTAGAAATGATTAGTTTTTAATGATTGTTCTGGTTGGATTTCTACTATAAATTACAATGTATTTAAAAGTTTCTATTTATGCTAACGTATATATCGTGTGCACATACACATGTTGATAACAGAAAGTATATTTGCAGTGTTGTTTAACTAATTTTCAATATCCGTTAATAACTTTGACGTTTCACTAAAAGACGTATGAAAATAGAGCTAAAATACGTACTTTTTAACAATGTTTTACTTAGATTTGCTCGTATAATCCTCAGCGTTTCATCAGTGCTTTTAGTTATGTAACCGTAAACTCATAGACATGTTTTTAACAAAATCGTGGTATAGACCGATATTTGACCAAAAACGATTACTTTTTTGGGATATTCCTGTTATGTCGATAGTAGAAATGATTAGTTTTTAATGATAGTTCTGGTTGGATTTCTACTGTAAATTACAATGTATTTCAAAGTTTTTCTTTATGCTAACGTATATATCGTGTGCACATACACATGTTGATAACACAAAGTATATTTGCAATGTTGTTTAATCAATTTTCAATATCCGTTAGTAAATTTGACTTTTTACTCAAAGACGTATGAAAATAGAGCTAAAATACGTACTTTTTAACAATGTTTTACTTAGTTTTGCTCGTATAATCCTCAGCGTTTTATCAGTGCTTTTAGTTATGTAACTGTAAACTCATAGACATGTTTTTATCAAAATCGTGGTATAGACTGATATTTGACTAAAAACGATTACTTTTTTGGGATATTCATGTTATGTCGATAGTAGAAATGATTAGTTTTTAATGATAGTTCTGGTTGGATTTCTACTATAAATTACAATGTATTTAAAAGTTTCTATTTATGCTAACGTATATATCGTGTGCACATACACATGTTGATAACACAAAGTATATTTGCAGTGTTGTTTAACTAATTTTCCATATCCGTTAGTAACTTTAACGTTTCACTAAAAGACGTATGAAAATAGAGCTAAAATACGTACTTTTTAACAATGTTTTACTTAGTTTTGCTCGTATAATCCTCAGCGTTTTATCAGTGCTTTTAGTAATGTAACCGTAAACTCATGCACATGTTTTTAACAAAATCGTGGTATAGACCGATATTTGACTAAAAACGATTACTTTTTTGGGATATTCATGTTATGTCGATAGTAGAAATGATTAGTTTTTAATGATAGTTCTGGTTGGATTTCTACTATAAATTACAATGTATTTAAAAGTTTCTATTTATGCTAACGTATATATTGTGTACATATATACATGTTTAAATTACAAAGTATATTTGCAATGTTGTTTAACTAATTTTCAATATCCGTTAGTAACTTTGACGTTTCACTAAAAGACGTATGAAAATAGAGCTAAAAAACGTATTTTTAACAATGTTTTACTTAGTTTTGCACGTATAATCCTCAGCGTTTTATCAGTGCTTTTAGTTATGTAACCATAAACTCATGCACATGTTTTTAACAAAATCCCGGTATAGACCGATATTTGACTAAAAACAATTACTTTTTTGGGATATTCATGTTATGTCGATAGTAGAAATGATTAGTTTTTAATGATAGTTCTGGTTGGATTTCTACTATAAATTACAATGTATTTCAAAGTTTCTATTTAAGCTAAAGTATATATCGTGTGCATATATACATGTTTATAATACAAAGTATATTTGCAATGTTGTTTAACTAATTTTCAATATCCGTTAGTAACGTTTCACTAAAAGACGTATGAAAATAGAGCTAAAATACGTACATTTTAACAATGTTTTACTTAGTTTTGCTCGTATAATCCTCAGCGTTTTATCAGTGCTTTTAGTTATGTAACCGTAATCTCATGCACATGTTTTTAACAAAATCCTGGTATAGACCGATATTTGACTAAAAACGATTACTTTTTTGGGATATTCCTGTTATATCGATAGTAGAAATGATTAGTTTTTAATGATAGTTCTGGTTGGATTTCTACTATAAATTACAATGTATTTCAAAGTTTCTATTTATGCTAACGTATATATCGTGTGCATATATACATGTTTATAATACAAAGTATATTTGCAATGTTGTTTAACTAATTTTCAATATCCGTTAGTAACTTTGACGTTTCACTAAAAGACGTATTAAAATAGAGCTAAAATACGTACTTTTTAACAATGTTTTACTTAGTTTTGCTCGTATAATCCTCAGCGTTTTATCAGTGCTTTTAGTTATGTAACCATAAACTCATGCACATGTTTTTAACAAAATCCCGGTATAGACCGATATTTGACTAAAAACAATTACTTTTTTGGGATATTCATGTTATGTCGATAGTAGAAATGATTAGTTTTTAATGATAGTTCTGGTTGGATTTCTACTATAAATTACAATGTATTTCAAAGTTTCTATTTAAGCTAAAGTATATATCGTGTGCACATATACATGTTTATAATACAAAGTATATTTGCAACGTTGTTTAACTAATTTTCAATATCCGTTAGTAACGTTTCACTAAAAGACGTATGAAAATAGAGCTAAAATACGTACATTTTAACAATGTTTTACTTAGTTTTGCTCGTATAATCCTCAGCGTTTTATCAGTGCTTTTAGTTATGTAACCGTAAACTCATGCACATGTTTTTAACAAAATCGTGGTATAGACCGATATTTGACTAAAAACGATTACTTTTTTGGGATATTCATGTTATGTCGATAGTAGAAATGATTAGTTTTTAATGATAGTTCTGGTTGGATTACTACTATAAATTACAATGTATTTAAAAGTTTCTATTTATGCTAAGGTATATATCGTGTGCACATACACATGTTGATAACAGAAAGTATATTTGCAGTGTTGTTTAACTAATTTTCAATATCCGTTAGTAACTTTGACGTTTCACTAAAAGACGTATGAAAATAGAGCTAAAATACGTACTTTTTAACAATGTTTTACTTAGATTTGCTCGTATAATCCTCAGCGTTTCATCAGTGCTTTTAGTTATGTAACCGTAAACTCATAGACATGTTTTTAACAAAATCGTGGTATAGACCGATATTTGACCAAAAACGATTACTTTTTTGGGATATTCCTGTTATGTCGATAGTAGAAATGATTAGTTTTTAATGATAGTTCTGGTTGGATTTCTACTGTAAATTACAATGTATTTCAAAGTTTTTCTTTATGCTAACGTATATATCGTGTGCACATACACATGTTGATAACACAAAGTATATTTGCAATGTTGTTTAATCAATTTTCAATATCCGTTAGTAAATTTGACTTTTTACTCAAAGACGTATGAAAATAGAGCTAAAATACGTACTTTTTAACAATGTTTTACTTAGTTTTGCTCGTATAATCCTCAGCGTTTTATCAGTGCTTTTAGTTATGTAACTGTAAACTCATAGACATGTTTTTATCAAAATCGTGGTATAGACCGATATTTGACTAAAAACGATTACTATTTTGGGATATTCATGTTATGTCGATAGTAGAAATGATTAGTTTTTAATGATAGTTCTTGTTGGATTTCTACTATAATTTACAATGTATTTAAAAGTTTCTATTTATGCTAACGTATATATCGTGTGCACATACACATGTTGATAACACAAAGTATATTTGCAGTGTTGTTTAACTAATTTTCCATATCCGTTAGTAACTTTAACGTTTCACTAAAAGACGTATGAAAATAGAGCTAAAATACGTACTTTTTAACAATGTTTTACTTAGTTTTGCTCGTATAATCCTCAGCGTTTTATCAGTGCTTTTAGTAATGTAACCGTAAACTCATGCACATGTTTTTAACAAAATCGTGGTATAGACCGATATTTGACTAAAAACGATTACTTTTTTGGGATATTCATGTTATGTCGATAGTAGAAATGATTAGTTTTTAATGATAGTTCTGGTTGGATTTCTACTATAAATTACAATGTATTTCAAAGTTTCTATTTATGCTAACGTATATATCGTGTGCATATATACATGTTTATAATACAAAGTATATTTGCAATGTTGTTAACTAATTTTCAATATCCGTTAGTAACTTTGACGTTTCACTAAAAGACGTATTAAAATAGAGCTAAAATACGTACTTTTTAACAATGTTTTACTTAGTTTTGCTCGTATAATCCTCAGCGTTTTATCAGTGCTTTTAGTTATGTAACCGTAAACTCATGCACATGTTTTTAACAAAATCGTGGTATAGACCGATATTTGACTAAAAACGATTACTTTTTTGGGATATTCATGTTACGTCGATATTAGAAATGATTAGTTTTTAATGATTGTTCTGGTTGGATTTCTACTATAAATTACAATGTATTTAAAAGTTTCTATTTATGCTAACGTATATATCGTGTGCACATACACATGTTGATAACAGAAAGTATATTTGCAGTGTTGTTTAACTAATTTTCAATATCCGTTAGTAACTTTGACGTTTCACTAAAAGACGTATGAAAATAGAGCTAAAATACGTACTTTTTAACAATGTTTTACTTAGATTTGCTCGTATAATCCTCAGCGTTTCATCAGTGCTTTTAGTTATGTAACCGTAAACTCATAGACATGTTTTTAACAAAATCGTGGTATAGACCGATATTTGACCAAAAACGATTACTTTTTTGGGATATTCCTGTTATGTCGATAGTAGAAATGATTAGTTTTTAATGATAGTTCTGGTTGGATTTCTACTGTAAATTACAATGTATTTCAAAGTTTTTCTTTATGCTAACGTATATATCGTGTGCACATACACATGTTGATAACACAAAGTATATTTGCAATGTTGTTTAATCAATTTTCAATATCCGTTAGTAAATTTGACTTTTTACTCAAAGACGTATGAAAATAGAGCTAAAATACGTACTTTTTAACAATGTTTTACTTAGTTTTGCTCGTATAATCCTCAGCGTTTTATCAGTGCTTTTAGTTATGTAACTGTAAACTCATAGACATGTTTTTATCAAAATCGTGGTATAGACTGATATTTGACTAAAAACGATTACTTTTTTGGGATATTCATGTTATGTCGATAGTAGAAATGATTAGTTTTTAATGATAGTTCTGGTTGGATTTCTACTATAAATTACAATGTATTTAAAAGTTTCTATTTATGCTAACGTATATATCGTGTGCACATACACATGTTGATAACACAAAGTATATTTGCAGTGTTGTTTAACTAATTTTCCATATCCGTTAGTAACTTTAACGTTTCACTAAAAGACGTATGAAAATAGAGCTAAAATACGTACTTTTTAACAATGTTTTACTTAGTTTTGCTCGTATAATCCTCAGCGTTTTATCAGTGCTTTTAGTAATGTAACCGTAAACTCATGCACATGTTTTTAACAAAATCGTGGTATAGACCGATATTTGACTAAAAACGATTACTTTTTTGGGATATTCATGTTATGTCGATAGTAGAAATGATTAGTTTTTAATGATAGTTCTGGTTGGATTTCTACTATAAATTACAATGTATTTAAAAGTTTCTATTTATGCTAACGTATATATTGTGTACATTAATACATGTTTAAATTACAAAGTATATTTGCAATGTTGTTTAACTAATTTTCAATATCCGTTAGTAACTTTGACGTTTCACTAAAAGACGTATGAAAATAGAGCTAAAAAACGTATTTTTAACAATGTTTTACTTAGTTTTGCACGTATAATCCTCAGCGTTTTATCAGTGCTTTTAGTTATGTAACCATAAACTCATGCACATGTTTTTAACAAAATCCCGGTATAGACCGATATTTGACTAAAAACAATTACTTTTTTGGGATATTCATGTTATGTCGATAGTAGAAATGATTAGTTTTTAATGATAGTTCTGGTTGGATTTCTACTATAAATTACAATGTATTTCAAAGTTTCTATTTAAGCTAAAGTATATATCGTGTGCATATATACATGTTTATAATACAAAGTATATTTGCAATGTTGTTTAACTAATTTTCAATATCCGTTAGTAACTTTTCACTAAAAGACGTATGAAAATAGAGCTAAAATACGTAAATTTTAACAATTTTTTACTTAGTTTTGCTCGTATAATCCTCAGCGTTTTATCAGTGCTTTTAGTTATGTAACCGTAAACTCATAGACATGTTTTTAACAAAATCGTGGTATAGACCGATATTTGACCAAAAACGATTACTTTTTTGGGATATTCTACTATACATGTTTATAATACAAAGTATATTTGCAATGTTGTTTAACTAATTTTAACTATAAACGATTACCTTTTTTCGGATATTCCTGTTATGTCGATAGTAGAAATGATTAGTTTTTAATGATAGTTCTGGTTCCATTTCTACTATAAATTACAATGTATTTCAAAGTTTCTATTTATGCTAACGTATATATCGTGTGCATATACACATGTTTATAACACAAAGTATATTTGCAATGTTGTTTAACTAATTTTCAATATCCGTTAGTAAATTTGTTTTTTACTTAAAGAAGTATTAAAATAGAGCTAAAATACGTACTTTTTAACAATGTTTTACTTAGTTTTGCTCGTATAATCCTCAGCGTTTTATCAGTGCTTTTAGTTATGTAACCGTAAACGCATGCACATGTTTTTAACAAAATCCTGGTATAGACCGTTATTTGACCAAAAACGATTACTTTTTTGGGATATTCCTGTTATGTCGAAAGTAGAAATGATTAGTTATTAATGATAGTTCTGGTTGGATTTCTACTATAAATTACAATGTATTTCAAAGTTTTTCTTTATGCTAACGTATATATCGTGTGCATATATACATGTTTATAATACAAAGTATATTTGCAATGTTGTTTAACTAATTTTAACTAAAAACGAGAACCTTTTTTCGGATATTCCTGTTATGTCGATAGTAGAAATGATTAGTTTTTAATGATAGTTCTGGTTCCATTTCTACTATAAATTACAATGTATTTCAAAGTTTCTATTTATGCTAACGTATATATCATGTTTATAACACAAAGTATATTTGCAATGTTTTTTAACTAATTTTCAATATCCGTTAGTAAATTTGACTTTTTACTCAAAGACGTATGAAAATACGTACTTTTAAACAATGTTTTTTTTTATTTTTGCTCGTATATCCTCAGGATATTCCTGTTATATCGATAGTAGAAATGATTAGTTTTTAATGATAGTTCTGGTTGGATTTCTACTATAAATTACAATGTATTTAAAAGTTTCTATTTATGCTAACGTATATATTGTGTACATATATACATGTTTAAATTACAAAGTATATTTGCAATGTTGTTTAACTAATTTTCAATATCCGTTAGTAACTTTGACGTTTCACTAAAAGACGTATGAAAATAGAGCTAAAAAACGTATTTTTAACAATGTTTTACTTAGTTTTGCACGTATAATCCTCAGCGTTTTATCAGTGCTTTTAGTTATGTAACCATAAACTCATGCACATGTTTTTAACAAAATCCCGGTATAGACCGATATTTGACTAAAAACAATTACTTTTTTGGGATATTCATGTTATGTCGATAGTAGAAATGATTAGTTTTTAATGATAGTTCTGGTTGGATTTCTACTATAAATTACAATGTATTTCAAAGTTTCTATTTAAGCTAAAGTATATATCGTGCGCATATATACATGTTTATAATACAAAGTATATTTGCAATGTTGTTTAACTAATTTTCAATATCCGTTAGTAACGTTTCACTAAAAGACGTATGAAAATAGAGCTAAAATACGTAAATTTTAACAATTTTTTACTTAGTTTTGCTCGTATAATCCTCAGCGTTTTATCAGTGCTTTTAGTAATGTAACCGTAAACTCATGCACATGTTTTTAACAAAATCGTGGTATAGACCGATATTTGACTAAAAACGATTACTTTTTTGGGATATTCATGTTATGTCGATAGTAGAAATAATTAGTTTTTAATGATAGTTCTGGTTGGATTTCTACTATAAATTACAATGTATTTAAAAGTTTCTATTTATGCTAACGTATATATCGTGTACATATATACATGTTTATAATACAAAGTATATTTGCAATGTTGTTTAACTAATTTTCAATATCCGTGAGTAACTTTGACGTTCACTAA
Source organism: Sepioteuthis lessoniana (assembly GCA_963585895.1). NCBI lineage: Eukaryota > Metazoa > Mollusca > Cephalopoda > Myopsida > Loliginidae > Sepioteuthis > Sepioteuthis lessoniana. The sequence continues at coordinate 24,921,675 of OY757941.1, forward strand.
AAGACGTATGAAAATAGAGCTAAAATACGTATTTTTAACAATGTTTTACTTAGATTTGATCGTATAATGCTCAGCGTTTTATCAGTTCTTTTAGTTATGTAACCGTAAACTCATAGACATGTTTTTAACAAAATCGTGGTATAGACCGATATTTGACCAAAAACGATTACCTTTTTGGGATATTCCTGTTATGTCGATAGTAGAAATGATTAGTTTTTAATGATAGTTCTGGTTCGATTTCTACTATGAATTACAATGTATTTCAAAGTTTCTATTTATGCTAACGTATATATCGTGTGCATATACACATGTTTATAACACAAAGTATATTTGCAATGTTGTTTAACTAATTTTCAATATCCGTTAGTAAATTTGATTTTTACTTAAAGAAGTATTAAAATAGAGCTAAAATACGTACTTTTTAACAATGTTTTACTTAGTTTTGCTCGTATAATCCTCAGCGTTTTATCAGTGCTTTTAGTTATGTAACCGTAAACTCATAGACATGTTTTTAACAAAATCGTGGTATAGACCGATATTTGACCAAAAACGATTACTTTTTTGGGATATTCCTGTTAAGTCGATAGTAGAAATGATTAGTTTTTAATGATAGTTCTGGTTGGATTTCTACTAAAATTTACAATGTATTTAAAAGTTTCTATTTATGCTAAGGCATATATCGTGTGCACATACACATGTTGATAACACAAAGTATATTTGCAGTGTTGTTTAATTAATTTTCAATATCCGTTTGTAACTTTGATGTTTCACTAAAAGATGTATGAAAATAGAGCTAAAATACGTACATTTTAACAATGTTTTACTTAGTTTTGCTCGTATAATCCTCAGCGTTTTATCAGTGCTTTTAGTTATGTAACCGTAATCTCATGCACATGTTTTTAACAAAATCCTGGTATAGACCGATATTTGACTAAAAACGATTACTTTTTTGGGATATTCATGTTATGTCGATAGTAGAAATGATTAGTTTTTAATGATAGTTCTGGTTGGATTTCTACTATAAATTACAATGTATTTCAAAGTTTCTATTTAAGCTAAAGTATATATCGTGTGCATATATACATGTTTATAATACAAAGTATATTTGCAATGTTGTTTAACTAATTTTCAATATCCGTTAGTAACGTTTCACTAAAAGACGTATGAAAATAGAGCTAAAATACGAACATTTTAACAATGTTTTACTTAGTTTTGCTCGTATAATCCTCAGCGTTTTATCAGTGCTTTTAGTTATGTAACCGTAAACTCATGCACATGTTTTTAACAAAATCGTGGTATAGACCGATATTTGACCAAAAACGATTACTTTTTTGGGATATTCCTGTTATATCGATAGTAGAAATGATTAGTTTTTAATGATAGTTCTGGTTGGATTTCTACTATAAATTACAATGTATTTCAAAGTTTCTATTTATGCTAAAGTATATATCGTGTGCATATATACATGTTTATAATACAAAGTATATTTGCAATGTTGTTTAACTATTTTCAATATCCGTTAGTAACTTTGACGTTTCACTAAAAGACGTATGAAAATAGAGCTAAAATACGTACTTTTTAACAATGTTTTACTTAGTTTTGCTCGTGTAATCCTCAGCATTTTATCAGTGCTAACAAAATCGTGGTATAGACCGATATTTGACCAAAAACGATTACTTTTTTGGGATATTCCTGTTATGTCGAAAGTAGAAATGATTAGTTTTTAATGATAGTTCTGGTTGGATTTCTACTATAAATTACAATGTATTTCAAAGTTTTTCTTTATGCTAACGTATATATCGTGTGCATATACACATGTTTAAAACACAAAGTATATTTGCAATGTTGTTTATCTAATTTTCAATATCCGTCAGTAAATTTGACTTTTTACTCACGTATGAAAATAGAGCTAAAATACGTACTTTTTAACAATGTTTGACTTAGTTTTGCTTGTGTAATCCTCAGCGTTTTATCAGTGCTTTTAGTTATGTAACCGTAAACTCATAGACATGTTTTTAACAAAATCGTGGTATAGACCGATATTTGACCAAAAACGATTACGTTTTTGGGATATTCCTGTTATGTCGATAGTAGAAATGATTAGTTTTTAATGATAGTTCTGGTTGGATTTCTACTATAAATTACAATGTATTTAAAAGTTTCTATTTATGCTAACGTATATATCGTGTACATATATACATGTTTATAATACAAAGTATATTTGCAATGTTGTTTAACTAATTTTCAATATCCGTTAGTAAATTTGACTTTTTACTTAAAGACGTATGAAAATAGAGCTAAAATACGTACTTTTTAACAATGTTTTACTTAGTTTTGCTCGTATAATCCTCAGCTTATAGTTATGTAACCGTAAACTCATGCACATAATTTTAACAAAATCGTGGTATAGACCGATATTTGACTAAAAACGATTACTTTTTTGGGATATTCCTGTTATGTCGATAGTAGAAATGATTAGTTTTTAATGATAGTTCTGGTTGGATTTCTACTATAAATTACAATGTATTTCAAAGTTTCTATATATGCTAACGTATATATCGTGTGGATATATACATTTTTATAATACAAAGTATATTTGCAATGTTGTTTAACTAATTTTCAATATCCGTTAGTAACTTTGACGTTTCACCAAAAGACGTATGAAAATAGAGCTAAAATACGTACTTTTTAACAATGTTTTACTTAGTTTTGCTCGTATAATCCTCAGCGTTTTATCAGTGCTTTTAGTTATGTAACCGTAAACTCATAGACATGTTTTTAACAAAATCGTGGTATAGACCGATATTTGACCAAAAACGATTACTTTTTTGGGATATTCCTGTTATGTCGATAGTAGAAATGATTAGTTTTTAATGATAGTTCTTGTTGGATTTCTACTATAAATTACAATGTATTTCAAAGTTTTTCTTTATGCTAACGTATATATCGTGTGCACATACACATGTTGATAACACAAAGCATATTTGCAATGTTGTTTACCTAATTTTCAATATCCGTTAGTAAATTTGACTTTTTACTTAAAGACGTATGAAAATAGAGCTAAAATACGTACTTTTTAACAATGTTTTACTTAGTTTTGCTCGTATAATCCTCAGCTTTAATTATGTAACCGTAAACTCATGCACATGTTTTTAACAAAATCGTGGTATAGACCGATATTTGACTAAAAACGATTACTTTTTTGGGATATTCATGTTATGTCGATAGTAGAAATGATTAGTTTTTAATGATAGTTCTGGTTGGATTTCTGCTATAAATTACAATGTATTTAAAAGTTTCTATATATGCTAACGTATATATCATGTGCATATATACATGTTTATAATACAAAGTATATTTGCAATGTTGTTTACCTAATTTTCAATATCCGTTAGTAACTTTGACGTTTCACTAAAAGACGTATGAAAATAGAGCTAAAATACGTACTTTTTAACAATGTTTTACTTAGTTTTGCTCGTATAATCCTCAGCGTTTTATCAGTGCTTTTAGTTATGTAACCGTAAACTCATGCACATGTTTTTAACAAAATCGTCGTATACACCGATATTTGACTAAAAACGATTACTTTTTTTGGATATTCCTGTTATGTCGATAGTAGAAATGATTAGTTTTTAATGATATTTCTGGTTGGATTTCTACTATAAATTACAATGTATTTAAAAGTTTTTATTTATGCTAACGTATATATCGTGTTTATATATACATGTTTATAATACAAAGTATATTTGCAATGTTGTTTAACTAATTTTCAATATCCGTTAGTAACTTTGACGTTTCACTAAAAGACGTATGAAAATAGAGCTAAAAAACGTATTTTTAACAATGTTTTACTTAGTTTTGCTCGTATAATCCTCAGCGTTTTATCAGTGCTTTTAGTTATGTAACCGTAAACTCATGCACATGTTTTTAACAAAATCGTGGTATAGACCGATATTTGACCAAAAACGATTACTTTTTTGGGATATTCCTGTTATGTCGATAGTAGAAATGATTAGTTTTTAATGATAGTTCTGGTTGGATTTCTACTATAATTTACAATGTATTTCAAAGTTTCTATTTATGCTAACGTATATATCGTGTGCATATATACATGTTTATAATACAAAGTATATTTGCAATGTTGTTTAACTAATTTTCAATATCCGTTAGTAAATTTGACTTTTTACTTAAAGACGTATGAAAATAGAGCTAAAATACGTACTTTTTAACAATGTTTTACTTAGTTTTGCTCGTATAATCCTCAGCGTTTTATCAGTGCTGTTAGTTATGTAACCGTAAACTCATAGACATGTTTTTAACAAAATCGTGGTATAGACCGATATTTGACCAAAAACGATTACTTTTTTGGGATATTCCTGTTATGTCGATAGTAGAAATGATTAGTTTTTAATGATAGTTCTGGTTGGATTTCTACTATAAATTACAATGTATTTCAAAGTTTCTATTTATGCTAACGTATATATCGTGTGCATATATACATGTTTATAATACAAAGTATATTTGCAATGTTGTTTAACTAATTTTTAATATCCGTTAGTAAATTTGACTTTTTACTTAAAGACGTATGAAAATAGAGCTAAAATACGTACTTTTTAACAATGTTGTACTTAGTTTTGCTCGTATAATCCTCAGCGTTTTATCAGTGCTTTTAGTTATGTAACCGTAAACTCATACACATGTTTTTAACAAAATCGTGGTATAGACCGATATTTGACTAAAAACGATTACTTTTTTGGGATATTCATGTTATGTCGATAGTAGAAATGATTAGTTTTTAATGATAGTTCTTGTTGGATTTCTACTATAATTTACAATGTATTTAAAAGTTTCTATTTATGCTAACGTATATATCGTGTGCATATATACATGTTTATAATACAAAGTATATTTGCAATGTTGTTTAACTAATTTTCAATATCCGTTAGTAAATTTGACTTTTTACTTAAAGACGTATGAAAATAGAGCTAAAATACGTACTTTTTAACAATGTTTTACTTAGTTTTGCTCGCATAATCCTCAGCGTTTTATCAGTGCTTTTAGTTATGTAACCGTAAACTCATGCACATGTTTTTAACAAAATCGTGGTATAGACCGATATTTGACTAAAAACGATTACTTTTTTGGGATATTCATGTTATGTCGATAGTAGAAATGATTAGTTTTTAATGATAGTTCTGGTTGGATTCCTACTATAAATTACAATGTATTTCAAAGTTTCTATTTATGCTAACGTATATATCGTGTGCATATATACATGTTTATAATACAAAGTATATTTGCAATGTTGTTTAACTAATTTTTAATATCCATTAGTAACTTTGACGTTTCACTAAAAGACGTATGAAAATAGAGCTAAAATACGTACATTTTAACAATGTTTTACTTAGTTTTGCTCGTATAATCCTCAGCGTTTTATCAGTGCTGTTAGTTATGTAACCGTAAACTCATACACATGTTTTTAACAAAATCGTGGTATAGACCGATATTTGACTAAAAACGATTACTTTTTTGGGATATTCATGTTATGTCGATAGTAGAAATGATTACTTTTTAATGATAGTTCTGGTTGGATTCCTACTATAAATTCGATGTATTTCAAAGTTTCTATTTATGCTAACGTATATATCGTGTGCATATATACATGTTTATAATACAAAGTATATTTGCAATGTTGTTTAACTAATTTTCAATATCCATTAGTAACTTTGACGTTTCACTAAAAGACGTATGAAAATAGAGCTAAAATACGTACATTTTAACAATGTTTTACTTAGTTTTGCTCGTATAATCCTCAGCGTTTTATCAGTGCTTTTAGTTATGTAACCGTAAACTCATGCACATGTTTTTAACAAAATCGTGGTATAGACCGATATTTGACTAAAAACGATTACTTTTTTGGGATATTCATGTTATGTCGATAGTAGAAATGATTAGTTTTTAATGATAGTTCTGGTTGGATTTCTACTATAATTTACAATGTATTTAAAAGTTTCTATTTATGCTAACGTATATATCGTGTGCATATATACATGTTTATAATACAAAGTATATTTGCAATGTTGTTTAACTAATTTTCAATATCCGTTAGTAAATTTGACTTTTTACTTAAAGACGTATGAAAATAGAGCTAAAATACGTACTTTTTAACAATGTTTTACTTAGTTTTGCTCGTATAATCCTCAGCGTTTTATCAGTGCTGTTAGTTATGTAACCGTAAACTCATAGACATGTTTTTAACAAAATCGTGGTATAGACCGATATTTGACCAAAAACGATTACTTTTTTGGGATATTCCTGTTATGTCGATAGTAGAAATGATTAGTTTTTAATGATAGTTCTGGTTGGATTTCTACTATAAATTACAATGTATTTCAAAGTTTCTATTTATGCTAACGTATATATCGTGTGCATATATACATGTTTATAATACAAAGTATATTTGCAATGTTGTTTAACTAATTTTTAATATCCGTTAGTAAATTTGACTTTTTACTTAAAGACGTATGAAAATAGAGCTAAAATACGTACTTTTTAACAATGTTGTACTTAGTTTTGCTCGTATAATCCTCAGCGTTTTATCAGTGCTTTTAGTTATGTAACCGTAAACTCATACACATGTTTTTAACAAAATCGTGGTATAGACCGATATTTGACTAAAAACGATTACTTTTTTGGGATATTCATGTTATGTCGATAGTAGAAATGATTAGTTTTTAATGATAGTTCTTGTTGGATTTCTACTATAATTTACAATGTATTTAAAAGTTTCTATTTATGCTAACGTATATATCGTGTGCATATATACATGTTTATAATACAAAGTATATTTGCAATGTTGTTTAACTAATTTTCAATATCCGTTAGTAAATTTGACTTTTTACTTAAAGACGTATGAAAATAGAGCTAAAATACGTACTTTTTAACAATGTTTTACTTAGTTTTGCTCGCATAATCCTCAGCGTTTTATCAGTGCTTTTAGTTATGTAACCGTAAACTCATGCACATGTTTTTAACAAAATCGTGGTATAGACCGATATTTGACTAAAAACGATTACTTTTTTGGGATATTCATGTTATGTCGATAGTAGAAATGATTAGTTTTTAATGATAGTTCTGGTTGGATTCCTACTATAAATTACAATGTATTTCAAAGTTTCTATTTATGCTAACGTATATATCGTGTGCATATATACATGTTTATAATACAAAGTATATTTGCAATGTTGTTTAACTAATTTTTAATATCCATTAGTAACTTTGACGTTTCACTAAAAGACGTATGAAAATAGAGCTAAAATACGTACATTTTAACAATGTTTTACTTAGTTTTGCTCGTATAATCCTCAGCGTTTTATCAGTGCTGTTAGTTATGTAACCGTAAACTCATACACATGTTTTTAACAAAATCGTGGTATAGACCGATATTTGACTAAAAACGATTACTTTTTTGGGATATTCATGTTATGTCGATAGTAGAAATGATTACTTTTTAATGATAGTTCTGGTTGGATTCCTACTATAAATTCGATGTATTTCAAAGTTTCTATTTATGCTAACGTATATATCGTGTGCATATATACATGTTTATAATACAAAGTATATTTGCAATGTTGTTTAACTAATTTTCAATATCCATTAGTAACTTTGACGTTTCACTAAAAGACGTATGAAAATAGAGCTAAAATACGTACATTTTAACAATGTTTTACTTAGTTTTGCTCGTATAATCCTCAGCGTTTTATCAGTGCTTTTAGTTATGTAACCGTAAACTCATGCACATGTTTTTAACAAAATCGTGGTATAGACCGATATTTGACTAAAAACGATTACTTTTTTGGGATATTCATGTTATGTCGATAGTAGAAATGATTAGTTTTTAATGATAGTTCTGGTTGGATTTCTACTATAATTTACAATGTATTTAAAAGTTTCTATTTATGCTAACGTATATATCGTGTGCATATATACATGTTTATAATACAAAGTATATTTGCAATGTTGTTTAACTAATTTTCAATATCCGTTAGTAAATTTGACTTTTTACTTAAAGACGTATGAAAATAGAGCTAAAATACGTACTTTTTAACAATGTTTTACTTAGTTTTGCTCGTATAATCCTCAGCGTTTTATCAGTGCTGTTAGTTATGTAACCGTAAACTCATAGACATGTTTTTAACAAAATCGTGGTATAGACCGATATTTGACCAAAAACGATTACTTTTTTGGGATATTCCTGTTATGTCGATAGTAGAAATGATTAGTTTTTAATGATAGTTCTGGTTGGATTTCTACTATAAATTACAATGTATTTCAAAGTTTCTATTTATGCTAACGTATATATCGTGTGCATATATACATGTTTATAATACAAAGTATATTTGCAATGTTGTTTAACTAATTTTCAATATCCGTTAGTAAATTTGACTTTTTACTTAAAGACGTATGAAAATAGAGCTAAAATACGTACTTTTTAACAATGTTGTACTTAGTTTTGCTCGTATAATCCTCAGCGTTTTATCAGTGCTTTTAGTTATGTAACCGTAAACTCATACACATGTTTTAACAAAATCGTGGTATAGACCGATATTTGACTAAAAACGATTACTTTTTTGGGATATTCATGTTATGTCGATAGTAGAAATGATTAGTTTTTAATGATAGTTCTGGTTGGATTCCTACTATAAATTCGATGTATTTCAAAGTTTCTATTTATGCTAACGTATATATCGTGTGCATATATACATGTTTATAATACAAAGTATATTTGCAATGTTGTTTAACTAATTTTCAATATCCATTAGTAACTTTGACGTTTCACTAAAAGACGTATGAAAATAGAGCTAAAATACGTACATTTTAACAATGTTTTACTTAGTTTTGCTCGTATAATCCTCAGCGTTTTATCAGTGCTTTTAGTTATGTAACCGTAAACTCATAGACATGTTTTTAACAAAATCGTGGTATAGACCGATATTTGACTAAAAACGATTACTTTTTTGGGATATTCCTGTTATGTCGATAGTAGAAATGATTAGTTTTTAATGATAGTTCTGGTTGGATTTCTACTATAAATTACAATGTATTTAAAAGTTTCTATTTATGCTAACGTATATATCGTGTGCATATATACATGTTTATAATACAAAGTATATTTGCAATGTTGTTTAACTAATTTTCAATATCCATTAGTAACTTTGACGTTTCACTAAAAGACGTATGAAAATAGAGCTAAAATACGTACATTTTAACAATGTTTTACTTAGTTTTGCTCGTATAATCCTCAGCGTTTTATCAGTGCTGTTAGTTATGTAACCGTAAACTCATAGACATGTTTTTAACAAAATCGTGGTATAGACCGATATTTGACCAAAAACGATTACTTTTTTGGGATATTCCTGTTATGTCGATAGTAGAAATGATTAGTTTTTAATGATAGTTCTGGTTGGATTTCTACTATAAATTACAATGTATTTAAAAGTTTCTATTTATGCTAACGTATATATCGTGTGCATATATACATGTTTATAATACAAAGTATATTTGCAATGTTGTTTAACTAATTTTCAATATCCGTTAGTAAATTTGACTTTTTACTTAAAGACGTATGAAAATAGAGCTAAAATACGTACTTTTTAACAATGTTTTACTTAGTTTTGCTCGTATAATCCTCAGCGTTTTATCAGTGCTGTTAGTTATGTAACCGTAAACTCATACACATGTTTTTAACAAAATCGTGGTATAGACCGATATTTGACCAAAAACGATTACTTTTTTGGGATATTCCTGTTATGTCGATAGTAGAAATGATTAGTTTTTAATGATAGTTCTGGTTGGATTTCTACTATAAATTACAATGTATTTCAAAGTTTCTATTTATGCTAACGTATATATCGTGTGCATATATACATGTTTATAATACAAAGTATATTTGCAATGTTGTTTAACTAATTTTTAATATCCGTTAGTAACTTTGACGTTTCACTAAAAGACGTATGAAAACAGAACTAAAATATGTACTTTTTAACAATGTTTTACTTAGTTTTGCTCGTATAATCCTCAGCGTTTTATCAGTGCTTTTAGTTATGTAACCGTAAACTCATAGACATGATTTAACAAAATCGTGGTGTAGTCCGATATTTGACCAAAAACGATTACTTTTTTGGGATATTCATGTTATGTCGATAGTAGAAATGATTAGTTTTTAATGATAGTTCTGGTTGGATTTCTACTATAAATTACAATGTATTTAAAAGTTTCTATTTATGCTAACGTATATATCGTGTGCACATACACATGTTGATAACACAAAGTATATTTGCAATGTTGTTTACCTAATTTTCAATATGTGTTAGTAAATTTGACTTTTTACTTAAAGACGTATGAAAATAGAGCTAAAATACATACTTTTTAACAATGTTTTACTTAGTTTTGCTCGTATAATCCTCAGCGTTTTATCAGTGCTTTTAGTTATGTAACCGTAAACTCATGCACATGTTTTTAACAAAATCGTGGTATAGACCGATATTTGACTAAAAACGATTACTTTTTTGGGATATTCATGTTATGTCGATAGTAGAAATGATTAGTTTTTAATGATAGTTCTTGTTGGATTTCTACTATAAATTACAATGTATTTCAAAGTTTCTTTTTATGCTAAAGTATATATCATGTGCATATATACATGTTTATAATACAAAGTATATTTGCAATGTTGTTTAACTAATTTTCAATATCCGTTAGTAACTTTGACGTTTCACTAAAAGTCGTATGAAAATAGAGCTAAAATACGTACTTTTTAACAATGTTTTACTTAGTTTTGCTCGTATAATCCTCAGCGTTTTATCAGTGCTTTTAGTTATGTAACCGTAAACTCATAGACATGTTTTTAACAAAATCGTGGTATAGACCGATATTTGACCAAAACGATTACATTTTTTGGATATTCCTATGTCGATAGTAGAAATGATTAGTTTTTAATGATAGTTCTGGTTGGATTTCTTCTATAAATTACAATTTATTTCAAAGTTTCTATTTATGCTAACGTATATATCGTGTGCACATAAACATGTTGATAACACAAAGTATATTTGCAGTGTATTTTAACTAATTTTCAATATCCGTTAGTAAATTTGACGTTTCACTAAAAGACGTATGAAAATAGAGCTAAAATACGTACTTTTTAACAATGTTTTACTTAGTTTTGCTCGTATAATCCTCAGCGTTTTATCAGTGGTTTTAGTTATGTAACCGTAAACTCATGCACATGTTTTTAACAAAATCGTGGTCTAGTAATCGTTTTTGGTCAAATATCGGTATATTTGACCAAAAACGATTACGTTTTTGGGATATTCATGTTATGTCGATAGTAGAAATGATTAGTTTTTAATGATAGTTCTGGTTGGATTTCTACAATAAATTACAATGTATTTCAAAGTTTCTATTTATGCTAACGTATATATCGTGTGCACATACACATGTTGATAACACAAAGAATATTTGCAGTGTATTTTAACTAAATTTCAATATCCGTTAGTAACTTTGACGTTTCACTAAAAGACGTATGAAAATAGAACTAAAATACGTACTTTTTAACAATGTTTTACTTAGTTTTGCTCGTATAATCCTCAGCGTTTTATCAGTGCTTTTAGTTATGTAACCGTAAACTCATGCACGTTTTCAACAAAATCGTCGTATAGACCGATATTTGACTAAAAACGATTACTTTTTTGGGATATTCATGTTATGTCGATAGTAGAAATGATTAGTTTTTAATGGTAGTTCTGGTTGGATTTCTACTATAATTTACAATGTATTTAAAAGTTTCTATTTATGCTAACGTATATATCGTGTGCACATACAAATGTTGATAACACAAAGTATATTTGCAATGTTGTTTACCTAATTTTCAATATCCATTAGTAACTTTGACGTTTCACTAAAAGACGTATGAAAATAGAGCTAAAATACGTACTTTTTAACAATGTTTTACTTAGTTTTGCTCGTATAATCCTCAGCGTTTTATCAGTGCTTTAATTATGTAACCGTAAACTCATGCACATGTTTTTAACAAAATCGTCGTATAGACCGATATTTGACTAAAAACGATTACTTTTTTGGGATATTCATGTTTTTTCGATAGTAGAAATGATTAGTTTTTAATGATAGTTCTGGTTGGATTTCTACTATAAATTACAATGTATTTCAAAGTTTTTCTTTATGCTAACGTATATATCGTGTGCACATACACATGTTGATAACACAAAGTATATTTGCAATGTTGTTTACCTAATTTTTAATATCCGTTAGTAAATTTGACTTTTTACTTAAAGACGTATGAAAATAGAGCTAAAATACGTACTTTTTAACAATGTTTTACTTAGTTTTGCTCGTATAATCCTCAGCGTTTTATCAGTGCTTTTAGTTATGTAACCGTAAACTCATGCACATGTTTTTAACAAAATCGTCGTATAGACCGATATTTGACTAAAAACGATTACTTTTTTGGGATATTCATGTTATGTCGATAGTAGAAATGATTAGTTTTTAATGATAGTTCTTGTTGGATTTCTACTATAAATTACAATGTATTTCAAAGTTTCTATTTATGCTAAAGTATATATCGTGTGCATATATACATGTTTATAATACAAAGTATATTTGCAATGTTGTTTACCTAATTTTCAATATCCGTTAGTAACTTTGACGTTTCACTAAAAGACGTATGAAAATAGAGCTAAAATACGTACTTTTTAACAATGTTTTACTTAGTTTTGCTCGTATAATCCTCAGCGTTTTATCAGTGCTTTTAGTTATGTAACATAGACATGTTTTTAACAAAATCGTGGTATAGACCGATATTTGACCAAAAACGATAACGTTTTTGGGATATTCCTGCTATGTCGATAGTAGAAATGATTAGTTTTTAATGATAGTTCTGGTTGGATTTCTACTATAAATTACTAAGTATTTAAAGTTTCTATTTATGTTAACGTATATATCGTGTGCATATATACATGTTTATAATACAAAGTATATTTGCAATGTTGTTTAACTAATTTTCAATATCCGTTAGTAACTTTGACGTTTCACTAAAAGACGTATGAAAACAGAACTAAAATACGTACTTTTTAACAATGTTTTACTTAGTTTTGCTCGTATAATCCTCAGCGTTTTATCAGTGCTTTTAGTTATGTAACCGTAAACTCATGCACTTGTTTTTAACAAAATCGTCGTATAGACCGATATTTGACTAAAAACGATTACTTTTTTGGGATATTCACGTTTTTTCGATAGTAGAAATGATTAGTTTTTAATGATAGTTCTGGTTGGATTTCTACTATAAATTACAATGTATTTCAAAGTTTCTATTTATGCTAACGTTTATATCGTGTGCATATATACATGTTTATAATACAAAGTATATTTGCAATGTTGTTTAACTAATTTTCAATATGTGTTAGTAAATTTGACTTTTTACTTAAAGACGTATGAAAATTGAGCTAAAATACGTATTTTTTAACAATGTTTTACTTAGTTTTGCCCGTATAATCCTCAGCGTTTTATCAGTGCTTTTAGTTATGTAACCGTAAACTCATGCACGTGTTTTTAACAAAATCGTGGTATAGACCGATATTTGACCAAAAACGATTACTTTTTTGGGATATTCCTGTTATGTCGAAAGTAGAAATGATTAGTTTTTAATGATAGTTCTGGTTGGATTTCTACTATAAATTACAATGTATTTCAAAGTTTTTCTTTATGCTAACGTATATATCGTGTGCACATACACATGTTGATAACACAAAGTATATTTGCAATGTTGTTTACCTAATTTTTAATATCCGTTAGTAAATTTGACTTTTTACTTAAAGACGTATGAAAATAGAGCTAAAATACGTACTTTTTAACAATGTTTTACTTAGTTTTGCTCGTATAATCCTCAGCGTTTTATCAGTGCTTTTAGTTATGTAACCGTAAACTCATGCACATGTTTTTAACAAAATCGTCGTATAGACCGATATTTGACTAAAAACGATTACTTTTTTGGGATATTCATGTTTTTTCGATAGTAGAAATGATTAGTTTTTAATGATAGTTCTGGTTGGATTTCTACTATAAATTACAATGTATTTCAAAGTTTCTATTTATGCGAATGTATATATCGTGTGCATATATACATGTTTATAATACAAAGTATATTTGCAATGTTGTTTAACTAATTTTCAATATCCGTTAGTAAATTTGACTTTTTACTTGAAGACGTATGAAAATAGAGCTAAAATACGTACTTTTTAACAATGTTTTACTTAGTTTTGCTCGTATAATCCTCAGCGTTTTATCAGTGCTTTTAGTTATGTAACCGTAAACTCATGCACGTGTTTTTAACAAAATCGTGGTATAGACCGATATTTGACCAAAAACGATTACTTTGTTGGGATATTCCTGTTATGTCGAAAGTAGAAATGATTAGTTTTTAATGATAGTTCTGGTTGGATTTCTACTATAAATTACAATGTATTTCAAAGTTTCTATTTATGCTAACGTATATATCGTGTGCATATATACATGTTTATAATACAAAGTATATTTGCAATGTTGTTTAACTAATTTTACATATCCGTTAGTAACTTTGACGTTTAACTAAAAGACGTATGAAAATAGAGCTAAAATACGTACTTTTTAACAATGTTTTACTTAGTTTTGCTCGTATAATCCTCAGCGTTTTATCAGTGCTTTTAGTTATGTAACCGTAAACTCATGCACATGTTTTTAACAAAATCGTCGTATAGACCGATATTTGACTAAAAACGATTACTTTTTTGGGATATTCATATTATGTCGATAGTAGAAATGATTTAGTTTTTAATGATAGTTCTGGTTGGATTTCTACTATAAATTACAATGTATTTCAAAGTTTCTATTTATGCGAATGTATATATCGTGTGCATATATACATGTTTATAATACAAAGTATATTTGCAATGTTGTTTAACTAATTTTCAATATCCGTTAGTAAATTTGACTTTTTACTTAAAGACGTATGAAAATTGAGCTAAAATACGTACTTTTTAACAATGTTTTACTTAGTTTTGCTCGTATAATCCTCAGCGTTTTATCAGTGCTTTTAGTTATGTAACCGTAAACTCATGCACGTGTTTTTAACAAAATCGTGGTATAGACCGATATTTGACCAAAAACGATTACTTTTTTGGGATATTCCTGTTATGTCGATAGTAGAAATGATTAGTTTTTAATGATAGTTCTGGTTGGATTTCTACTATAAATTACAATGTATTTCAAAGTTTCTATTTATGCTAACGTATATATCGTGTGCATATATATATGTTTATAATACAAAGTATATTTGCAATGTTGTTTAACTAATTTTCAATATCCGTTAGTAAATTTGACTTTTTACTTAAAGACGTATGAAAATAGAGCTAAAATACGTACTTTTTAACAATGTTTTACTTAGTTTTGCTCGTATAATCCTCAGCGTTTTATCAGTGCTTTTAGTTATGTAACCGTAAACTCATAGACATGTTTTTAACAAAATCGTGGTATAGACCGATATTTGACCAAAACGATTACATTTTTTGGATATTCCTATGCCGATAGTAGAAATGATTAGTTTTTAATGATAGTTCTGGTTGGATTTCTACTATAAATTACAATTTATTTCAAAGTTTCTATTTATGCTAACGTATATATCGTGTGCACATACACATGTTGATAACACAAAGTATATTTGCAGTGTATTTTAACTAATTTTCAATATCCGTTAGTAACTTTGACGTTTCACTAAAAGACGTATGAAAATAGAGCTAAAATACGTACTTTTTAACAATGTTTTACTTAGTTTTGCTCGTATAATCCTCAGCGTTTTATCAGTGCTTTTAGTTATGTAACATAGACATGTTTTTAACAAAATCGTGGTAGAGACCGATATTGGACCAAAAACGATTACGTTTTTGGGATATTCCTGTTATGTCGATAGTAGAAATGATTAGTTTTTAATGATAGTTCTGGTTGGATTTCTACTATAAATTACTAAGTATTTAAAGTTTCTATTTATGCTAACGTATATATCGTGTGCATATATACATGTTTATAATACAAAGTATATTTGCAATGTTGTTTAACTAATTTTCAATATCCGTTAGTAACTTTGACGTTTCACTAAAAGACGTATGAAAACAGAACTAAAATACGTACTTTTTAACAATGTTTTACTTAGTTTTGCTCGTATAATCCTCAGCGTTTTATCAGTGCTTTTAGTTATGTAACCGTAAACTCATGCACATGTTTTTAACAAAATCGTCGTATAGACCGATATTTGACTAAAAACGATTACTTTTTTGGGATATTCACGTTTTTTCGATAGTAGAAATGATTAGTTTTTAAAGATAGTTCTGGTTGGATTTCTACTATAAATTACAATGTATTTCAAAGTTTCTATTTATGCTAACGTATATATCGTGTGCATATATACATGTTTATAATACAAAGTATATTTGCAATGTTGTTTAACTAATTTTCAATATCCGTTAGTAACTTTGACGTTTCACTAAAAGACGTATGAAAATAGAGCTAAAATACGTACTTTTTAACAATGTTTGATTTAGTTTTGCTCGTATAATCCTCAGCGTTTTATCAGTGCTTTTAGTTATGTAACCGTAAACTCATAGACATGTTTTTAACAAAATCGTGGTATAGACCGATGTTTGACCAAAAACGATTACTTTTTTGGGATATTCATGTTATGTCGATAGTAGAAATGATTAGTTTTTAATGATAGTTCTGGTTGGATTTCTACTATAAATTACAATGTATTTAAAAGTTTCTATTTATGCTAACGTATATATCGTGTGCATATATATATGTTTTTAATACAAAGTATATTTGCAATGTTGTTTACCTAATTTTTTATATCCGTTAGTACCTTTGACGTTTCACTGAAAGACGTATGAAAATAGAGTTAAAATACGTACTTTTTAACAATGTTTGACTTAGTTTTGCTCGTATAATCCTTAGCGTTTTATCAGTGCGGTATAGACCGATAGTTTTCCAATATTTGACTAAAAACGATTACTTTTTCTGGATATTCATGTTACGTCGATAGTAGAAATGATTAGTTTTTAATGATAGTTCTGGTTGGATTTCTACTATAAATTACAATGTATTTAAAAGTTTCTATTTATGCTAACGTATATATCGTGTGCATATATACATGTTTATAATACAAAGTATATTTGCAATGTTGTTTAACTAATTTTAAATATCCAATAGTAACTTTGACATTTCACTAAAAGACGTATGAAAATAGAGCTAAAATACGTACTTTTTAGCAATGTTTTACTTAGTTTTGCTCGTATAATCCTCAGCATTTTATCAGTGCTTTTAGATATGTAACAGTAAACTCATGCACATGTTTTTAACAAAATCGTGGTATAGACCGATATTTGACTAAAAACGATTACTTTTTTGGGATATTCATGTTTTGTCGATAGTAGAAATGATTAGTTTTTAATGATAGTTCTGGTACGATTTCTACTATAAATTACAAAGTATTTCAAAGTTTTTCTTTATGCTAACGTATATATCGTGTGCAGATATACATGTTTATAAAACAAAGTATATTTGCAATGTTGTTTAACTAATTTTCAATATCCGTTAGTAACTTTGACGTTTCACTAACAGACGTATGAAAATAGAGCTAAAATACGTACTTTTTAACAATGTTTTACTTAGTTTTGCTCGTATAATCCTCAGCGTTTTATCAGTGCTTTTAGTTATGTAACCGTAAACTCATAGACATGTTTTTAACAAAATCGTGGTATAGACCGATATTTGACCAAAAACGATAACTTTTTTGGGATATTCCTGTTATGTCGATAGTAGAAATGATTAGTTTTTAATGATAGTTCTGGTTGGATTTCTACTATAAATTACAATGTATTTAAAAGTTTCTATTTATGCTAACGTATATATCGTGTGCATATATACATGTTTATAATACAAAGTATATTTGCAATGTTGTTTAATTAATTTTCAATATCCGTTAGTAACTTTAACGTTTCACTAAAAGACGTATGAAAATAGAGCTAAAATACGTACTTTTTAACAATGTTTGACATAGTTTTGCTCGTATAATCCTCAGCGTTTCATCAGTGCTTTTAGTTATGTAACCGTAAACTCTTAGACATGTTTTTAACAAAATCGTGGTATACACCGATATTTGACCAAAAACGATAACTTTTTTGGGATATTCCTGTTATGTCGATAGTAGAAATGATTAGTTTTTAATGATAGTTCTGGTTGGATTTCTACTATAAATTACAATGTATTTCAAAGTTTCTATTTATGCTAACGTATATATCGTGTGCACATACACATGTTGATAACACAAAGTATATTTGCAAAGTTGTTTACCTAATTTTCAATATCCGTTAGTAACTTTGACTTTTTACTTAAAACGTATGAAAATAGAGCTAAAATACGTACTTTTTAACAATGTTTTACTTAGTTTTGCTCGTATAATCCTCAGCGTTTTATCAGTGCTTTTAGTTATGTAACTGTAAACTCATGGACATGTTTTTAAAAAAATCGTGGTATAGACCGATTATTGACTAAATACGATTACTTTTTTGGGATATTCCTGTTATGTCGATAGTAGAAATGATTAGTTTTTAATGATAGTTCTGGTTGGATTTCTACTATAAATTACAATGTATTTCAAAGTTTCTATTTATGCTAACGTATATATCGTGTGCACATACACATGTTGATAACACAAAGTATATTTGCAATGTTGTTTACCTAATTTTCAATATCCGTTAGTAAATTTGACTTTTTACTTAAAGACGTATGAAAATAGAGCTAAAATACGTACTTTTTAACAATGTTTGACTTAGTTTTGCTCGTATAATCCTCAGCGTTTTATCAGTGCTTTTAGTTATGTAACCGTAAACTCATAGACATGTTTTTAACAAAATCGTGGTATAGACCGATATTTGACCAAAAACGATTACTTTTTTGGGATATTCATGTTATGTCGATAGTAGAAATGATTAGTTTTTAATGATAGTTCTGGTTGGATTTCTACTATAAATTACAATGTATTTCAAAGTTTTTCTTTATGCTAACGTATATATCGTGTGATATACACATATTGATAACACAAAGTATGTTTGCAATGTTGTTTACCTAATTTTCAATATCCGTTAGTAAATTTGACTTTTTACTCAAAGACGTATGAAAATAGAGCTAAAATACGTACTTTTTAGCAATGTTTGACTTAGTTTTGCTCGTATAATCCTCAGCGTTTTATCAGTGCTTTTAGTTATGTAACCGTAAACTCATAGACATGTTTTTAACAAAATCGTGGTATAGACCGATATTTGACCAAAAACGATAACTTTTTTGGGATATTCCTGTTATGTCGATAGTAGAAATGATTAGTTTTTAATGATAGTTCTGGTTGGATTTCTACTATAAATTACAATGTATTTCGAAGTTTTTATTTATGCTAACGTATATATCATGTGCACATACACATGTTGATAACACAAAGTATAATTGCAATGTTGTTTAACTAATTTTCAATATCCTTTAGTAAATTTGACTTTTTACTCAAAGACGTATGAAAATAGAGCTAAAATACGTACTTTTTAACAATGTTTGACTTAGTTTTGCTCTGATAATCCTCAGCGTTTTATCAGTGCTTTTAGTTATGTAACCGTAAACTCATAGACATGTTTTTAACAAAATCGTGGTATAGACCAATATTTGACTAAAAACGATTACTTTTTCTGGATATTCATGTTATGTCGATAGTAGAAATGATTAGATTCAATGATAGTTCTGGTTGGATTTCTACTATAAATTACAATGTATTTAAAAGTTTCTATTTATGCTAACGTATATATCGTGTGCATGTATACATGTTTATAATACAAAGTATATTTGCAATGTTGTTGAACTAATTTTCAATATCCGTTAGTAACTTTGACGTTTCACTAAAAGACGTATGAAAATAGAGCTAAAATACGTACTTTTTAACAATGTTTGACATAGTTTTGCTCGTATAATCCTCAGCGTTTTATCAGTGCTTTTAGTTATGTAACTGTAAACTCATCGACATGTTTTTAACAAAATCGTGGTATAGACCGATATTTGACTAAATACGATTACTTTTTTGGGATATTCCTGTTATGTCGATAGTAGAAATGATTAGTTTTTAATGATAGTTCTGGTTGGATTTCTACTATAAATTACAATGTATTTAAAAGTTTCTATTTATGCTAACGTCTATATCGTGTGCATATATACATGTTTATAAAACAAATTATATTTGCAATGTTGTTTAACTAATTTTCAATACCCGTTAGTAACTTTGACGTTTCACTAAAAGACGTATGAAAATAGAGCTAAAATACGTACTTTTTAACAATGTTTTACTTAGTTTTGCTCGTATAATCCTCAACGTTTTATCAGTGCTTTTAGTTATGTAACCGTAAACTCATAGACGTTTTTAACAAAATCCTGGTATAGACCAATATTTGACCAAAAACGATTACTTTTTGGGGATATTCCTGTTATGTCAATAGTAGAAATGATTAGTTTTTAATGATAGTTCTGGTTGGATTTCTACTATAAATTACAATGTATTTCAAAGTTTCTATTTATGCTAACGTATATATCGTGTGCACATACACATGTTGATAGCACAAAGTATATTTACAATGTTGTTTACCTAATTTTCAATATCCGTTAGTAAATTTGACTTTTTACTTAAAGACGTATGAAAATAGAACTAAAATACGTACTTTTTAACAATGTTTTACTTAGTTTTGCTCGTATAATCCTCAGCGTTTTATCAGTGCTTTTAGTTATGTAACCGTAAACTCATGCACATGTTTTTAACAAAATCGTGGTTTAGACAGATATTTGACAAAAAACGATTTTTTTTTGGGATATTCATGTTATGTCGATAGTAGAAATGATTAGTTTTTAATGATAGTTCTGGTTGGATTTCTACGATAAATTACAATGTATTTCAAAGTTTTTCTTTATGCTAACGTATATATCATGTGCACATACACATGTTGATAACACAAAGTATAATTGCAATGTTGTTTACCTAATTTTCAATATCCGTTTGTAAATTTGACTTTTTACTTAAAGACGTATGAAAATAGAGCTAAAATACGTACTTTTTAACAATGTTTTACTTAGTTTTGCTCGTATAATCCTCAGCGTTTTATCAGTGCTTTTAGTTATGTAACCGTAAACTCATGCTCATGTTTTTAACAAAATCGTGGTATAGACCAATATTTGACCAAAAACGATTACTTTTTTGGGATATTCCTGTTATGTCGATAGTAGAAATGATTAGTTTTTAATGATAGTTCTGGTTGGATTTCTACTATAAATTGCAATGTATTTCAAAGTTTCTATTTATGCTAACGTATATATCGTGTGCACATACACATGTTGATAACACAAAGTATATTTGCAAAGTTGTTTACCTAATTTTCAATATCCGTTAGTAAATTTGACTTTTTACTTAAAGTCGTATGAAAATAGAGCTAAAATACGTACTTGTTAACAATGTTTTACTTAGTTTTGCTCGTATAATCCTCAGCGTTTTATCAGTGCTTTTAAGTATGTAACCGTAAACTCATGCACATGTTTTTAACAAAATCGTGGTATACACCGATATTTGACTAAAAACGATTACTTTTTTGGGATATTCATGTTACTTCGATAGTAGAAATGATTAGTTTTTAATGATAGTTCTGGTTGGATTTCTACTATAAATTACAATGTATTTAAAAGTTTCTATTCATGCTAACGTATATATCGTGTGCATATACACATGTTGATAACACAAAGTATATTTGCAATGTTGTTTAATTAATTTTCAATATCCGTTCGTAACTTTGACGTTTCACTAAAAGATGTATGAAAATAGAGCTAAAATACGTACTTTTTAACAATGTTTTACTTAGTTTTGCTCGTGTAATCCTCAGCGTTTTATCAGTGCTTTTAGTTATGTAACCGTAAACTCAGACATGTTTTTAACAAAATTGTCGTATAGACCGATATTTGACCAAAAACGATTACTTTTTTGGGATATTCCTGTTATGTCGATAGTAGAAATGATTAGTTTTTAATGATAGTTCTGGTTGGATTTCTACTATAAATTACAATGTATTTCAAAGTTTCTATTTATGCTAACGTATATATCGTGTGCACATACACATGTTGATAACACAAAGTATATTTGCAATGTTGTTTACCTAATTTTCTATATCCGTTAGTAAATTTGACTTTTTACTTAAAGACGTATGAAAATAGAGCTAAAATACGTACTTTTTAACAATGTTTGACTTAGTTTTGCTCGTATAATCCTCAGCGTTTTATCAGTGCTTTTAGTTATGTAACCGTAAACTCATAGACATGTTTTTAACAAAATCGTGGTATAGACCAATATTTGACTAAAAACGATTACTTTTTCTGGATATTCATGTTATGTCGATAGTAGAAATGATTAGATTTAATGATAGTTCTGGTTGGATTTCTACTATAAATTACAATGTATTTCAAAGTTTCTTTTTATGCTAACGTATATATCGTGTGCACATACACATGTTGATAACACAAAGTATATTTGCAATGTTGTTTACCTAATTTTCAATATCTGTTAGTAAATTTGACTTTTTACTTAAAGACGTATGAAAATAGAGCTAAAATACGTACTTTTTAACAATGTTTTACTTAGTTTTGCTCGTATAATCTTCAGCGTTTTATCAGTGCTTTTAGTTATGTAACCGTAAACTCATGCACATGTTTTGAACAAAATCGTGGTTTAGACAGATATTTGAAAAAAAACGATTTTTTGGGGGGATATTCATGTTATGTCGATAGTAGAAATGATTAGTTTTTAATGATAGTTCTGGTTGGATTTCTACTATAAATTACAATGTATTTCAAAGTTTTTCTTTATGCTAACGTATATATCATGTGCACATACACATGTTGATAACACAAAGTATAATTGCAATGTTGTTTACCTAATTTTCAATATCCGTTTGTAAATTTGACTTTTTACTTAAAGACGTATGAACATAGAGCTGAAATACGTACTTTTTAACAATGTTTTACTTAGTTTTGCTCGTATAATCCTCAGCGTTTTATCAGTGCTTTTAGTTATGTAACCGTAAACTCATAGACATGTTTTTTACAAAATCGTGGTATAGACCGATATTTGACCAAAAACGATTACTTTTTTGGGGTATTCATGTTATGTCGATAGTAGAAATGATTAGTTTTTAATGATAGTTCTGGTTGGATTTCTACTATAAATTACAATGTATTTAAAAGTTTCTATTTATGCTAACGTCTATATCATGGGCATACATACATGTTTATAAAACAAATTATATTTGCAATGTTGTTTAACTAATTTTTAATATCCGTTAGTAACTTTGACGTTTCACTAAAAGACGTATAAAAATAGAGCTAAAATACGTACTTTTTAACAATGTTTTACTTAGTTTTGCTCGTATAATCCTCAACGTTTTATCAGTGCTTTTAGTTATGTAACCGTAAACTCACAGACGTTTTTAACAAAATCGTGGTATAGACCAATATTTGACCAAAAACGATTACTTTTTGGGGATATTCCTGTTATGTCAATAGTAGAAATGATTAGTTTTTAATGATAGTTCTGGTTGGATTTCTACTATAAATTACAATGTATTTCAAAGTTTCTTTTTATGCTAACGTATATATCGTGTGCACATACACATGTTGATAGCACAAAGTATATTTGCAATGTTGTTTACCTAATTTTCAATATCCGTTCGTAAATTTGACTTTTTACTTAAAGACGTATGAAAATAGAGCTAAAATACGTACTTTTTAACAATGTTTTACTTAGTTTTGCTCGTATAATCCTCAGCGTTTTATCAGTGCTTTTAGTTATGTAACCGTAAACTCATGCACATGTTTTTAACAAAATCGTGGTTTAGACAGATATTTGACAAAAAACGATTTTTTTTTGGGATATTCATGTTATGTCGATAGTAGAAATGATTAGTTTTTAATGATAGTTCTGGTTGGATTTCTACTATAAATTACAATGTATTTCAAAGTTTTTCTTTATGCTAACGTATATATCATGTGCACATACACATGTTGATAACACAAAGTATAATTGCAATGTTGTTTACCTAATTTTCAATATCCGTTTGTAAATTTGACTTTTTACTTAAAGACGTATGAAAATAGAGCTGAAATACGTACTTTTTAACAATGTTTTACTTAGTTTTGCTCGTATAATCCTCAGCGTTTTATCAGTGCTTTTAGTTATGTAACCGTAAACTCATGCTCATGTTTTTAACAAAATCGTGGTATAGACCAATATTTGACCAAAAACGATTACTTTTTTGGGATATTCCTGTTATGTCGATAGTAGAAATGATTAGTTTTTAATGATAGTTCTGGTTGGATTTCTACTATAAATTGCAATGTATTTCCAAGTTTCTATTTATGCTAACGTATATATCGTGTGCACATACACATGTTGATAACACAAAGTATATTTGCAATGTTGTTTACCTAATTTTCAATATCCGTTAGTAAATTTGACTTTTTACTTAAAGTCGTATGAAAATAGAGCTAAAATACGTACTTTTTAACAATGTTTTACTTAGTTTTGCTCGTATAATCCTCAGCGTTTTATCAGTGCTTTTAGTTATGTAACCGTAAACTCATAGACATGTTTTTAACAAAATCGTGGTATACACCGATATTTGACTAAAAACGATTACTTTTTTGGGATATTCATGTTACGTCGATAGTAGAAATGATTAGTTTTTAATGATAGTTCGGGTTGGATTTCTACTATAAATTACAATGTATTTCAAAGTTTTTCTTTATGCTAACGTATATATTGTGTGCATATACACATGTTTATTACACAAACTATATTTGCAATGGTTTTTACCTAATTTTCAATATCCGATAGTAACTTTGACGTTTCACTAAAAGATGTATGAAAATAGAGCTAAAATACGTACTTTTTAGCAATGTTTTACTTAGTTTTGCTCGTGTAATCCTCAGCGTTTTATCAGTGCTTTTAGTTATGTAACCGTAAACTCAGACATGTTTTTAACAAAATTATGGTATAGACCGATATTTGACCAAAAACGTTTACTTTTTTGGGATATTCCTGTTATGTCGATAGTAGAAATGATTAGGTTTTAATGATAGTTCTGGTTGGATTTCTACTATAAATTACAATGTATTTCAAAGTTTTTCTTTATGCTAACGTATATATCGTGTGCACATACACATGTAGATAACACATAGTATATTTGCAATGTTGTTTAACTAATTTTCAATATCCGTTAGTAAATTTGACTTTTTACTTAAAACGTATGAAAATAGAGCTAAAATACGTACTTTTTAACAATGTTTTACTTCGTTTTGCTCGTATAATCCTCAGCGTTTTATCAGTGCTTTTAGTTATGTAACCGTAAACTCATGCACATGTTTTTAACAAAATCGTGGTATAGACCGATATTTGACCAAAAACGATTACTTTTTTTGGATATTCCTGTTATGTCGATAGTAGAAATGATTAGTTTTTAATGATAGTTCTGGTTGGATTTCTACTATAAATTACAATGTATTTCAAAGTTTCTATTTATGCTAACGTATATATCGTGTGCATATACACATGTTTATAACACAAAGTATATTTGCAATGTTGTTTAACTAATTTTCAATATCCGTTAGTAAATTTGACTTTTTACTTAAAGACGTATGAAAATAGAGCTAAAATACGTACTTTTTAACAATGTTTTACATAGTTTTGCTCGTATAATCTTCAGCGTTTTATCAGTGCTTTTAGTTATGTAACCGTAAACTCATGCACATGTTTTTAACAAAATCGTGGTATAGACCGATATTTGACTAAAAACGATTACTTTTTTGGGATATTCATGTTATGTCGATAGTAGAAATGATTAGTTTTTAATGATAGTTCTGGTTGGATTTCTACTATAAATTACAATGTATTTAAAAGTTTCTATTTATGCTAACGTATATATCGTGTGCATATATACATGTTTATAATACAAAGTATATTTGCAATGTTGTTTAATTAATTTTCAATATCCGTTAGTAACTTTGACGTTTCACTAAAAGACGTATGAAAATAGAGTTAAAATACGTACTTTTTAACAATGTTTTACTTAGTTTTGCTCGTATAATCCTCAGCGTTTCATCACTGCTTTTAGTTATGTAACCGTAAACTCATGCACATGTTTTTAACAAAATCGTTGTATAGACCGATATTTGACCAAAACCGATTACTTTTTCGGGATATTCCTGTTATGTCGATAGTAGAAATGATTAGTTTTTAATGATAGTTCTGGTTGGATTTCTACTATAAATTACAATGTATTTCAAAGTTTCTATTTATGCTAACGTATATATCGTGTGCATATAACACATGTTTATAACACAAAGTATATTTGCAATGTTGTTTAACTAATTTTCAATATCCGTTAGTAATTTGACGTTTCACTAAAAGACGTATTGAAATAGAGCTAAAATACGTACTTTTTAACAAAGTTTTACTTAGTTTTGCTCCTATAATCCTCAGCGTTTTATCAGTGCTTTTAGTTATGTAACCTTAAACTCATAGACATGTTTTTAACAAAATCGTGGTATAGACCGATATTTGACCAAAACCGATTACTTTTTAGGGATATTCATTTTATGTCGATATAGAAATGATTAGTTTTTAATTATAGTTCTGGTTGGATTTCTACTATATATTAAAATGTATTTCAAAGTTTTTCTTTATGCTAACGTATATATCGTGTGCACATACACATCTTGATAACACAAAGTATATTTGCAATGTTGTTTAACTAATTTTCAATATCCGTTAGTAAATTTGACTTTTCACTCAAAGACGTATGAAAATAGAGCTAAAATACGTACTTTTTAACAATGTTTTACTTAGTTTTGCTCCTATAATCCTCAGCGTTTTATCAGTGCTTTTAGTTATGTAACCGTAAACTCATGCACATGTTTTTAACAAAATCGTGGTAGAGACCGATATTTGACCAAAAACGATTACTTTTTTGGGATATTCCTGTTATGTCGATAGTAGAAATGATTAGTTTTTAATGATAGTTCTGGTTTGATTTCTACTATAAATTACAATGTATTTAAAAGTTTCTATTTATGCTAACGTATATATCGTGTGCATATATATATGTTTATAATACAAAGTATATTTGCAATGTTGTTTACCTAATTTTCTATATCCGTTAGTAACTTTGACGTTTCACTAAAAGACGTATGAAAATAGAGCTAAAATACGTACTTTTTAACAATGTTTTACTTAGTTTTGCTCGTATAATCCTCAGCGTTTTATCAGTGCTTTTAGTTATGTAACCGTAAATTCATAGACATATTTTTAACAAAATCGTGGTATAGACCAATATTTGACTAAAAACGATTACTTTTTTGGGATATTCATGTTACGTCGATAGTAGAAATGAATAGTTTTTAATGATAGTTCTGGTTGGATTTCTACTATAAATTACAATGTATTTCAAAGTTTCTATTTATGCTAACATATATCGTGGGCATATATACATGTTTATAATACAAAGTATATTTGCAATGTTGTTTAACTAATTTTCAATATCCGTTAGTAACTTTGACGTTTCACTAAAAGACGTATGAAAATAGAGCTAAAATACGTACTTTTTAACAAAGTTTTACTTAGTTTTGCTCCTATAATCCTCAGCGTTTTATCAGTGCTTTTAGTTATGTAACCGTAAACTCATGCACATGTTTTTAACAAAATCATGGTATAGACCGATATTTGACCAAAAACGATTACTTTTTAGGGATATTCATGTTATTTCGATAGTAGAAATGATTAGTTTTTAATGATAGTTCTGGTTGGATTTCTACTATAAATTACAATGTATTTCAAAGTTTCTATTTATGCTAACGTATATATCGTGTGCATATACACATGTTTATAACACAAAGTATATTTGCAATGTTGTTTAACTAATTTTCAATATCCGTTGGTAAATTTGACTTTTTACCTAAAGACGTATGAAAATAGAGCTAAAATACGTACTTTTTAACAATGTTTTACTTAGTTTTGCTCGTATAATCCTCAGCGTTTTATCAGTGCTTTTAGTTATGTAACCGTAAACTCATAGACATGTTTTTAACAAAATTGTGGTATAGACCGATATTTGACCAAAAACGATTACTTTTTTGGGATATTCATGTTACGTCGATAATAGAAATGATTAGTTTTTAATGATAGTTCTGGTTTGATTTCTACTATAAATTACAATGTATTTAAAAGTTTCTATTTATGCTAACGTATATATCGTGTGCATATATATATGTTTATAGTACAAAGTATATTTGCAATGTTGTTTACCTAATTTTCTATATCCGTTAGTAACTTTGACGTTTCACTAAAAGACGTATGAAAATAGAGCTAAAATACGTACTTTTTAACAATGTTTTACTTAGTTTTGCTCGTATAATCCTCAGCGTTTTATCAGTGCTTTTAGTTATGTAACCGTAAACTCATGCACATGTTTTTAACAAAATCGTGGTATACACCGATATTTGACCAAAAACGATTACTTTTTTGGGATATTCATGTTATGTCGATAGTAGAAATGATTAGTTTTTAATGATTGTTCTGGATGGATTTCTACTATAAATTACAATGTATTTCAAAGTTTTTCTTTATGCTAACGTATATATCGTGTGCACATACACATGTTGATAACACAAAGTATATTTGCAATGTTGTTTACCTAATTTTCAATATCCGTTAGTAAATTTGACTTTTCACTCAAAGACGTATGAAAATAGAGCTAAAATACGTACTTTTTAACAATGTTTTACTTAGTTTTGCTCGTATAATCCTCAGCGTTTTATCAGTGCTTTTAGTTATGTAACCGTAATCTCATAGACATGTTTTTAACAAAATCGTGATATAGACCGATATTTGACCAAAAACGATTACTTTTTTGGGATATTCATGTTATGTCGATAGTAGAAATGATTAGTTTTTAATGATAGTTCTGGTTGGATTTCTACTATAAATTACAATGTATTTCAAAGTTTCTATTTATGCTAACGTATATATCGTGTGCACATACACATGTTGATAACACAAAGTATATTTGCAATGTTGTTTACCTAATTTTCAATATCCGTTAGTAAATTTGACTTTTTACTTAAAGACGTATGAAAATAGAGCTAAAATACGTACTTTTTAAAAATGTTTTACTTAGTTTTGCTCGTATAATCCTCAGCGTTTTATCAGTGCTTTTAGTTATGTAACCGTAAATTCATAGTTATGTTTTTAACAAAACCGTGGTATAGACCGATATTTAACTAAAAACTATTACTTTTTTGGGATATTCATGTTACGTCGATAGTAGAAATGATTAGTTTTTAATGATAGTTCTGGTTGGATTTCTACTATAAATTACAATGTATTTCAAAGTTTCTATTTATGCTAACGTATATATCGTGTGCATATACACATGTTTATAACACAAAGTATATTTGCAATGTTGTTTAACTAATTTTCAATATCCGTTAGTAAATTTGACTTTTTACTCAAAGACGTATGAAAATAGAGCTAAAATACGTACTTTTTAACAATGTTTTACTTAGTTTTGCTCGGGTAATCCTCAGCGTTTTATCAGTGCTTTTAGTTAAGTAACCGTAAACTCATAGACATGTTTTTAACAAAATCGTGGTATAGACCGATATTTGACCAAAAACGATTACTTTTATGGGATATTCCTGTTATGTCGATAGTAGAAATGATTAGTTTTTAATGATAGTTCTGGTTGGATTTCTACTATAATTTACAATGTATTTCAAAGTTTTTCTTTATGCTAACGTATATATCGTGTGCATATATATGTTTATAATACAAAGTATATTTGCAATGTTGTTTAACTAATTTTCAATATCCGTTAGTAACTTTGACGTTTCACTAAAAGACGTATGAAAATAGAGCTAAAATACGTACTTTTTAACAAAGTTTTACTTAGTTTTGCTCCTATAATCCTCAGCGTTTTATCAGTGCTTTTAGTTATGTAACCGTAAACTCATGCACATCTTTTTAACAAAATTGTGGTATAGACCGATATTTGACCAAAAACGATTACTTTTTAGGGATATTCATGTTATTTCGATAGTAGAAATGATTAGTTTTTAATGATAGTTCTGGTTGGATTTCTACTATAAATTACAATGTATTTCAAAGTTTCTATTTATGCTAACGTATATATCGTGTGCATATACACATGTTTATAACACAAAGTATATTTGCAATGTTGTTTAACTAATTTTCAATATCCGTTGGTAAATTTGACTTTTTACCTAAAGACGTATGAAAATAGAGCTAAAATACGTACTTTTTAACAATGTTTTACTTGGTTTTGCTCGTATAATCCTCAGCGTTTTATCAGTGCTTTTAGTTATGTAACCGTAAACTCATGCACATGTTTTTAACAAAATCGTGGTATAGACCGATATTTGACCAAAAACGATTACTTTTTTGGAATATTCATGTTATGTCGATAGTAGAAATGATTAGTTTTTAATGATTGTTCTGGTTGGATTTCTACTATAAATTACAATGTATTTCAAAGTTTTTCTTTATGCTAACGTATATATTGTGTGCATATATATATGTTTATAATACAAAGTATATTTGCAATGTTGTTTAACTAATTTTCAATATCCGTTAGTAACTTTGACGTTTCACTAAAAGACGTATGAAAATAGAGCTAAAATACGTACTTTTTAACAATGTTTTACTTAGTTTTGCTCGTATAATCCTCAGCGTTTTATCAGTGCTTTTAGTTATGTAACCGTAAACTCATAGACATGTTTTTAACAAAATTGTGGTATAGACCGATATTTGACCAAAAACGATTACTTTTTTGGGATATTCATGTTACGTCGATAATAGAAATGATTAGTTTTTAATGATAGTTCTGGTTTGATTTCTACTATAAATTACAATGTATTTAAAATTTTCTATTTATGCTAACGTATATATCGTGTGCATATATATATGTTTATAGTACAAAGTATATTTGCAATGTTGTTTACCTAATTTTCTATATCCGTTAGTAACTTTGACGTTTCACTAAAAGACGTATGAAAATAGAGCTAAAATACGTACTTTTTAACAATGTTTTACTTAGTTTTGCTCGTATAATCCTCAGCGTTTTATCAGTGCTTTTAGTTATGTAACCGTAAACTCATGCACATGTTTTTAACAAAATCGTGGTATACACCGATATTTGACCAAAAACGATTACTTTTTTGGGATATTCATGTTATGTCGATAGTAGAAATGATTAGTTTTTAATGATTGTTCTGGATGGATTTCTACTATAAATTACAATGTATTTCAAAGTTTTTCTTTATGCTAACGTATATATCGTGTGCACATACACATGTTGATAACACAAAGTATATTTGCAATGTTGTTTACCTAATTTTCAATATCCGTTAGTAAATTTGACTTTTCACTCAAAGACAACTAATTTTCCATATCCATTAGTAACTTTAACGTTTCACTAAAAGACGTATGAAAATAGAGCTAAAATACGTACTTTTTAACAATGTTTTACTTAGTTTTGCTCGTATAATCCTCAGCGTTTTATCAGTGCTTTTAGTTATGTAACCGTAAATTCATAGTTATGTTTTTAACAAAATCGTGGTATAGACCGATATTTGACTAGAAACGATTACTTTTTTGGGATATTCCAGTTATGTCGATAGTAGAAATGATTAGTTTGTAATGATAGTTCTGGTTGGATTTCTACTATAAATTACAATGTATTTCAAAGTTTCTATTTATGCTAACGTATATATCGTGTGCATATACACATGTTTATAACACAAAGTATATTTGCAATGTTGTTTAATTAATTTTCAATATCCGTTAGTAAATTTGACTTTTTACTCAAAGACGTATGAAAATAGAGCTAAAATACGTACTTTTTAACAATGTTTTACTTAGTTTTGCTCGTATAATCCTCAGCGTTTTATCAGTGCTTTTAGTTATGTAACCGTAAACTCATAGACATGTTTTTAACAAAATCGTGGTATAGACCGATATTTGACCAAAAACGATTACTTTTTGGGGATATTCCTGTTATGTCGATAGTAGAAATGATTAGTTTTTAATGATAGTTCTGGTTGGATTTCTACTCTAATTTACAATGTATTTAAAAGTTTCTATTTATGCTAACGTATATATCGTGTGCATATATACATGTTTATAATACAAAGTATATTTGCAATGTTGTTTAACTAATTTTCAATATCCGTTAGTAAATTTGACTTTTTACTTAAAGACGTATGAAAATAGAGCTAAAATACGTACTTTTTAACAATGTTTTACTTAGTTTTGCTCGTATAATCCTCAGCGTTTTATCAGTGCTTTTAGTTATATACCCCAAAAACTCATAGACATGTTTTTAACAAAATCGTGGTATAGACCGATATTTGACTAAAAACGATTACTTTTTTGGGATATTCATGTTACTTCGATAGTAGAAATGATTAGTTTTTAATGATAGTTCTGGTTGGATTTCTACTATAAATTACAATGTATTTTAAAGTTTCTATTTATGCTAACGTATATATCGTGTGCACATACACATGTTTATAACACAAAGTATATTTGCAATGTTGTTTAATTAATTTTCAATATCCGTTAGTAAATTTGACTTTTTACTCAAAGACGTATGAAAATAGAGCTAAAATACGTACTTTTTAACAATGTTTGACTTAGTTTTGCTCGTATAATCCTCAGCGTTTCATCAGTGCTTTTAGTTATGTGACCGTACATTCATGCAAATGTTTTTAACAAAATCGTGGTATAGACCGATATTTGACCAAAAACGATTAATTTTTTAAGATATTCATGTTATGTCGATAGTAGAAATGATTAGTTTTTAATGATAGTTCTGGTTGGATTTCTACTATAAATTACAATGTATTTAAAAGTTTCTATTCATGCTAACGTATATATCGTGTGCATATATACATGTTTATAATACAAAGTATATTTGCAATGTTGTTTAACTAATTTTCAATATCCGTTAGTTACTTTGACGTTTCACTAAAAGACGTATGAAAATAGAGCTAAAATACGTACTTTTTAACAATGTTTTACTTAGTTTTGCTCGTATAATCCTCAGCGTTTTATCAGTGCTTTTAGTTATGTAACCGTAAACTCATAGACATGTTTTTAACAAAATCGTGGTATAGACCGATATTTGACCAAAAACGATTACTTTTTGGGGATATTCCTGTTATGTCGATAGTAGAAATGATTAGTTTTTAATGATAGTTCTGGTTGGATTTCTACTATAAATTACAATGTATTTCAAAATTTTTCTTTATGCTAACGTATATATCGTGTGCACATACACATGTTGATAACACAAAGTATATTTGCAATGATGTTTACCTTATTTTTAATATCCGTTAGTAAATTTGACTTTTTACTTAAATCGTATGAAAATAGAGCTAAAATACGTACTTTTTAACAATGTTTTACTTAGTTTTGCTCGTATAATCCTCAGCGTTTTATCAGTGCTTTTAGTTATGTAACCGTAAACTCATGCACATGTTTTTAACAAAATCGTGGTATAGACCGATATTTGACTAAAAACGATTACTTTTTTTGGGTATACATGTTATGTCGATCGTAGAAATGATTAGTTTTTAATGATAGTTCTGGTTGGATTTCTACTATAAATTACAATGTATTTCAAAGTTTCTATTTATGCTAACGTATATATCGTGTGCATATATACATGTTTATAATACAAAGTATATTTGCAATGTTGTTTAACTAATTTTCAATATCCGTTAGTAACTTTGACGTTTCACTAAAAGACGTATGAAAATAGAGCTAAAATACGTACTTTTTAACAATGTTTTACTTAGTTTTGCTCGTATAATCCTCAGCGTTTCATCAGTGCTTTTAGTTATGTGACCGTACATTCATGCAAATGTTTTTAACAAAATCGTGGTATAGACCGATATTTGACCAAAAACGATTAATTTTTTAAGATATTCATGTTATGTCGATAGTATAAATGATTAGTTTTTAATGATAGTTCTGGTTGGATTTCTACTATAAATTACAATGTATTTAAAAGTTTCTATTCATGCTAACGTATATATCGTGTGCATATATACATGTTTATAATACAAAGTATATTTGCAATGTTGTTTAACTAATTTTCAATATCCGTTAGTAACTTTGACGTTTCACCAAAAGACGTATGAAAATAGAGCTAAAATACGTACTTTTTAACAATGCTTTACTTAGTTTTGCTCGTATAATCCTCAGCGTTTTATCAGTGCTTTTAGTTATGTAACCGTAAACTGACGCACATGTTTTTAACAAAATCGTGGTATAGACCGATATTTGACCAAAAACGATTACTTTTTTGGGATATTCATGTTATGTCGATAGTAGAAATGATTAGTTTTTAATGATAGTTCTGGTTGGATTTCTACTGTAAATTACAATGTATTTCAAAGTTTGTCTTTATGCTAACGTATATATCGTGTGCACATACACATGTTGATAACACAAAGTATATTTGCAATGTTGTTTACCTTATTTTCAATATCCGTTAGTAAATTTGACTTTTTACTCAAAGACGTATGAAAATAGAGCTAAAATACGTACTTTTTAACAATGTTTTACTTAGTTTTGCTCGTATAATCCTCAGCGTTTCACCAGTGCTTTTAGTTATGTAACCGTAAACGCATAGACATGTATTTAACAAAATCGTGGTATAGACCGATATTTCACAAAAAACGATTACTTTTTTGGGATATTCCTGTTATGTCGATAGTAGAAATGATTAGTTTTTAATGATAGTTCTGGTTGGATTTCTACTATAAATTACAATGTATTTAAAAGTTTCTATTTATGCTAACGTATATATCGTGTGCACATACACATGTTGATAACACAAAGTATATTTGCAATGTTGTTTAACTAATTTTCAATATCCGTAAGTAACTTTGACGTTTCACTAAAAGACGTATGAAAATAGAGCTAAAATACGTACTTTTTAACAATGTTTTACTTAGTTTTGCTCGTATAATCCTCAGCGTTTTATCAGTGCTTTTAGTTATGTAACCGTAATCTCATAGACATGTTTTTAACAAAATCGTGGTATAGACCGATATTTGACCAAAAACGATTACTTTTTTGGGATATTCATGTTATGTCGATAGTTGAAATGATTAGTTTTTAATGATAGTTCTGGTTGGATTTCTACTATAAATTACAATGTATTTCAAAGTTTTTCTTTATGATAACGTATATATCGTGTGCACATACACATGTTGATAACACAAAGTATATTTGCAATGTTGTTTAACTAATTTTCAATATCCGTTAGTAAATTTGACTTTTTACTTAAAGACGTATGAAAATAGAGCTAAAATACGTACTTTTTAACGATGTTTTACTCAGTTTTGCTCGTATAATCCTCAGCGTTTTATCAGTGCTTTTAGTTATGTAACCGTAAACTCATGCACATGTTTTTAACAAAATCGTGGTATAGACCGATATTTGACTAAAAACGATTACTTTTTTGGGATATTCCTGTTATGTCGATAGTAGAAATGATTTGTTTTTAATAATAGTTCTGGTTGGATTTCTACTATAAATTACAATGTATTTCAAAGTTTCTATTTATGCTAACGTATATATCATGTGCATATATACATGTTTATAATACAAAGTATATTTGCAATGTTGTTTAACTAATTTTCAATATCCGTTAGTAACTTTGACGTTTCACTAAAAGACGTATGAAAATAGAGCTAAAATACGTACTTTTTAACAATGTTTTACTTAGTTTTGCTTGTATAATCCTCAGCGTTTTATCAGTGCTTTTAGTTATGTAACCGTAATCTCATAGACATGTTTTTAACAAAATCGTGGTATAGACCGATATTTGACCAAAAACGATTACTTTTTTGGGATATTCATGTTATGTCGATAGTAGAAATGATTAGTTTTTAATGATAGTTCTGGTTGGATTTCTACTGTAAATTACAATGTATTTCAAAGTTTGTCTTTATGCTAACGTATATATCGTGTGCACATACACATGTTGATAACACAAAGTATATTTGCAATGTTGTTTACCTTATTTTCAATATCCTTTAGTAAATTTGACTTTTTACTTAAAACGTATGAAAATAGAGCTAAAATTTTTAACGATGTTTTAACTTTTTAACGATGTTTTACTTAGTTTTACTCGTATAATCCTCAGCGTTTCATCAGTGCTTTTAGTTATGTAACCGTAAACTCATGCACATGTTTTTAACAAAATCGTGGTATAGACCGATATTTGACCAAAAACGATTACTTTTTTGGGATATTCCTGTTATGTCGATAGTAGAAATGATTAGTTTTTAATGATAGTTCTGTTTTGATTTCTACTATAAATTACAATGTATTTCAAAGTTTTTCTTTATGATAACGTATATATCGTGTGCACATACACATGTTGATAAGACAAAGTATATTTGCAATGTTTTTTAGCTAATTTTCAATATCCGTTAGTAAATTTGACTTTTTACTTAAAGACGTATGAAAATAGAGCTAAAATACGTACTTTTTAACGATGTTTTTCTTAGTTTTGCTCGTATAATCCTCAGCGTTTTATCAGTGCTTTTAGTTATGTAACCGTAAACTCATGCACATGTTTTTAACAAAATCGTGGTATAGATCGATATTTGACTAAAAACAATTACTTTTTTGGGATATTCCTGTTATGTCGATAGTAGAAATGATTTGTTTTTAATGATAGTTCTGGTTGGATTTCTACTATAAATTACAATGTATTTCAAAGTTTCTATTTATGCTAACGTATATATCGTGTGCATATATACATGTTTATAATACAAAGTATATTTGCAATGTTGTTTAACTAATTTTCAATATCCGTTAGTAACTTTGACGTTTCACTAAAAGACGTATTAAAATAGAGCTAAAATACGTACTTTTTAACAATGTTTTACTTAGTTTTGCTCGTATAATCCTCAGCGTTTTATCAGTGCTTTTAGTTATGTAACCGTAAACTCATAGACATGTTTTTAACAAAATCGTGGTATAGACCGATATTTGACCAAAAACGATTACTTTTTGGGGATATTCCTGTTATGTCGATAGTAGAAATGATTAGTTTTTAATGATAGTTCTGGTTGGATTTCTACTCTAATTTACAATGTATTTAAAAGTTTCTATTTATGCTAACGTATATATCGTGTGCATATATACATGTTTATAATACAAAGTATATTTGCAATGTTGTTTAACTAATTTTCAATATCCGTTAGTAAATTTGACTTTTTACTTAAAGACGTATGAAAATAGAGCTAAAATACGTACTTTTTAACAATGTTTTACTTAGTTTTGCTCGTATAATCCTCAGCGTTTTATCAGTGCTTTTAGTTATATACCCCAAAAACTCATAGACATGTTTTTAACAAAATCGTGGTATAGACCGATATTTGACTAAAAACGATTACTTTTTTGGGATATTCATGTTACTTCGATAGTAGAAATGATTAGTTTTTAATGATAGTTCTGGTTGGATTTCTACTATAAATTACAATGTATTTTAAAGTTTCTATTTATGCTAACGTATATATCGTGTGCACATACACATGTTTATAACACAAAGTATATTTGCAATGTTGTTTAATTAATTTTCAATATCCGTTAGTAAATTTGACTTTTTACT
The DNA here is from genome assembly GCA_963585895.1 of Sepioteuthis lessoniana. NCBI lineage: Eukaryota > Metazoa > Mollusca > Cephalopoda > Myopsida > Loliginidae > Sepioteuthis > Sepioteuthis lessoniana. The sequence continues at coordinate 24,959,606 of OY757941.1, forward strand.
CAAAGACGTATGAAAATAGAGCTAAAATACGTACTTTTTAACAATGTTTGACTTAGTTTTGCTCGTATAATCCTCAGCGTTTCATCAGTGCTTTTAGTTATGTGACCGTACATTCATGCAAATGTTTTTAACAAAATCGTGGTATAGACCGATATTTGACCAAAAACGATTAATTTTTTAAGATATTCATGTTATGTCGATAGTAGAAATGATTAGTTTTTAATGATAGTTCTGGTTGGATTTCTACTATAAATTACAATGTATTTAAAAGTTTCTATTCATGCTAACGTATATATCGTGTGCATATATACATGTTTATAATACAAAGTATATTTGCAATGTTGTTTAACTAATTTTCAATATCCGTTAGTTACTTTGACGTTTCACTAAAAGACGTATGAAAATAGAGCTAAAATACGTACTTTTTAACAATGTTTTACTTAGTTTTGCTCGTATAATCCTCAGCGTTTTATCAGTGCTTTTAGTTATGTAACCGTAAACTCATAGACATGTTTTTAACAAAATCGTGGTATAGACCGATATTTGACCAAAAACGATTACTTTTTGGGGATATTCCTGTTATGTCGATAGTAGAAATGATTAGTTTTTAATGATAGTTCTGGTTGGATTTCTACTATAAATTACAATGTATTTCAAAATTTTTCTTTATGCTAACGTATATATCGTGTGCACATACACATGTTGATAACACAAAGTATATTTGCAATGATGTTTACCTTATTTTTAATATCCGTTAGTAAATTTGACTTTTTACTTAAATCGTATGAAAATAGAGCTAAAATACGTACTTTTTAACAATGTTTTACTTAGTTTTGCTCGTATAATCCTCAGCGTTTTATCAGTGCTTTTAGTTATGTAACCGTAAACTCATGCACATGTTTTTAACAAAATCGTGGTATAGACCGATATTTGACTAAAAACGATTACTTTTTTTGGGTATACATGTTATGTCGATCGTAGAAATGATTAGTTTTTAATGATAGTTCTGGTTGGATTTCTACTATAAATTACAATGTATTTCAAAGTTTCTATTTATGCTAACGTATATATCGTGTGCATATATACATGTTTATAATACAAAGTATATTTGCAATGTTGTTTAACTAATTTTCAATATCCGTTAGTAACTTTGACGTTTCACTAAAAGACGTATGAAAATAGAGCTAAAATACGTACTTTTTAACAATGTTTTACTTAGTTTTGCTCGTATAATCCTCAGCGTTTCATCAGTGCTTTTAGTTATGTGACCGTACATTCATGCAAATGTTTTTAACAAAATCGTGGTATAGACCGATATTTGACCAAAAACGATTAATTTTTTAAGATATTCATGTTATGTCGATAGTATAAATGATTAGTTTTTAATGATAGTTCTGGTTGGATTTCTACTATAAATTACAATGTATTTAAAAGTTTCTATTCATGCTAACGTATATATCGTGTGCATATATACATGTTTATAATACAAAGTATATTTGCAATGTTGTTTAACTAATTTTCAATATCCGTTAGTAACTTTGACGTTTCACCAAAAGACGTATGAAAATAGAGCTAAAATACGTACTTTTTAACAATGCTTTACTTAGTTTTGCTCGTATAATCCTCAGCGTTTTATCAGTGCTTTTAGTTATGTAACCGTAAACTGACGCACATGTTTTTAACAAAATCGTGGTATAGACCGATATTTGACCAAAAACGATTACTTTTTTGGGATATTCATGTTATGTCGATAGTAGAAATGATTAGTTTTTAATGATAGTTCTGGTTGGATTTCTACTGTAAATTACAATGTATTTCAAAGTTTGTCTTTATGCTAACGTATATATCGTGTGCACATACACATGTTGATAACACAAAGTATATTTGCAATGTTGTTTACCTTATTTTCAATATCCGTTAGTAAATTTGACTTTTTACTCAAAGACGTATGAAAATAGAGCTAAAATACGTACTTTTTAACAATGTTTTACTTAGTTTTGCTCGTATAATCCTCAGCGTTTCACCAGTGCTTTTAGTTATGTAACCGTAAACTCATAGACATGTATTTAACAAAATCGTGGTATAGACCGATATTTCACAAAAAACGATTACTTTTTTGGGATATTCCATTTATGTCGATAGTAGAAATGATTAGTTTTTAATGATAGTTCTGGTTGGATTTCTACTATAAATTACAATGTATTTAAAAGTTTCTATTTATGCTAACGTATATATCGTGTGCACATACACATGTTGATAACACAAAGTATATTTGCAATGTTGTTTAACTAATTTTCAATATCCGTAAGTAACTTTGACGTTTCACTAAAAGACGTATGAAAATAGAGCTAAAATACGTACTTTTTAACAATGTTTTACTTAGTTTTGCTCGTATAATCCTCAGCGTTTTATCAGTGCTTTTAGTTATGTAACCGTAATCTCATAGACATGTTTTTAACAAAATCGTGGTATAGACCGATATTTGACCAAAAACGATTACTTTTTTGGGATATTCATGTTATGTCGATAGTTGAAATGATTAGTTTTTAATGATAGTTCTGGTTGGATTTCTACTATAAATTACAATGTATTTCAAAGTTTTTCTTTATGATAACGTATATATCGTGTGCACATACACATGTTGATAACACAAAGTATATTTGCAATGTTGTTTAACTAATTTTCAATATCCGTTAGTAAATTTGACTTTTTACTTAAAGACGTATGAAAATAGAGCTAAAATACGTACTTTTTAACGATGTTTTACTCAGTTTTGCTCGTATAATCCTCAGCGTTTTATCAGTGCTTTTAGTTATGTAACCGTAAACTCATGCACATGTTTTTAACAAAATCGTGGTATAGACCGATATTTGACTAAAAACGATTACTTTTTTGGGATATTCCTGTTATGTCGATAGTAGAAATGATTTGTTTTTAATAATAGTTCTGGTTGGATTTCTACTATAAATTACAATGTATTTCAAAGTTTCTATTTATGCTAACGTATATATCATGTGCATATATACATGTTTATAATACAAAGTATATTTGCAATGTTGTTTAACTAATTTTCAATATCCGTTAGTAACTTTGACGTTTCACTAAAAGACGTATGAAAATAGAGCTAAAATACGTACTTTTTAACAATGTTTTACTTAGTTTTGCTTGTATAATCCTCAGCGTTTTATCAGTGCTTTTAGTTATGTAACCGTAATCTCATAGACATGTTTTTAACAAAATCGTGGTATAGACCGATATTTGACCAAAAACGATTACTTTTTTGGGATATTCATGTTATGTCGATAGTAGAAATGATTAGTTTTTAATGATAGTTCTGGTTGGATTTCTACTGTAAATTACAATGTATTTCAAAGTTTGTCTTTATGCTAACGTATATATCGTGTGCACATACACATGTTGATAACACAAAGTATATTTGCAATGTTGTTTACCTTATTTTCAATATCCTTTAGTAAATTTGACTTTTTACTTAAAACGTATGAAAATAGAGCTAAAATTTTTAACGATGTTTTAACTTTTTAACGATGTTTTACTTAGTTTTACTCGTATAATCCTCAGCGTTTCATCAGTGCTTTTAGTTATGTAACCGTAAACTCATGCACATGTTTTTAACAAAATCGTGGTATAGACCGATATTTGACCAAAAACGATTACTTTTTTGGGATATTCCTGTTATGTCGATAGTAGAAATGATTAGTTTTTAATGATAGTTCTGTTTTGATTTCTACTATAAATTACAATGTATTTCAAAGTTTTTCTTTATGATAACGTATATATCGTGTGCACATACACATGTTGATAAGACAAAGTATATTTGCAATGTTTTTTAGCTAATTTTCAATATCCGTTAGTAAATTTGACTTTTTACTTAAAGACGTATGAAAATAGAGCTAAAATACGTACTTTTTAACGATGTTTTTCTTAGTTTTGCTCGTATAATCCTCAGCGTTTTATCAGTGCTTTTAGTTATGTAACCGTAAACTCATGCACATGTTTTTAACAAAATCGTGGTATAGATCGATATTTGACTAAAAACAATTACTTTTTTGGGATATTCCTGTTATGTCGATAGTAGAAATGATTTGTTTTTAATGATAGTTCTGGTTGGATTTCTACTATAAATTACAATGTATTTCAAAGTTTCTATTTATGCTAACGTATATATCGTGTGCATATATACATGTTTATAATACAAAGTATATTTGCAATGTTGTTTAACTAATTTTCAATATCCGTTAGTAACTTTGACGTTTCACTAAAAGACGTATTAAAATAGAGCTAAAATACGTACTTTTTAACAATGTTTTACTTAGTTTTGCTCGTATAATCCTCAGCGTTTTATCAGTGCTTTTAGTTATGTAACCGTAAACTCATGCACATGTTTTTAACAAAATCGTGGTATAGACCGATATTTGACTAAAAACGATTACTTTTTTGGGATATTCATGTTACGTCGATATTAGTAATGATTAGTTTTTAATGATAGTTCTGGTTGGATTTCTACTATAAATTACAATGTATTTAAAAGTTTCTATTTATGCTAACGTATGTATCGTGTGCACATACACATGTTGATAACAGAAAGTATATTTGCAGTGTTGTTTAACTAATTTTCAATATCCGTTAGTAACTTTGACGTTTCACTAAAAGACGTATGAAAATAGAGCTAAAATACGTACTTTTTAACAATGTTTTACTTAGTTTTGCTCGTATAATCCTCAGCATTTTATCAGTGCTTTTAGTTATGTAACTGTAAACTCATAGACATGTTTTTATCAAAATCGTGGTATAGACCGATATTTGACTAAAAACGATTACTTTTTTGGGATATTCATGTTATGTCGATAGTAGAAATGATTAGTTTTTAATGATAGTTCTGGTTGGATTTCTACTATAAATTACAATGTATTTAAATGTTTCTATTTATGCTAACGTATATATCGTGTGCACATACACATGTTGATAACACAAAGTATATTTGCAGTGTTGTTTAACTAATTTTCCATATCCGTTAGTAACTTTAACGTTTCACTAAAAGACGTATGAAAATAGAGCTAAAATACGTACTTTTTAACAATGTTTTACTTAGTTTTGCTCGTATAATCCTCAGCGTTTTATCAGTGCTTTTAGTAATGTAACCGTAAACTCATGCACATGTTTTTAACAAAATCGTGGTATAGACCGATATTTGACTGAAAACGATTACTTTTTTGGGATATTCATGTTATGTCGATAGTAGAAATGATTAGTTTTTAATGATAGTCCTGGTTGGATTTCTACTATAAATTACAATGTATTTCAAAGTTTCTATTTATGCTAAAGTATATATCGTGTGCATATATACATGTTTATAATACAAAGTATATTTGCAATGTTGTTTAACTAATTTTCAATATCCGTTAGTAACATTTCACTAAAAGACGTATGAAAATAGAGCTAAAATACGTACATTTTAACAATGTTTTACTTAGTTTTGAACGTATAATCCTCAGCGTTTTATCAGTGCTTTTAGTTATGTAACCGTAAACTCATGCACATGTTTTTAACAAAATCCCGGTATAGACCGATATTTGACCAAAAACGATTACTTTTTTGGGATATTCCTGTTATATCGATAGTAGAAATGATTAGTTTTTAATGATAGTTCTGGTTGGATTTCTACTATAAATTACAATGTATTTCAAAGTTTCTATTTATGCTAAAGTATATATCGTGTGCATATATACATGTTTATAATACAAAGTATATTTGCAATGTTGTTTAACTAATTTTCAATATCCGTTAGTAACTTTGACGTTTCACTAAAAGACGTATGAAAATAGAGCTAAAATACGTACTTTTTAACAATGCTTTACTTAGTTTTGCTCGTGTAATCCTCAGCATTTTATCAGTTCTTTTAGTTATGTAACCGTAAACTCATAGACATGTTTTTAACAAAATCGTGGTATAGACCGATATTTGACCAAAAACGATTACCTTTTTTCGGATATTCCTGTTATGTCGATAGTAGAAATGATTAGTTTTTAATGATAGTTCTGGTTCCATTTCTACTATAAATTACAATGTATTTCAAAGTTTCTATTTATGCTAACGTATATATCGTGTGCATATACACATGTTTATAACACAAAGTATATTTGCAATGTTTTTTAACTAATTTTCAATATCCGTTAGTAAATTTGACTTTTTACTCAAAGACTTATGAAAATAGAGCTAAAATACGTACATTTTAACAATGTTTTACTTAGTTTTGCTCGTATAATCCTCAGCGTTTTATCAGTGCTTTTAGTTATGTAACCGTAAACTCATAGACATGTTTTTAACAAAATCGTGGTATAGACCGATATTTGACCAAAAACGATTACTTCTGTTAAGTCGATAGTAGAAATGATTAGTTTTTAATGATAGTTCTGGTTGGATTTCTACTATAAATTACAATGTATTTAAAAGTTTCTATTTATGCAAACGCATATATCGTGTGCACATACACATGTTGATAACACAAAGTATATTTGCAGTGTTGTTTAATTAATTTTCAATATCCGTTAGTAACTTTGACGTTTCACTAAAAGACGTATGAAAATAGAGCTAAAATACGTACATTTTAACAATGTTTTACTTAGTTTTGCTCGTATAATCCTCAGCGTTTTATCAGTGCTTTTAGTTATGTAACCGTAATCTCATGCACATGTTTTTAACAAAATCCTGGTATAGACCGATATTTGACTAAAAACGATTACTTTTTTGGGATATTCCTGTTATATCGATAGTAGAAATGATTAGTTTTTAATGATAGTTCTGGTTGGATTTCTACTATAAATTACAATGTATTTCAAAGTTTCTATTTATGCTAACGTATATATCGTGTGCATATATACATGTTTATAATACAAAGTATATTTGCAATGTTGTTTAACTAATTTTCAATATCCGTTAGTAACTTTGACGTTTCACTAAAAGACGTATTAAAATAGAGCTAAAATACGTACTTTTTAACAATGTTTTACTTAGTTTTGCTCGTATAATCCTCAGCGTTTTATCAGTGCTTTTAGTTATGTAACCATAAACTCATGCACATGTTTTTAAAAAAATCCCGGTATAGACCGATATTTGACTAAAAACAATTACTTTTTTGGGATATTCATGTTATGTCGATAGTAGAAATGATTAGTTTTTAATGATAGTTCTGGTTGGATTTCTACTATAAATTACAATGTATTTCAAAGTTTCTATTTAAGCTAAAGTATATATCGTGTGCACATATACATGTTTATAATACAAAGTATATTTGCAACGTTGTTTAACTAATTTTCAATATCCGTTAGTAACGTTTCACTAAAAGACGTATGAAAATAGAGCTAAAATACGTACATTTTAACAATGTTTTACTTAGTTTTGCTCGTATAATCCTCAGCGTTTTATCAGTGCTTTTAGTTATGTAACCGTAAACTCATGCACATGTTTTTAACAAAATCGTGGTATAGACCGATATTTGACTAAAAACGATTACTTTTTTGGGATATTCATGTTATGTCGATAGTAGAAATGATTAGTTTTTAATGATAGTTCTGGTTGGATTACTACTATAAATTACAATGTATTTAAAAGTTTCTATTTATGCTAAGGTATATATCGTGTGCACATACACATGTTGATAACAGAAAGTATATTTGCAGTGTTGTTTAACTAATTTTCAATATCCGTTAGTAACTTTGACGTTTCACTAAAAGACGTATGAAAATAGAGCTAAAATACGTACTTTTTAACAATGTTTTACTTAGATTTGCTCGTATAATCCTCAGCGTTTCATCAGTGCTTTTAGTTATGTAACCGTAAACTCATAGACATGTTTTTAACAAAATCGTGGTATAGACCGATATTTGACCAAAAACGATTACTTTTTTGGGATATTCCTGTTATGTCGATAGTAGAAATGATTAGTTTTTAATGATAGTTCTGGTTGGATTTCTACTGTAAATTACAATGTATTTCAAAGTTTTTCTTTATGCTAACGTATATATCGTGTGCACATACACATGTTGATAACACAAAGTATATTTGCAATGTTGTTTAACTAATTTTCAATATCCGTTAGTAACTTTGACGTTTCACTAAAAGACGTATGAAAATAGAGCTAAAATACGTACTTTTTAACAATGTTTTACTTAGTTTTGCTCGTATAATCCTCAGCGTTTTATCAGTGCTTTTAGTTATGTAACCATAAACTCATGCACATGTTTTTAACAAAATCCCGGTATAGACCGATATTTGACTAAAAACAATTACTTTTTTGGGATATTCATGTTATGTCGATAGTAGAAATGATTAGTTTTTAATGATAGTTCTGGTTGGATTTCTACTATAAATTACAATGTATTTCAAAGTTTCTATTTAAGCTAAAGTATATATCGTGTGCATATATACATGTTTATAATACAAAGTATATTTGCAATGTTGTTTAACTAATTTTCAATATCCGTTAGTAACGTTTCACTAAAAGACGTATGAAAATAGAGCTAAAATACGTAAATTTTAACAATTTTTTACTTAGTTTTGCTCGTATAATCCTCAGCGTTTTATCAGTGCTTTTAGTTATGTAACCGTAAACTCATAGACATGTTTTTAACAAAATCGTGGTATAGACCGATATTTGACCAAAAACGATTACTTTTTTGGGATATTCTACTATACATGTTTATAATACAAAGTATATTTGCAATGTTGTTTAACTAATTTTAACTATAAACGATTACCTTTTTTCGGATATTCCTGTTATGTCGATAGTAGAAATGATTAGTTTTTAATGATAGTTCTGGTTCCATTTCTACTATAAATTACAATGTATTTCAAAGTTTCTATTTATGCTAACGTATATATCGTGTGCATATACACATGTTTATAACACAAAGTATATTTGCAATGTTGTTTAACTAATTTTCAATATCCGTTAGTAAATTTGTTTTTTACTTAAAGAAGTATTAAAATAGAGCTAAAATACGTACTTTTTAACAATGTTTTACTTAGTTTTGCTCGTATAATCCTCAGCGTTTTATCAGTGCTTTTAGTTATGTAACCGTAAACGCATGCACATGTTTTTAACAAAATCCTGGTATAGACCGTTATTTGACCAAAAACGATTACTTTTTTGGGATATTCCTGTTATGTCGAAAGTAGAAATGATTAGTTATTAATGATAGTTCTGGTTGGATTTCTACTATAAATTACAATGTATTTCAAAGTTTTTCTTTATGCTAACGTATATATCGTGTGCATATATACATGTTTATAATACAAAGTATATTTGCAATGTTGTTTAACTAATTTTAACTAAAAACGATTACCTTTTTTCGGATATTCCTGTTATGTCGATAGTAGAAATGATTAGTTTTTAATGATAGTTCTGGTTCCATTTCTACTATAAATTACAATGTATTTCAAAGTTTCTATTTATGCTAACGTATATATCATGTTTATAACACAAAGTATATTTGCAATGTTTTTTAACTAATTTTCAATATCCGTTAGTAAATTTGACTTTTTACTCAAAGACGTATGAAAATACGTACTTTTAAACAATGTTTTTTTTTATTTTTGCTCGTATATCCTCAGGATATTCCTGTTATATCGATAGTAGAAATGATTAGTTTTTAATGATAGTTCTGGTTGGATTTCTACTATAAATTACAATGTATTTAAAAGTTTCTATTTATGCTAACGTATATATTGTGTACATATATACATGTTTAAATTACAAAGTATATTTGCAATGTTGTTTAACTAATTTTCAATATCCGTTAGTAACTTTGACGTTTCACTAAAAGACGTATGAAAATAGAGCTAAAAAACGTATTTTTAACAATGTTTTACTTAGTTTTGCACGTATAATCCTCAGCGTTTTATCAGTGCTTTTAGTTATGTAACCATAAACTCATGCACATGTTTTTAACAAAATCCCGGTATAGACCGATATTTGACTAAAAACAATTACTTTTTTGGGATATTCATGTTATGTCGATAGTAGAAATGATTAGTTTTTAATGATAGTTCTGGTTGGATTTCTACTATAAATTACAATGTATTTCAAAGTTTCTATTTAAGCTAAAGTATATATCGTGTGCATATATACATGTTTATAATACAAAGTATATTTGCAATGTTGTTTAACTAATTTTCAATATCCGTTAGTAACGTTTCACTAAAAGACGTATGAAAATAGAGCTAAAATACGTAAATTTTAACAATTTTTTACTTAGTTTTGCTCGTATAATCCTCAGCGTTTTATCAGTGCTTTTAGTAATGTAACCGTAAACTCATGCACATGTTTTTAACAAAATCGTGGTATAGACCGATATTTGACTAAAAACGATTACTTTTTTGGGATATTCATGTTATGTCGATAGTAGAAATAATTAGTTTTTAATGATAGTTCTGGTTGGATTTCTACTATAAATTACAATGTATTTCAAAGTTTTTCTTTATGCTAACGTATATATCGTGTGCATATATACATGTTTATAATACAAAGTATATTTGCAATGTTGTTTAACTAATTTTCAATATCCGTGAGTAACTTTGACGTTCACTAAAAGACGTATGAAAATAGAGCTAAAATACGTATTTTTAACAATGTTTTACTTAGATTTGATCGTATAATGCTCAGCGTTTTATCAGTTCTTTTAGTTATGTAACCGTAAACTCATAGACATGTTTTTAACAAAATCGTGGTATAGACCGATATTTGACCAAAAACGATTACCTTTTTGGGATATTCCTGTTATGTCGATAGTAGAAATGATTAGTTTTTAATGATAGTTCTGGTTCGATTTCTACTATGAATTACAATGTATTTCAAAGTTTCTATTTATGCTAACGTATATATCGTGTGCATATACACATGTTTATAACACAAAGTATATTTGCAATGTTGTTTAACTAATTTTCAATATCCGTTAGTAAATTTGATTTTTACTTAAAGAAGTATTAAAATAGAGCTAAAATACGTACTTTTTAACAATGTTTTACTTAGTTTTGCTCGTATAATCCTCAGCGTTTTATCAGTGCTTTTAGTTATGTAACCGTAAACTCATGCACATAATTTTAACAAAATCGTGGTATAGACCGATATTTGACTAAAAACGATTACTTTTTTGGGATATTCCTGTTAAGTCGATAGTAGAAATGATTAGTTTTTAATGATAGTTCTGGTTGGATTTCTACTATAAATTACAATGTATTTCAAAGTTTCTATATATGCTAACGTATATATTGTGTACATATATACATTTTTATAATACAAAGTATATTTGCAATGTTGTTTAACTAATTTTCAATATCCGTTAGTAACTTTGACGTTTCACCAAAAGACGTATGAAAATAGAGCTAAAATACGTACTTTTTAACAATGTTTTACTTAGTTTTGCTCGTATAATCCTCAGCGTTTTATCAGTGCTTTTAGTTATGTAACCGTAAACTCATAGACATGTTTTTAACAAAATCGTGGTATAGACCGATATTTGACCAAAAACGATTACTTTTTTGGGATATTCCTGTTATGTCGATAGTAGAAATGATTAGTTTTTAATGATAGTTCTTGTTGGATTTCTACTATAAATTACAATGTATTTCAAAGTTTTTCTTTATGCTAACGTATATATCGTGTGCACATACACATGTTGATAACACAAAGCATATTTGCAATGTTGTTTACCTAATTTTCAATATCCGTTAGTAAATTTGACTTTTTACTTAAAGACGTATGAAAATAGAGCTAAAATACGTACTTTTTAACAATGTTTTACTTAGTTTTGCTCGTATAATCCTCAGCTTTTAGTTATGTAACCGTAAACTCATGCACATGTTTTTAACAAAATCGTGGTATAGACCGATATTTGACTAAAAACGATTACTTTTTTGGGATATTCATGTTATGTCGATAGTAGAAATGATTAGTTTTTAATGATAGTTCTGGTTGGATTTCTGCTATAAATTACAATGTATTTAAAAGTTTCTATATATGCTAACGTATATATCATGTGCATATATACATGTTTATAATACAAAGTATATTTGCAATGTTGTTTACCTAATTTTCAATATCCGTTAGTAACTTTGACGTTTCACTAAAAGACGTATGAAAATAGAGCTAAAATACGTACTTTTTAACAATGTTTTACTTAGTTTTGCTCGTATAATCCTCAGCGTTTTATCAGTGCTTTTAGTTATGTAACCGTAAACTCATGCACATGTTTTTAACAAAATCGTCGTATACACCGATATTTGACTAAAAACGATTACTTTTTTTGGATATTCCTGTTATGTCGATAGTAGAAATGATTAGTTTTTAATGATATTTCTGGTTGGATTTCTACTATAAATTACAATGTATTTAAAAGTTTTTATTTATGCTAACGTATATATCGTGTTTATATATACATGTTTATAATACAAAGTATATTTGCAATGTTGTTTAACTAATTTTCAATATCCGTTAGTAAATTTGATTTTTACTTAAAGAAGTATTAAAATAGAGCTAAAATACGTACTTTTTAACAATGTTTTACTTAGTTTTGCTCGTATAATCCTCAGCGTTTTATCAGTGCTTTTAGTTATGTAACCGTAAACTCATAGACATGTTTTTAACAAAATCGTGGTATAGACCGATATTTGACCAAAAACGATTACTTTTTTGGGATATTCCTGTTAAGTCGATAGTAGAAATGATTAGTTTTTAATGATAGTTCTGGTTGGATTTCTACTAAAATTTACAATGTATTTAAAAGTTTCTATTTATGCTAAGGCATATATCGTGTGCACATACACATGTTGATAACACAAAGTATATTTGCAGTGTTGTTTAATTAATTTTCAATATCCGTTTGTAACTTTGATGTTTCACTAAAAGACGTATGAAAATAGAGCTAAAATACGTACATTTTAACAATGTTTTACTTAGTTTTGCTCGTATAATCCTCAGCGTTTTATCAGTGCTTTTAGTTATGTAACCGTAATCTCATGCACATGTTTTTAACAAAATCCTGGTATAGACCGATATTTGACTAAAAACGATTACTTTTTTGGGATATTCATGTTATGTCGATAGTAGAAATGATTAGTTTTTAATGATAGTTCTGGTTGGATTTCTACTATAAATTACAATGTATTTCAAAGTTTCTATTTAAGCTAAAGTATATATCGTGTGCATATATACATGTTTATAATACAAAGTATATTTGCAATGTTGTTTAACTAATTTTCAATATCCGTTAGTAACGTTTCACTAAAAGACGTATGAAAATAGAGCTAAAATACGAACATTTTAACAATGTTTTACTTAGTTTTGCTCGTATAATCCTCAGCGTTTTATCAGTGCTTTTAGTTATGTAACCGTAAACTCATGCACATGTTTTTAACAAAATCGTGGTATAGACCGATATTTGACTAAAAACGATTACTTTTTTGGGATATTCATGTTATGTCGATAATAGAAATGATTAGTTTTTAAGATAGTTCTGGTTGGATTCCTACTATAAATTACAATGTATTTCAAAGTTTCTATTTATGCTAACGTATATATCGTGTGCATATATACATGTTTATAATACAAAGTATATTTGCAATGTTGTTTAACTAATTTTTAATATCCATTAGTAACTTTGACGTTTCACTAAAAGACGTATGAAAATAGAGCTAAAATACGTACATTTTAACAATGTTTTACTTAGTTTTGCTCGTATAATCCTCAGCGTTTTATCAGTGCTTTTAGTTATGTAACCGTAAACTCATGCACGTGTTTTTAACAAAATCGTGGTATAGACCGATATTTGACCAAAAACGATTACTTTTTTATGATATTCCTGTTATGTCGATAGTAGAAATGATTAGTTTTTAATGATAGTTCTGGTTGGATTTATACTATAAATTACAATGTATTTAAAAGTTTCTATTTATGCTAACGTATATATCGTGTGCATATATACATGTTTATAATACAAAGTATATTTGCAATGTTGTTTAACTAATTTTCAATATCCGTTAGTAAATTTGACGTTTCACTAAAAAACGTATGAAAATAGAGCTAAAATACGTATTTTTAACAATGTTTTACTTAGTTTTGCTCGTATAATCCTCAGCGTTTTATCAGTGCTTTTAGTTATGTAACCGTAAACTCATGCACATGTTTTTAACAAAATCGTGGTATAGACCGATATTTGACTAAAAACGATTACTTTTTTGGGATATTCATGTTATGTCGATAGTAGAAATGATTAGTTTTTAATGATAGTTCTGGTTGGATTTCTACTATAAATTACAATGTATTTCAAAGTTTCTATTTATGCTAACGTATATATCGTGTGCATATATACATGTTTATAATACAAAGTATATTTGCAATGTTGTTTAACTAATTTTTACTATCCGTTAGTAAATTTGACTTTTTACTTAAAGACGTATGAAAATAGAGCTAAAATACGTACTTTTTAACAATGTTGTACTTAGTTTTGCTCGTATAATCCTCAGCGTTTTATCAGTGCTTTTAGTTATGTAACCGTAAACTCATACACATGTTTTTAACAAAATCGTGGTATAGACCGATATTTGACTAAAAACGATTTTTTTTTTGGGATATTCATGTTATGTCGATAGTAGAAATGATTAGTTTTTAATGATAGTTCTTGTTGGATTTCTACTATAATTTACAATGTATTTAAAAGTTTCTATTTATGCTAACGTATATATCGTGTGCATATATACATGTTTATAATACAAAGTATATTTGCAATGTTGTTTAACTAATTTTCAATATCCGTTAGTAAATTTGACTTTTTACTTAAAGACGTATGAAAATAGAGCTAAAATACGTACTTTTTAACAATGTTTTACTTAGTTTTGCTCGCATAATCCTCAGCGTTTTATCAGTGCTTTTAGTTATGTAACCGTAAACTCATGCACATGTTTTTAACAAAATCGTGGTATAGACCGATATTTGACTAAAAACGATTACTTTTTTGGGATATTCATGTTATGTCGATAGTAGAAATGATTAGTTTTTAATGATAGTTCTGGTTGGATTCCTACTATAAATTACAATGTATTTCAAAGTTTCTATTTATGCTAACGTATATATCGTGTGCATATATACATGTTTATAATACAAAGTATATTTGCAATGTTGTTTAACTAATTTTTAATATCCATTAGTAACTTTGACGTTTCACTAAAAGACGTATGAAAATAGAGCTAAAATACGTACATTTTAACAATGTTTTACTTAGTTTTGCTCGTATAATCCTCAGCGTTTTATCAGTGCTGTTAGTTATGTAACCGTAAACTCATACACATGTTTTTAACAAAATCGTGGTATAGACCGATATTTGACTAAAAACGATTACTTTTTTGGGATATTCATGTTATGTCGATAGTAGAAATGATTACTTTTTAATGATAGTTCTGGTTGGATTCCTACTATAAATTCGATGTATTTCAAAGTTTCTATTTATGCTAACGTATATATCGTGTGCATATATACATGTTTATAATACAAAGTATATTTGCAATGTTGTTTAACTAATTTTCAATATCCATTAGTAACTTTGACGTTTCACTAAAAGACGTATGAAAATAGAGCTAAAATACGTACATTTTAACAATGTTTTACTTAGTTTTGCTCGTATAATCCTCAGCGTTTTATCAGTGCTTTTAGTTATGTAACCGTAAACTCATGCACATGTTTTTAACAAAATCGTGGTATAGACCGATATTTGACTAAAAACGATTACTTTTTTGGGATATTCATGTTATGTCGATAGTAGAAATGATTAGTTTTTAATGATAGTTCTGGTTGGATTTCTACTATAATTTACAATGTATTTAAAAGTTTCTATTTATGCTAACGTATATATCGTGTGCATATATACATGTTTATAATACAAAGTATATTTGCAATGTTGTTTAACTAATTTTCAATATCCGTTAGTAAATTTGACTTTTTACTTAAAGACGTATGAAAATAGAGCTAAAATACGTACTTTTTAACAATGTTTTACTTAGTTTTGCTCGTATAATCCTCAGCGTTTTATCAGTGCTGTTAGTTATGTAACCGTAAACTCATAGACATGTTTTTAACAAAATCGTGGTATAGACCGATATTTGACCAAAAACGATTACTTTTTTGGGATATTCCTGTTATGTCGATAGTAGAAATGATTAGTTTTTAATGATAGTTCTGGTTGGATTTCTACTATAAATTACAATGTATTTCAAAGTTTCTATTTATGCTAACGTATATATCGTGTGCATATATACATGTTTATAATACAAAGTATATTTGCAATGTTGTTTAACTAATTTTTAATATCCGTTAGTAAATTTGACTTTTTACTTAAAGACGTATGAAAATAGAGCTAAAATACGTACTTTTTAACAATGTTGTACTTAGTTTTGCTCGTATAATCCTCAGCGTTTTATCAGTGCTTTTAGTTATGTAACCGTAAACTCATACACATGTTTTTAACAAAATCGTGGTATAGACCGATATTTGACTAAAAACGATTACTTTTTTGGGATATTCATGTTATGTCGATAGTAGAAATGATTAGTTTTTAATGATAGTTCTTGTTGGATTTCTACTATAATTTACAATGTATTTAAAAGTTTCTATTTATGCTAACGTATATATCGTGTGCATATATACATGTTTATAATACAAAGTATATTTGCAATGTTGTTTAACTAATTTTCAATATCCGTTAGTAAATTTGACTTTTTACTTAAAGACGTATGAAAATAGAGCTAAAATACGTACTTTTTAACAATGTTTTACTTAGTTTTGCTCGCATAATCCTCAGCGTTTTATCAGTGCTTTTAGTTATGTAACCGTAAACTCATGCACATGTTTTTAACAAAATCGTGGTATAGACCGATATTTGACTAAAAACGATTACTTTTTTGGGATATTCATGTTATGTCGATAGTAGAAATGATTAGTTTTTAATGATAGTTCTGGTTGGATTCCTACTATAAATTACAATGTATTTCAAAGTTTCTATTTATGCTAACGTATATATCGTGTGCATATATACATGTTTATAATACAAAGTATATTTGCAATGTTGTTTAACTAATTTTTAATATCCATTAGTAACTTTGACGTTTCACTAAAAGACGTATGAAAATAGAGCTAAAATACGTACATTTTAACAATGTTTTACTTAGTTTTGCTCGTATAATCCTCAGCGTTTTATCAGTGCTGTTAGTTATGTAACCGTAAACTCATACACATGTTTTTAACAAAATCGTGGTATAGACCGATATTTGACTAAAAACGATTACTTTTTTGGGATATTCATGTTATGTCGATAGTAGAAATGATTACTTTTTAATGATAGTTCTGGTTGGATTCCTACTATAAATTCGATGTATTTCAAAGTTTCTATTTATGCTAACGTATATATCGTGTGCATATATACATGTTTATAATACAAAGTATATTTGCAATGTTGTTTAACTAATTTTCAATATCCATTAGTAACTTTGACGTTTCACTAAAAGACGTATGAAAATAGAGCTAAAATACGTACATTTTAACAATGTTTTACTTAGTTTTGCTCGTATAATCCTCAGCGTTTTATCAGTGCTTTTAGTTATGTAACCGTAAACTCATGCACATGTTTTTAACAAAATCGTGGTATAGACCGATATTTGACTAAAA
This sequence comes from Sepioteuthis lessoniana, assembly GCA_963585895.1. Taxonomy (NCBI): domain Eukaryota; kingdom Metazoa; phylum Mollusca; class Cephalopoda; order Myopsida; family Loliginidae; genus Sepioteuthis; species Sepioteuthis lessoniana. Next base: position 24,977,334 of record OY757941.1, read on the forward strand.
ACGATTACTTTTTTGGGATATTCATGTTATGTCGATAGTAGAAATGATTAGTTTTTAATGATAGTTCTGGTTGGATTTCTACTATAATTTACAATGTATTTAAAAGTTTCTATTTATGCTAACGTATATATCGTGTGCATATATACATGTTTATAATACAAAGTATATTTGCAATGTTGTTTAACTAATTTTCAATATCCGTTAGTAAATTTGACTTTTTACTTAAAGACGTATGAAAATAGAGCTAAAATACGTACTTTTTAACAATGTTTTACTTAGTTTTGCTCGTATAATCCTCAGCGTTTTATCAGTGCTGTTAGTTATGTAACCGTAAACTCATAGACATGTTTTTAACAAAATCGTGGTATAGACCGATATTTGACCAAAAACGATTACTTTTTTGGGATATTCCTGTTATGTCGATAGTAGAAATGATTAGTTTTTAATGATAGTTCTGGTTGGATTTCTACTATAAATTACAATGTATTTCAAAGTTTCTATTTATGCTAACGTATATATCGTGTGCATATATACATGTTTATAATACAAAGTATATTTGCAATGTTGTTTAACTAATTTTTAATATCCGTTAGTAAATTTGACTTTTTACTTAAAGACGTATGAAAATAGAGCTAAAATACGTACTTTTTAACAATGTTGTACTTAGTTTTGCTCGTATAATCCTCAGCGTTTTATCAGTGCTTTTAGTTATGTAACCGTAAACTCATACACATGTTTTTAACAAAATCGTGGTATAGACCGATATTTGACTAAAAACGATTACTTTTTTGGGATATTCATGTTATGTCGATAGTAGAAATGATTAGTTTTTAATGATAGTTCTTGTTGGATTTCTACTATAATTTACAATGTATTTAAAAGTTTCTATTTATGCTAACGTATATATCGTGTGCATATATACATGTTTATAATACAAAGTATATTTGCAATGTTGTTTAACTAATTTTCAATATCCGTTAGTAAATTTGACTTTTTACTTAAAGACGTATGAAAATAGAGCTAAAATACGTACTTTTTAACAATGTTTTACTTAGTTTTGCTCGCATAATCCTCAGCGTTTTATCAGTGCTTTTAGTTATGTAACCGTAAACTCATGCACATGTTTTTAACAAAATCGTGGTATAGACCGATATTTGACTAAAAACGATTACTTTTTTGGGATATTCATGTTATGTCGATAGTAGAAATGATTAGTTTTTAATGATAGTTCTGGTTGGATTCCTACTATAAATTACAATGTATTTCAAAGTTTCTATTTATGCTAACGTATATATCGTGTGCATATATACATGTTTATAATACAAAGTATATTTGCAATGTTGTTTAACTAATTTTTAATATCCATTAGTAACTTTGACGTTTCACTAAAAGACGTATGAAAATAGAGCTAAAATACGTACATTTTAACAATGTTTTACTTAGTTTTGCTCGTATAATCCTCAGCGTTTTATCAGTGCTGTTAGTTATGTAACCGTAAACTCATACACATGTTTTTAACAAAATCGTGGTATAGACCGATATTTGACTAAAAACGATTACTTTTTTGGGATATTCATGTTATGTCGATAGTAGAAATGATTACTTTTTAATGATAGTTCTGGTTGGATTCCTACTATAAATTCGATGTATTTCAAAGTTTCTATTTATGCTAACGTATATATCGTGTGCATATATACATGTTTATAATACAAAGTATATTTGCAATGTTGTTTAACTAATTTTCAATATCCATTAGTAACTTTGACGTTTCACTAAAAGACGTATGAAAATAGAGCTAAAATACGTACATTTTAACAATGTTTTACTTAGTTTTGCTCGTATAATCCTCAGCGTTTTATCAGTGCTTTTAGTTATGTAACCGTAAACTCATGCACATGTTTTTAACAAAATCGTGGTATAGACCGATATTTGACTAAAAACGATTACTTTTTTGGGATATTCATGTTATGTCGATAGTAGAAATGATTAGTTTTTAATGATAGTTCTGGTTGGATTTCTACTATAATTTACAATGTATTTAAAAGTTTCTATTTATGCTAACGTATATATCGTGTGCATATATACATGTTTATAATACAAAGTATATTTGCAATGTTGTTTAACTAATTTTCAATATCCGTTAGTAAATTTGACTTTTTACTTAAAGACGTATGAAAATAGAGCTAAAATACGTACTTTTTAACAATGTTTTACTTAGTTTTGCTCGTATAATCCTCAGCGTTTTATCAGTGCTGTTAGTTATGTAACCGTAAACTCATAGACATGTTTTTAACAAAATCGTGGTATAGACCGATATTTGACCAAAAACGATTACTTTTTTGGGATATTCCTGTTATGTCGATAGTAGAAATGATTAGTTTTTAATGATAGTTCTGGTTGGATTTCTACTATAAATTACAATGTATTTCAAAGTTTCTATTTATGCTAACGTATATATCGTGTGCATATATACATGTTTATAATACAAAGTATATTTGCAATGTTGTTTAACTAATTTTCAATATCCGTTAGTAAATTTGACTTTTTACTTAAAGACGTATGAAAATAGAGCTAAAATACGTACTTTTTAACAATGTTGTACTTAGTTTTGCTCGTATAATCCTCAGCGTTTTATCAGTGCTTTTAGTTATGTAACCGTAAACTCATACACATGTTTTTAACAAAATCGTGGTATAGACCGATATTTGACTAAAAACGATTACTTTTTTGGGATATTCATGTTATGTCGATAGTAGAAATGATTAGTTTTTAATGATAGTTCTGGTTGGATTCCTACTATAAATTCGATGTATTTCAAAGTTTCTATTTATGCTAACGTATATATCGTGTGCATATATACATGTTTATAATACAAAGTATATTTGCAATGTTGTTTAACTAATTTTCAATATCCATTAGTAACTTTGACGTTTCACTAAAAGACGTATGAAAATAGAGCTAAAATACGTACATTTTAACAATGTTTTACTTAGTTTTGCTCGTATAATCCTCAGCGTTTTATCAGTGCTTTTAGTTATGTAACCGTAAACTCATGCACATGTTTTTAACAAAATCGTGGTATAGACCGATATTTGACTAAAAACGATTACTTTTTTGGGATATTCATGTTATGTCGATAGTAGAAATGATTAGTTTTTAATGATAGTTCTGGTTGGATTTCTACTATAATTTACAATGTATTTAAAAGTTTCTATTTATGCTAACGTATATATCGTGTGCATATATACATGTTTATAATACAAAGTATATTTGCAATGTTGTTTAACTAATTTTCAATATCCGTTAGTAAATTTGACTTTTTACTTAAAGACGTATGAAAATAGAGCTAAAATACGTACTTTTTAACAATGTTTTACTTAGTTTTGCTCGTATAATCCTCAGCGTTTTATCAGTGCTGTTAGTTATGTAACCGTAAACTCATAGACATGTTTTTAACAAAATCGTGGTATAGACCGATATTTGACCAAAAACGATTACTTTTTTGGGATATTCCTGTTATGTCGATAGTAGAAATGATTAGTTTTTAATGATAGTTCTGGTTGGATTTCTACTATAAATTACAATGTATTTCAAAGTTTCTATTTATGCTAACGTATATATCGTGTGCATATATACATGTTTATAATACAAAGTATATTTGCAATGTTGTTTAACTAATTTTTAATATCCGTTAGTAAATTTGACTTTTTACTTAAAGACGTATGAAAATAGAGCTAAAATACGTACTTTTTAACAATGTTGTACTTAGTTTTGCTCGTATAATCCTCAGCGTTTTATCAGTGCTTTTAGTTATGTAACCGTAAACTCATACACATGTTTTTAACAAAATCGTGGTATAGACCGATATTTGACTAAAAACGATTACTTTTTTGGGATATTCATGTTATGTCGATAGTAGAAATGATTAGTTTTTAATGATAGTTCTTGTTGGATTTCTACTATAATTTACAATGTATTTAAAAGTTTCTATTTATGCTAACGTATATATCGTGTGCATATATACATGTTTATAATACAAAGTATATTTGCAATGTTGTTTAACTAATTTTCAATATCCGTTAGTAAATTTGACTTTTTACTTAAAGACGTATGAAAATAGAGCTAAAATACGTACTTTTTAACAATGTTTTACTTAGTTTTGCTCGCATAATCCTCAGCGTTTTATCAGTGCTTTTAGTTATGTAACCGTAAACTCATGCACATGTTTTTAACAAAATCGTGGTATAGACCGATATTTGACTAAAAACGATTACTTTTTTGGGATATTCATGTTATGTCGATAGTAGAAATGATTAGTTTTTAATGATAGTTCTGGTTGGATTCCTACTATAAATTACAATGTATTTCAAAGTTTCTATTTATGCTAACGTATATATCGTGTGCATATATACATGTTTATAATACAAAGTATATTTGCAATGTTGTTTAACTAATTTTTAATATCCATTAGTAACTTTGACGTTTCACTAAAAGACGTATGAAAATAGAGCTAAAATACGTACATTTTAACAATGTTTTACTTAGTTTTGCTCGTATAATCCTCAGCGTTTTATCAGTGCTGTTAGTTATGTAACCGTAAACTCATACACATGTTTTTAACAAAATCGTGGTATAGACCGATATTTGACTAAAAACGATTACTTTTTTGGGATATTCATGTTATGTCGATAGTAGAAATGATTACTTTTTAATGATAGTTCTGGTTGGATTCCTACTATAAATTCGATGTATTTCAAAGTTTCTATTTATGCTAACGTATATATCGTGTGCATATATACATGTTTATAATACAAAGTATATTTGCAATGTTGTTTAACTAATTTTCAATATCCATTAGTAACTTTGACGTTTCACTAAAAGACGTATGAAAATAGAGCTAAAATACGTACATTTTAACAATGTTTTACTTAGTTTTGCTCGTATAATCCTCAGCGTTTTATCAGTGCTTTTAGTTATGTAACCGTAAACTCATGCACATGTTTTTAACAAAATCGTGGTATAGACCGATATTTGACTAAAAACGATTACTTTTTTGGGATATTCATGTTATGTCGATAGTAGAAATGATTAGTTTTTAATGATAGTTCTGGTTGGATTTCTACTATAATTTACAATGTATTTCAAAGTTTCTATTTATGCTAACGTATATATCGTGTGCATATATACATGTTTATAATACAAAGTATATTTGCAATGTTGTTTAACTAATTTTCAATATCCGTTAGTAAATTTGACTTTTTACTTAAAGACGTATGAAAATAGAGCTAAAATACGTACTTTTTAACAATGTTTTACTTAGTTTTGCTCGTATAATCCTCAGCGTTTTATCAGTGCTGTTAGTTATGTAACCGTAAACTCATAGACATGTTTTTAACAAAATCGTGGTATAGACCGATATTTGACCAAAAACGATTACTTTTTTGGGATATTCCTGTTATGTCGATAGTAGAAATGATTAGTTTTTAATGATAGTTCTGGTTGGATTTCTACTATAAATTACAATGTATTTCAAAGTTTCTATTTATGCTAACGTATATATCGTGTGCATATATACATGTTTATAATACAAAGTATATTTGCAATGTTGTTTAACTAATTTTCAATATCCGTTAGTAAATTTGACTTTTTACTTAAAGACGTATGAAAATAGAGCTAAAATACGTACTTTTTAACAATGTTGTACTTAGTTTTGCTCGTATAATCCTCAGCGTTTTATCAGTGCTTTTAGTTATGTAACCGTAAACTCATACACATGTTTTTAACAAAATCGTGGTATAGACCGATATTTGACTAAAAACGATTACTTTTTTGGGATATTCATGTTATGTCGATAGTAGAAATGATTAGTTTTTAATGATAGTTCTGGTTGGATTCCTACTATAAATTCGATGTATTTCAAAGTTTCTATTTATGCTAACGTATATATCGTGTGCATATATACATGTTTATAATACAAAGTATATTTGCAATGTTGTTTAACTAATTTTCAATATCCATTAGTAACTTTGACGTTTCACTAAAAGACGTATGAAAATAGAGCTAAAATACGTACATTTTAACAATGTTTTACTTAGTTTTGCTCGTATAATCCTCAGCGTTTTATCAGTGCTTTTAGTTATGTAACCGTAAACTCATAGACATGTTTTTAACAAAATCGTGGTATAGACCGATATTTGACTAAAAACGATTACTTTTTTGGGATATTCCTGTTATGTCGATAGTAGAAATGATTAGTTTTTAATGATAGTTCTGGTTGGATTTCTACTATAAATTACAATGTATTTAAAAGTTTCTATTTATGCTAACGTATATATCGTGTGCATATATACATGTTTATAATACAAAGTATATTTGCAATGTTGTTTAACTAATTTTCAATATCCATTAGTAACTTTGACGTTTCACTAAAAGACGTATGAAAATAGAGCTAAAATACGTACATTTTAACAATGTTTTACTTAGTTTTGCTCGTATAATCCTCAGCGTTTTATCAGTGCTGTTAGTTATGTAACCGTAAACTCATAGACATGTTTTTAACAAAATCGTGGTATAGACCGATATTTGACCAAAAACGATTACTTTTTTGGGATATTCCTGTTATGTCGATAGTAGAAATGATTAGTTTTTAATGATAGTTCTGGTTGGATTTCTACTATAAATTACAATGTATTTCAAAGTTTCTATTTATGCTAACGTATATATCGTGTGCATATATACATGTTTATAATACAAAGTATATTTGCAATGTTGTTTAACTAATTTTTAATATCCGTTAGTAACTTTGACGTTTCACTAAAAGACGTATGAAAACAGAACTAAAATATGTACTTTTTAACAATGTTTTACTTAGTTTTGCTCGTATAATCCTCAGCGTTTTATCAGTGCTTTTAGTTATGTAACCGTAAACTCATAGACATGATTTAACAAAATCGTGGTGTAGTCCGATATTTGACCAAAAACGATTACTTTTTTGGGATATTCATGTTATGTCGATAGTAGAAATGATTAGTTTTTAATGATAGTTCTGGTTGGATTTCTACTATAAATTACAATGTATTTAAAAGTTTCTATTTATGCTAACGTATATATCGTGTGCACATACACATGTTGATAACACAAAGTATATTTGCAATGTTGTTTACCTAATTTTCAATATGTGTTAGTAAATTTGACTTTTTACTTAAAGACGTATGAAAATAGAGCTAAAATACATACTTTTTAACAATGTTTTACTTAGTTTTGCTCGTATAATCCTCAGCGTTTTATCAGTGCTTTTAGTTATGTAACCGTAAACTCATGCACATGTTTTTAACAAAATCGTGGTATAGACCGATATTTGACTAAAAACGATTACTTTTTTGGGATATTCATGTTATGTCGATAGTAGAAATGATTAGTTTTTAATGATAGTTCTTGTTGGATTTCTACTATAAATTACAATGTATTTCAAAGTTTCTTTTTATGCTAAAGTATATATCATGTGCATATATACATGTTTATAATACAAAGTATATTTGCAATGTTGTTTAACTAATTTTCAATATCCGTTAGTAACTTTGACGTTTCACTAAAAGTCGTATGAAAATAGAGCTAAAATACGTACTTTTTAACAATGTTTTACTTAGTTTTGCTCGTATAATCCTCAGCGTTTTATCAGTGCTTTTAGTTTTGTAACCGTAAACTCATAGACATGTTTTTAACAAAATCGTGGTATAGACCGATATTTGACCAAAAACGATTATTTTTTTGGGATATTCCTGTTATGTCGATAGTAGAAATGATTAGTTTTTAATGATAGTTCTGGTTGGATTTCTTCTATAAATTACAATTTATTTCAAAGTTTCTATTTATGCTAACGTATATATCGTGTGCACATAAACATGTTGATAACACAAAGTATATTTGCAGTGTATTTTAACTAATTTTCAATATCCGTTAGTAAATTTGACGTTTCACTAAAAGACGTATGAAAATAGAGCTAAAATACGTACTTTTTAACAATGTTTTACTTAGTTTTGCTCGTATAATCCTCAGCGTTTTATCAGTGGTTTTAGTTATGTAACCGTAAACTCATGCACATGTTTTTAACAAAATCGTGGTCTAGTAATCGTTTTTGGTCAAATATCGGTATATTTGACCAAAAACGATTACGTTTTTGGGATATTCATGTTATGTCGATAGTAGAAATGATTAGTTTTTAATGATAGTTCTGGTTGGATTTCTACAATAAATTACAATGTATTTCAAAGTTTCTATTTATGCTAACGTATATATCGTGTGCACATACACATGTTGATAACACAAAGAATATTTGCAGTGTATTTTAACTAAATTTCAATATCCGTTAGTAACTTTGACGTTTCACTAAAAGACGTATGAAAATAGAACTAAAATACGTACTTTTTAACAATGTTTTACTTAGTTTTGCTCGTATAATCCTCAGCGTTTTATCAGTGCTTTTAGTTATGTAACCGTAAACTCATGCACGTTTTCAACAAAATCGTCGTATAGACCGATATTTGACTAAAAACGATTACTTTTTTGGGATATTCATGTTATGTCGATAGTAGAAATGATTAGTTTTTAATGGTAGTTCTGGTTGGATTTCTACTATAATTTACAATGTATTTAAAAGTTTCTATTTATGCTAACGTATATATCGTGTGCACATACAAATGTTGATAACACAAAGTATATTTGCAATGTTGTTTACCTAATTTTCAATATCCATTAGTAACTTTGACGTTTCACTAAAAGACGTATGAAAATAGAGCTAAAATACGTACTTTTTAACAATGTTTTACTTAGTTTTGCTCGTATAATCCTCAGCGTTTTATCAGTGCTTTAATTATGTAACCGTAAACTCATGCACATGTTTTTAACAAAATCGTCGTATAGACCGATATTTGACTAAAAACGATTACTTTTTTGGGATATTCATGTTTTTTCGATAGTAGAAATGATTAGTTTTTAATGATAGTTCTGGTTGGATTTCTACTATAAATTACAATGTATTTCAAAGTTTTTCTTTATGCTAACGTATATATCGTGTGCACATACACATGTTGATAACACAAAGTATATTTGCAATGTTGTTTACCTAATTTTTAATATCCGTTAGTAAATTTGACTTTTTACTTAAAGACGTATGAAAATAGAGCTAAAATACGTACTTTTTAACAATGTTTTACTTAGTTTTGCTCGTATAATCCTCAGCGTTTTATCAGTGCTTTTAGTTATGTAACCGTAAACTCATGCACATGTTTTTAACAAAATCGTCGTATAGACCGATATTTGACTAAAAACGATTACTTTTTTGGGATATTCATGTTATGTCGATAGTAGAAATGATTAGTTTTTAATGATAGTTCTTGTTGGATTTCTACTATAAATTACAATGTATTTCAAAGTTTCTATTTATGCTAAAGTATATATCGTGTGCATATATACATGTTTATAATACAAAGTATATTTGCAATGTTGTTTACCTAATTTTCAATATCCGTTAGTAACTTTGACGTTTCACTAAAAGACGTATGAAAATAGAGCTAAAATACGTACTTTTTAACAATGTTTTACTTAGTTTTGCTCGTATAATCCTCAGCGTTTTATCAGTGCTTTTAGTTATGTAACATAGACATGTTTTTAACAAAATCGTGGTATAGACCGATATTTGACCAAAAACGATAACGTTTTTGGGATATTCCTGCTATGTCGATAGTAGAAATGATTAGTTTTTAATGATAGTTCTGGTTGGATTTCTACTATAAATTACTAAGTATTTAAAGTTTCTATTTATGTTAACGTATATATCGTGTGCATATATACATGTTTATAATACAAAGTATATTTGCAATGTTGTTTAACTAATTTTCAATATCCGTTAGTAACTTTGACGTTTCACTAAAAGACGTATGAAAACAGAACTAAAATACGTACTTTTTAACAATGTTTTACTTAGTTTTGCTCGTATAATCCTCAGCGTTTTATCAGTGCTTTTAGTTATGTAACCGTAAACTCATGCACTTGTTTTTAACAAAATCGTCGTATAGACCGATATTTGACTAAAAACGATTACTTTTTTGGGATATTCACGTTTTTTCGATAGTAGAAATGATTAGTTTTTAATGATAGTTCTGGTTGGATTTCTACTATAAATTACAATGTATTTCAAAGTTTCTATTTATGCTAACGTTTATATCGTGTGCATATATACATGTTTATAATACAAAGTATATTTGCAATGTTGTTTAACTAATTTTCAATATGTGTTAGTAAATTTGACTTTTTACTTAAAGACGTATGAAAATTGAGCTAAAATACGTACTTTTTAACAATGTTTTACTTAGTTTTGCCCGTATAATCCTCAGCGTTTTATCAGTGCTTTTAGTTATGTAACCGTAAACTCATGCACGTGTTTTTAACAAAATCGTGGTATAGACCGATATTTGACCAAAAACGATTACTTTTTTGGGATATTCCTGTTATGTCGAAAGTAGAAATGATTAGTTTTTAATGATAGTTCTGGTTGGATTTCTACTATAAATTACAATGTATTTCAAAGTTTTTCTTTATGCTAACGTATATATCGTGTGCACATACACATGTTGATAACACAAAGTATATTTGCAATGTTGTTTACCTAATTTTTAATATCCGTTAGTAAATTTGACTTTTTACTTAAAGACGTATGAAAATAGAGCTAAAATACGTACTTTTTAACAATGTTTTACTTAGTTTTGCTCGTATAATCCTCAGCGTTTTATCAGTGCTTTTAGTTATGTAACCGTAAACTCATGCACATGTTTTTAACAAAATCGTCGTATAGACCGATATTTGACTAAAAACGATTACTTTTTTGGGATATTCATGTTTTTTCGATAGTAGAAATGATTAGTTTTTAATGATAGTTCTGGTTGGATTTCTACTATAAATTACAATGTATTTCAAAGTTTCTATTTATGCGAATGTATATATCGTGTGCATATATACATGTTTATAATACAAAGTATATTTGCAATGTTGTTTAACTAATTTTCAATATCCGTTAGTAAATTTGACTTTTTACTTGAAGACGTATGAAAATAGAGCTAAAATACGTACTTTTTAACAATGTTTTACTTAGTTTTGCTCGTATAATCCTCAGCGTTTTATCAGTGCTTTTAGTTATGTAACCGTAAACTCATGCACGTGTTTTTAACAAAATCGTGGTATAGACCGATATTTGACCAAAAACGATTACTTTGTTGGGATATTCCTGTTATGTCGAAAGTAGAAATGATTAGTTTTTAATGATAGTTCTGGTTGGATTTCTACTATAAATTACAATGTATTTCAAAGTTTCTATTTATGCTAACGTATATATCGTGTGCATATATACATGTTTATAATACAAAGTATATTTGCAATGTTGTTTAACTAATTTTACATATCCGTTAGTAACTTTGACGTTTAACTAAAAGACGTATGAAAATAGAGCTAAAATACGTACTTTTTAACAATGTTTTACTTAGTTTTGCTCGTATAATCCTCAGCGTTTTATCAGTGCTTTTAGTTATGTAACCGTAAACTCATGCACATGTTTTTAACAAAATCGTCGTATAGACCGATATTTGACTAAAAACGATTACTTTTTTGGGATATTCATATTATGTCGATAGTAGAAATGATTTAGTTTTTAATGATAGTTCTGGTTGGATTTCTACTATAAATTACAATGTATTTCAAAGTTTCTATTTATGCGAATGTATATATCGTGTGCATATATACATGTTTATAATACAAAGTATATTTGCAATGTTGTTTAACTAATTTTCAATATCCGTTAGTAAATTTGACTTTTTACTTAAAGACGTATGAAAATTGAGCTAAAATACGTACTTTTTAACAATGTTTTACTTAGTTTTGCTCGTATAATCCTCAGCGTTTTATCAGTGCTTTTAGTTATGTAACCGTAAACTCATGCACGTGTTTTTAACAAAATCGTGGTATAGACCGATATTTGACCAAAAACGATTACTTTTTTGGGATATTCCTGTTATGTCGATAGTAGAAATGATTAGTTTTTAATGATAGTTCTGGTTGGATTTCTACTATAAATTACAATGTATTTCAAAGTTTCTATTTATGCTAACGTATATATCGTGTGCATATATATATGTTTATAATACAAAGTATATTTGCAATGTTGTTTAACTAATTTTCAATATCCGTTAGTAAATTTGACTTTTTACTTAAAGACGTATGAAAATAGAGCTAAAATACGTACTTTTTAACAATGTTTTACTTAGTTTTGCTCGTATAATCCTCAGCGTTTTATCAGTGCTTTTAGTTATGTAACCGTAAACTCATAGACATGTTTTTAACAAAATCGTGGTATAGACCGATATTTGACCAAAACGATTACATTTTTTGGATATTCCTATGCCGATAGTAGAAATGATTAGTTTTTAATGATAGTTCTGGTTGGATTTCTACTATAAATTACAATTTATTTCAAAGTTTCTATTTATGCTAACGTATATATCGTGTGCACATACACATGTTGATAACACAAAGTATATTTGCAGTGTATTTTAACTAATTTTCAATATCCGTTAGTAACTTTGACGTTTCACTAAAAGACGTATGAAAATAGAGCTAAAATACGTACTTTTTAACAATGTTTTACTTAGTTTTGCTCGTATAATCCTCAGCGTTTTATCAGTGCTTTTAGTTATGTAACATAGACATGTTTTTAACAAAATCGTGGTAGAGACCGATATTGGACCAAAAACGATTACGTTTTTGGGATATTCCTGTTATGTCGATAGTAGAAATGATTAGTTTTTAATGATAGTTCTGGTTGGATTTCTACTATAAATTACTAAGTATTTAAAGTTTCTATTTATGCTAACGTATATATCGTGTGCATATATACATGTTTATAATACAAAGTATATTTGCAATGTTGTTTAACTAATTTTCAATATCCGTTAGTAACTTTGACGTTTCACTAAAAGACGTATGAAAACAGAACTAAAATACGTACTTTTTAACAATGTTTTACTTAGTTTTGCTCGTATAATCCTCAGCGTTTTATCAGTGCTTTTAGTTATGTAACCGTAAACTCATGCACATGTTTTTAACAAAATCGTCGTATAGACCGATATTTGACTAAAAACGATTACTTTTTTGGGATATTCACGTTTTTTCGATAGTAGAAATGATTAGTTTTTAAAGATAGTTCTGGTTGGATTTCTACTATAAATTACAATGTATTTCAAAGTTTCTATTTATGCTAACGTTTATATCGTGTGCATATATACATGTTTATAATACAAAGTATATTTGCAATGTTGTTTAACTAATTTTCAATATGTGTTAGTAAATTTGACTTTTTACTTAAAGACGTATGAAAATTGAGCTAAAATACGTACTTTTTAACAATGTTTTACTTAGTTTTGCCCGTATAATCCTCAGCGTTTTATCAGTGCTTTTAGTTATGTAACCGTAAACTCATGCACGTGTTTTTAACAAAATCGTGGTATAGACCGATATTTGACCAAAAACGATTACTTTTTTGGGATATTCCTGTTATGTCGAAAGTAGAAATGATTAGTTTTTAATGATAGTTCTGGTTGGATTTCTACTATAAATTACAATGTATTTCAAAGTTTCTATTTATGCGAATGTATATATCGTGTGCATATATACATGTTTATAATACAAAGTATATTTGCAATGTTGTTTAACTAATTTTCAATATCCGTTAGTAAATTTGACTTTTTACTTAAAGACGTATGAAAATAGAGCTAAAATACGTACATTTTAACAATGTTTTACTTAGTTTTGCTCGTATAATCCTCAGCGTTTTATCAGTGCTGTTAGTTATGTAACCGTAAACTCATGCACATGTTTTTAACAAAATCGTGGTATAGACCGATATTTGACTAAAAACGATTACTTTTTTGGGATATTCATGTTATGTCGATAGTAGAAATGATTAGTTTTTAATGATAGTTCTGGTTGGATTTCTACTATAAATTACAATGTATTTAAAAGTTTCTATTTATGCTAACGTATATATCGTGTGCACATACACATGTTGATAACACAAAGAATGTTTGCAGTGTATTTTAACTAATTTTCAATATCCGTTAGTAACTTTGACGTTTCACTAAAAGACGTATGAAAATAGAGCTAAAATACGTACTTTTTAACAATGTTTTACTTAGTTTTGCTCGTATAATCCTCAGCGTTTTATCAGTGCTTTTAGTTATGTAACCGTAAACTCATGCACGTTTTCAACAAAATCGTCGTATAGACCGATATTTGACTAAAAACAATTACTTTTTTGGGATATTCATGTTATGTCGATAGTAGAAATGATTAGTTTTTAATGATAGTTCTGGTTGGATTTCTACTATAAATTACAATGTATTTCAAAGTTTCTATTTATGCTAACGTATATATCGTGTGCACATACACATGTTGATAACACAAAGTATATTTGCAATGTTGTTTACCTAATTTTCAATATCCATTAGTAACTTTGACGTTTCACTAAAAGACGTATGAAAATAGAGCTAAAATACGTACTTTTTAACAATGTTTTACTTAGTTTTGCTCGTATAATCCTCAGCGTTTTATCAGTGCTTTTAGTTATGTAACCGTAAACTCATGCACATGTTTTTAACAAAATCGTCGTATAGACCGATATTTGACTAAAAACGATTACTTTGTTGGGATATTCATGTTATGTCGATAGTAGAAAGATTAGTTTTTAATGATAGTTCCGGTTGGATTTCTACTATAAATTACAATGTATTTCAAAGTTTCTATTTATGCTAACGTATATATCGTGTGCACATACACATGTTGATAACACAAAGAATATTTGCAGTGTATTTTAACTAATTTTCAATATCCGTTAGTAACTTTGACGTTTCACTAAAAGACGTATGAAAATAGAGCTAAAATACGTACTTTTTAACAATGTTTTACTTAGTTTTGCTCGTATAATCCTCAGCGTTTTATCAGTGCTTTTAGTTATGTAACCGTAAACTCATGCACATGTTTTTAACAAAATCGTCGTATAGACCGATATTTGACTAAAAACGATTACTTTTTTGGGATATTCATATTATGTCGATAGTAGAAATGATTAGTTTTTAATGATAGTTCTGGTTGGATTTCTACTATAAATTACAATGTATTTCAAAGTTTCTATTTATGCTAACGTATATATCGTGTGCACATACACATGTTGATAACACAAAGTATATTTGCAATGTTGTTTACCTAATTTTCAATATCCGTTAGTAAATTTGACTTTTTACTTAAAGACGTATGAAAATAGAGCGAAAATACGTACTTTTTAACAATGTTTTACTTAGTTTTGCTCGTATAATCCTCAGCGTTTTATCAGTGCTTTTAGTTATGTAACCGTAAACTCATGCACATGTTTTTAAAAAAATCGTCGTATAGACCGATATTTGACTAAAAACGATTACTTTTTTGGGATATTCATGTTTTTTCGATAGTAGAAATGATTAGTTTTTAATGATAGTTCTGGTTGGATTTCTACTATAAATTACAATGTATTTCAAAGTTTCTATTTATGCTAACGTATATATCGTGTGCATATATACATGTTTTTAATACAAAGTATATTTACAATGTTGTTTAACTAATTTTACATATCCGTTAGTAACTTTGACGTTTAACTAAAAGACGTATGAAAATAGAGCTAAAATACGTACTTTTTAACAATGTTTTACTTAGTTTTGCTCGTATAATCCTCAGCGTTTTATCAGTGCTTTTAGTTATGTAACCGTAAACTCATGCACATGTTTTTAAAAAAATCGTCGTATAGACCGATATTTGACTAAAAACGATTACTTTTTTGGGATATTCATGTTTTTTCGATAGTAGAAATGATTAGTTTTTAATGATAGTTCTGGTTGGATTTCTACTATAAATTACAATGTATTTCAAAGTTTCTATTCATGCTAACATATATATCGTGTGCATATATACATGTTTATAATACAAAGTATATTTGCAATGTTGTTTAACTAATTTTACATATCCGTTAGTAACTTTGACGTTTAACTAAAAGACGTATGAAAATAGAGCTAAAATACGTACTTTTTAACAATGTTTTACTTAGTTTTGCTCGTATAATCCTCAGCGTTTTATCAGTGCTTTTAGTTATGTAACCGTAAACTCATGCACATGTTTTTAACAAAATCGTCGTATAGACCGATATTTGACTAAAAACGATTACTTCTTTGGGTTATTCATGTTATGTCGATAGTAGAAATGATTAGTTTTTAATGATAGTTCTTGTTGGATTTCTACTATAAATTACAATGTATTTAAAAGTTTCTATTTATGCTAACGTATATATCGTGTGCATATATACATGTTTATAATACAAAATATATTTGCAATGTTGTTTAACTAATTTTCAATATCCGTTAGTAACTTTGACGTTTCACTAAAAGACGTATGAAAATAGAGCTAAAATACGTACTTTTTAACAATGTTTTACTTAGTTTTGCTCGTATAATCCTCAGCGTTTTATCAGTGCTTTTAGTTATGTAACCGTAAACTCATAGACATGTTTTTAACAAAATCGTGGTATAGACCGATATTTGACCAAAACGATTACATTTTTTGGATATTCCTATGTCGATAGTAGAAATGATTAGTTTTTAATGATAGTTCTGGTTGGATTTCTACTATAAATTACAATTTATTTCAAAGTTTCTATTTATGCTAACGTATATATCGTGTGCACATAAACATGTTGATAACACAAAGTATATTTGCAGTGTATTTTAACTAAATTTCAATATCCGTTAGTAAATTTGACGTTTCACTAAAAGACGTATGAAAATAGAGCTAAAATACGTACTTTTTAACAATGTTTTACTTAGTTTTGCTCGTATAATCCTCAGCGTTTTATCAGTGCTTTTAGTTATGTAACCGTAAACTCATGCACATGTTTTTAACAAAATCGTGGTCTAGTAATCGTTTTTGGTCAAATATCGGTATATTTGACCAAAAACGATTACGTTTTTGGGATATTCATGTTATGTCGATAGTAGAAATGATTAGTTTTTAATGATAGTTCTGGTTGGATTTCTACTATAAATTACAATGTATTTCAAAGTTTCTATTTATGCGAATGTATATATCGTGTGCATATATACATGTTTATAATACAAAGTATATTTGCAATGTTGTTTAACTAATTTTCAATATCCGTTAGTAACTTTGACGTTTCACTAAAAGACGTATGAAAATAGAGCTAAAATACGTACTTTTTAACAATGTTTTACTTAGTTTTGCTCGTATAATCCTCAGCGTTTTATCAGTGCTTTTAGTTATGTAACCGTAAACTCATGCACGTTTTCAACAAAATCGTCGTATAGACCGATATTTGACTAAAAACGATTACTTTTTTGGGATATTCATGTTATGTCGATAGTAGAAATGATTAGTTTTTAATGATAGTTCTGGTTGGATTTCTACTATAAATTACAATGTATTTAAAAGTTTCTATTTATGCTAACGTATATATCGTGTGCACATACACATGTTGATAACACAAAGTATATTTGCAATGTTGTTTACCTAATTTTCAATATCCATTAGTAACTTTGACGTTTCACTAAAAGACGTATGAAAATAGAGCTAAAATACGTACTTTTTAACAATGTTTTACTTAGTTTTGCTCGTATAATCCTCAGCGTTTTATCAGTGCTTTTAGTTATGTAACCGTAAACTCATGCACATGTTTTTAACAAAATCGTCGTATAGACCGATATTTGACTAAAAACGATTATTTTTTTGGGATATTCATGTTTTTTCGATAGTAGAAATGATTAGTTTTTAATGATAGTTCTGGTTGGATTTCTACTATAAATTACAATGTATTTCAAAGTTTCTATTTATCCTAACGTATATATCGTGTGCATATATACATGTTTATAACACAAAGTATATTTGCAATGTTGTTTAACTAATTTTCAATATCCGTTAGTAAATTTGACTTTTTACTTAAAGACGTATGAAAATAGAGCTAAAATACGTACTTTTTAACAATGTTTTACTTAGTTTTGCTCGTATAATCCTCAGCGTTTTATCAGTGCTTTTAGTTATGTAACCGTAAACTCATGCACATGTTTTTAACAAAATCGTCGTATAGACCGATATTTGACTAAAAACGATTACTTCTTTGGGTTATTCATGTTATGTCGATAGTAGAAATGATTAGTTTTTAATGATAGTTCTTGTTGGATTTCTACTATAAATTACAATGTATTTCAAAGTTTCTTTTTATGCTAAAGTATATATCATGTGCATATATACATGTTCATAATACAAAGTATATTTGCAATGTTGTTTAACTAATTTTCAATATCCGTTAGTAACTTTGACCTTTTTACTTAAAGACGTATGAAAATAGAGCTAAAATACGTACTTTTTAACAATGTTTTACTTAGTTTTGCTCGTATAATCCTCAGCGTTTTATCAGTGCTTTTAGTTATGTAACCGTAAACTCATAGACATGTTTTTAACAAAATCGTGGTATAGACCGATATTTGACTAAAAACGATTACTTTTTTGGGATATTCCTGTTATGTCGATAGTAGAAATGATTAGTTTTTAATGATAGTTCTGGTTGGATTTCTACTATAAATTACAATTTATTTCAAAGTTTCTATTTATGCTAACGTATATATCGTGTGCACATACACATGTTGATAACACAAAGTATACTTGCAGTGTATTTTAACTAATTTTCAATATCCGTTAGTAACTTTGACGTTTCACTAAAAGACGTATGAAAATAGAGCTAAAATACGTACTTTTTAACAATGTTTTACTTAGTTTTGCTCGTATAATCCTCAGCGTTTTATCAGTGCTTTTAGTTATGTAACATAGACATGTGGTATAGACCGATATTTGACCAAAAACGATTACGTTTTTGGGATATTCCTGTTATGTCGATAGTAGAAATGATTAGTTTTTAATGATAGTTCTGGTTGGATTTCTACTATAAATTACTAAGTATTTAAAGTTTCTATTTATGCTAACGTATATATCGTGTGCATATATACATGTTTATAATACAAAGTATATTTGCAATGTTGTTTAACTAATTTTCAATATCCGTTAGTAACTTTGACGTTTCACTAAAAGACGTATGAAAACAGAACTAAAATACGTACTTTTTAACAATGTTTTACTTAGTTTTGCTCGTATAATCCTCAGCGTTTTATCAGTGCTTTTAGTTATGTAACCGTAAACTCATGCACATGTTTTTAACAAAATCGTCGTATAGACCGATATTTGACTAAAAACGATTACTTTTTTGGGATATTCATGTTTTTTCGATAGTAGAAATGATTAGTTTTTAATGATAGTTCTGGTTGGATTTCTACTATAAATTACAATGTATTTCAAAGTTTCTATTTATGCTAACGTTTATATCGTGTGCATATATACATGTTTATAATACAAAGTATATTTGCAATGTTGTTTAACTAATTTTCAATATGTGTTAGTAAATTTGACTTTTTACTTAAAGACGTATGAAAATAGAGCTAAAATACGTACTTTTTAACAATGTTTTACTTAGTTTTGCCCGTATAATCCTCAGCGTTTTATCAGTGCTTTTAATTATGTAACCGTAAACTCATGCACGTGTTTTTAACAAAATCGTGGTATAGACCGATATTTGACCAAAAACGATTACTTTTTTGGGATATTCCTGTTATGTCGAAAGTAGAAATGATTAGTTTTTAATGATAGTTCTGGTTGGATTTCTACTATAAATTACAATGTATTTCAAAGTTTTTCTTTATGCTAACTTATATATCGTGTGCACATACACATGTTGATAACACAAAGTATATTTGCAATGTTGTTTACCTAATTTTCAATATCCGTTAGTAAATTTGACTTTTTACTTAAAGACGTATGAAAATAGAGCTAAAATACGTACTTTTTAACAATGTTTTACTTAGTTTTGCTCGTATAATCCTCAGCGTTTTATCAGTGCTTTTAGTTATGTAACCGTAAACTCATGCACATGTTTTTAACAAAATCGTCGTATAGACCGATATTTGACTAAAAACGATTACTTTTTTGGGATATTCATGTTTTTTCGATAGTAGAAATGATTAGTTTTTAATGATAGTTCTGGTTGGATTTCTACTATAAATTACAATGTATTTCAAAGTTTCTATTTATGCTAACGTATATATCGTGTGCATATATACATGTTTATAATACAAAGTATATTTGCAATGTTGTTTAACTAATTTTCAATATCCGTTAGTAAATTTGACTTTTTACTTAAAGACGTATGAAAATAGAGCTAAAATACGTACTTTGTAACAATGTTTTACTTAGTTTTGCTCGTATAATCCTCAGCGTTTTATCAGTGCTTTTAGTTATGTAACCGTAAACTCATAGACATGTTTTTAACAAAATCGTGGTATAGACCGATATTTGACCAAAACGATTACATTTTTTGGATATTCCTATGTCGATAGTAGAAATGATTAGTTTTTAATGATAGTTCTGGTTTGATTTCTACTATAAATTACAATTTATTTCAAAGTTTCTATTTATGCTAACGTATATATCGTGTGCACATACACATGTTAATAACACAAAGTATATTTGCAGTGTATTTTAACTAATTTTCAATATCCGTTAGTAACTTTGACGTTTCACTAAAAGACGTATGAAAATAGAGCTAAAATACGTACTTTTTAACAATGTTTTACTTAGTTTTGCTCGTATAATCCTCAGCGTTTTATCAGTGCTTTTAGTTATGTAACATAGACATGTTTTTAACAAAATCGTGGTATAGATCGCCATTTGACCAAAAACGATTACGTTTTTGGGATATTCCTGTTATGTCGATAGTAGAAATGATTAGTTTTTAATGATAGTTCTGGTTGGATTTCTACTATAAATTACTAAGTATTTAAAGTTTCCATTTATGCTAACGTATATATCGTGTGCATATATACATGTTTATAATACAAAGTATATTTGCAATGTTGTTTAACTAATTTTCAATATCCGTTAGTAACTTTGACGTTTCACTAAAAGACGTATGAAAACAGAACTAAAATACGTACTTTTTAACAATGTTTTACTTAGTTTTGCTCGTATAATCCTCAGCGTTTTATCAGTGCTTTTAGTTATGTAACCGTAAACTCATGCACATGTTTTTAACAAAATCGTCGTATAGACCGATATTTGACTAAAAACGATTACTATTTTGGGATATTCATGTTTTTTCGATAGTAGAAATGATTAGTTTTTAATGATAGTTCTGGTTGGATTTCTACTATAAATTACAATGTATTTCAAAGTTTCTATTTATGCTAACGTTTATATCGTGTGCATATATACATGTTTATAATACAAAGTATATTTGCAATGTTGTTTACCTAATTTTCAATATGTGTTAGTAAATTTGACTTTTTACTTAAAGACGTATGAAAATAGAGCTAAAATACGTACTTTTTAACAATGTTTTACTTAGTTTTGCCCGTATAATCCTCAGCGTTTTATCAGTGCTTTTAATTATGTAACCGTAAACTCATGCACGTGTTTTTAACAAAATCGTGGTATAGACCGATATTTGACCAAAAACGATTACTTTTTTGGGATATTCCTGTTATGTCGAAAGTAGAAATGATTAGTTTTTAATGATAGTTCTGGTTGGATTTCTACTATAAATTACAATGTATTTCAAAGTTTTTCTTTATGCTAACGTATATATCGTGTGCACATACACATGTTGATAACACAAAGTATATTTGCAATGTTGTTTACCTAATTTTCAATATCCGTTAGTAAATTTGACTTTTTACTTAAAGACGTATGAAAATAGAGCTAAAATACGTACTTTTTAACAATGTTTTACTTAGTTTTGCTCGTATAATCCTCAGCGTTTTATCAGTGCTTTTAGTTATGTAACCGTAAACTCATGCACATATTTTTAAAAAAATCGTCGTATAGACCGATATTTGACTAAAAACGATTACTTTTTTGGGATATTCATGTTATGTCGATAGTAGAAATGATTAGTTTTTAATGATAGTTCTGGTTGGATTTCTACTATAAATTACAATGTATTTAAAAGTTTCTATTCATGCTAACGTATATATCGTGTGCACATACACATGTTGATAACACAAAGTATATTTGCAATGTTGTTTAACTAATTTTCAATATCCGTTAGTAAATTTGACTTTTTACTTAAAGACGTATGAAAATATAGCTAAAATACGTACTTTGTAACAATGTTTTACTTAGTTTTGCTCGTATAATCCTCAGCGTTTTATCAGTGCTTTTAGTTATGTAACCGTAAACTCATAGACATGTTTTTAACAAAATCGTGGTATAGACCGATATTTGACCAAAACGATTACATTTTTTGGATATTCCTATGTCGATAGTAGAAATGATTAGTTTTTAATGATAGTTCTGGTTTGATTTCTACTATAAATTACAATTTATTTCAAAGTTTCTATTTATGCTAACGTATATATCGTGTGCACATACACATGTTAATAACACAAAGTATATTTGCAGTGTATTTTAACTAATTTTCAATATCCGTTAGTAACTTTGACGTTTCACTAAAAGACGTATGAAAATAGAGCTAAAATACGTACTTTTTAACAATGTTTTACTTAGTTTTGCTCGTATAATCCTCAGCGTTTTATCAGTGCTTTTAGTTATGTAACCGTAAACTCATGCACATGTTTTTAACAAAATCGTCGTATAGACCGATATTTGACTAAAAACGATTACTTTTTTGGGATATTCATGTTTTTTCGATAGTAGAAATGATTAGTTTTTAATGATAGTTCTGGTTGGATTTCTACTATAAATTACAATGTATTTCAAA
This sequence comes from Sepioteuthis lessoniana, assembly GCA_963585895.1. Classification (NCBI taxonomy): domain Eukaryota; kingdom Metazoa; phylum Mollusca; class Cephalopoda; order Myopsida; family Loliginidae; genus Sepioteuthis; species Sepioteuthis lessoniana. The sequence continues at coordinate 25,000,291 of OY757941.1, forward strand.
GTTTCTATTTATGCTAACGTATATATCGTGTGCATATATACATGTTTATAATACAAAGTATATTTGCAATGTTGTTTAACTAATTTTCAATATCCGTTAGTAAATTTGACTTTTTACTTAAAGACGTATGAAAATAGAGCTAAAATACGTACTTTGTAACAATGTTTTACTTAGTTTTGCTCGTATAATCCTCAGCGTTTTATCAGTGCTTTTAGTTATGTAACCGTAAACTCATAGACATGTTTTTAACAAAATCGTGGTATAGACCGATATTTGACCAAAACGATTACATTTTTTGGATATTCCTATGTCGATAGTAGAAATGATTAGTTTTTAATGATAGTTCTGGTTTGATTTCTACTATAAATTACAATTTATTTCAAAGTTTCTATTTATGCTAACGTATATATCGTGTGCACATACACATGTTAATAACACAAAGTATATTTGCAGTGTATTTTAACTAATTTTCAATATCCGTTAGTAACTTTGACGTTTCACTAAAAGACGTATGAAAATAGAGCTAAAATACGTACTTTTTAACAATGTTTTACTTAGTTTTGCTCGTATAATCCTCAGCGTTTTATCAGTGCTTTTAGTTATGTAACATAGACATGTTTTTAACAAAATCGTGGTATAGATCGCTATTTGACCAAAAACGATTACGTTTTTGGGATATTCCTGTTATGTCGATAGTAGAAATGATTAGTTTTTAATGATAGTTCTGGTTGGATTTCTACTATAAATTACTAAGTATTTAAAGTTTCCATTTATGCTAACGTATATATCGTGTGCATATATACATGTTTATAATACAAAGTATATTTGCAATGTTGTTTAACTAATTTTCAATATCCGTTAGTAACTTTGACGTTTCACTAAAAGACGTATGAAAACAGAACTAAAATACGTACTTTTTAACAATGTTTTACTTAGTTTTGCTCGTATAATCCTCAGCGTTTTATCAGTGCTTTTAGTTATGTAACCGTAAACTCATGCACATGTTTTTAACAAAATCGTCGTATAGACCGATATTTGACTAAAAACGATTACTTTTTTGGGATATTCATGTTTTTTCGATAGTAGAAATGATTAGTTTTTAATGATAGTTCTGGTTGGATTTCTACTATAAATTACAATGTATTTAAAAGTTTCTATTTATGCTAACGTTTATATCGTGTGCATATATACATGTTTATAATACAAAGTATATTTGCAATGTTGTTTACCTAATTTTCAATATGTGTTAGTAAATTTGACTTTTTACTTAAAGACGTATGAAAATAGAGCTAAAATACGTACTTTTTAACAATGTTTTACTTAGTTTTGCCCGTATAATCCTCAGCGTTTTATCAGTGCTTTTAATTATGTAACCGTAAACTCATGCACGTGTTTTTAACAAAATCGTGGTATAGACCGATATTTGACCAAAAACGATTACTTTTTTGGGATATTCCTGTTATGTCGAAAGTAGAAATGATTAGTTTTTAATGATAGTTCTGGTTGGATTTCTACTATAAATTACAATGTATTTCAAAGTTTTTCTTTATGCTAACGTATATATCGTGTGCACATACACATGTTGATAACACAAAGTATATTTGCAATGTTGTTTACCTAATTTTCAATATCCGTTAGTAAATTTGACTTTTTACTTAAAGACGTATGAAAATAGAGCTAAAATACGTACTTTTTAACAATGTTTTACTTAGTTTTGCTCGTATAATCCTCAGCGTTTTATCAGTGCTTTTAGTTATGTAACCGTAAACTCATGCACATGTTTTTAACAAAATCGTCGTATAGACCGATATTTGACTAAAAACGATTACTTTTTTGGGATATTCATGTTTTTTCGATAGTAGAAATGATTAGTTTTTAATGATAGTTCTGGTTGGATTTCTACTATAAATTACAATGTATTTCAAAGTTTCTATTTATGCTAACGTATATATCGTGTGCATATATACATGTTTATAATACAAAGTATATTTGCAATGTTGTTTAACTAATTTTCAATATGTGTTAGTAAATTTGACTTTTTACTTAAAGACGTATGAAAATAGAGCTAAAATACGTACTTTTTAACAATGTTTTACTTAGTTTTGCTCGTATAATCCTCAGCGTTTTATCAGTGCTTTTAGTTATGTAACCGTAAACTCATGCACATGTTTTTAACAAAATCGTCGTATAGACCGATATTTGACTAAAAACGATTACTTTTTTGGGATATTCATATTATGTCGTAAGTAGAAATGATTAGTTTTTAATGATAGTTCTGGTTGGATTTCTACTATAAATTACAATGTATTTAAAAGTTTCTATTTATGCTAACGTATATATCGTGTGCATATACACATGTTTATAACACAAAGTATATTTGCAATGTTTTTTATCTAATTTTCAATATCCGTTAATAAATTTGACTTTTTACTCACGTATGAAAATAGAGCTAAAATACGTACTTTTTAACAATGTTTGACTTAGTTTTGCTCGTGTAATCCTCAGCGTTTTATCAGTGCTTTTAGTTATGTAACCGTAAACTCATAGACATGGTTTTAACAAAATCGTCGTATAGACCGATATTTGACCAAAAACGATTACGTTTTAGAGATATTCCTGTTATGTCGATAGTAGAAATGATTAGTTTTTAATGATAGTTCTGGTTGGATTTCTACTATAAATTACAATGTATTTAAAAGTTTCTATTTATGCTAACGTATATATCGTGTGCATATATACATGTTTATAATACAAAGTATATTTGCAATGTTGTTTAACTAATTTTCAATATCCGTTAGTAACTTTGACGTTTCACTAAAAGACGTATGAAAACAGAACTAAAATACGTACTTTTTAACAATGTTTTACTTAGTTTTGCTCGTATAATCCTCAGCGTTTTATCAGTGCTTTTAGTTATGTAACCGTAAACTCATGCACGTGTTTTTAACAAAATCGTCGTATAGACCGATATTTGACTAAAAACGATTACTTTTTTGGGATATTCATGTTTTTTCGATAGTAGAAATGATTAGTTTTTAATGATAGTTCTGGTTGGATTTCTACTATAAATTACAATGTATTTCAAAGTTTTTCTTTATGCTAACGTATATATCGTGTGCACATACACATGTTGATAACACAAAGTATATTTGCAATGTTGTTTACCTAATTTTCAATATCCGTTAGTAAATTTGACTTTTTACTTAAAGACGTATGAAAATAGAGCTGAAATACGTACTTTTTAACAATGTTTTACTTAGTTTTGCACGTATAATCCTCAGCGTTTTATCAGTGCTTTTAGTTATGTAACCGTAAACTCATGCACATGTTTTTAACAAAATCGTCGTATAGACCGATATTTGACTAAAAACGATTACTTTTTTGGGATATTCATGTTTTTTCGATAGTAGAAATGATTAGTTTTTAATGATAGTTCTGGTTGGATTTCTACTATAAATTACAATGTATTTCAAAGTTTCTATTTATGCTAACGTATATATCGTGTGCATATATACGTGTTTATAATACAAAGTATATTTGCAATGTTGTTTAACTAATTTTCAATATCCGTTAGTAACTTTGACGTTTCACTAAAAGACGTATGAAAATAGAGCTAAAATACGTACTTTTTAACAATGTTTTACTTAGTTTTGCTCGTATAATCCTCAGCGTTTTATCAGTGCTTTTAGTTATGTAACCGTAAACTCATGCACATGTTTTTAACAAAATCGTCGTATAGACCGATATTTGACTAAAAACGATTACTTTTTTGGGATATTCATGTTTTTTCGATAGTAGAAATGATTAGTTTTTAATGATAGTTCTGGTTGGATTTCTACTATAAATTACAATGTATTTCAAAGTTTCTATTTATGCTAACGTATATATCGTGTGCATATGTACATGTTTATAATACAAAGTATATTTGCAATGTTGTTTAACTAATTTTCAATATGTGTTAGTAAATTTGACTTTTTACTTAAAGACGTATGAAAATAGAGCTAAAATACGTACTTTTTAACAATGTTTTACTTAGTTTTGCTCGTATAATCCTCAGCGTTTTATCAGTGCTTTTAGTTATGTAACCGTAAACTCATGCACATGTTTTTAACAAAATCGTCGTATAGACCGATATTTGACTAAAAACGATTACTTTTTTGGGATATTCATATTATGTCGATAGTAGAAATGATTAGTTTTTAATGATAGTTCTGGTTGGATTTCTACTATAAATTACAATGTATTTCAAAGTTTCTATTTATGCGAATGTATATATCGTGTGCATATATACATGTTTATAATACAAAGTATATTTGCAATGTTGTTTAACTAATTTTCAATATCCATTAGTAAATTTGACTTTTTACTTAAAGACGTATGAAAATAGAGCTAAAATACGTACTTTCTAACAATGTTTTACTTAGTTTTGCTCGTATAATCCTCAGCGTTTTATCAGTGCTTTTAGTTATGTAACATAGACATGTTTTTAACAAAATCGTGTTATACACCGATATTTGACCAAAAACGATTACTTTTTGGGGATATTCCTGTTATGTCGAAAGTAGAAATGATTAGTTTTTAATGATAGTTCTGGTTGGATTTCTACTATAAATTACAATGTATTTCAAAGTTTTTCTTTATGCTAACGTATATATCGTGTGCACATACATATGTTGATAACACAAAGTATATTTGCAATGTTGTTTACCTAATTTTCAATATCCGTTGGTAAATTTGACTTTTTACTTAAAGACGTATGAAAATAGAGCTAAAATACGTACTTTTTAACAATGTTTTACTTAGTTTTGCTCGTATAATCCTCAGCGTTTTATCAGTGCTTTTAGTTATGTAACCGTAAACTCATGCACATGTTTTTAACAAAATCGTCGTATAGACCGATATTTGACTAAAAACGATTACTTTTTTGGGATATTCATGTTTTTTCGATAGTAGAAATGATTAGTTTTTAATGATAGTTCTGGTTGGATTTCTACTATAAATTACAATGTATTTCAAAGTTTTTCTTTATGCTAACGTATATATCGTGTGCACATACACATGTTGATAACACAAAGTATATTTGCAATGTTGTTTACCTAATTTTCAATATCCGTTAGTAAATTTGACTTTTTACTTAAAGACGTATGAAAATAGAGCTGAAATACGTACTTTTTAACAATGTTTTACTTAGTTTTGCACGTATAATCCTCAGCGTTTTATCAGTGCTTTTAGTTATGTAACCGTAAACTCATGCACATGTTTTTAACAAAATCGTCGTATAGACCGATATTTGACTAAAAACGATTACTTTTTTGGGATATTCATGTTTTTTCGATAGTAGAAATGATTAGTTTTTAATGATAGTTCTGGTTGGATTTCTACTATAAATTACAATGTATTTCAAAGTTTCTATTTATGCTAACGTATATATCGTGTGCATATATACATGTTTATAATACAAAGTATATTTGCAATGTTGTTTAACTAATTTTCAATATCCGTTAGTAACTTTGACGTTTCACTAAAAGACGTATGAAAATAGAGCTAAAATACGTACTTTTTAACAATGTTTTACTTAGTTTTGCTCGTATAATCCTCAGCGTTTTATCAGTGCTTTTAGTTATGTAACCGTAAACTCATGCACATGTTTTTAACAAAATCGTCGTATAGACCGATATTTGACTAAAAACGATTACTTTTTTGGGATATTCATGTTTTTTCGATAGTAGAAATGATTAGTTTTTAATGATAGTTCTGGTTGGATTTCTACTATAAATTACAATGTATTTCAAAGTTTCTATTTATGCTAACGTATATATCGTGTGCATATATACATGTTTATAATACAAAGTATATTTGCAATGTTGTTTAACTAATTTTCAATATGTGTTAGTAAATTTGACTTTTTACTTAAAGACGTATGAAAATAGAGCTAAAATACGTACTTTTTAACAATGTTTTACTTAGTTTTGCTCGTATAATCCTCAGCGTTTTATCAGTGCTTTTAGTTATGTAACCGTAAACTCATGCACATGTTTTTAACAAAATCGTCGTATAGACCGATATTTGACTAAAAACGATTACTTTTTTGGGATATTCATATTATGTCGATAGTAGAAATGATTAGTTTTTAATGATAGTTCTGGTTGGATTTCTACTATAAATTACAATGTATTTCAAAGTTTCTATTTATGCGAATGTATATATCGTGTGCATATATACATGTTTATAATACAAAGTATATTTGCAATGTTGTTTAACTAATTTTCAATATCCATTAGTAAATTTGACTTTTTACTTAAAGACGTATGAAAATAGAGCTAAAATACGTACTTTCTAACAATGTTTTACTTAGTTTTGCTCGTATAATCCTCAGCGTTTTATCAGTGCTTTTAGTTATGTAACATAGACATGTTTTTAACAAAATCGTGTTATACACCGATATTTGACCAAAAACGATTACTTTTTGGGGATATTCCTGTTATGTCGAAAGTAGAAATGATTAGTTTTTAATGATAGTTCTGGTTGGATTTCTACTATAAATTACAATGTATTTCAAAGTTTTTCTTTATGCTAACGTATATATCGTGTGCACATACATATGTTGATAACACAAAGTATATTTGCAATGTTGTTTACCTAATTTTCAATATCCGTTGGTAAATTTGACTTTTTACTTAAAGACGTATGAAAATAGAGCTAAAATACGTACTTTTTAACAATGTTTTACTTAGTTTTGCTCGTATAATCCTCAGCGTTTTATCAGTGCTTTTAGTTATGTAACCGTAAACTCATGCACATGTTTTTAACAAAATCGTCGTATAGACCGATATTTGACTAAAAACGATTTTTTTTTTTGGGATATTCATGTTTTTTCGATAGTAGAAATGATTAGTTTTTAATGATAGTTCTGGTTGGATTTCTACTATAAATTACAATGTATTTCAAAGTTTTTCTTTATGCTAACGTATATATCGTGTGCACATACACATGTTGATAACACAAAGTATATTTGCAATGTTGTTTACCTAATTTTCAATATCCGTTAGTAAATTTGACTTTTTACTTAAAGACGTATGAAAATAGAGCTGAAATACGTACTTTTTAACAATGTTTTACTTAGTTTTGCACGTATAATCCTCAGCGTTTTATCAGTGCTTTTAGTTATGTAACCGTAAACTCATGCACATGTTTTTAACAAAATCGTCGTATAGACCGATATTTGACTAAAAACGATTACTTTTTTGGGATATTCATGTTTTTTCGATAGTAGAAATGATTAGTTTTTAATGATAGTTCTGGTTGGATTTCTACTATAAATTACAATGTATTTCAAAGTTTCTATTTATGCTAACGTATATATCGTGTGCATATATACATGTTTATAATACAAAGTATATTTGCAATGTTGTTTAACTAATTTTCAATATGTGTTAGTAAATTTGACTTTTTACTTAAAGACGTATGAAAATAGAGCTAAAATACGTACTTTTTAACAATGTTTTACTTAGTTTTGCTCGTATAATCCTCAGCGTTTTATCAGTGCTTTTAGTTATGTAACCGTAAACTCATGCACATGTTTTTAACAAAATCGTCGTATAGACCGATATTTGACTAAAAACGATTACTTTTTTGGGATATTCATATTATGTCGATAGTAGAAATGATTAGTTTTTAATGATAGTTCTGGTTGGATTTCTACTATAAATTACAATGTATTTCAAAGTTTCTATTTATGCGAATGTATATATCGTGTGCATATATACATGTTTATAATACAAAGTATATTTGCAATGTTGTTTAACTAATTTTCAATATCCATTAGTAAATTTGACTTTTTACTTAAAGACGTATGAAAATAGAGCTAAAATACGTACTTTCTAACAATGTTTTACTTAGTTTTGCTCGTATAATCCTCAGCGTTTTATCAGTGCTTTTAGTTATGTAACATAGACATGTTTTTAACAAAATCGTGTTATACACCGATATTTGACCAAAAACGATTACTTTTTGGGGATATTCCTGTTATGTCGAAAGTAGAAATGATTAGTTTTTAATGATAGTTCTGGTTGGATTTCTACTATAAATTACAATGTATTTCAAAGTTTTTCTTTATGCTAACGTATATATCGTGTGCACATACATATGTTGATAACACAAAGTATATTTGCAATGTTGTTTACCTAATTTTCAATATCCGTTGGTAAATTTGACTTTTTACTTAAAGACGTATGAAAATAGAGCTAAAATACGTACTTTTTAACAATGTTTTACTTAGTTTTGCTCGTATAATCCTCAGCTTTTAGTTATGTAACCGTAAACTCATGCACATGTTTTTAACAAAATCGTGGTATAGACCGATATTTGACTAAAAACGATTACTTTTTTGGGATATTCATGTTATGTCGATAGTAGATTATTAGTTTTTAATGATAGTTCTGGTTGGATTTCTACTATAAATTACAATGTATTTAAAAGTTTCTATTTATGCTAACGTATATATCGTGTGCATATACACATGTTTATAACACAAAGTATATTTGCAATGTTTTTTATCTAATTTTCAATATCCGTTAGTAAATTTGACTTTTTACTCACGTATGAAAATAGAGCTAAAATACGTACTTTTTAACAATGTTTTACTTAGTTTTGCTCGTGTAATCCTCAGCGTTTTATCAGTGCTTTTAGTTATGTAACCGTAAACTCATAGACATGTTTTTAACAAAATCGTCGTATAGACCGATATTTGACCAAAAACGATTACGTTTTTGGGATATTCCTGTTATGTCGATAGTAGAAATGATTAGTTTTTAATGATAGTTCTGGTTGGATTTCTACTATAAATTACAATGTATTTCAAAGTTTCTATTTATGCTAACGTATATATCGTGTGCATATATACATGTTTATAATACAAAGTATATATGCAATGTTGTTTAACTAATTTTCAATATCCGTTAGTAACTTTGACGTTTCACTAAAAGACGTATGAAAACAGAACTAAAATACGTACTTTTTAACAATGTTTTACTTAGTTTTGCTCGTATAATCCTCAGCGTTTTATCAGTGCTTTTAGTTATGTAACCGTAAACTCATGCACATGTTTTTAACAAAATCGTCGTATAGACCGATATTTGACTAAAAACGATTACTTTTTTGGGATATTCATGATTTTTCGATAGTAGAAATGATTAGTTTTTAATGATAGTTCTGGTTGGATTTCTACTATAAATTACAATGTATTTCAAAGTTTCTATTCATGCTAACGTTTATATCGTGTGCATATATACATGTTTATAATACAAAGTATATTTGCAATGTTGTTTAACTAATTTTCAATATGTGTTAGTAAATTTGACTTTTTACTTAAAGACGTATGAAAATAGAGCTAAAATACGTACTTTTTAACAATGTTTTACTTAGTTTTGCCCGTATAATCCTCAGCGTTTTATCAGTGCTTTTAGTTATGTAACCGTAAACTCATGCACGTGTTTTTAACAAAATCGTGGTATAGACCGATATTTGACCAAAAACGATTACTTTTTTGGGATATTCCTGTTATGTCGAAAGTAGAAATGATTAGTTTTTAATGATAGTTCTGGTTGGATTTCTACTATAAATTACAATGTATTTCAAAGTTTTTCTTTATGCTAACGTATATATCGTGTGCACATACACATGTTGATAACACAAAGTATATTTGCAATGTTGTTTACCTAATTTTTAATATCCGTTAGTAAATTTGACTTTTTACTTAAAGACGTATGAAAATAGAGCTAAAATACGTACTTTTTAACAATGTTTTACTTAGTTTTGCTCGTATAATCCTCAGCGTTTTATCAGTGCTTTTAGTTATGTAACCGTAAACTCATGCACATGTTTTTAACAAAATCGTCGTATAGACCGATATTTGACTAAAAACGATTACTTTTTTATATATTCATGTTTTTTCGATAGTAGAAATGATTAGTTTTTAATGATAGTTCTGGTTGGATTTCTACTATAAATTACAATGTATTTCAAAGTTTCTATTTATGCAAATGTATATATCGTGTGCATATATACATGTTTATAATAGAAAGTATATTTGCAATGTTGTTTAACTAATTTTCAATATCCGTTAGTAAATTTGACTTTTTACTTAAAGACGTATGAAAATAGAGCTAAAATACGTACTTTTTAACAATGTTTTACTTAGTTTTGCTCGTATAATCCTCAGCGTTTTATCAGTGCTTTTAATTATGTAACCGTAAACTCATGCACGTGTTTTTAACAAAATCGTGGTATAGACCGATATTTGACCAAAAACGATTACTTTTTTGGGATATTCCTGTTATGTCGAAAGTAGAAATGATTAGTTTTTAATGATAGTTCTGGTTGGATTTCTACTATAAATTACAATGTATTTCAAAGTTTTTCTTTATGCTAACGTATATATCGTGTGCACATACACATGTTGATAACACAAAGTATATTTGCAATGTTGTTTACCTAATTTTCAATATCCGTTAGTAAATTTGACTTTTTACTTAAAGACGTATGAAAATAGAGCTAAAATACGTACTTTTTAACAATGTTTTACTTAGTTTTGCTCGTATAATCCTCAGCGTTTTATCAGTGCTTTTAGTTATGTAACCGTAAACTCATGCACGTGTTTTTAACAAAATCGTCGTATAGACCGATATTTGACTAAAAACGATTACTTTTTTGGGATATTCATGTTTTTTCGATAGTAGAAATGATTAGTTTTTAATGATAGTTCTGGTTGGATTTCTACTATAAATTACAATGTATTTCAAAGTTTCTATTTATGCTAACGTATATATCGTGTGCATATATACATGTTTATAATACAAAGTATATTTGCAATGTTGTTTAACTAATTTTACATATCCGTTAGTAACTTTGACGTTTAACTAAAAGACGTATGAAAATAGAGCTAAAATACGTACTTTTTAACAATGTTTTACTTAGTTTTGCTCGTATAATCCTCAGCGTTTTATCAGTGCTTTTAGTTATGTAACCGTAAACTCATGCACATGTTTTTAACAAAATCGTCGTATAGACCGATATTTGACTAAAAACGATTACTTTTTTGGGATATTCATATTATGTCGATAGTAGAAATGATTAGTTTTTAATGATAGTTCTGGTTGGATTTCTACTATAAATTACAATGTATTTCAAAGTTTCTATTTATGCGAAAGTATATATCGTGTGCATATATACATGTTTATAATACAAAGTATATTTGCAATGTTGTTTAACTAATTTTCAATATCCGTTAGTAACTTTGACGTTTCCCTAAAAGACGTATGAAAATAGAGCTAAAATACGTACTTTTTAACAATGTTTTACTTAGTTTTTCTCGTATAATCCTCAGCGTTTTATCAGTGCTTTTAATTATGTAACCGTAAACTCATGCACGTGTTTTTAACAAAATCGTGGTATAGACCGATATTTGACCAAAAACGATTACTTTTTTGGGATATTCCTGTTATGTCGAAAGTAGAAATGATTAGTTTTTAATGATAGTTCTGGTTGGATTTCTACTATAAATTACAATGTATTTCAAAGTTTTTCTTTATGCTAACGTATATATCGTGTGCACATACACATGTTGATAACACAAAGTATATTTGCAATGTTGTTTATCTAATTTTCAATATCCGTTAGTAAATTTGACTTTTTACTTAAAGACGTATGAAAATAGAGCGAAAATACGTACTTTGTAACAATGTTTTACTTAGTTTTGCTCGTATAATCCTCAGCGTTTTATCAGTGCTTTTAGTTATGTAACCGTAAACTCATGCACATGTTTTTAACAAAATCGTCGTATAGACCGATATTTGACTAAAAACGATTACTTTTTTGGGATATTCATGTTTTTTCGATAGTAGAAATGATTAGTTTTTAATGATAGTTCTGGTTGGATTTCTACTATAAATTACAATGTATTTCAAAGTTTCTATTTATGCTAACGTATATATCGTGTGCATATATACATGTTTATAATACAAAGTATATTTACAATGTTGTTTAACTAATTTTACATATCCGTTAGTAACTTTGACGTTTAACTAAAAGACGTATGAAAATAGAGCTAAAATACGTACTTTTTAACAATGTTTTACTTAGTTTTGCTCGTATAATCCTCAGCGTTTTATCAGTGCTTTTAGTTATGTAACCGTAAACTTATGCACATGTTTTTAACAAAATCGTCGTATAGACCGATATTTGACTAAAAACGATTATGTTTTTGCGATATTCATGTTTTTTCGATTGTAGAAATGATTAGTTTTTAATGATAGTTCTGGTTGGATTTCTACTATAAATTACAATGTATTTCAAATTTTCTATTTATGCTAACGTATATATCGTGTGCATATATACATGTTTATAATACAAAGTATATTTGCAATGTTGTTTAACTAATTTTCAATATGTGTTAGTAAATTTGACTTTTTACTTAAAGACGTATGAAAATAGAGCTAAAATACGTACTTTTTAACAATGTTTTACTTAGTTTTGCTCGTATAATCCTCAGCGTTTTATCAGTGCTTTTAGTTATGTAACCGTAAACTCATGCACATGTTTTTAACAAAATCGTCGTATAGACCGATATTTGACTAAAAACGATTACTTTTTTGGGATATTCATATTATGTCGATAGTAGAAATGATTAGTTTTTAATGATAGTTCTGGTTGGATTTCTACTATAAATTACAATGTATTTCAAAGTTTCTATTTATGCTAACGTATATATCGTGTGCACATACACATGTTGATAACACAAAGAATATTTGCAGTGTATTTTAACTAATTTTCAATATCCGTTAGTAACTTTGACGTTTCACTAAAAGACGTATGAAAATAGAGCTAAAATACGTACTTTTTAACAATGTTTTACTTAGTTTTGCTCGTATAATCCTCAGCGTTTTATCAGTGCTTTTAGTTATGTAACCGTAAACTCATGCACATGTTTTTAACAAAATCGTCGTATAGACCGATATTTGACTAAAAACGATTACTTTTTTGGGATATTCATATTATGTCGATAGTAGAAATGATTAGTTTTTAATGATAGTTCTGGTTGGATTTCTACTATAAATTACAATGTATTTCAAAGTTTCTATTTATGCTAACGTATATATCGTGTGCACATACACATGTTGATAACACAAAGTATATTTGCAATGTTGTTTACCTAATTTTCAATATCCGTTAGTAAATTTGACTTTTTACTTAAAGACGTATGAAAATAGAGCGAAAATACGTACTTTTTAACAATGTTTTACTTAGTTTTGCTCGTATAATCCTCAGCGTTTTATCAGTGCTTTTAGTTATGTAACCGTAAACTCATGCACATGTTTTTAAAAAAATCGTCGTATAGACCGATATTTGACTAAAAACGATTACTTTTTTGGATATTCATGTTTTTTCGATAGTAGAAATGATTAGTTTTTAATGATAGTTCTGGTTGGATTTCTACTATAAATTACAATGTATTTCAAAGTTTCTATTTATGCTAACGTATATATCGTGTGCATATATACATGTTTATAATACAAAGTATATTTACAATGTTGTTTAACTAATTTTACATATCCGTTAGTAACTTTGACGTTTAACTAAAAGACGTATGAAAATAGAGCTAAAATACGTACTTTTTAACAATGTTTTACTTAGTTTTGCTCGTATAATCCTCAGCGTTTTATCAGTGCTTTTAGTTATGTAACCGTAAACTCATGCACATGTTTTTAAAAAAATCGTCGTATAGACCGATATTTGACTAAAAACGATTACTTTTTTGGGATATTCATGTTTTTTCGATAGTAGAAATGATTAGTTTTTAATGATAGTTCTGGTTGGATTTCTACTATAAATTACAATGTATTTCAAAGTTTCTATTCATGCTAACATATATATCGTGTGCATATATACATGTTTATAATACAAAGTATATTTGCAATGTTGTTTAACTAATTTTACATATCCGTTAGTAACTTTGACGTTTAACTAAAAGACGTATGAAAATAGAGCTAAAATACGTACTTTTTAACAATGTTTTACTTAGTTTTGCTCGTATAATCCTCAGCGTTTTATCAGTGCTTTTAGTTATGTAACCGTAAACTCATGCACATGTTTTTAACAAAATCGTCGTATAGACCGATATTTGACTAAAAACGATTACTTCTTTGGGTTATTCATGTTATGTCGATAGTAGAAATGATTAGTTTTTAATGATAGTTCTTGTTGGATTTCTACTATAAATTACAATGTATTTAAAAGTTTCTATTTATGCTAACGTATATATCGTGTGCATATATACATGTTTATAATACAAAATATATTTGCAATGTTGTTTAACTAATTTTCAATATCCGTTAGTAACATTGACGTTTCACTAAAAGACGTATGAAAATAGAGCTAAAATACGTACTTTTTAACAATGTTTTACTTAGTTTTGCTCGTATAATCCTCAGCGTTTTATCAGTGCTTTTAGTTATGTAACCGTAAACTCATAGACATGTTTTTAACAAAATCGTGGTATAGACCGATATTTGACCAAAACGATTACATTTTTTGGATATTCCTATGTCGATAGTAGAAATGATTAGTTTTTAATGATAGTTCTGGTTGGATTTCTACTATAAATTACAATTTATTTCAAAGTTTCTATTTATGCTAACGTATATATCGTGTGCACATAAACATGTTGATAACACAAAGTATATTTGCAGTGTATTTTAACTAAATTTCAATATCCGTTAGTAAATTTGACGTTTCACTAAAAGACGTATGAAAATAGAGCTAAAATACGTACTTTTTAACAATGTTTTACTTAGTTTTGCTCGTATAATCCTCAGCGTTTTATCAGTGCTTTTAGTTATGTAACCGTAAACTCATGCACATGTTTTTAACAAAATCGTGGTCTAGTAATCGTTTTTGGTCAAATATCGGTATATTTGACCAAAAACGATTACGTTTTTGGGATATTCATGTTATGTCGATAGTAGAAATGATTAGTTTTTAATGATAGTTCTTGTTGGATTTCTACTATAAATTACAATGTATTTCAAAGTTTCTTTTTATGCTAAAGTATATATCATGTGCATATATACATGTTCATAATACAAAGTATATTTGCAATGTTGTTTAACTAATTTTCAATATCCGTTAGTAACTTTGACCTTTTTACTTAAAGACGTATGAAAATAGAGCTAAAATACGTACTTTTTAACAATGTTTTACTTAGTTTTGCTCGTATAATCCTCAGCGTTTTATCAGTGCTTTTAGTTATGTAACCGTAAACTCATAGACATGTTTTTAACAAAATCGTGGTATAGACCGATATTTGACTAAAAACGATTACTTTTTTGGGATATTCCTGTTATGTCGATAGTAGAAATGATTAGTTTTTAATGATAGTTCTGGTTGGATTTCTACTATAAATTACAATTTATTTCAAAGTTTCTATTTATGCTAACGTATATATCGTGTGCACATACACATGTTGATAACACAAAGTATACTTGCAGTGTATTTTAACTAATTTTCAATATCCGTTAGTAACTTTGACGTTTCACTAAAAGACGTATGAAAATAGAGCTAAAATACGTACTTTTTAACAATGTTTTACTTAGTTTTGCTCGTATAATCCTCAGCGTTTTATCAGTGCTTTTAGTTATGTAACATAGACATGTGGTATAGACCGATATTTGACCAAAAACGATTACGTTTTTGGGATATTCCTGTTATGTCGATAGTAGAAATGATTAGTTTTTAATGATAGTTCTGGTTGGATTTCTACTATAAATTACTAAGTATTTAAAGTTTCTATTTATGCTAACGTATATATCGTGTGCACATACACATGTTGATAACACAAAGTATATTTGCAATGTTGTTTACCTAATTTTTAATATCCGTTAGTAAATTTGACTTTTTACTTAAAGACGTATGAAAATAGAACTAAAATACGTACTTTTTAACAATGTTTTACTTAGTTTTGCTCGTATAATCCTCAGCGTTTTATCAGTGCTTTTAGTTATGTAACCGTAAACTCATGCACATGTTTTTAACAAAATCGTCGTATAGACCGATATTTGACTAAAAACGATTACTTTTTTGGGATATTCATGTTTTTTCGATAGTAGAAATGATTAGTTTTTAATGATAGTTCTGGTTGGATTTCTACTATAAATTACAATGTATTTCAAAGTTTCTATTTATGCGAATGTATATATCGTGTGCATATATACATGTTTATAATACAAATAAAATTTGCAATGTTGTTTAACTAATTTTCAATATCCGTTAGTAAATGTGACTTTTTACTTAAAGACGTATGAAAATAGAGCTAAAATACGTACTTTTTAACAATGTTTTACTTAGTTTTGCTCGTATAATCCTCAGCGTTTTATCAGTGCTTTTAGTTATGTAACCGTAAACTCATGCACGTGTTTTTAACAAAATCGTGGTATAGACCGATATTTGACCAAAAACGATTACTTTTTTGGGATATTCCTGTTATGTCGAAAGTAGAAATGATTAGTTTTTAATGATAGTTCTGGTTGGATTTCTACTATAAATTACAATGTATTTCAAAGTTTCTATTTATGCTAACGTATATATCGTGTGCATATATACATGTTTATAATACAAAGTATATTTGCAATGTTGTTTAACTAATTTTACATATCCGTTAGTAACTTTGACTTTTTACTTAAAGACGTATGAAAATAGAGCTAAAATACGTACTTTTTAACAATGTTTTACTTAGTTTTGCTCGTATAATCCTCAGCGTTTTATCAGTGCTTTTAGTTATGTAACCGTAAACTCATGCACATGTTTTTAACAAAATCGTGGTATAGACCGATATTTGACTAAAAACGATTACTTTTTTGGGATATTCATGTTATGTCGATAGTAGAAATGATTAGTTTTTAATGATAGTTCTGGTTGGATTCCTACTATAAATTACAATGTATTTCAAAGTTTCTATTTATGCTAACGTATATATCGTGTGCATACATACATGTTTATAATACAAAGTATATTTGCAATGTTGTTTACCTAATTTTCAATATCCATTAGTAATTTTGACGTTTCACTAAAAGACGTATGAAAATAGAGCTAAAATACGTACATTTTAACAATGTTTTACTTAGTTTTGCTCGTATAATCCTCAGCGTTTTATCAGTGCTGTTAGTTATGTAACCGTAAACTCATAGACATGTTTTTAACAAAATCGTGGTATAGACCGATATTTGACCAAAAACGATTACTTTTTTGGGATATTCCTATTATGTTGATAGTAGAAATGATTAGTTTTTAATGATAGTTCTGGTTGGATTTCTACTTTAAATTACAATGTATTTCAAAGTTTCTATTTATGCTAACGTATATATCGTGTGCATATATACATGTTTATAATACAAAGTATATTTGCAATGTTGTTTAACTAATTTTCAATATCCGTTAGTAAATTTGACTTTTTACTTAAAGACGTATGAAAATAGAGCTAAAATACGTATTTTTAACAATGTTTTACTTAGTTTTGCTCGTATAATCCTCAGCGTTTTATCAGTGCTTTTAGTTATGTAACCGTAAACTCATGCACATGTTTTTAACAAAATCGTGGTATAGACCGATATTTGACTAAAAACGATTACTTTTTTGGGATATTCATGTTTTTTCGATAGTAGAAATGATTAGTTTTTAATGATAGTTCTTGTTGGATTTCTACTATAAATTACAATGTATTTCAAAGTTTCTTTTTATGCTAAAGTATATATCATGTGCATATATACATGTTTATAATACAAAGTATATTTGCAATGTTGTTTAACTAATTTTCAATATCCGTTATTAACTTTGACGTTTCACTAAAAGACGTATGAAAACAAAACTAAAATACGTACTTTTTAACAATGTTTTACTTAGTTTTGCTCGTATAATCCTCAGCGTTTTATCAGTGCTTTTAGTTATGTAACCGTAAACTCATAGACATGATTTAACAAAATCGTGGTGTAGTCCGATATTTGACCAAAAACGATTACTTTCTTGGGATATTCATGTTATGTCGATAGTAGAAATGATTAGTTTTTAATGATAGTTCTTGTTGGATTTCTACTATAAATTACAATGTATTTAAAAGTTTCTATTTATGCTAACGTATATATCGTGTGCACATACACATGTTGATAACACAAAGTATATTTGCAATGTTGTTTACCTAATTTTCAATATGTGTTAGTAAATTTGACTTTTTACTTAAAGACGTATGAAAATAGAGCTAAAATACGTACTTTTTAACAATGTTTTACTTAGTTTTGCTCGTATAATCCTCAGCGTTTTATTAGTGCTTTTAGTTATGTAACCGTAAACTCATGCACATGTTTTTAACAAAATCGTGGTATAGACTGATATTTGACCAAAACGATTACATTTTTTGGATATTCCTATGTCGATAGTAGAAATGATTAGTTTTTAATGATAGTTCTGGTTGGATTTCTACTATAAATTACAATGTATTTCAAAGTTTCTATTTATGCTAACGTATATATCGTGTACACATACACATGTTGATAACACAAAGTATATTTGCAATGTTGTTTACCTAATTTTCAATATCCATTAGTAACTTTGACGTTTCACTATAAGACGTATGAAAATAGAGCTAAAATACGTACTTTTTAACAATGTTTTACTTAGTTTTGCTCGTATAATCCTCAGCGTTTTATCAGTGCTTTTAGTTATGTAACCGTAAACTCATGCACATGTTTTTAACAAAATCGTCGTATAGACCGATATTTGACTAAAAACGATTACTTTTTTGGGATATTCATGTTATGTCGATAGTAGAAATGATTAGTTTTTAATGATAGTTCTGGTTGGATTTCTACTATAAATTACAATGTATTTCAAAGTTTCTATTTATGCTAACGTATATATCGTGTGCATATATACATGTTTATAATACAAAGTATATTTGCAATGTTGTTTAACTAATTTTCAATATCCGTTAGTAAATTTGACTTTTTACTTAAAGACGTATGAAAATAGAGCTAAAATACGTACATTTTAACAATGTTTTACTTAGTTTTGCTCGTATAATCCTCAGCGTTTTATCAGTGCTTTTAGTTATGTAACCGTAAACTCATAGACATGTTTTTAACAAAATCGTGGTATAGACCGATATTTGACCAAAAACGATTACTTTTTTGGGATATTCATGTTATGTCGATAGTAGAAATGATTAGATTTAATGATAGTTCTGGTTGGATTTCTACTATAAATTACAATGTATTTAAAAGTTTCTATTTATGCTAACGTATATATCGTGTGCACATACACATGTTGATAACACAAAGTATATTTGCAATGTTGTTTACCTAATTTTCAATATGTGTTAGTAAATGTGACTTTTTATTTAAGACGTATGAAAATAGAGCTAAAATACGTACTTTTTAACAATGTTTTACTTAGTTTTGCTCGTATAATCCTCAGCGTTTTATCAGTGCTTTTAATTATGTAACATAGACATGTTTTTAACAAAATCGTGGTATAGACCGATATTTGACCAAAAACGATTACGTTTTTGGGATATTCCTGTTATGTCGATAGTAGAAATGATTAGTTTTTAATGATAGTTCTGGTTGGATTTCTACTATAAATTACAATGTATTTCAAAGTTTCTATTTATGCTAACGTATATATCGTGTGCATATATACATGTTTATAATACAAAGTATATTTGCAATGTTGTTTAACTAATTTTCAATATCCGTTAGTAACTTTGACGTTTCCCTAAAAGACGTATGAAAATAGAGCCAAAATACGTACTTTTTAACAATGTTTTACTTAGTTTTGCTCGTATAATCCTCAGCGTTTTATCAGTGCTTTTAGTTATGTAACCGTAAACTCATGCACATGTTTTTAACAAAATCGTCGTATAGACCGATATTTGACTAAAAACGATTACTTTTTTGGGATATTCATGTTATGTCGATAGTAGAAATGATTAGTTTTTAATGATAGTTCTGGTTGGATTTCTACTATAAATTACAATGTATTTCAAAGTTTCTATTTATGCTAACGTATATATCGTGTGCATATATACATGTTTATAATACAAAGTATATTTGCAATGTTGTTTAACTAATTTTCAATATCCGTTAGTAAATTTGACTTTTTACTTAAAGACGTATGAAAATAGAGCTAAAATACGTACATTTTAACAATGTTTTACTTAGTTTTGCTCGTATAATCCTCAGCGTTTTATCAGTGCTTTTAGTTATGTAACCGTAAACTCATAGACATGTTTTTAACAAAATCGTGGCATAGACCGATATTTGACCAAAAACGATTACTTTTTTGGGATATTCATGTTATGTCGATAGTAGAAATGATTAGTTTTTAATGATAGTTCTGGTTGGATTTCTACTATAAATTACAATGTATTTCAAAGTTTCTATTTATGCTAACGTATATATCGTGTGCACATACACATGTTGATAACACAAAGTATATTTGCAATGTTGTTTACCTAATTTTCAATATGTGTTAGTAAATTTGACTTTTTATTTAAGACGTATGAAAATAGAGCTAAAATACGTACTTTTTAACAATGTTTTACTTAGTTTTGCTCGTATAATCCTCAGCGTTTTATCAGTGCTTTTAGTTATGTAACCGTAAACTCATGCACATGTTTTTAACAAAATCGTCGTATAGACCGATATTTGACTAAAAATTATTACTTTTTTGGGATATTCCTGTTATGTCGATAGTAGAAATGATTAGTTTTTAATGATAGTTCTGGTTGGATTTCTACTATAAATTACAATGTATTTCAAAGTTTCTATTTATGCTAACGTATATATCGTGTACACATACACATGTTGATAACACAAAGTATATTTGCAATGTTGTTTACCTAATTTTCAATATCCATTAGTAACTTTGACGTTTCACTAAAAGACGTATGAAAATAGAGCTAAAATACGTACTTTTTAACAATGTTTTACTTAGTTTTGCTCGTATAATCCTCAGCTTTTAGTTATGTAACCGTAAACTCATGCACATGTTTTTAACAAAATCGTGGTATAGACCGATATTTGACTAAAAACGATTATTTTTTTGGGATATTCATGTTATGTCGATAGTAGATTATTAGTTTTTAATGATAGTGCTGGTTGGATTTCTACTATAAATTACAATGTATTTCAAAGTTTCTATTTATGCTAACGTATATATCGTGTGCATATATACATGTTTATAATACAAAGTATATTTGCAATGTTGTTTAACTAATTTTACATATCCGTTAGTAACTTTGACGTTTAACTAAAAGACGTATGAAAATAGAGCTAAAATACGTACTTTTTAACAATGATTTACTTAGTTTTGCTCGTATAATCCTCAGCGTTTTATCAGTGCTTTTAGTTATGTAACCGTAAACTCATGCACAAGTTTTTAACAAAATCGTGGTCTAGTAATCGTTTTTGGTCAAATATCGGTATATTTGACCAAAAAAGATTACTTTTTTGGGATATTCATGTTATGTCGATAGTAGAAATGATTAGTTTTTAATGATAGTTCTGGTTGGATTTCTACTATAAATTACAATGTATTTAAAAGTTTCTATTTATGCTAACGTATATATCGTGTGCACATACACATGTTGATAACACAAAGTATATTTGCAGTGTATTTTAACTAATTTTCAATATCCGTTAGTAACTTTGACGTTTCCCTAAAAGACGTATGAAAATAGAGCTAAAATACGTACTTTTTAACAATGTTTTACTTAGTTTTGCTCGTATAATCCTCAGCGTTTTATCAGTGCTTTTAGTTATGTAACCGTAAACTCATGCACATGTTTTTAACAAAATCGTCGTATAGACCGATATTTGACTAAAAACGATTACTTTTTTGGGATATTCATGTTTTTTCGATAGTAGAAATGATTAGTTTTTAATGATAGTTCTGGTTGGATTTCTACTATAAATTACAATGTATTTCAAAGTTTCTATTTATGCTAACGTATATATCGTGTGCATATATACATGTTTATAATACAAAGTATATTTGCAATGTTGTTTAACTTATTTTCAATATCCGTTAGTAACTTTGACGTTTCACTAAAAGACGTATTAAAATAGAGCTAAAATACGTACTTTTTAACAATGTTTTACTTAGTTTTGCTCGTATAATCCTCAGCGTTTTATCAGTGCTTTTAGTTATGTAACATAGACATGTTTTTAACAAAATCGTGGTATAGACCGATATTTGACCAAAAACGATTACGTTTTTGGGATATTCCTGTTATGTCGATAGTAGAAATGATTAGTTTTTAATGATAGTTCTGGTTGGATTTCTACTATAAATTACAATGTATTTCAAAGTTTCTATTTATGCTAACGTATATATCGTGTGCATATATACATGTTTATAATACAAAGTATATTTGCAATGTTGTTTAACTAATTTTCAATATCCGTTAGTAAATTTGACTTTTTACTTAAAGACGTATGAAAATAGAGCTAAAATACGTACATTTTAACAATGTTTTACTTAGTTTTGCTCGTATAATCCTCAGCGTTTTATCAGTGCTTTTAGTTATGTAACCGTAAACTCATAGACATGTTTTTAACAAAATCGTCGTATAGACCGATATTTGACTAAAAACGATTACTTTTTTGGGATATTCATGTTTTTTCGATAGTAGAAATGATTAGTTTTTAATGATAGTTCTGGTTGGATTTCTACTATAAATTACAATGTATTTCAAAGTTTCTATTTATGCGAATGTATATATCGTGTGCATATATACATGTTTATAATACAAAGTATATTTGCAATGTTGTTTAACTAATTTTCAATATCCGTTAGTAAATTTGACTTTTTATTTAAGACGTATGAAAATAGAGCTAAAATACGTACTTTTTAACAATGTTTTACTTAGTTTTGCTCGTATAATCCTCAGCGTTTTATCAGTGCTTTTAGTTATGTAACCGTAAACTCATGCACATGTTTTTAACAAAATCATCGTATAGAGCGATATTTGACTAAAAACGATTACTTTTTTGGGATATTCCCGTTATGTCGATAGTAGAAATGATTAGTTTTTAATGATAGTTCTGGTTGGATTTCTACTATAAATTACAATGTATTTCAAAGTTTCTATTTATGCTAACGTATATATCGTGTACACATACACATGTTGATAACACAAAGTATAATTGCAATGTTGTTTACCTAATTTTCAATATCCATTAGTAACTTTGACGTTTCACTAAAAGACGTATGAAAATAGAGCTAAAATACGTACTTTTTAACAATGTTTTACTTAGTTTTGCTCGTATAATCCTCAGCTTTTAGTTATGTAACCGTAAACTCATGCACATGTTTTTAACAAAATCGTCGTATAGACCGATATTTGACTAAAAACGATTACTTTTTTGGGATATTCATGTTTTTTCGATAGTAGAAATGATTAGTTTTTAATGATAGTTCTGGTTGGATTTCTACTATAAATTACAATGTATTTCAAAGTTTCTATTTATGCTAACGTATATATCGTGTGCATATATACATGTTTATAATACAAAGTATATTTGCAATGTTGTTTAACTAATTTTCAATATCCGTTAGTAACTTTGACGTTTCACTAAAAGACGTATGAAAATAGAGCTAAAATACGTACTTTTTAACAATGTTTTACTTAGTTTTGCTCGTATAATCCTCAGCGTTTTATCAGTGCTTTTAGTTATGTAACCGTAAACTCATGCACATGTTTTTAACAAAATCGTCGTATAGACCGATATTTGACTAAAAACGATTACTTTTTTGGGATATTCATATTATGTCGATAGTAGAAATGATTAGTTTTTAATGATAGTTCTGGTTGGATTTCTACTATAAATTACAATGTATTTCAAAGTTTTTCTTTATGCTAACTTATATATCGTGTGCACATACACATGTTGATAACAGAAAGTATATTTGCAATGTTGTTTACCTAATTTTCAATATCCGTTAGTAAATTTGACTTTTTACTTAAAGACGTATGAAAATAGAGCTAAAATACGTACTTTTTAACAATGTTTTACTTAGTTTTGCTCGTATAATCCTCAGCGTTTTATCAGTGCTTTTAGTTATGTAACCGTAAACTCATGCACATGTTTTTAACAAAATCGTCGTATAGACCGATATTTGACTAAAAACGATTACTTTTTTGGGATATTCATGTTTTTTCGATAGTAGAAATGATTAGTTTTTAATGATAGTTCTGGTTGGATTTCTACTATAAATTACAATGTATTTCAAAGTTTCTATTTATGCGAATGTATATATCGTGTGCATATATACATGTTTATAATACAAAGTATATTTGCAATGTTGTTTAACTAATTTTCAATATCCGTTAGTAAATTTGACTTTTTACTTAAAGACGTATGAAAATAGAGCTAAAATACGTACATTTTAACAATGTTTTACTTAGTTTTGCTCGTATAATCCTCAGCGTTTTATCAGTGCTTTTAGTTATGTAACCGTAAACTCATAGACATGTTTTTAACAAAATCGTGGTATAGACCGATATTTGACCAAAACGATTACATTTTTTGGATATTCCTATGTCGATAGTAGAAATGATTAGTTTTTAATGATAGTTCTGGTTTGATTTCTACTATAAATTACAATTTATTTCAAAGTTTCTATTTATGCTAACGTATATATCGTGTGCACATACACATGTTAATAACACAAAGTATATTTGCAGTGTATTTTAACTAATTTTCAATATCCGTTAGTAACTTTGACGTTTCACTAAAAGACGTATGAAAATAGAGCTAAAATACGTACTTTTTAACAATGTTTTACTTAGTTTTGCTCGTATAATCCTCAGCGTTTTATCAGTGCTTTTAGTTATGTAACATAGACATGTTTTTAACAAAATCGTGGTATAGATCGATATTTGACCAAAAACGATTACGTTTTTGGGATATTCCTGTTATGTCGATAGTAGAAATGATTAGTTTTTAATGATAGTTCTGGTTGGATTTCTACTATAAATTACTAAGTATTTAAAGTTTCTATTTATGCTAACGTATATATCGTGTGCATATATACATGTTTATAATACAAAGTATATTTGCAATGTTGTTTAACTAATTTTCAATATCCGTTAGTAACTTTGACGTTTCACTAAAAGACGTATGAAAACAGAACTAAAATACGTACTTTTTAACAATGTTTTACTTAGTTTTGCTCGTATGATCCTCAGCGTTTTATCAGTGCTTTTAGTTATGTAACCGTAAACTCATGCACATGTTTTTAACAAAATCGTCGTACAGACCGATATTTGACTAAAAACGATTACTTTTTTGGGATATTCATGTTTGTTCGATAGTAGAAATGATTAGTTTTTAATGATAGTTCTGGTTGGATTTCTACTATAAATTACAATGTATTTCAAAGTTTCTATTTATGCTAACGTTTATATCGTGTGCATATATACATGTTTATAATACAAAGTATATTTGCAATGTTGTTTACCTAATTTTCAATATGTGTTAGTAAATTTGACTTTTTACTTAAAGACGTATGAAAATAGAGCTAAAATACGTACTTTTTAACAATGTTTTACTTAGTTTTGCCCGTATAATCCTCAGCGTTTTATCAGTGCTTTTAATTATGTAACCGTAAACTCATGCACGTGTTTTTAACAAAATCGTGGTATAGACCGATATTTGACCAAAAACGATTACTTTTTTGGGATATTCCTGTTATGTCGATAGTAGAAATGATTAGTTTTTAATGATAGTTCTGGTTTGATTTCTACTATAAATTACAATTTATTTCAAAGTTTCTATTTATGCTAACGTATATATCGTGTGCACATACACATGTTAATAACACAAAGTATATTTGCAGTGTATTTTAACTAATTTTCAATATCCGTTAGTAACTTTGACGTTTCACTAAAAGACGTATGAAAATAGAGCTAAAATACGTACTTTTTAACAATGTTTTACTTAGTTTTGCTCGTATAATCCTCAGCGTTTTATCAGTGCTTTTAGTTATGTAACATAGACATGTTTTTAACAAAATCGTGGTATAGATCGATATTTGACCAAAAACGATTACGTTTTTGGGATATTCCTGTTATGTCGATAGTAGAAATGATTAGTTTTTAATGATAGTTCTGGTTGGATTTCTACTATAAATTACTAAGTATTTAAAGTTTCTATTTATGCTAACGTATATATCGTGTGCATATATACATGTTTATAATACAAAGTATATTTGCAATGTTGTTTAACTAATTTTCAATATCCGTTAGTAACTTTGACGTTTCACTAAAAGACGTATGAAAACAGAACTAAAATACGTACTTTTTAACAATGTTTTACTTAGTTTTGCTCGTATAATTCTCAGCGTTTTATCAGTGCTTTTAGTTATGTAACCGTAAACTCATGCACATGTTTTTAACAAAATCGTCGTATAGACCGATATTTGACTAAAAACGATTACTTTTTTGGGATATTCATGTTTTTTCGATAGTAGAAATGATTAGTTTTTAATGATAGTTCTGGTTGGATTTCTACTATAAATTACAATGTATTTCAAAGTTTCTATTTATGCGAATGTATATATCGTGTGCATATATACATGTTTATAATACAAAGTATATTTGCAATGTTGTTTAACTAATTTTCAATATCCGTTAGTAAATTTGACATTTTACTTAAAGACGTATGAAAATAGAGCTAAAATACGTACTTTTTAAAAATGTTTTACTTAGTTTTGCTCGTATAATCCTCAGCGTTTTATCAGTGCTTTTAGTTGTGTAACCGTAAACTCATGCACGTGTTTTTAACAAAATCGTGGTATAGACCGATATTTGACCAAAAACGATTACTTTTTTGGGATATTCCTGTTATGTCGAAAGTAAAAATGATTAGTTTTTAATGATAGTTCTGGTTGGATTTCTACTATAAATTACAATGTATTTCAAAGTTTTTCTTTATGCTAACGTATATATCGTGTGCACATACACATGTTGATAACACAAAGTATATTTGCAATGTTGTTTACATAATTTTCAATATCCGTTAGTAAATTTGACTTTTTACTTAAAGACGTATGAAAATAGAGCTAAAATACGTACTTTTTAACAATGTTTTACTTAGTTTTGCTCGTATAATCCTCAGCGTTTTATCAGTGCTTTTAGTTATGTAACCGTAAACTCATGCACATGTTTTTAACAAAATCGTCGTATAGACCGATATTTGACTAAAAACGATTACTTTTTTGGGATATTCATGTTTTTTCGATAGTAGAAATGATTAGTTTTTAATGATAGTTCTGGTTGGATTTCTACTATAAATTACAATGTATTTCAAAGTTTCTATTTATGCTAACGTATATATCGTGTGCATATATACATGTTTATAATACAAAGTATATTTGCAATGTTGTTTAACTTATTTTCAATATCCGTTAGTAACTTTGACGTTTCACTAAAAGACGTATGAAAACAGAACTAAAATACGTACTTTTTAACAATGTTTTACTTAGTTTTGCTCGTATAATCCTCAGCGTTTTATCAGTGCTTTTAGTTATGTAACCGTAAACTCATGCACATGTTTTTAACAAAATCGTCGTATAGACCGATATTTGACTAAAAACGATTACTTTTTTGGGATATTCATGTTTTTTCGATAGTAGAAATGATTAGTTTTTAATGATAGTTCTGGTTGGATTTCTACTATAAATTACAATGTATTTCAAAGTTTCTATTTATGCTAACGTTTATATCGTGTGCATATATACATGTTTATAATACAAAGTATATTTTCAATGTTGTTTAACTAATTTTCAATATGTGTTAGTAAATTTGACTTTTTACTTAAAGACGTATGAAAATAGAGCTAAAATACGTACTTTTTAACAATGTTTTACTTAGTTTTGCCCGTATAATCCTCAGCGTTTTATCAGTGCTTTTAGTTATGTAACCGTAAACTCATGCACGTGTTTTTAACAAAATCGTGGTATAGACCGATATTTGACCAAAAACGATTACTTTTTTGGGATATTCCTGTTATATCGAAAGTAAAAATGATTAGTTTTTAATGATAGTTCTGGTTGGATTTCTACTATAAATTACAATGTATTTCAAAGTTTTTCTTTATGCTAACGTATATATCGTGTGCACATACACATGTTGATAACACAAAGTATATTTGCAATGTTGTTTACCTAATTTTCAATATCCGTTAGTAAATTTGACTTTTTACTTAAAGACGTATGAAAATAGAGCTAAAATACGTACTTTTTAACAATGTTTTACTTAGTTTTGCTCGTATAATCCTCAGCGTTTTATCAGTGCTTTTAGTTATGTAACCGTAAACTCATGCACATATTTTTAAAAAAATCGTCGTATAGACCGATATTTGACTAAAAACGATTACTTTTTTGGGATATTCATGTTTTTTCGATATTAGAAATGATTAGTTTTTAATGATAGTTCTGGTTGGATTTCTACTATAAATTACAATGTATTTCAAAGTTTCTATTTATGCTAACGTATATATCGTGTGCATATATACATGTTTATAATACAAAGTATATTTGCAATGTTGTTTAACTAATTTTCAATATCCGTTAGTAAATTTGACTTTTTACTTAAAGACGTATGAAAATAGAGCTAAAATACGTACTTTGTAACAATGTTTTACTTAGTTTTGCTCGTATAATCCTCAGCGTTTTATCAGTGCTTTTAGTTATGTAACCGTAAACTCATAGACATGTTTTTAACAAAATCGTGGTATAGACCGATATTTGACCAAAACGATTACATTTTTTGGATATTCCTATGTCGATAGTAGAAATGATTAGTTTTTAATGATAGTTCTGGTTTGATTTCTACTATAAATTACAGTTTATTTCAAAGTTTCTATTTATGCTAACGTATATATCGTGTGCACATACACATGTTAATAACACAAAGTATATTTGCAGTGTATTTTAACTAATTTTCAATATCCGTTAGTAACTTTGACGTTTCACTAAAAGACGTATGAAAATAGAGCTAAAATACGTACTTTTTAACAATGTTTTACTTAGTTTTGCTCGTATAATCCTCAGCGTTTTATCAGTGCTTTTAGTTATGTAACATAGACATGTTTTTAACAAAATCGTGGTATAGATCGATATTTGACCAAAAACGATTACTTTTTTGGGATATTCCTGTTATGTCGAAAGTAGAAATGATTAGTTTTTAATGATAGTTCTGGTTGGATTTCTACTATAAATTACAATGTATTTCAAAGTTTTTCTTTATGCTAACGTATATATCGTGTGCACATACACATGTTGATAACACAAAGTATATTTGCAATGTTGTTTACCTAATTTTTAATATCCGTTAGTAAATTTGACTTTTTACTTAAAGACGTATGAAAATAGAGCTAAAATACGTACTTTTTAACAATGTTTTACTTAGTTTTGCTCGTATAATCCTCAGCGTTTTATCAGTGCTTTTAGTTATGTAACCGTAAACTCATGCACATATTTTTAAAAAAATCGTCGTATAGACCGATATTTGACTAAAAACGATTACTTTTTTGGGATATTCATGTTTTTTCGATATTAGAAATGATTAGTTTTTAATGATAGTTCTGGTTGGATTTCTACTATAAATTACAATGTATTTCAAAGTTTCTATTTATGCTAACGTATATATCGTGTGCATATATACATGTTTATAATACAAAGTATATTTGCAATGTTGTTTAACTAATTTTCAATATCCGTTAGTAAATTTGACTTTTTACTTAAAGACGTATGAAAATAGAGCTAAAATACGTACTTTGTAACAATGTTTTACTTAGTTTTGCTCGTATAATCCTCAGCGTTTTATCAGTGCTTTTAGTTATGTAACCGTAAACTCATAGACATGTTTTTAACAAAATCGTGGTATAGACCGATATTTGACCAAAACGATTACATTTTTTGGATATTCCTATGTCGATAGTAGAAATGATTAGTTTTTAATGATAGTTCTGGTTTGATTTCTACTATAAATTACAATTTATTTCAAAGTTTCTATTTATGCTAACGTATATATCGTGTGCACATACACATGTTAATAACACAAAGTATATTTGCAGTGTATTTTAACTAATTTTCAATATCCGTTAGTAACTTTGACGTTTCACTAAAAGACGTATGAAAATAGAGCTAAAATACGTACTTTTTAACAATGTTTTACTTAGTTTTGCTCGTATAATCCTCAGCGTTTTATCAGTGCTTTTAGTTATGTAACATAGACATGTTTTTAACAAAATCGTGGTATAGATCGATATTTGACCAAAAACGATTACTTTTTTGGGATATTCCTGTTATGTCGAAAGTAGAAATGATTAGTTTTTAATGATAGTTCTGGTTGGATTTCTACTATAAATTACAATGTATTTCAAAGTTTTTCTTTATGCTAACGTATATATCGTGTGCACATACACATGTTGATAACACAAAGTATATTTGCAATGTTGTTTACCTAATTTTTAATATCCGTTAGTAAATTTGACTTTTTACTTAAAGACGTATGAAAATAGAGCTAAAATACGTACTTTTTAACAATGTTTTACTTAGTTTTGCTCGTATAATCCTCAGCGTTTTATCAGTGCTTTTAGTTATGTAACCGTAAACTCATGCACATGTTTTTAACAAAATCGTCGTATAGACCGATATTTGACTAAAAACGATTACTTTTTTGGTATATTCATGTTTTTTCGATAGTAGAAATGATTAGTTTTTAATGATAGTTCTGGTTGGATTTCTACTATAAATTACAATGTATTTCAAAGTTTCTATTTATGCGAATGTATATATCGTGTGCATATATACATGTTTATAATACAAAGTATATTTGCAATGTTGTTTAACTAATTTTCAATATCCGTTAGTAAATTTGACTTTTTACTTAAAGACGTATGAAAATAGAGCTAAAATACGTACTTTTTAACAATGTTTTACTTAGTTTTGCTCGTATAATCCTCAGCGTTTTATCAGTGCTTTTAGTTATGTAACCGTAAACTCATGCACGTGTTTTTAACAAAATCGTGGTATAGACCGATATTTGACCAAAAACGATTACTTTTTTGGGATATTCCTGTTATGTCGAAAGTAAAAATGATTAGTTTTTAATGATAGTTCTGGTTGGATTTCTACTATAAATTACAATGTATTTCAAAGTTTTTCTTTATGCTAACGTATATATCGTGTGCACATACACATGTTGATAACACAAAGTATATTTGCAATGTTGTTTACATAATTTTCAATATCCGTTAGTAAATTTGACTTTTTACTTAAAGACGTATGAAAATAGAGCTAAAATACGTACTTTTTAACAATGTTTTACTTAGTTTTGCTCGTATAATCCTCATTGTTTTATCAGTGCTTTTAGTTATGTAACCGTAAACTCATGCACATGTTTTTAACAAAATCGTCGTATAGACCGATATTTGACTAAAAACGATTACTTTTTTGGGATATTCATGTTTTTTCGATAGTAGAAATGATTAGTTTTTAATGATAGTTCTGGTTGGATTTCTACTATAAATTACAATGTATTTCAAAGTTTCTGTTTATGCTAACGTATATATCGTGTGCATATATACATGTTTATAATACAAAGTATATTTGCAATGTTGTTTAACTAATTTTCAATATCCGTTAGTAACTTTGACGTTTCACTAAAAGACGTATGAAAACAGAACTAAAATACGTACTTTTTAACAATGTTTTACTTAGTTTTGCTCGTATAATCCTCAGCGTTTTATCAGTGCTTTTAGTTATGTAACCGTAAACTCATGCACATGTTTTTAACAAAATCGTCGTATAGACCGATATTTGACTAAAAACGATTACTTTTTTGGGATATTCATGTTTTTTCGATAGTAGAAATGATTAGTTTTTAATGATAGTTCTGGTTGGATTTCTACTATAAATTACAATGTATTTCAAAGTTTCTATTTATGCTAACGTTTATATCGTGTGCATATATACATGTTTATAATACAAAGTATATTTGCAATGTTGTTTAACTAATTTTCAATATGTGTTAGTAAATTTGACTTTTTACTTAAAGACGTATGAAAATAGAGCTAAAATACGTACTTTTTAACAATGTTTTACTTAGTTTTGCCCGTATAATCCTCAGCGTTTTATCAGTGCTTTTAGTTATGTAACCGTAAACTCATGCACGTGTTTTTAACAAAATCGTGGTATAGACCGATATTTGACCAAAAACGATTACTTTTTTGGGATATTCATGTTTTTTAGATAGTAGAAATGATTAGTTTTTAATGATAGTTCTGGTTGGATTTCTACTATAAATTACAATGTATTTCAAAGTTTTTCTTTATGCTAACGTATATATCGTGTGCATATATACATGTTTATAATACAAAGTATATTTACAATGTTGTTTAACTAATTTTACATATCCGTTAGTAACTTTGACGTTTAACTAAAAGACGTATGAAAATAGAGCTAAAATACGTACTTTTTAACAATGTTTTACTTAGTTTTGCCCGTATAATCCTCAGCGTTTTATCAGTGCTTTTAGTTATGTAACCGTAAACTCATGCACATGTTTTTAACAAAATCGTCGTATAGACCGATATTTGACCAAAAACGATTACTTTTTTGGGATATTCCTGTTATGTCGAAAGTAGAAATGATTAGTTTTTAATGATAGTTCTGGTTGGATTTCTACTATAAATTACAATGTATTTCAAAGTTTCTATTTATGCTAACGTATATATCGTGTGCATATATACATGTTTATAATACAAAGTATATTTGCAATGTTGTTTAACTAATTTTCAATATCCGTTAGTAAATTTGACTTTTTACTTAAAGACGTATGAAAATAGAGCTAAAATACGTACTTTTTAACAATGTTTTACTTAGTTTTGCTCGTATAATCCTCAGCGTTTTATCAGTGCTTTTAGTTATGTAACCGTAAACTCATGCACATGTTTTTAACAAAATCGTCGTATAGACCGATATTTGACTAAAAACGATTACTTTTTTGGGATATTCATATTATGTCGATAGTAGAAATGATTAGTTTTTAATGATAGTTCTGGTTGGATTTCTACTATAAATTACAATGTATTTCAAAGTTTCTATTTATGCGAATGTATATATCGTGTGCATATATACATGTTTATAATACAAAGTATATTTGCAATGTTGTTTAACTAATTTTCAATATCCATTAGTAAATTTGACTTTTTACTTAAAGACGTATGAAAATAGAGCTAAAATACGTACTTTTTAACAATGTTTTACTTAGTTTTGCTCGTATAATCCTCAGCGTTTTATCAGTGCTTTTAGTTATGTAACATAGACATGTTTTTAACAAAATTGTGGTATAGACCGATATTTGACCAAAAACGATTACTTTTTTGGGATATTCCTGTTATGTCGAAAGTAGAAATGATTAGTTTTTAATGATAGTTCTGGTTGGATTTCTACTATAAATTACAATGTATTTCAAAGTTTTTCTTTATGCTAACGTATATATCTTGTGCACATACACATGTTGATAACACAAAGTATATTTGCAATGTTGTTTACCTAATTTTTAATATCCGTTAGTAAATTTGACTTTTTACTTAAAGACGTATGAAAATAGAGCTAAAATACGTACTTTTTAACAATGTTTTACTTAGTTTTGCTCGTATAATCCTCAGCGTTTTATCAGTGCTTTTAGTTATGTAACCGTAAACTCATGCACATGTTTTTAACAAAATCGTCGTATAGACCGATATTTGACTAAAAACGATTACTTTTTTGGGATATTCATATTATGTCGATAGTAGAAATGATTAGTTTTTAATGATAGTTCTGGTTGGATTTCTACTATAAATTACAATGTATTTCATAGTTTCTATTTATGCGAATGTATATATCGTGTGCATATATACATGTTTATAATACAAAGTATATTTGCAATGTTGTTTAACTAATTTTCAATATCCGTTAGTAACTTTGACGTTTCACTAAAAGACGTATGAAAATAGAGCTAAAATACGTACTTTTTAACAATGTTTTACTTAGTTTTGCTCGTATAATCCTCAGCGTTTTATCAGTGCTTTTAGTTATGTAACCGTAAACTCATGCACATGTTTTTAACAAAATCGTCGTATAGACCGATATTTGACTAAAAACGATTACTTTTTTGGGATATTCATGTTTTTTAGATAGTAGAAATGATTAGTTTTTAATGATAGTTCTGGTTGGATTTCTACTATAAATTACAATGTATTTCAAAGTTTGTATTTATGCTAACGTATATATCGTGTGCATATATACATGTTTATAATACAAAGTATATTTACAATGTTGTTTAACTAATTTTACATATCCGTTAGTAACTTTGACGTTTAACTAAAAGACGTATGAAAATAGAGCTAAAATACGTACTTTTTAACAATGTTTTACTTAGTTTTGCCCGTATAATCCTCAGCGTTTTATCAGTGCTTTTAGTTATGTAACCGTAAACTCATGCACATGTTTTTAACAAAATCGTCGTATAGACCGATATTTGACCAAAAACGATTACTTTTTTGGGATATTCCTGTTATGTCGAAAGTAGAAATGATTAGTTTTTAATGATAGTTCTGGTTGGATTTCTACTATAAATTACAATGTATTTCAAAGTTTCTATTTATGCTAACGTATATATCGTGTGCATATATACATGTTTATAATACAAAGTATATTTGCAATGTTGTTTAACTAATTTTCAATATCCGTTAGTAAATTTGACTTTTTACTTAAAGACGTATGAAAATAGAGCTAAAATACGTACTTTTTAACAATGTTTTACTTAGTTTTGCTCGTATAATCCTCAGCGTTTTATCAGTGCTTTTAGTTATGTAACCGTAAACTCATGCACATGTTTTTAACAAAATCGTCGTATAGACCGATATTTGACTAAAAACGATTACTTTTTTGGGATATTCATATTATGTCGATAGTAGAAATGATTAGTTTTTAATGATAGTTCTGGTTGGATTTCTACTATAAATTACAATGTATTTCAAAGTTTCTATTTATGCGAATGTATATATCGTGTGCATATATACATGTTTATAATACAAAGTATATTTGCAATGTTGTTTAACTAATTTTCAATATCCATTAGTAAATTTGACTTTTTACTTAAAGACGTATGAAAATAGAGCTAAAATACGTACTTTTTAACAATGTTTTACTTAGTTTTGCTCGTATAATCCTCAGCGTTTTATCAGTGCTTTTAGTTATGTAACATAGACATGTTTTTAACAAAATTGTGGTATAGACCGATATTTGACCAAAAACGATTACTTTTTTGGGATATTCCTGTTATGTCGAAAGTAGAAATGATTAGTTTTTAATGATAGTTCTGGTTGGATTTCTACTATAAATTACAATGTATTTCAAAGTTTTTCTTTATGCTAACGTATATATCGTGTGCACATACACATGTTGATAACACAAAGTATATTTGCAATGTTGTTTACCTAATTTTCAATATCCGTTAGTAAATTTGACTTTTTACTTAAAGACGTATGAAAATAGAGCTAAAATACGTACTTTTTAACAATGTTTTACTTAGTTTTGCTCGTATAATCCTCAGCGTTTTATCAGTGCTTTTAGTTATGTAACCGTAAACTCATGCACGTGTTTTTAACAAAATCGTCGTATAGACCGATATTTGACTAAAAACGATTACTTTTTTGGGATATTCATGTTTTTTCGATAGTAGAAATGATTAGTTTTTAATGATAGTTCTGGTTGGATTTCTACTATAAATTACAATGTATTTCAAAGTTTGTATTTATGCTAACGTATATATCGTGTGCATATATACATGTTTATAATACAAAGTATATTTACAATGTTGTTTAACTAATTTTACATATCCGTTAGTAACTTTGACGTTTAACTAAAAGACGTATGAAAATAGAGCTAAAATACGTACTTTTTAACAATGTTTTACTTAGTTTTGCTCGTATAATCCTCAGCGTTTTATCAGTGCTTTTAGTTATGTAACCGTAAACTCATGCACATGTTTTTAACAAAATCGTCGTATAGACCGATATTTGACTAAAAACGATTACTTTTTTGGGATATTCATATTATGTCGATAGTAGAAATGATTAGTTTTTAATGATAGTTCTGGTTGGATTTCTACTATAAATTACAATGTATTTCAAAGTTTCTATTTATGCGAATGTACATATCGTGTGCATATATACATGTTTATAATACAAAGTATATTTGCAATGTTGTTTAACTAATTTTCAATATCCGTTAGTAAATTTGACTTTTTACTTAAAGACGTATGAAAATAGAGCTAAAATACGTACTTTTTAACAATGTTTTACTTAGTTTTGCTCGTATAATCCTCAGCGTTTTATCAGTGCTTTTAGTTATGTAACCGTAAACTCATGCACGTGTTTTTAACAAAATCGTGGTATAGACCGATATTTGACCAAAAACGATTACTTTTTTGGGATATTCCTGTTATGTCGAAAGTAAAAATGATTAGTTTTTAATGATAGTTCTGGTTGGATTTCTACTATAAATTACAATGTATTTCAAAGTTTTTCTTTATGCTAACGTATATATCGTGTGCACATACACATGTTGATAACACAAAGTATATTTGCAATGTTGTTTACATAATTTTCAATATCCGTTAGTAAATTTGACTTTTTACTTAAAGACGTATGAAAATAGAGCTAAAATACGTACTTTTTAACAATGTTTTACTTAGTTTTGCTCGTATAATCCTCATTGTTTTATCAGTGCTTTTAGTTATGTAACCGTAAACTCATGCACATGTTTTTAACAAAATCGTCGTATAGACCGATATTTGACTAAAAACGATTACTTTTTTGGGATATTCATGTTTTTTCGATAGTAGAAATGATTAGTTTTTAATGATAGTTCTGGTTGGATTTCTACTATAAATTACAATGTATTTCAAAGTTTCTGTTTATGCTAACGTATATATCGTGTGCATATATACATGTTTATAATACAAAGTATATTTGCAATGTTGTTTAACTAATTTTCAATATCCGTTAGTAACTTTGACGTTTCACTAAAAGACGTATGAAAACAGAACTAAAATACGTACTTTTTAACAATGTTTTACTTAGTTTTGCTCGTATAATCCTCAGCGTTTTATCAGTGCTTTTAGTTATGTAACCGTAAACTCATGCACATGTTTTTAACAAAATCGTCGTATAGACCGATATTTGACTAAAAACGATTACTTTTTTGGGATATTCATGTTTTTTCGATAGTAGAAATGATTAGTTTTTAATGATAGTTCTGGTTGGATTTCTACTATAAATTACAATGTATTTCAAAGTTTCTATTTATGCTAACGTTTATATCGTGTGCATATATACATGTTTATAATACAAAGTATATTTGCAATGTTGTTTAACTAATTTTCAATATGTGTTAGTAAATTTGACTTTTTACTTAAAGACGTATGAAAATAGAGCTAAAATACGTACTTTTTAACAATGTTTTACTTAGTTTTGCCCGTATAATCCTCAGCGTTTTATCAGTGCTTTTAGTTATGTAACCGTAAACTCATGCACGTGTTTTTAACAAAATCGTGGTATAGACCGATATTTGACCAAAAACGATTACTTTTTTTGGATATTCCTGTTATGTCGAAAGTAGAAATGATTAGTTTTTAATGATAGTTCTGGTTGGATTTCTACTATAAATTACAATGTATTTCAAAGTTTTTCTTTATGCTAACGTATATATCGTGTGCACATACACATATTGATAACACAAAGTATATTTGCAATGTTGTTTACCTAATTTTTAAAATCCGTTAGTAAATTTGACTTTTTACTTAAAGACGTATGAAAATAGAGCTAAAATACGTACTTTTTAACAATGTTTTACTTAGTTTTGCTCGTATAATCCTCAGCGTTTTATCAGTGCTTTTAGTTATGTAACCGTAAACTCATGCACATGTTTTTAACAAAATCGTCGTATAGACCGATATTTGACTAAAAACGATTACTTTTTTGGGATATTCATGTTTTTTCGATAGTAGAAATGATTAGTTTTTAATGATAGTTCTGGTTGGATTTCTACTATTAATTACAATGTATTTCAAAGTTTCTATTTATGCGAATGTATATATCGTGTGCATATATACATGTTTATAATACAAAGTATATTTGCAATGTTGTTTAACTAATTTTCAATATCCGTTAGTAAATTTGACTTTTTACTTAAAGACGTATGAAAATAGAGCTAAAATACGTACTTTTTAACAATGTTTTACTTAGTTTTGCCCGTATAATCCTCAGCGTTTTATCAGTGCTTTTAGTTATGTAACCGTAAACTCATGCACGTGTTTTTAACAAAATCGTGGTATAGACCGATATTTGACCAAAAACGATTACTTTTTTGGGATATTCCTGTTATGTCGAAAGTAGAAATGATTAGTTTTTAATGATAGTTCTGGTTGGATTTCTACTATAAATTACAATGTATTTCAAAGTTTTTCTTTATGCTAACGTATATATCTTGTGCACATACACATGTTGATAACACAAAGTATATTTGCAATGTTGTTTACCTAATTTTTAATATCCGTTAGTAAATTTGACTTTTTACTTAAAGACGTATGAAAATAGAGCTAAAATACGTACTTTTTAACAATGTTTTACTTAGTTTTGCTCGTATAATCCTCAGCGTTTTATCAGTGCTTTTAGTTATGTAACCGTAAACTCATGCACATGTTTTTAACAAAATCGTCGTATAGACCGATATTTGACTAAAAACGATTACTTTTTTGGGATATTCATATTATGTCGATAGTAGAAATGATTAGTTTTTAATGATAGTTCTGGTTGGATTTCTACTATAAATTACAATGTATTTCAAAGTTTCTATTTATGCGAATGTATATATCGTGTGCATATATACATGTTTATAATACAAAGTATATTTGCAATGTTGTTTAACTAATTTTCAATATCCGTTAGTAAATTTGACTTTTTACTTAAAGACGTGTGAAAATAGAGCTAAAATACGTACTTTTTAACAATGTTTTACTTAGTTTTGCTCGTATAATCCTCAGCGTTTTATCAGTGCTTTTAGTTATGTAACCGTAAACTCATGCACGTGTTTTTAACAAAATCGTGGTATAGACCGATATTTGACCAAAAACGATTACTTTTTTGGGATATTCCTGTTATGTCGAAAGTAAAAATGATTAGTTTTTAATGATAGTTCTGGTTGGATTTCTACTATAAATTACAATGTATTTCAAAGTTTTTCTTTATGCTAACGTATATATCGTGTGCACATACACATGTTGATAACACAAAGTATATTTGCAATGTTGTTTACATAATTTTCAATATCCGTTAGTAAATTTGACTTTTTACTTAAAGACGTATGAAAATAGAGCTAAAATACGTACTTTTTAACAATGTTTTACTTAGTTTTGCTCGTATAATCCTCAGCGTTTTATCAGTGCTTTTAGTTATGTAACCGTAAACTCATGCACATGTTTTTAACAAAATCGTCGTATAGACCGATATTTGACTAAAAACGATTACTTTTTTGGGATATTCATGTTTTTTCGATAGTAGAAATGATTAGTTTTTAATGATAGTTCTGGTTGGATTTCTACTATAAATTACAATGTATTTCAAAGTTTCTATTTATGCTAACGTATATATCGTGTGCATATATACATGTTTATAATACAAAGTATATTTGCAATGTTGTTTAACTAATTTTCAATATCCGTTAGTAACTTTGACGTTTCACTAAAAGACGTATGAAAATAGAGCTAAAATACGTACTTTTTAACAATGTTTTACTTAGTTTTGCTCGTATAATCCTCAGCGTTTTATCAGTGCTTTTAGTTATGTAACCGTAAACTCATGCACATGTTTTTAACAAAATCGTCGTATAGACCGATATTTGACTAAAAACGATTACTTTTTTGGGATATTCATGTTTTTTAGATAGTAGAAATGATTAGTTTTTAATGATAGTTCTGGTTGGATTTCTACTATAAATTACAATGTATTTCAAAGTTTGTATTTATGCTAACGTATATATCGTGTGCATATATACATGTTTATAATACAAAGTATATTTACAATGTTGTTTAACTAATTTTACATATCCGTTAGTAACTTTGACGTTTAACTAAAAGACGTATGAAAATAGAGCTAAAATACGTACTTTTTAACAATGTTTTACTTAGTTTTGCCCGTATAATCCTCAGCGTTTTATCAGTGCTTTTAGTTATGTAACCGTAAACTCATGCACATGTTTTTAACAAAATCGTCGTATAGACCGATATTTGACCAAAAACGATTACTTTTTTGGGATATTCCTGTTATGTCGAAAGTAGAAATGATTAGTTTTTAATGATAGTTCTGGTTGGATTTCTACTATAAATTACAATGTATTTCAAAGTTTCTATTTATGCTAACGTATATATCGTGTGCATATATACATGTTTATAATACAAAGTATATTTGCAATGTTGTTTAACTAATTTTCAATATCCGTTAGTAAATTTGACTTTTTACTTAAAGACGTATGAAAATAGAGCTAAAATACGTACTTTTTAACAATGTTTTACTTAGTTTTGCTCGTATAATCCTCAGCGTTTTATCAGTGCTTTTAGTTATGTAACCGTAAACTCATGCACATGTTTTTAACAAAATCGTCGTATAGACCGATATTTGACTAAAAACGATTACTTTTTTGGGATATTCATATTATGTCGATAGTAGAAATGATTAGTTTTTAATGATAGTTCTGGTTGGATTTCTACTATAAATTACAATGTATTTCAAAGTTTCTATTTATGCGAATGTATATATCGTGTGCATATATACATGTTTATAATACAAAGTATATTTGCAATGTTGTTTAACTAATTTTCAATATCCATTAGTAAATTTGACTTTTTACTTAAAGACGTATGAAAATAGAGCTAAAATACGTACTTTTTAACAATGTTTTACTTAGTTTTGCTCGTATAATCCTCAGCGTTTTATCAGTGCTTTTAGTTATGTAACATAGACATGTTTTTAACAAAATTGTGGTATAGACCGATATTTGACCAAAAACGATTACTTTTTTGGGATATTCCTGTTATGTCGAAAGTAGAAATGATTAGTTTTTAATGATAGTTCTGGTTGGATTTCTACTATAAATTACAATGTATTTCAAAGTTTTTCTTTATGCTAACGTATATATCGTGTGCACATACACATGTTGATAACACAAAGTATATTTGCAATGTTGTTTACCTAATTTTCAATATCCGTTAGTAAATTTGACTTTTTACTTAAAGACGTATGAAAATAGAGCTAAAATACGTACTTTTTAACAATGTTTTACTTAGTTTTGCTCGTATAATCCTCAGCGTTTTATCAGTGCTTTTAGTTATGTAACCGTAAACTCATGCACGTGTTTTTAACAAAATCGTCGTATAGACCGATATTTGACTAAAAACGATTACTTTTTTGGGATATTCATGTTTTTTCGATAGTAGAAATGATTAGTTTTTAATGATAGTTCTGGTTGGATTTCTACTATAAATTACAATGTATTTCAAAGTTTGTATTTATGCTAACGTATATATCGTTTGCATATATACATGTTTATAATACAAAGTATATTTACAATGTTGTTTAACTAATTTTACATATCCGTTAGTAACTTTGACGTTTAACTAAAAGACGTATGAAAATAGAGCTAAAATACGTACTTTTTAACAATGTTTTACTTAGTTTTGCTCGTATAATCCTCAGCGTTTTATCAGTGCTTTTAGTTATGTAACCGTAAACTCATGCACATGTTTTTAACAAAATCGTCGTATAGACCGATATTTGACTAAAAACGATTACTTTTTTGGGATATTCATATTATGTCGATAGTAGAAATGATTAGTTTTTAATGATAGTTCTGGTTGGATTTCTACTATATATTACAATGTATTTCAAAGTTTCTATTTATGCGAATGTATATATCGTGTGCATATATACATGTTTATAATACAAAGTATATTTGCAATGTTGTTTAACTAATTTTCAATATCCGTTAGTAAATTTGACTTTTTACTTAAAGACGTATGAAAATAGAGCTAAAATACGTACTTTTTAACAATGTTTTACTTAGTTTTGCTCGTATAATCCTCAGCGTTTTATCAGTGCTTTTAGTTATGTAACCGTAAACTCATGCACGTGTTTTTAACAAAATCGTGGTATAGACCGATATTTGACCAAAAACGATTACTTTTTTGGGATATTCCTGTTATGTCGAAAGTAAAAATGATTAGTTTTTAATGATAGTTCTGGTTGGATTTCTACTATAAATTACAATGTATTTCAAAGTTTTTCTTTATGCTAACGTATATATCGTGTGCACATACACATGTTGATAACACAAAGTATATTTGCAATGTTGTTTACATAATTTTCAATATCCGTTAGTAAATTTGACTTTTTACTTAAAGACGTATGAAAATAGAGCTAAAATACGTACTTTTTAACAATGTTTTACTTAGTTTTGCTCGTATAATCCTCATTGTTTTATCAGTGCTTTTAGTTATGTAACCGTAAACTCATGCACATGTTTTTAACAAAATCGTCGTATAGACCGATATTTGACTAAAAACGATTACTTTTTTGGGATATTCATGTTTTTTCGATAGTAGAAATGATTAGTTTTTAATGATAGTTCTGGTTGGATTTCTACTATAAATTACAATGTATTTCAAAGTTTCTGTTTATGCTAACGTATATATCGTGTGCATATATACATGTTTATAATACAAAGTATATTTGCAATGTTGTTTAACTAATTTTCAATATCCGTTAGTAACTTTGACGTTTCACTAAAAGACGTATGAAAACAGAACTAAAATACGTACTTTTTAACAATGTTTTACTTAGTTTTGCTCGTATAATCCTCAGCGTTTTATCAGTGCTTTTAGTTATGTAACCGTAAACTCATGCACATGTTTTTAACAAAATCGTCGTATAGACCGATATTTGACTAAAAACGATTACTTTTTTGGGATATTCCTGTTATGTCGAAAGTAGAAATGATTAGTTTTTAATGATAGTTCTGGTTGGATTTCTACTATAAATTACAATGTATTTCAAAGTTTTTCTTTATGCTAACGTATATATCGTGTGCACATACACATGTTGATAACACAAAGTATATTTGCAATGTTGTTTACCTAATTTTCAATATCCGTTAGTAAATTTGACTTTTTACTTAAAGACGTATGAAAATAGAGCTAAAATACGTACTTTTTAACAATGTTTTACTTAGTTTTGCTCGTATAATCCTCAGCGTTTTATCAGTGCTTTTAGTAATGTAACCGTAAACTCATGC
This sequence comes from Sepioteuthis lessoniana, assembly GCA_963585895.1. Taxonomy (NCBI): domain Eukaryota; kingdom Metazoa; phylum Mollusca; class Cephalopoda; order Myopsida; family Loliginidae; genus Sepioteuthis; species Sepioteuthis lessoniana. The sequence continues at coordinate 25,043,800 of OY757941.1, forward strand.
ACGTGTTTTTAACAAAATCGTCGTATAGACCGATATTTGACTAAAAACGATTACTTTTTTGGGATATTCATGTTTTTTCGATAGTAGAAATGATTAGTTTTTAATGATAGTTCTGGTTGGATTTCTACTATAAATTACAATGTATTTCAAAGTTTGTATTTATGCTAACGTATATATCGTGTGCATATATACATGTTTATAATACAAAGTATATTTACAATGTTGTTTAACTAATTTTACATATCCGTTAGTAACTTTGACGTTTAACTAAAAGACGTATGAAAATAGAGCTAAAATACGTACTTTTTAACAATGTTTTACTTAGTTTTGCTCGTATAATCCTCAGCGTTTTATCAGTGCTTTTAGTTATGTAACCGTAAACTCATGCACATGTTTTTAACAAAATCGTCGTATAGACCGATATTTGACTAAAAACGATTACTTTTTTGGGATATTCATATTATGTCGATAGTAGAAATGATTAGTTTTTAATGATAGTTCTGGTTGGATTTCTACTATAAATTACAATGTATTTCAAAGTTTCTATTTATGCGAATGTACATATCGTGTGCATATATACATGTTTATAATACAAAGTATATTTGCAATGTTGTTTAACTAATTTTCAATATCCGTTAGTAAATTTGACTTTTTACTTAAAGACGTATGAAAATAGAGCTAAAATACGTACTTTTTAACAATGTTTTACTTAGTTTTGCTCGTATAATCCTCAGCGTTTTATCAGTGCTTTTAGTTATGTAACCGTAAACTCATGCACGTGTTTTTAACAAAATCGTGGTATAGACCGATATTTGACCAAAAACGATTACTTTTTTGGGATATTCCTGTTATGTCGAAAGTAAAAATGATTAGTTTTTAATGATAGTTCTGGTTGGATTTCTACTATAAATTACAATGTATTTCAAAGTTTTTCTTTATGCTAACGTATATATCGTGTGCACATACACATGTTGATAACACAAAGTATATTTGCAATGTTGTTTACATAATTTTCAATATCCGTTAGTAAATTTGACTTTTTACTTAAAGACGTATGAAAATAGAGCTAAAATACGTACTTTTTAACAATGTTTTACTTAGTTTTGCTCGTATAATCCTCAGCGTTTTATAAGTGCTTTTAGTTATGTAACCGTAAACTCATGCACATGTTTTTAACAAAATCGTCGTATAGACCGATATTTGACTAAAAACGATTACTTTTTTGGGATATTCATGTTTTTTCGATAGTAGAAATGATTAGTTTTTAATGATAGTTCTGGTTGGATTTCTACTATAAATTACAATGTATTTCAAAGTTTCTGTTTATGCTAACGTATATATCGTGTGCATATATATGTGTTTATAATACAAAGTATATTTGCAATGTTGTTTAACTAATTTTCAATATCCGTTAGTAACTTTGACGTTTCACTAAAAGACGTATGAAAACAGAACTAAAATACGTACTTTTTAACAATGTTTTACTTAGTTTTGCTCGTATAATCCTCAGCGTTTTATCAGTGCTTTTAGTTATGTAACCGTAAACTCATGCACATGTTTTTAACAAAATCGTCGTATAGACCGATATTTGACTAAAAACGATTACTTTTTTGGGATATTCATGTTTTTTCGATAGTAGAAATGATTAGTTTTTAATGATAGTTCTGGTTGGATTTCTACTATAAATTACAATGTATTTCAAAGTTTCTATTTATGCTAACGTTTATATCGTGTGCATATATACATGTTTATAATACAAAGTATATTTGCAATGTTGTTTAACTAATTTTCAATATGTGTTAGTAAATTTGACTTTTTACTTAAAGACGTATGAAAATAGAGCTAAAATACGTACTTTTTAACAATGTTTTACTTAGTTTTGCCCGTATAATCCTCAGCGTTTTATCAGTGCTTTTAGTTATGTAACCGTAAACTCATGCACGTGTTTTTAACAAAATCGTGGTATAGACCGATATTTGACCAAAAACGATTACTTTTTTGGGATATTCCTGTTATGTCGAAAGTAGAAATGATTAGTTTTTAATGATAGTTCTGGTTGGATTTCTACTATAAATTACAATGTATTTCAAAGTTTTTCTTTATGCTAACGTATATATCGTGTGCACATACACATATTGATAACACAAAGTATATTTGCAATGTTGTTTACCTAATTTTTAAAATCCGTTAGTAAATTTGACTTTTTACTTAAAGACGTATGAAAATAGAGCTAAAATACGTACTTTTTAACAATGTTTTACTTAGTTTTGCTCGTATAATCCTCAGCGTTTTATCAGTGCTTTTAGTTATGTAACCGTAAACTCATGCACATGTTTTTAACAAAATCGTCGTATAGACCGATATTTGACTAAAAACGATTACTTTTTTGGGATATTCATGTTTTTTCGATAGTAGAAATGATTAGTTTTTAATGATAGTTCTGGTTGGATTTCTACTATAAATTACAATGTATTTCAAAGTTTCTATTTATGCGAATGTATATATCGTGTGCATATATACATGTTTATAATACAAAGTATATTTGCAATGTTGTTTAACTAATTTTCAATATCCGTTAGTAAATTTGACTTTTTACTTAAAGACGTATGAAAATAGAGCTAAAATACGTACTTTTTAACAATGTTTTACTTAGTTTTGCCCGTATAATCCTCAGCGTTTTATCAGTGCTTTTAGTTATGTAACCGTAAACTCATGCACGTGTTTTTAACAAAATCGTGGTATAGACCGATATTTGACCAAAAACGATTACTTTTTTGGGATATTCCTGTTATGTCGAAAGTAGAAATGATTAGTTTTTAATGATAGTTCTGGTTGGATTTCTACTATAAATTACAATGTATTTCAAAGTTTTTCTTTATGCTAACGTATATATCTTGTGCACATACACATGTTGATAACACAAAGTATATTTGCAATGTTGTTTACCTAATTTTTAATATCCGTTAGTAAATTTGACTTTTTACTTAAAGACGTATGAAAATAGAGCTAAAATACGTACTTTTTAACAATGTTTTACTTAGTTTTGCTCGTATAATCCTCAGCGTTTTATCAGTGCTTTTAGTTATGTAACCGTAAACTCATGCACATGTTTTTAACAAAATCGTCGTATAGACCGATATTTGACTAAAAACGATTACTTTTTTGGGATATTCATATTATGTCGATAGTAGAAATGATTAGTTTTTAATGATAGTTCTGGTTGGATTTCTACTATAAATTACAATGTATTTCAAAGTTTCTATTTATGCGAATGTATATATCGTGTGCATATATACATGTTTATAATACAAAGTATATTTGCAATGTTGTTTAACTAATTTTCAATATCCGTTAGTAAATTTGACTTTTTACTTAAAGACGTGTGAAAATAGAGCTAAAATACGTACTTTTTAACAATGTTTTACTTAGTTTTGCTCGTATAATCCTCAGCGTTTTATCAGTGCTTTTAGTTATGTAACCGTAAACTCATGCACGTGTTTTTAACAAAATCGTGGTATAGACCGATATTTGACCAAAAACGATTACTTTTTTGGGATATTCCTGTTATGTCGAAAGTAAAAATGATTAGTTTTTAATGATAGTTCTGGTTGGATTTCTACTATAAATTACAATGTATTTCAAAGTTTTTCTTTATGCTAACGTATATATCGTGTGCACATACACATGTTGATAACACAAAGTATATTTGCAATGTTGTTTACATAATTTTCAATATCCGTTAGTAAATTTGACTTTTTACTTAAAGACGTATGAAAATAGAGCTAAAATACGTACTTTTTAACAATGTTTTACTTAGTTTTGCTCGTATAATCCTCAGCGTTTTATCAGTGCTTTTAGTTATGTAACCGTAAACTCATGCACATGTTTTTAACAAAATCGTCGTATAGACCGATATTTGACTAAAAACGATTACTTTTTTGGGATATTCATGTTTTTTCGATAGTAGAAATGATTAGTTTTTAATGATAGTTCTGGTTGGATTTCTACTATAAATTACAATGTATTTCAAAGTTTCTATTTATGCTAACGTATATATCGTGTGCATATATACATGTTTATAATACAAAGTATATTTGCAATGTTGTTTAACTAATTTTCAATATCCGTTAGTAACTTTGACGTTTCACTAAAAGACGTATGAAAATAGAGCTAAAATACGTACTTTTTAACAATGTTTTACTTAGTTTTGCTCGTATAATCCTCAGCGTTTTATCAGTGCTTTTAGTTATGTAACCGTAAACTCATGCACATGTTTTTAACAAAATCGTCGTATAGACCGATATTTGACCAAAAACGATTACTTTTTTGGGATATTCCTGTTATGTCGAAAGTAGAAATGATTAGTTTTTAATGATAGTTCTGGTTGGATTTCTACTATAAATTACAATGTATTTCAAAGTTTTTCTTTATGCTAACGTATATATCGTGTGCACATACACATGTTGATAACACAAAGTATATTTGCAATGTTGTTTACCTAATTTTCAATATCCGTTAGTAAATTTGACTTTTTACTTAAAGACGTATGAAAATAGAGCTAAAATACGTACTTTTTAACAATGTTTTACTTAGTTTTGCTCGTATAATCCTCAGCGTTTTATCAGTGCTTTTAGTTATGTAACCGTAAACTCATGCACGTGTTTTTAACAAAATCGTCGTATAGACCGATATTTGACTAAAAACGATTACTTTTTTGGGATATTCATGTTTTTTCGATAGTAGAAATGATTAGTTTTTAATGATAGTTCTGGTTGGATTTCTACTATAAATTACAATGTATTTCAAAGTTTGTATTTATGCTAACGTATATATCGTGTGCATATATACATGTTTATAATACAAAGTATATTTACAATGTTGTTTAACTAATTTTACATATCCGTTAGTAACTTTGACGTTTAACTAAAAGACGTATGAAAATAGAGCTAAAATACGTACTTTTTAACAATGTTTTACTTAGTTTTGCTCGTATAATCCTCAGCGTTTTATCAGTGCTTTTAGTTATGTAACCGTAAACTCATGCACATGTTTTTAACAAAATCGTCGTATAGACCGATATTTGACTAAAAACGATTACTTTTTTGGGATATTCATATTATGTCGATAGTAGAAATGATTAGTTTTTAATGATAGTTCTGGTTGGATTTCTACTATAAATTACAATGTATTTCAAAGTTTCTATTTATGCGAATGTATATATCGTGTGCATATATACATGTTTATAATACAAAGTATATTTGCAATGTTGTTTAACTAATTTTCAATATCCATTAGTAAATTTGACTTTTTACTTAAAGACGTATGAAAATAGAGCTAAAATACGTACTTTTTAACAATGTTTTACTTAGTTTTGCTCGTATAATCCTCAGCGTTTTATCAGTGCTTTTAGTTATGTAACATAGACATGTTTTTAACAAAATTGTGGTATAGACCGATATTTGACCAAAAACGATTACTTTTTTGGGATATTCCTGTTATGTCGAAAGTAGAAATGATTAGTTTTTAATGATAGTTCTGGTTGGATTTCTACTATAAATTACAATGTATTTCAAAGTTTTTCTTTATGCTAACGTATATATCGTGTGCACATACACATGTTGATAACACAAAGTATATTTGCAATGTTGTTTACCTAATTTTTAATATCCGTTAGTAAATTTGACTTTTTACTTAAAGACGTATGAAAATAGAGCTAAAATACGTACTTTTTAACAATGTTTTACTTAGTTTTGCTCGTATAATCCTCAGCGTTTTATCAGTGCTTTTAGTTATGTAACCGTAAACTCATGCACATGTTTTTAACAAAATCGTCGTAAAGACCGATATTTGACTAAAAACGATTACTTTCTTGGGATATTCATGTTTTTTCGATAGTAGAAATGATTAGTTTTTAATGATAGTTCTGGTTGGATTTCTACTATAAATTACAATGTATTTCAAAGTTTCTATTTATGCGAATGTATATATCGTGTGCATATATACATGTTTATAATACAAAGTATATTTGCAATGTTGTTTAACTAATTTTCAATATCCGTTAGTAAATTTGACTTTTTACTTAAAGACGTATGAAAATAGAGCTAAAATACGTACTTTTTAACAATGTTTTACTTAGTTTTGCTCGTATAATCCTCAGCGTTTTATCAGTGCTTTTAGTTATGTAACCGTAAACTCATGCACGTGTTTTTAACAAAATCGTGGTATAGACCGATATTTGACCAAAAACGATTACTTTTTTGGGATATTCCTGTTATGTCGAAAGTAGAAATGATTAGTTTTTATTGATAGTTCTGGTTGGATTTCTATAATAAATTACAATGTATTTCAAAGTTTTTTTTTATGCTAACATATATATCGTGTGCACATACACATGTTGATAACACAAAGTATATTTGCAATGTTGTTTACCTAATTTTCAATATCCGTTAGTAAATTTGACTTTTTACTTAAAGACGTATGAAAATAGAGCGAAAATACGTACTTTTTAACAATGTTTTACTTAGTTTTTCTCGTATAATCCTCAGCGTTTTATCAGTGCTTTTAGTTATGTAACCGTAAACTCATGCACATGTTTTTAACAAAATCGTCGTATAGACCGATATTTGACTAAAAACGATTACTTTTTTGGGATATTCATATTATGTCGATAGTAGAAATGATTAGTTTTTAATGATAGTTCTGGTTGGATTTCTACTATAAATTACAATGTATTTCAAAGTTTCTATTTATGCGAATGTATATATCGTGTGCATATATACATGTTTATAATACAAAGTATATTTGCAATGTTGTTTAACTAATTTTCAATATCCGTTAGTAACTTTGACGTTTCCCTTAAAGACGTATGAAAATAGAGCTAAAATACGTACTTTTTAACAATGTTTTACTTAGTTTTTCTCGTATAATCCTCAGCGTTTTATCAGTGCTTTTAATTATGTAACCGTAAACTCATGCACGTGTTTTTAACAAAATCGTGGTATAGACCGATATTTGACCAAAAACGATTACTTTTTTGGGATATTCCTGTTATGTCGAAAGTAGAAATGATTAGTTTTTAATGATAGTTCTGGTTGGATTTCTACTATCAATTACAATGTATTTCAAAGTTTTTCTTTATGCTAACGTATATATCGTGTGCACATACACATGTTGATAACACAAAGTATATTTGCAATGTTGTTTACCTAATTTTTAATATCCGTTAGTAAATTTGACTTTTTACTTAAAGACGTATGAAAATAGAGCTAAAATACGTACTTTTTAACAATGTTTTACTTAGTTTTGCTCGTATAATCCTCAGCGTTTTATCAGTGCTTTTAGTTATGTAACCGTAAACTCATGCACGTGTTTTTAACAAAATCGTCGTATAGACCGATATTTGACTAAAAACGATTACTTTTTTGGGATATTCATGTTTTTTCGATAGTAGAAATGATTAGTTTTTAATGATAGTTCTGGTTGGATTTCTACTATAAATTACAATGTATTTCAAAGTTTCTATTTATGCTAACGTATATATCGTGTGCATATATACATGTTTATAATACAAAGTATATTTACAATGTTGTTTAACTAATTTTACATATCCGTTTGTAACTTTGACGTTTAACTAAAAGACGTATGAAAATAGAGCTAAAATACGTACTTTTTAACAATGTTTTACTTAGTTTTGCTCGTATAATCCTCAGCGTTTTATCAGTGCTTTTAGTTATGTAACCGTAAACTCATGCACATGTTTTTAACAAAATCGTCGTATAGACCGATATTTGACTAAAAACGATTACTTTTTTGGGATATTCATGTTTTTTCGATAGTAGAAATGATTAGTTTTTAATGATAGTTCTGGTTGGATTTCTACTATAAATTACAATGTATTTCAAAGTTTGTATTTATGCTAACGTATATATCGTGTGCATATATACATGTTTATAATACAAAGTATATTTACAATGTTGTTTAACTAATTTTACATATCCGTTAGTAACTTTGACGTTTAACTAAAAGACGTATGAAAATAGAGCTAAAATACGTACTTTTTAACAATGTTTTACTTAGTTTTGCTCGTATAATCCTCAGCGTTTTATCAGTGCTTTTAGTTATGTAACCGTAAACTCATGCACATGTTTTTAACAAAATCGTCGTATAGACCGATATTTGACTAAAAACGATTACTTTTTTGGGATATTCATATTATGTCGATAGTAGAAATGATTAGTTTTTAATGATAGTTCTGGTTGGATTTCTACTATAAATTACAATGTATTTCAAAGTTTTTCTTTATGCTAACGTATATATCGTGTGCACATACACATGTTGATAACACAAAGTATATTTGCAATGTTGTTTACCTAATTTTCAATATCCGTTAGTAAATTTGACTTTTTACTTAAAGACGTATGAAAATAGAGCGAAAATACGTACTTTTTAACAATGTTTTACTTAGTTTTTCTCGTATAATCCTCAGCGTTTTATCAGTGCTTTTAGTTATGTAACCGTAAACTCATGCACATGTTTTTAACAAAATCGTCGTATAGACCGATATTTGACCAAAAACGATTACTTTTTTGGGATATTCCTGTTATGTCGAAAGTAGAAATGATTAGTTTTTAATGATAGTTCTGGTTGGATTTCTACTATCAATTACAATGTATTTCAAAGTTTTTCTTTATGCTAACGTATATATCGTGTGCACATACACATGTTGATAACACAAAGTATATTTGCAATGTTGTTTACCTAATTTTTAATATCCGTTAGTAAATTTGACTTTTTACTTAAAGACGTATGAAAATAGAGCTAAAATACGTACTTTTTAACAATGTTTTACTTAGTTTTGCTCGTATAATCCTCAGCGTTTTATCAGTGCTTTTAGTTATGTAACCGTAAACTCATGCACATGTTTTTAACAAAATCGTCGTAAAGACCGATATTTGACTAAAAACGATTACTTTCTTGGGATATTCATGTTTTTTCGATAGTAGAAATGATTAGTTTTTAATGATAGTTCTGGTTGGATTTCTACTATAAATTACAATGTATTTCAAAGTTTCTATTTATGCGAATGTATATATCGTGTGCATATATACATGTTTATAATACAAAGTATATTTGCAATGTTGTTTAACTAATTTTCAATATCCGTTAGTAAATTTGACTTTTTACTTAAAGACGTATGAAAATAGAGCTAAAATACGTACTTTTTAACAATGTTTTACTTAGTTTTGCTCGTATAATCCTCAGCGTTTTATCAGTGCTTTTAGTTATGTAACCGTAAACTCATGCACGTGTTTTTAACAAAATCGTGGTATAGACCGATATTTGACCAAAAACGATTACTTTTTTGGGATATTCCTGTTATGTCGAAAGTAGAAATGATTAGTTTTTAATGATAGTTCTGGTTGGATTTCTATAATAAATTACAATGTATTTCAAAGTTTTTTTTTATGCTAACATATATATCGTGTGCACATACACATGTTGATAACACAAAGTATATTTGCAATGTTGTTTACCTAATTTTCAATATCCGTTAGTAAATTTGACTTTTTACTTAAAGACGTATGAAAATAGAGCGAAAATACGTACTTTTTAACAATGTTTTACTTAGTTTTTCTCGTATAATCCTCAGCGTTTTATCAGTGCTTTTAGTTATGTAACCGTAAAATCATGCACATGTTTTTAACAAAATCGTCGTATAGACCGATATTTGACTAAAAACGATTACTTTTTTGGGATATTCATATTATGTCGATAGTAGAAATGATTAGTTTTTAATGATAGTTCTGGTTGGATTTCTACTATAAATTACAATGTATTTCAAAGTTTCTATTTATGCGAATGTATATATCGTGTGCATATATACATGTTTATAATACAAAGTATATTTGCAATGTTGTTTAACTAATTTTCAATATCCGTTAGTAACTTTGACGTTTCCCTTAAAGACGTATGAAAATAGAGCTAAAATACGTACTTTTTAACAATGTTTACTTAGTTTTTCTCGTATAATCCTCAGCGTTTTATCAGTGCTTTTAATTATGTAACCGTAAACTCATGCACGTGTTTTTAACAAAATCGTGGTATAGACCGATATTTGACCAAAAACGATTAGTTTTTTGGGATATTCCTGTTATGTCGAAAGTAGAAATGATTAGTTTTTAATGATAGTTCTGGTTGGATTTCTACTATCAATTACAATGTATTTCAAAGTTTTTCTTTATGCTAACGTATATATCGTGTGCACATACACATGTTGATAACACAAAGTATATTTGCAATGTTGTTTACCTAATTTTCAATATCCGTTAGTAAATTTGACTTTTTACTTAAAGACGTATGAAAATAGAGCTAAAATACGTACTTTTTAACAATGTTTTACTTAGTTTTGCTCGTATAATCCTCAGCGTTTTATCAGTGCTTTTAGTTATGTAACCGTAAACTCATGCACGTGTTTTTAACAAAATCGTCGTATAGACCGATATTTGACTAAAAACGATTACTTTTTTGGGATATTCATGTTTTTTCGATAGTAGAAATGATTAGTTTTTAATGATAGTTCTGGTTGGATTTCTACTATAAATTACAATGTATTTCAAAGTTTCTATTTATGCTAACGTATATATCGTGTGCATATATACATGTTTATAATACAAAGTATATTTACAATGTTGTTTAACTAATTTTACATATCCGTTTGTAACTTTGACGTTTAACTAAAAGACGTATGAAAATAGAGCTAAAATACGTACTTTTTAACAATGTTTTACTTAGTTTTGCTCGTATAATCCTCAGCGTTTTATCAGTGCTTTTAGTTATGTAACCGTAAACTCATGCACATGTTTTTAACAAAATCGTCGTATAGACCGATATTTGACTAAAAACGATTACTTTTTTGGGATATTCATGTTTTTTCGATAGTAGAAATGATTAGTTTTTAATGATAGTTCTGGTTGGATTTCTACTATAAATTACAATGTATTTCAAAGTTTGTATTTATGCTAACGTATATATCGTGTGCATATATACATGTTTATAATACAAAGTATATTTACAATGTTGTTTAACTAATTTTACATATCCGTTAGTAACTTTGACGTTTAACTAAAAGACGTATGAAAATAGAGCTAAAATACGTACTTTTTAACAATGTTTTACTTAGTTTTGCTCGTATAATCCTCAGCGTTTTATCAGTGCTTTTAGTTATGTAACCGTAAACTCATGCACATGTTTTTAACAAAATCGTCGTATAGACCGATATTTGACTAAAAACGATTACTTTTTTGGGATATTCATATTATGTCGATAGTAGAAATGATTAGTTTTTAATGATAGTTCTGGTTGGATTTCTACTATAAATTACAATGTATTTCAAAGTTTTTCTTTATGCTAACGTATATATCGTGTGCACATACACATGTTGATAACACAAAGTATATTTGCAATGTTGTTTACCTAATTTTCAATATCCGTTAGTAAATTTGACTTTTTACTTAAAGACGTATGAAAATAGAGCGAAAATACGTACTTTTTAACAATGTTTTACTTAGTTTTTCTCGTATAATCCTCAGCGTTTTATCAGTGCTTTTAGTTATGTAACCGTAAACTCATGCACATGTTTTTAACAAAATCGTCGTATAGACCGATATTTGACTAAAAACGATTACTTTTTTGGGATATTCATGTTTTTTCGATAGTAGAAATGATTAGTTTTTAATGATAGTTCTGGTTGGATTTCTACTATAAATTACAATGTATTTCAAAGTTTCTATTTATGCTAACGTATATATCGTGTGCATATATACATGTTTATAATACAAAGTATATTTACAATGTTGTTTAACTAATTTTACATATCCGTTAGTAACTTTGACGTTTAACTAAAAGACGTATGAAAATAGAGCTAAAATACGTACTTTTTAACAATGTTTTACTTAGTTTTGCTCGTATAATCCTCAGCGTTTTATCAGTGCTTTTAGTTATGTAACCGTAAACTCATGCACATGTTTTTAAAAAAATCGTCGTATAGACCGATATTTGACTAAAAACGATTACTTTTTTGGGATATTCATGTTTTTTCGATAGTAGAAATGATTAGTTTTTAATGATAGTTCTGGTTGGATTTCTACTATAAATTACAATGTATTTCAAAGTTTCTATTTATGCTAACATATATATCGTGTGCATATATACATGTTTATAATACAAAGTATATTTGCAATGTTGTTTAACTAATTTTACATATCCGTTAGTAACTTTGACGTTTAACTAAAAGACGTATGAAAATAGAGCTAAAATACGTACTTTTTAACAATGTTTTACTTAGTTTTGCTCGTATAATCCTCAGCGTTTTATCAGTGCTTTTAATTATGTAACCGTAAACTCATGCACGTGTTTTTAACAAAATCGTGGTATAGACCGATATTTGACCAAAAACGATTACTTTTTTGGGATATTCCTGTTATGTCGAAAGTAGAAATGATTAGTTTTTAATGATAGTTCTGGTTGGATTTCTACTATAACTTACAATGTATTTCAAAGTTTTTTTTATGCTAACGTATATATCGTGTGCACATACACATGTTGATAACACAAAGTATATTTGCAATGTTGTTTATCTAATTTTCAATATCCGTTAGTAAATTTGACTTTTTACTTAAAGACGTATGAAAATAGAGCGAAAATACGTACTTTTTAACAATGTTTTACTTAGTTTTGCTCGTATAATCCTCAGCGTTTTATCAGTGCTTTTAGTTATGTAACATAGACATGTTTTTAACAAAATTGTGGTATAGACCGATATTTGACCAAAAACGATTACTTTTTTGGGATATTCCTGTTATGTCGAAAGTAGAAATGATTAGTTTTTAATGATAGTTCTGGTTGGATTTCTACTATAAATTACAATGTATTTCAAAGTTTCTATTTATGCTAACGTATATATCGTGTGCATATATACATGTTTATAATACAAAGTATATTTACAATGTTGTTTAACTAATTTTACATATCCGTTAGTAACTTTGAGGTTTAACTAAAAGACGTATGAAAATAGAGCTAAAATACGTACTTTTTAACAATGTTTTACTTAGTTTTGCTCGTATAATCCTCAGCGTTTTATCAGTGCTTTTAGTTATGTAACCGTAAACTCATGCACATGTTTTTAACAAAATCGTCGTATAGACCGATATTTGACTAAAAACGATTACTTTTTTGGGATATTCATGTTTTTTCGATTGTAGAAATGATTAGTTTTTAATGATAGTTCTGGTTGGATTTCTACTATAAATTACAATGTATTTCAAATTTTCTATTTATGCTAACGTATATATCGTGTGCATATATACATGTTTATAATACAAAGTATATTTGCAATGTTGTTTAACTAATTTTCAATATGTGTTAGTAAATTTGACTTTTTACTTAAAGACGTATGAAAATAGAGCTAAAATACGTACTTTTTAACAATGTTTTACTTAGTTTTGCTCGTATAATCCTCAGCGTTTTATCAGTGCTTTTAGTTATGTAACCGTAAACTCATGCACGTGTTTTTAACAAAATCGTCGTATAGACCGATATTTGACTAAAAACGATTACTTTTTTGGGATATTCATGTTTTTTCGATTGTAGAAATGATTAGTTTTTAATGATAGTTCTGGTTGGATTTCTACTATAAATTACAATGTATTTCAAAGTTTCTATTTATGCTAACGTATATATCGTGTGCATATATACATGTTTATAATACAAAGTATATTTACAATGTTGTTTAACTAATTTTACATATCCGTTAGTAACTTTGACGTTTAACTAAAAGACGTATGAAAATAGAGCTAAAATACGTACTTTTTAACAATGTTTTACTTAGTTTTGCTCGTATAATCCTCAGCGTTTTATCAGTGCTTTTAGTTATGTAACCGTAAACTCATGCACGTGTTTTTAACAAAATCGTCGTATAGACCGATATTTGACTAAAAACGATTACTTTTTTGGGATATTCATATTATGTCGATAGTAGAAATGATTAGTTTTTAATGATAGTTCTGGTTGGATTTCTACTATAAATTACAATGTATTTCAAAGTTTCTATTTATGCGAATGTATATATCGTGTGCATATATACATGTTTATAATACAAAGTATATTTGCAATGTTGTTTAACTAATTTTCAATATCCATTAGTAAATTTGACTTTTTACTTAAAGACGTATGAAAATAGGGCTAAAATACGTACTTTTTAACAATGTTTTACTTAGTTTTGCTCGTATAATCCTCAGCGTTTTATCAGTGCTTTTAGTTATGTAACATAGACATGTTTTTAACAAAATTGTGGTATAGACCGATATTTGACCAAAAACGATTACTTTTTTGGGATATTCCTGTTATGTCGAAAGTAGAAATGATTAGTTTTTAATGATAGTTCTGGTTGGATTTCTACTATAAATTACAATGTATTTAAAAGTTTCTATTTATGCTAACGTATATATCGTGTGCATATATACATGTTTATAATACAAAGTATATTTGCAATGTTGTTTAACTAATTTTACATATCCGTTAGTAACTTTGACGTTTAACTAAAAGACGTATGAAAATAGAGCTAAAATACGTACTTTTTAACAATGTTTTACTTAGTTTTGCTCGTATAATCCTCAGCGTTTTATCAGTGCTTTTAGTTATGTAACCGTAAACTCATGCACATGTTTTTAACAAAATCGTCGTATAGACCGATATTTGACCAAAAACGATTACTTTTTTGGGATATTCCTGTTATGTCGAAAGTAGAAATGATTAGTTTTTAATGATAGTTCTGGTTGGATTTCTACTATAAATTACAATGTATTTCAAAGTTTTTCTTTATGCTAACGTATATATCGTGTGCACATACATATGTTGATAACACAAAGTATATTTGCAATGTTGTTTACCTAATTTTCAATATCCTTTGGTAAATTTGACTTTTTACTTAAAGACGTATGAAAATAGAGCTAAAATACGTACTTTTTAACAATGTTTTACTTAGTTTTGCTCGTATAATCCTCAGCTTTTAGTTATGTAACCGTAAACTCATGCACATGTTTTTAACAAAATCGTGGTATAGACCGATATTTGACTAAAAACGATTACTTTTTTGGGATATTCATATTATGTCGATAGTAGATTATTAGTTTTTAATGATAGTTCTGGTTGGATTTCTACTATAAATTACAATGTATTTAAAAGTTTCTATTTATGCTAACGTATATATCGTGTGCATATACACATGTTTATAACACAAAGTATATTTGCAATGTTTTTTATCTAATTTTCAATATCCGTTAGTAAATTTGACTTTTTACTCACGTATGAAAATAGAGCTGAAATACGTACTTTTTAACAATGTTTGACTTAGTTTTGCTCGTGTAATCCTCAGCGTTTTATCAGTGCTTTTAGTTATGTAACCGTAAACTCATAGACATGTTTTTAACAAAATCGTCGTATAGACCGATATTTGACCAAAAACGATTACGTTTTTGGGATATTCCTGTTATGTCGATAGTAGAAATGATTAGTTTTTAATGATAGTTCTGGTTGGATTTCTACTATAAATTACAATGTATTTAAAAGTTTCTATTTATGCTAACGTATATATCGTGTGCATATATACATGTTTATAATACAAAGTATATTTGCAATGTTGTTTAACTAATTTTCAATATCCGTTAGTAACTTTGACGTTTAACTAAAAGACGTATGAAAATAGAGCAAAAATACGTACTTTTTAACAATGTTTTACTTAGTTTTGCTCGTATAATCCTCAGCGTTTTATCAGTGCTTTTACTTATGTAACCGTAAACTCATAGACATGTTTTTAACAAAATCGTGGTATAGACCGATATTTGACCAAAAACGATTACTTTTTTGGGATATTCCTGTTATGTCGATAGTAGAAATGATTAGTTTTTAATGATAGTTCTGGTTTGATTTCTACTATAAATTACAATGTGTTTAAAAGTTTCTATTTATGCTAACGTATATATCGTGTGCACATACACATGTTGATAACACAAAGTATATTTGCAATGTTTTTTACCTAATTTTCAATATGTGTTAGTAAATTTGACTTTTTACTTAAAGACGTATGAAAATAGAGCTAAAATACGTACTTTTTAACAATGTTTTACTTAGTTTTGCTCGTATAATCCTCAGCGTTTTATCAGTGCTTTTAGTTATGTAACCGTAAACTCATAGACAAGTTTTTAACAAAATCGTGGTATAGACCGATATTTGACCAAAAACGATTACTTTTTTGGGATATTCCTGTTATGTCGATAGTAGAAATGATTAGTTTTAATGATAGTTCTGGTTGGATTTCTACTATAAATTACAATGTATTTAAAAGTTTCTATTTATGCTAACGTATATATCGTGTGCACATACACATGTTGATAACACAAAGTATATTTGCAATGTTGTTTACTTAATTTTCAATATGTGTTAGTAAATTTGACTTTTTACTTAAAGACGTATGAAAATAGAGCTAAAATACGTACTTTTTAACAATGTTTTACTTAGTTTTGCTCGTATAATCCTCAGCGTTTTATCAGTGCTTTTAGTTATGTAACCGTAAACTCATGCACATGTTTTTAACAAAATCGTCGTATAGACCGATGACCAAAAACGATTACTTTTTTGGGATATTCCTGTTATGTCGATAGTAGAAATGATTAGTTTTTAATGATAGTTCTGGTTGGATTTCTACTATAAATTACAATGTATTTAAAAGTTTTTCTTTATGCTAACGTATTTATCGTGTGCACATACACATGTTGATAACACAAAGTATATTTGCAATGTTGTTTACCTAATTTTCAATATCCGTTAGTAATTTGACTTTTTACTTAAAGACGTATGAAAATAGAGCTAAAATACGTACTTTTTAACAATGTTTTACTTAGTTTTGCTCGTTTAATCCTCAGGTTTTAGTTATGTAACCGTAAACTCATGCACATGTTTTTAACAAAATCTTGGTATAGACCGATATTTTACCAAAAACGATTACTTTTTTGGGATATTCCTGTTATGTTGATAGTAGAAATGATTAATTTTAATGATAGTTCTGGTTGGATTTCTACTATAAATTACAATGTATTTCAAAGTTTTTCTTTATGATAACGTATATATCGTGTGCACATACACATGTTGATAACACAAAGTATATTTGCAATGTTGTTTAACTAATTTTCAATATCCGTTAGTAAATTTGACTTTTTACTCAAAGACGTATGAAAATAGAGCTAAAATACGTACTTTTTAACAATGTTTTACTTAGTTTTGCTCGTATAATCCTCAGCGTTTTATCAGTGCTTTTAGTTATGTAACCGAAAAATCAAAGACATGTTTTTAACAAAATCGTGGTATAGACCGATATTTGACTAAAAACGAATACTTTTTTGGGATATTCCTTTTATGTCGATAGTAGAAATGATTAGTTTTAATGATAGTTCTGGTTGGATTTCTACTATAAATTACAATGTATTTAAAAGTTTCTATTTATGCTAACGTATATATCGTGTGCATATATACATGTTTATAATACAAAGTATATTTGCAATGTTGTTTAACTAAATTTCAATATCCGTTAGTAAATTTGACTTTTTGCTCAAAGACGTATGAAAATAAAGCTAAAATACATACTTTTTAACAATGTTTGACTTAGTTTTGCTCGTATAATCCTCAGCGTTTTATCAGTGCTTTTACTTATGTAACCGTAAACTCATGCACATGTTTTTAACAAAATCGTGGTATAGACCGATATATGACCAAAAATGATTACTTTTTTGGGATATTCATGTTATGTCGATAGTAGAAATGATTAGTTTTTAATGATAGTTCTGGTTGGATTTCTACTATAAATTACAATGTATTTCAAAGTTTTTCTTTATGCTAACGTATATATCGTGTGCACATACACATGTTGATAACACAAAGTATATTTGCAATGTTGTTTACCTAATTTTCAATATCCGTTAGTAAATTTGACTTTTTACTCAAAGACGTATGAAAATAGAGCTAAAATACGTACTTTTTAACAATGTTTTACTTAGTTTTGCTCGTATAATCCTCAGCGTTTTATCAGTGCTTTTAGTTATGTAACCGTAAACTCATGCACATGTTTTTAACAAAATCGTGGTATAGACCGATATTTGACTAAAAACGATTACTTTTTTGGGATATTCATGTTATGTCGATAGTAGAAATGATTAGTTTTTATTGATAGTTCTGGTTGGATTCCTACTATAAATTACAATGTATTTCAAAGTTTCTATTTATGCTAACGTATATATCGTGTGCATAAATACATGTTTATAATACAAAGTATATTTGCAATGTTGTTTAACTAATTTTCAATATCCATTAGTAACTTTGACGTTTCACTAAAAGACGTATGAAAATAGAGCTAAAATACGTACATTATAACAATGTTTTACTTAGTTTTGCTCGTATAATCCTCAGCGTTTTATCAGTGCTTTTAGTTATGTAACCGTAAACTCATAGACATGTTTTTAACAAAATCGTCGTATAGACCGATATTTGACCAAAACGATTACATTTTTTGGATATTCCTATGTCGATAGTAGAAATGATTAGTTTTTAATGATAGTTCTGGTTGGATTTCTACTATAAATTACAATTTATTTCAAAGTTTCTATTTATGCTAACGTATATATCGTGTGCACATACACATGTTGATAACACAAAGTATATTTGCAGTGTATTTTAACTAATTTTCAATATCCGTTAGTAACTTTGACGTTTCACTAAAAGACGTATGAAAATAGAGCTAAAATACGTACTTTTAAACAATGTTTTACTTAGTTTTGCTCGTATAATCCTCAGCGTTTTATCAGTGCTTTTAGTTATGTAACCGTAAACTCATGCACATGTTTTTAACAAAATCGTCGTATAGACCGATATTTGACTAAAAACGATTACTTTTTTGGGATATTCCTGTTATGTCGATAGTAGAAATGATTAGTTTTTAATGATAGTTCTGGTTGGATTTACCCTATAAATTACAATGTATTTAAAAGTTTTTCTTTATGCTAACGTATTTATCGTGTGCACATACACATGTTGATAACACAAAGTATATTTGCAATGTTGTATACCTAATTTTCAATATCCGTTAGTAATTTGACTTTTTACTTAAAGACGTATGAAAATAGAGCTAAAATACGTACTTTTTAACAATGTTTTACTTAGTTTTGCTCGTATAATCCTCAGGTTTTAGTTATGTAACCGTAAACTCATGCACATGTTTGTAACAAAATCGTGATATAGACCGATATTTGACTAAAAACGATTACTTTTTTGGGATATTCATGTTATGTCGATAGTAGAAATGATTAGTTTTTAATGATAGTTCTTGTTGGATTTCTACTATAAATTACAATGTATTTAAATGTTTCTATATATGCTAACATATATATCATGTGCATATATACATGTTTATAATACAAAGTATATTTGCAATGTTGTTTACCTAATTTTCAATATCCGTTAGTAACTTTGACGTTTCACTAAAAGACGTATGAAAATAGAGCTAAAATACCTACTTTTTAACAATGTTTTACTTAGTTCTGCTCGTATAATCCTCAGCGTTTTATCAGTGCTTTTAGTTATGTAACCGTAAACTCATGCACATGTTTTTAACAAAATCGTCGTATACACCGATATTTGACTAAAAACGATTACTTTTTTGGGATATTCATGTTATGTCGATTGTAGAAATGATTAGTTTTTAATCATAGTTCTGGTTGGATTTCTACTATAAATTACAATGTATTTAAAAGTTTCTATTTATGTTAACGTATATATCGTGTGCACATACACATGTTGATAACACAAAGTATATTTGCAATGTTGTTTACTTAATTTTCAATATGTGTTAGTAAATTTGACTTTTTACTTAAAGACGTATGAAAATAGAGCTAAAATACGTACTTTTTAACAATGTTTTACTTAGTTTTGCTCGTATAATCCTCAGCGTTTTATCAGTGCTTTTAGTTATGTAACCGTAAACTCATGCACAAGTTTTTAACAAAATCGTCGTATAGACCGATATTTGACTAAAAACGATTACTTTTTTGGGATATTCATGTTATGTCGATAGTAGAAATGATTAGTTTTTAATGATAGTTCTGGTTGGATTTCTACTATAAATTACAATGTACTTAAAAGTTTTTCTTTATGCTAACGTATTTATCGTGTGCACATACACATGTTGATAACACAAAGTATATTTGCAATGTTGTTTACCTAATTTTCAATATCCGTTAGTAATTTGACTTTTTACTTAAAGACGTATGAAAATAGAGCTAAAATAGGTACTTTTTAACAATGTTTTACTTAGTTTTGCTCGTATAATCCTCAGCGTTTTATCAGTGCTTTTACTTATGTAACCGTAAACTCATGCACATGTTTTTAACAAAATCGTGGTATAGACCGATATATGACCAAAAATGATTACTTTTTTGGGATATTCATGTTATGTCGATAGTAGAAATGATTAGTTTTTAATGATAGTTCTGGTTGGATTTCTACTATAAATTACAATGTATTTCAAAGTTTTTCTTTATGCTAACGTATATATCGTGTGCACATACACATGTTGATAACACAAAGTATATTTGCAATGTTGTTTACCTAATTTTCAATATCCGTTAGTAAATTTGACTTTTTACTCAAAGACGTATGAAAATAGAGCTAAAATACGTACTTTTTAACAATGTTTTACTTAGTTTTGCTCGTATAATCCTCAGCGTTTTATCAGTGCTTTTAGTTATGTAACCGTAAACTCATGCACATGTTTTTAACAAAATCGTGGTATAGACCGATATTTGACTAAAAACGATTACTTTTTTGGGATATTCATGTTATGTCGATAGTAGAAATGATTAGTTTTTATTGATAGTTCTGGTTGGATTCCTACTATAAATTACAATGTATTTCAAAGTTTCTATTTATGCTAACGTATATATCGTGTGCATAAATACATGTTTATAATACAAAGTATATTTGCAATGTTGTTTACCTAATTTTCAATATCCATTAGTAACTTTGACGTTTCACTAAAAGACGTATGAAAATAGAGCTAAAATACGTACATTATAACAATGTTTTACTTAGTTTTGCTCGTATAATCCTTAGCATTTTATCAGTGCTGTTAGTTATGTAACCGTAAACACATAGACATGTTTTTAACAAAATCGTGGTATAGACCGATATTTGACCAAAAACGATAACTTTTTTGGGATATTCCTGTTATGTCGATAGTAGAAGTGATTAGTTTTTAATGATAGTTCTGGTTGGATTTCTACTATAAATTACAATGTATTTCAAAGTTTCTATTTATGCTAAAGTATATATCGTGTGCATATATACATGTTTATAATACAAAATATATTTGCAATGTTGTTTAACTAATTTTCAATATCCGTTAGTAACTTTGACGTTTCACTAAAAGACGTATGAAAATAGAGCTAAAATACGTACTTTTTAACAATGTTTTACTTAGTTTTGCTCGTATAATCCTCAGCGTTTTATCAGTGCTTTTAGTTATGTAACCGTAAACTCATAGACATGTTTTTAACAAAATCGTCGTATAGACCGATATTTGACCAAAACGATTACATTTTTTGGATATTCCTATGTCGATAGTAGAAATGATTAGTTTTTAATGATAGTTCTGGTTGGATTTCTACTATAAATTACAATTCATTTCAAAGTTTCTATTTATGCTAACGTATATATCGTGTGCACATACACATGTTGATAACACAAAGTATATTTGCAGTGTATTTTAACTAATTTTCAATATCCGTTAGTAACTTTGACGTTTCACTAAAAGACGTATGAAAATAGAGCTAAAATACGTACTTTTTAACAATGTTTTACTTAGTTTTGCTCGTATAATCCTCAGCGTTTTATCAGTGCTTTTAGTTATGTAACATAGACATGTTTTTAACAAAATCGTGGTATAGACCGATATTTGACCAAAAACGATTACGTTTTTGGGATATTCCTGTTATGTCGATAGTAGAAATGATTAGTTTTTAATGATAGTTCTGGTTGGATTTCTACTATAAATTACAATGTATTTCAAAGTTTCTATTTATGCTAACGTATATATCGTGTGCACATACACATGTTGATAACACAAAGTATATTTGCAATGTTGTTTACCTAATTTTCAATATGTGTTAGTAAATTTGACTTTTTACTTAAAGACGTATGAAAATAGAGCTAAAATACCTACTTTTTAACAATGTTTTACTTAGTTTTGCTCGTATAATCCTCAGCGTTTTATCAGTGCTTTTAGTTATGTAACCGTAAACTCATGCACATGTTTTTAACAAAATCGTCGTATAGACCGATATTTGACTAAAAACGATTACTTTTTTGGGATATTCCTGTTATGTCGATAGTAGAAATGATTAGTTTTTAATGATAGTTCTGGTTGGATTTCTACTATAAATTACAATGTATTTCAAGGTTTCTATTATGCTAACGTATATATCGTGTACCCATACACATGTTGATAACACATAGTATATTTGCAATGTTGTTTACCTAATTTTCAATATCCGTAAGTAAATTTGACTTTTTACTTAAAGACGTATGAAAAGAGAGCTAAAATACGTACTTTTTAACAATGTTTTACTTAGTTTTGCTCGTATAATCCTCAGCTTTTAGTTATGTAACCGTAAACTCATGCACATGTTTTTAACAAAATCTTGGTATAGACCGATATTTGACTAAAAACGATTACTTTTTTGGGATATTCATATTATGTCGATAGTAGATTATTAGTTTTTAATGATAGTTCTGGTTGGATTTCTACTATAAATTACAATGTATTTAAAAGTTTCTATTTATGCTAACGTATATATCGTGTGCATATATACATGTTTATAATACAAAGTATATTTGCAATGTTGTTTAACTAATTTTACATATCCGTTAGTAACTTTGACGTTTAACTAAAAGACGTATGAAAATAGAGCTAAAATACGTACTTTTTAACAATGTTTTACTTAGTTTTGCTCGTATAATCCTCAGCGTTTTATCAGTGCTTTTAGTTATGTAACCGTAAACTCATGCACATGTTTTTAACAAAATCGTGGTATAGTAATCGTTTTTGGTCAAATATCGGTATATTTGACCAAAAACGATTACGTTTTAGGGATATTCATGTTATGTCGATAGTAGAAATGATTAGTTTTTAATGATAGTTCTGGTTGGATTTCTACTATAAATTACAATGTATTTAAAAGTTTCTATTTATGCTAACCTATATATCGTGTGCACATACACATGTTGATAACACAAAGTATATTTGCAATGTTTTTTACCTAATTTTCAATATGTGTTAGTAAATTTGACTTTTTACTTAAAGACGTATGAAAATAGAGCTAAAATACGTACTTTTTAACAATGTTTTACTTAGTTTTGCTCGTATAATCCTCAGCGTTTTATCAGTGCTTTTAGTTATGTAACCGTAAACTCATGCACATGTTTTCAACAAAATCGTCGTATAGACCGATATTTGACTAAAAACGATTACTTTTTTGGGATATTCTGTCGATAGTAGAAATGATTAGTTTTTAATGATAGTTCTGGTTGGATTTACCCTATAAATTACAATTTATTCAAAGTTTCTATTTATGCTAACGTATATATCGTGTGCACATACACATGTTGATAACACAAAGTATATTTGCAGTGTATTTTAACTAATTTTCAATATCCGTTAGTAACTTTGACGTTTCACTAAAAGACGTATGAAAATATAGCTAAAATACGTACTTTTAAACAATGTTTGACTTATTTTTACTCGTGTAATCCTCAGCGTTTTATCAGTGCTTTTGGTTATGTAACCGTAAACTCATGCACATGTTTTTAACAAAATCGTGGTATAGACCGATATTTGACCAAAAACGATTACGTTTTTGGGATATTCCTGTTATGTCGATAGTAGAAATGATTAGTTTTTAATGATAGTTCTGGTTGGATTTCTACTATAAATTACAATGTATTTAAAAGTTTCTATTTATGCTAACGTATATATCGTGTGCGTATATACATGTTTATAATACAAAGTATATTTGCAATGTTATTTAACTAATTTTACATATCCGTTAGTAACTTTGACGTTTAACTAAAAGACGTATGAAAATAGAGCTAAAATACGTACTTTTTAACAATGTTTTACTTAGTTTTGCTCGTATAATCCTCAGCGTTTTATCAGTGCTTTTAGTTATGTAACCGTAAACTCATAGACATGTTTTTAACAAAATCGTGGTATAGACCGATATTTGACCAAAAACGATTACTTTTTTGGGATATTCATGTTATGTCGATAGTAGAAATGATTAGTTTTTAATGATAGTTCTGGTTGGATTTCTACTATAAATTAAAATGTATTTCAAAGTTTTTCTTCATGCTAACGTATATATCGTGTGCACATACACATGTTTATAACACAAAGTATATTTGCAATGTTGTTTAACTAATTTTCAATATCCGTTAGTAACTTTGACGTTTCACTAAAAGACGTATGAAAATAGAGCTAAAATACGTACTTTTTAACAATGTTTTACTTAGTTTTGCTCGTATAATCCTCAGCGTTTTATCAGTGCTTTTAGTTATGTAACCGTAAACTCATGCACATGTTTTTAACAAAATCGTGGTATAGACCGATATTTGACCAAAAACGATTACTTTTTTGGGATATTCCTGTTATGTCGATAGTAGAAATGATTAGTTTTTAATGATAGTTCTGGTTGGATTTCTACTATAAATTACAATGTATTTCAAAGTTTCTATTTATGCTAACGTATATATCGTGTGCATATATACATGTTTATAATACAAAGTATATTTGCAATGTTGTTTAACTAATTTTCAATATCCGTTAGTAACTTTGACGTTTCACTAAAAGACGTATGAAAATAGAGCTAAAATACGTATTTAACAATGTTTTACTTAGTTTTGCTCGTATAATCCTCAGCGTTTTATCAGTGCTTTTAGTTATGTAACCGTAAACTCATAGACATGTTTTTAACAAAATTGTGGTATAGACCGATATTTGACCAAAAACGATTACTTTTTTGGGATATTCCTGTTATGTCGATAGTAGAAATGATTAGTTTTTAATGATAGTTCTGGTTGGATTTCTACTATAAATTACAATGTATTTCAAAGTTTCTATTTATGCTAACGTATATATCGTGTGCATATATACATGTTTATAATACAAAGTATATTTGCAATGTTGTTTAACTAATTTTCAATATCCGTTAGTAACTTTGACGTTTCACTAAAAGACGTATGAAAATAGAGCTAAAATACGTATTTAACAATGTTTTACTTAGTTTTGCTCGTATAATCCTCAGCGTTTTATCAGTGCTTTTAGTTATGTAACCGTAAACTCATGCACATGTTTTTAACAAAATCGTGGTATAGACCGATATTTGACTAAAAACGATTACTTTTTTGGGATATTCATGTTATGTCGATAGTAGAAATGATTAGTTTTTAATGATAGTTCTTGTTGGATTTCAACTATAAATTACAATGTATTTCAAAGTTTCTTTTTATGCTAAAGTATATATCATGTGCATATATACATGTTTATAATACAAAGTATATTTGCAATGTTGTTTAACTAATTTTCAATATCCGTTAGTAACTTTGACGTTTCACTAAAAGACGTATGAAAATAGAGCTAAAATACGTACTTTTTAACAATGTTTTACTTAGTTTTGCTCGTATAATCCTCAGCGTTTTATCAGTGCTTTTAGTTATGTAACCGTAAACTCATGCACATGTTTTCAACAAAATCGTCGTATAGACCGATATTTGACTAAAAACGATTACTTTTTTGGGATATTCTGTCGATAGTAGAAATGATTAGTTTTTAATGATAGTTCTGGTTGGATTTACCCTATAAATTACAATTTATTCAAAGTTTCTATTTATGCTAACGTATATATCGTGTGCACATACACATGTTGATAACACAAAGTATATTTGCAGTGTATTTTAACTAATTTTCAATATCCGTTAGTAACTTTGACGTTTCACTAAAAGACGTATGAAAATATAGCTAAAATACGTACTTTTAAACAATGTTTGACTTATTTTTACTCGTGTAATCCTCAGCGTTTTATCAGTGCTTTTGGTTATGTAACCGTAAACTCATGCACATGTTTTTAACAAAATCGTGGTATAGACCGATATTTGACCAAAAACGATTACGTTTTTGGGATATTCCTGTTATGTCGATAGTAGAAATGATTAGTTTTTAATGATAGTTCTGGTTGGATTTCTACTATAAATTACAATGTATTTAAAAGTTTCTATTTATGCTAACGTATATATCGTGTGCGTATATACATGTTTATAATACAAAGTATATTTGCAATGTTATTTAACTAATTTTACATATCCGTTAGTAACTTTGACGTTTAACTAAAAGACGTATGAAAATAGAGCTAAAATACGTACTTTTTAACAATGTTTTACTTAGTTTTGCTCGTATAATCCTCAGCGTTTTATCAGTGCTTTTAGTTATGTAACCGTAAACTCATAGACATGTTTTTAACAAAATCGTGGTATAGACCGATATTTGACCAAAAACGATTACTTTTTTGGGATATTCATGTTATGTCGATAGTAGAAATGATTAGTTTTTAATGATAGTTCTGGTTGGATTTCTACTATAAATTAAAATGTATTTCAAAGTTTTTCTTCATGCTAACGTATATATCGTGTGCACATACACATGTTTATAACACAAAGTATATTTGCAATGTTGTTTAACTAATTTTCAATATCCGTTAGTAACTTTGACGTTTCACTAAAAGACGTATGAAAATAGAGCTAAAATACGTACTTTTTAACAATGTTTTACTTAGTTTTGCTCGTATAATCCTCAGCGTTTTATCAGTGCTTTTAGTTATGTAACCGTAAACTCATGCACATGTTTTTAACAAAATCGTGGTATAGACCGATATTTGACCAAAAACGATTACTTTTTTGGGATATTCCTGTTATGTCGATAGTAGAAATGATTAGTTTTTAATGATAGTTCTGGTTGGATTTCTACTATAAATTACAATGTATTTCAAAGTTTCTATTTATGCTAACGTATATATCGTGTGCATATATACATGTTTATAATACAAAGTATATTTGCAATGTTGTTTAACTAATTTTCAATATCCGTTAGTAACTTTGACGTTTCACTAAAAGACGTATGAAAATAGAGCTAAAATACGTATTTAACAATGTTTTACTTAGTTTTGCTCGTATAATCCTCAGCGTTTTATCAGTGCTTTTAGTTATGTAACCGTAAACTCATAGACATGTTTTTAACAAAATTGTGGTATAGACCGATATTTGACCAAAAACGATTACTTTTTTGGGATATTCCTGTTATGTCGATAGTAGAAATGATTAGTTTTTAATGATAGTTCTGGTTGGATTTCTACTATAAATTACAATGTATTTCAAAGTTTCTATTTATGCTAACGTATATATCGTGTGCATATATACATGTTTATAATACAAAGTATATTTGCAATGTTGTTTAACTAATTTTCAATATCCGTTAGTAACTTTGACGTTTCACTAAAAGACGTATGAAAATAGAGCTAAAATACGTATTTAACAATGTTTTACTTAGTTTTGCTCGTATAATCCTCAGCGTTTTATCAGTGCTTTTAGTTATGTAACCGTAAACTCATGCACATGTTTTTAACAAAATCGTGGTATAGACCGATATTTGACTAAAAACGATTACTTTTTTGGGATATTCATGTTATGTCGATAGTAGAAATGATTAGTTTTTAATGATAGTTCTTGTTGGATTTCAACTATAAATTACAATGTATTTCAAAGTTTCTTTTTATGCTAAAGTATATATCATGTGCATATATACATGTTTATAATACAAAGTATATTTGCAATGTTGTTTAACTAATTTTCAATATCCGTTAGTAACTTTGACGTTTCACTAAAAGACGTATGAAAATAGAGCTAAAATACGTACTTTTTAACAATGTTTTACTTAGTTTTGCTCGTATAATCCTCAGCGTTTTATCAGTGCTTTTAGTTATGTAACCGTAAACTCATAGACATGTTTTTAACAAAATCGTCGTATAGACCGATATTTGACCAAAACGATTACATTTTTTGGATATTCCTATGTCGATAGTAGAAATGATTAGTTTTTAATGATAGTTCTGGTTGGATTTCTACTATAAATTACAATTTATTTCAAAGTTTCTATTTATGCTAACGTATATATCGTGTGCACATACACATGTTGATAACACAAAGTATATTTGCAGTGTATTTTAACTAATTTTCAATATCCGTTAGTAACTTTGACGTTTCACTAAAAGACGTATGAAAATAGAGCTAAAATACGTACTTTTTAACAATGTTTTACTTAGTTTTGCTCGTATAATCCTCAGCGTTTTATCAGTGCTTTTAGTTATGTAACATAGACATGTTTTAACAAAATCGTGGTATAGACCGATATTTGACCAAAAACGATTACGTTTTTGGGATATTCCTGTTATGTCGATAGTAGAAATGATTAGTTTTTAATGATAGTTCTGGTTGGATTTCTACTATAAATTACAATGTATTTCAAAGTTTCTATTGATGCTAACGTATATATCGTGTGCATATATACATGTTTATAATACAAAGTATATTTGCAATGTTGTTTAACTAATTTTCAATATCCGTTAGTAACTTTGACGTTTCACTAAAAGACGTATAAAAATAGAGCTAAAATACGTACTTTTTAACAATGTTTTACTTAGTTTTGCTCGTATAATCCTCAGCGTTTTATCAGTGCTTTTAGTTATGTAACCGTAAACTCATAGACATGTTTGTAACAAAATCGTGGTATAGACCGATATTTGACCAAAAACGATTACTTTTTTGGGATATTCCTGTTATGTCGATAGTAGAAATGATTAGTTTTTAATGATAGTCCTGGTTGGATTTCTACTATAAATTACAATGTATTTCAAAGTTTCTATTTATGCTAAAGTATATATCGTGTGCATATATACATGTTTATAATACAAAATATATTTGCAATGTTGTTTAACTAATTTTCAATATCCGTTAGTAATTTTGACGTTTCACTAAAAGACGTATGAAAATAGAGCTAAAATACGTACTTTTTAACAATGTTTTACTTAGTTTTGCTCGTATAATCCTCAGCGTTTTATCAGTGCTTTTAGTTATGTAACCGTAAACTCATAGACATGTTTGTAACAAAATCGTCGTATAGACCGATATTTGACCAAAACGATTACATTTTTTGGATATTCCTATGTCGATAGTAGAAATGATTAGTTTTTAATGATAGTTCTTGTTGGATTTCAACTATAAATTACAATGTATTTCAAAGTTTCTTTTTATGCTAAAGTATATATCATGTGCATATATACATGTTTATAATACAAAGTATATTTGCAATGTTGTTTAACTAATTTTCAATATCCGTTAGTAACTTTGACGTTTCACTAAAAGACGTATGAAAATAGAGCTAAAATACGTACTTTTTAACAATGTTTTACTTAGTTTTGCTCGTATAATCCTCAGCGTTTTATCAGTGCTTTTAGTTATGTAACCGTAAACTCATAGACATGTTTTTAACAAAATTGTGGTATAGACCGATATTTGACCAAAAACGATTACTTTTTTGGGATATTCCTGTTATGTCGATAGTAGAAATGATTAGTTTTTAATGATAGTTCTGGTTGGATTTCTACTATAAATTACAATGTATTTCAAAGTTTCTATTTATGCTAACGTATATATCGTGTGCATATATACATGTTTATAATACAAAGTATATTTGCAATGTTGTTTAACTAATTTTCAATATCCGTTAGTAACTTTGACGTTTCACTAAAAGACGTATGAAAATAGAGCTAAAATACGTATTTAACAATGTTTTACTTAGTTTTGCTCGTATAATCCTCAGCGTTTTATCAGTGCTTTTAGTTATGTAACCGTAAACTCATGCACATGTTTTTAACAAAATCGTGGTATAGACCGATATTTGACTAAAAACGATTACTTTTTTGGGATATTCCTGTTATGTCGATAGTAGAAATGATTAGTTTTTAATGATAGTTCTTGTTGGATTTCAACTATAAATTACAATGTATTTCAAAGTTTCTTTTTATGCTAAAGTATATATCATGTGCATATATACATGTTTATAATACAAAGTATATTTGCAATGTTGTTTAACTAATTTTCAATATCCGTTAGTAACTTTGATGTTTCACTAAAAGACGTATGAAAATAGAGCTAAAATACGTACTTTTTAACAATGTTTTACTTAGTTTTGCTCGTATAATCCTCAGCGTTTTATCAGTGCTTTTAGTTATGTAACCGTAAACTCATAGACATGTTTTTAACAAAATCGTCGTATAGACCGATATTTGACCAAAACGATTACATTTTTTGGATATTCCTATGTCGATAGTAGAAATGATTAGTTTTTAATGATAGTTCTGGTTGGATTTCTACTATAAATTACAATTTATTTCAAAGTTTCTATTTATGCTAACGTATATATCGTGTGCACATACACATGTTGATAACACAAAGTATATTTGCAGTGTATTTTAACTAATTTTCAATATCCGTTAGTAACTTTGACGTTTCACTAAAAGACGTATGAAAATAGAGCTAAAATACGTACTTTTTAACAATGTTTTACTTAGTTTTGCTCGTATAATCCTCAGCGTTTTATCAGTGCTTTTAGTTATGTAACATAGACATGTTTTAACAAAATCGTGGTATAGACCGATATTTGACCAAAAACGATTACGTTTTTGGGATATTCCTGTTATGTCGATAGTAGAAATGATTAGTTTTTAATGATAGTTCTGGTTGGATTTCTACTATAAATTACAATGTATTTCAAAGTTTCTATTGATGCTAACGTATATATCGTGTGCATATATACATGTTTATAATACAAAGTATATTTGCAATGTTGTTTAACTAATTTTCAATATCCGTTAGTAACTTTGACGTTTCACTAAAAGACGTATGAAAATAGAGCTAAAATACGTACTTTTTAACAATGTTTTACTTAGTTTTGCTCGTATAATCCTCAGCGTTTTATCAGTGCTTTTAGTTATGTAACCGTAAACTCATAGACATGTTTTTAACAAAATCGTGGTATAGACCGATATTTGACCAAAAACGATTACTTTTTTGGGATATTCCTGTTATGTCGATAGTAGAAATGATTAGTTTTTAATGATAGTCCTGGTTGGATTTCTACTATAAATTACAATGTATTTCAAAGTTTCTATTTATGCTAAAGTATATATCGTGTGCATATATACATGTTTATAATACAAAATATATTTGCAATGTTGTTTAACTAATTTTCAATATCCGTTAGTAACTTTGACGTTTCACTAAAAGACGTATGAAAATAGAGCTAAAATACGTACTTTTTAACAATGTTTTACTTAGTTTTGCTCGTATAATCCTCAGCGTTTTATCAGTGCTTTTAGTTATGTAACCGTAAACTCATAGACATGTTTGTAACAAAATCGTCGTATAGACCGATATTTGACCAAAACGATTACATTTTTTGGATATTCCTATGTCGATAGTAGAAATGATTAGTTTTTAATGATAGTTCTGGTTGGATTTCTACTATAAATTACAATTTATTTCAAAGTTTCTATTTATGCTAACGTATATATCGTGTGCACATACACATGTTGATAACACAAAGTATATTTGCAGTGTATTTTAACTAATTTTCAATATCCGTTAGTAACTTTGACGTTTCACTAAAAGACGTATGAAAATAGAGCTAAAATACGTACTTTTTAACAATGTTTTACTTAGTTTTGCTCGTATAATCCTCAGCGTTTTATCAGTGCTTTTAGTTATGTAACATAGACATGTTTTTAACAAAATCGTGGTATAGACCGATATTTGACCAAAAACGATTACGTTTTTGGGATATTCCTGTTATGTCGATAGTAGAAATGATTAGTTTTTAATGATAGTTCTGGTTGGATTTCTACTATAAATTACAATGTATTTCAAAGTTTCTATTTATGCTAACGTATATATCGTGTGCATATATACATGTTTATAATACAAAGTATATTTGCAATGTTGTTTAACTAATTTTCAATATCCGTTAGTAACTTTGACTTTTCACTAAAAGACGTATGAAAATAGAGCTAAAATACGTACTTTTTAACAATGTTTTACTTAGTTTTGCTCGTATAATCCTCAGCGTTTTATCAGTGCTTTTAGTTATGCAACCGTAAACTCTTGCACATGTTTTTAACAAAATCGTCGTATAGACCGATAGTTGACCAAAAACGATTACTTTTTTGGGATATTCCTGTTATGTCGAAAGTAGAAATGATTAGTTTTTAATGATAGTTCTGGTTGGATTTCTACTATAAATTACAATGTATTTCAAGGTTTTTCTTTATGCTAACGTATATATCGTGTACCCATACACATGTTGATAGCACATAGTATATTTGCAATGTTGTTTACCTAATTTTCAATATCCGTTAGTAAATTTGACTTTTTACTTAAAGACGTATGAAAAGAGAGTTAAAATACGTACTTTTTAACAATGTTTTACTTAGTTTTGCTCGTATAATCCTCAGCTTTTAGTTATGTAACCGTAAACTCATGCACATGTTTTTAACAAAATCGTGGTATAGACCGATATTTGACTAAAAACGATTACTTTTTTGGGATATTCATGTTATGTCGATAGTAGAAATGATTAGTTTTTAATGATAGTTCTGGTTGGATTTCTACTATAAATTACAATGTATTTAAAAGTTTCTATTTATGCTAACGTATATATCGTGTGCATATATACATGTTTATAATACAAAGTATATTTGCAATGTTGTTTAACTAATTTTACATATCCGTTAGTAACTTTGACGTTTAACTAAAAGACGTATGAAAATAGAGCTAAAATACGTACTTTTTAACAATGTTTTACTTAGTTTTGCTCGTATAATCCTCAGCGTTTTATCAGTGCTTTTAGTTATGTAACCGTAAACTCATGCACATGTTTTTAACAAAATCGTGGTATAGTAATCGTTTTTGGTCAAATATCGGTATATTTGACCAAAAACGATTACGTTTTTGGGATATTCATGTTATGTCGATAGTAGAAATGATTAGTTTTTAATGATAGTTCTGGTTGGATTTCTACTATAAATTACAATGTATTTAAAAGTTTCTATTTATGCTAACGTATATATCGTGTGCACATACACATGTTGATAACACAAAGTATATTTGCAATGTTGTTTACCTAATTTTCAATATGTGTTAGTAAATTTGACTTTTTACTTAAAGACGTATGAAAATAGAGCTAAAATACGTACTTTTTAACAATGTTTTACTTAGTTTTGCTCGTATAATCCTCAGCGTTTTATCAGTGCTTTTAGTTATGTAACCGTAAACTCATGCACATGTTTTCAACAAAATCGTCGTATAGACCGATATTTGACTAAAAACGATTACTTTTTTGGGATATTCTGTCGATAGTAGAAATGATTAGTTTTTAATGATAGTTCTGGTTGGATTTACCCTATAAATTACAATTTATTCAAAGTTTCTATTTATGCTAACGTATATATCGTGTGCACATACACATGTTGATAACACAAAGTATATTTGCAGTGTATTTTAACTAATTTTCAATATCCGTTAGTAACTTTGACGTTTCACTAAAAGACGTATGAAAATAGAGCTAAAATACGTACTTTTAAACAATGTTTGACTTATTTTTACTCGTGTAATCCTCAGCGTTTTATCAGTGCTTTTGGTTATGTAACCGTAAACTCATGCACATGTTTGTAACAAAATCGTGATATAGACCGATATTTGACTAAAAACGATTACTTTTTTGGGATATTCATGTTATGTCGATAGTAGAAATGATTAGTTTTTAATGATAGTTCTGGTTGGATTTCTAGTATAAATTACAATGTATTTAAATGTTTCTATATATGCTAACATATATATCATGTGCATATATACATGTTTATAATACAAAGTATATTTGCAATGTTGTTTAACTAATTTTCAATATCCGTTAGTAACTTTGACGTTTCACTAAAAGACGTATGAAAATAGAGCTAAAATACCTACTTTTTAACAATGTTTTACTTAGTTCTGCTCGTATAATCCTCAGCGTTTTATCAGTGCTTTTAGTTATGTAACCGTAAACTCATGCACATGTTTTTAACAAAATCGTCGTATACACCGATATTTGACTAAAAACGATTACTTTTTTGGGATATTAATGTTATGTCGATTGTAGAAATGATTAGTTTTTAATCATAGTTCTGGTTGGATTTCTACTATAAATTACAATGTATTTAAAAGTTTCTATTTATGCTAACGTATACATCGTGTGCATATACACATGTTTATAACACAAAGTATATTTGCAATGTTGTTTAACTAAATTTCAATATCCGTTAGTAAATTTGACTTTTTACTCAAAGACGTATGAAAATAGAGCTAAAATACGTACTTTTTAACAATGTTTGACTTAGTTTTGCTCGTATAATCCTCAGCGTCTTATCAGTGCTTTTACTTTTGTAACCGTGAACTCATAGACATGTTTTTAACAAAATCGTTGTATAGACCGATATTTGACGATTACTTTTTTTGGATATTCATGTTATGTCGATAGTAGAAATGTTTATTTTTTAATGATAGTTCTGGTTGGATTTCTACTATAAATTACAATGTATTTCAAAGTTTTTCTTTATGCTAACGTATATATCGTGTGCACATACACATGTTGATAACACAAAGTATATTTGCAATGTTGTTTAACTAATTTTCAATATACGTTAGTAAATTTGACTTTTTACTCAAAGACGTATGAAAATAGAGCTAAAATACGTACTTTTTAACAATGTTTTACTTAGTTTTGCTCGTATAATCCTCAGCGTTTTATCAGTGCTTTTAGTTATGTAACCGTAAACTCATAGATATGTTTTTAACAAAATCGTGGTATAGACCGATATTTGACTAAAAGCGATTACTTTTTTGGGATATTCCTGTTATGTCGATAGTAGAAATGATTAGTATTTAATGATAGTTCTGGTTGGATTGCTACTATAAATTAAAATGTATTTAAAAGTTTCTATTTATGCTAACGTATATATCGTGTGCATATATACATTTTTATAATACAAAGTATATTTGCAATGTTGTTTACCTAATTTTCAATATCCGTTAGTAAATTTGACCTTTTTACTTAAAGAATTATGAAAATAGAGCTAAAATACGTATTTTTAACAATGTTTGACTTAGTTTTGCTCGTATAATCCTCAGCGTTTTATCAGTGCTTTTACTTATGTAACCGTAAACTCATGCACATGTTTTTAACAAAATCGTGGTATAGACCGATATTTGACCAAAAATGATTACTTTTTTGGGATATTCATGTTATGTCGGTAGTAGAAATGATTAGTTTTTAATGATAGTTCTGGTTGGATTTCTACTATAAATTACAATGTATTTCAAAGTTTTTCTTTATGCTAACGTATATATCGTGTGCACATACACATGTTGATAACACAAAGTATATTTGCAATGTTGTTTACCTAATTTTCAATATCCGTTAGTAAATTTGACTTTTTACTTAAAGTCGTATGAAAATAGAGCTAAAATACGTACTTTTTAACAATGTTTTACTTAGTTTTGCTCGTATAATCCTCAGCGTTTTATCAGTGCTTTTAGTTATGTAACCGTAAACTCATGCACATGTTTTTAACAAAATCGTCGTATAGACCGATATTTGACTAAAAACGATTACTTTTTTGGGATATTCATGTTATGTCGATAGTAGAAATGATTAGTTTTTAATGATAGTTCTGGTTAGATTTCTACTATAAATTATAATGTATTTCAAAGTTTTTCTTTATGCTAA
Organism: Sepioteuthis lessoniana; assembly: GCA_963585895.1. Taxonomy (NCBI): domain Eukaryota; kingdom Metazoa; phylum Mollusca; class Cephalopoda; order Myopsida; family Loliginidae; genus Sepioteuthis; species Sepioteuthis lessoniana. The sequence goes on from OY757941.1 coordinate 25,079,876, forward strand.
CGTATATATCGTGTGCACATACACATGTTGATAACACAAAGTATATTTGCAATGTTGTTTACCTAATTTTTAATATCCGTTAGTAACTTTGACGTTTCACTAAAAGACGTATGAAAATAGAGCTAAAATACGTACTTTTTAACAATGTTTTACTTAGTTTTGCTCGTATAATCCTCAGCGTTTTATCAGTGCTTTTAGTTATGTAACCGTAAACTCATGCACATGTTTGTAACAAAATCGTGGTATAGACCGATATTTGACTAAAAACGATTACTTTTTGGGGATATTCCTGTTATGTCGATAGTAGAAATGATTAGTTTTTAATGATAGTTCTGGTTGGATTTCTACTATAAATTACAATGTATTTCAAAGTTTCTTTTTATGCTAACGTATATATCGTGTGCATATATACATGTTTATAATACAAAGTATATTTACAATGTTGTTTAACTAATTTTCAATATCCGTTAGTAACTTTGACGTTTCACTAAAAGACGTATGAAAATAGAGCTAAAATACGTACTTTTTAACAATGTTTTACTTAGTTTTGATCGTATAATCCTCAGCGTGTTATCAGTGCTTTTCGTTATGTAACCGTAAACTCATGCACATTTTTTTTACAAAATCGTGGTATAGACCGATATTTGACTAAAAACGATTACTTTTTTGGGATATTCATGTTATGTCGATAGTAGAAATGATTAGTTTTTAATGATAGTTCTGGTTGGATTTCTACTATAAATTACAATGTATTTCAAAGTTTCTATTTATGCTAACGTATATATCGTGTGCACATACATATGTTTTTAACACAAAGTATATTTGCAATGTTGTTTAACTAATTTTCAATATCCGTTAGTAAATTTGACCTTTTTACTTAAAGACGTATTAAAATAGAGCTAAAATACGTATTTTTAACAATGTTTGACTTAGTTTTGCTCGTATAATCCTCAGCGTTTTATCAGTGCTTTTACTTATGTAACCGTAAACTCATGCACATGTTTTTAACAAAATCGTGGTATAGACCGATATATGACCAAAAATGATTACTTTTTTGGGATATTCATGTTATGTCGATAGTAGAAATGATTAGTTTTTAATGATAGTTCTGGTTGGATTTCTACTATAAATTACAATGTATTTCAAAGTTTTTCTTTATGCTAACGTATATATCGTGTGCACATACACATGTTGATAACACAAAGTATATTTGCCATGTTGTTGAACTAATTTTCAATATCCGTTAGTAACTTTGACCTTTTACTCAAAGACGTATGAAAATAGAGCTAAAATACGTACTTTTTAACAATGTTTGACTTAGTTTTGCTCGTATAATCCTCAGCGTCTTATCAGTGCTTTTAGTTATGTAACCGTAAACTCAAAGACATGTTTTTAACAAAATCGTGGTATAGACCGATAGTTGACTAAAAACGATTACTTTTTTGGGATATTCCCGTTATGTCGTTAGTAGAAATGATTACTTTTAATGATAGTTCTGGTTGGATTTCTACTATAAATTACAATGTATTTCAAAGTTTCTATTTATGCTAACGTATATATCGTGTGCATATATACATGTTTATAATACAAAGTATATTTGCAATGTTGTTTAACTAATTTTCAATATCCGTTAGTAAATTTGACTTTTGACTCATAGACGTATGAAAATAGAGCTAAAATACGTACTTTTTAACAATGTTTTACTTAGTTTTGCTCGTATAATTCTCAGCGTTTTAACAGTGCTTTTAGTTATGTAACCGTAAACTCATAGATATGTTTTTAACAAAATCGTGGTATAGACCGATATTTGACTAAAAGCGATTACTTTTTTGGGATATTCATGTTATGTCGATAGTAGAAATGATTAGTATTTAATGATAGTTCTGGTTGGATTGCTACTATAAATTACAATGTATTTCAAAGTTTCTATTTATGCTAACGTATATATCGTGTGCATATATACATGTTTATAATACAAAGTATATTTACAATGTTGTTTAACTAATTTTCAATATCCGTTAGTAACTTTGACGTTTCACTAAAAGACGTATGAAAATAGAGCTAAAATACGTACTTTTTAACAATGTTTTACTTAGATTTGATCGTATAATCCTCAGCGTTTTATCAGTGCTTTTCGTTATGTAACCGTAAACTCATGCACATTTTTTTGACAAAATCGTGGTATAGACCGATATTTGACTAAAAACGATTACTTTTTTGGGATATTCATGTTATGTCGATAGTAGAAATGATTAGTTTTTAATGATAGTTCTGGTTGGATTTCTACTATAAATTACAATGTTTTTCAAAGTTTCTATTTATGCTAACGTATATATCGTGTGCACATACACATGTTGATAACACAAAGTATATTTGCCATGTTGTTGAACTAATTTTCAATATCCGTTAGTAACTTTGACCTTTTACTCAAAGACGTATGAAAATAGAGCTAAAATACGTACTTTTTAACAATGTTTGACTTAGTTTTGCTCGTATAATCCTCAGCGTCTTATCAGTGCTTTTAGTTATGTAACCGTAAACTCAAAGACATGTTTTTAACAAAATCGTGGTATAGACCGATAGTTGACTAAAAACGATTACTTTTTTGGGATATTCCCGTTATGTCGTTAGTAGAAATGATTACTTTTAATGATAGTTCTGGTTGGATTTCTACTATAAATTACAATGTATTTCAAAGTTTCTATTTATGCTAACGTATATATCGTGTGCATATATACATGTTTATAATACAAAGTATATTTGCAATGTTGTTTAACTAATTTTCAATATCCGTTAGTAAATTTGACTTTTGACTCATAGACGTATGAAAATAGAGCTAAAATACGTACTTTTTAACAATGTTTTACTTAGTTTTGCTCGTATAATTCTCAGCGTTTTAACAGTGCTTTTAGTTATGTAACCGTAAACTCATAGATATGTTTTTAACAAAATCGTGGTATAGACCGATATTTGACTAAAAGCGATTACTTTTTTGGGATATTCATGTTATGTCGATAGTAGAAATGATTAGTATTTAATGATAGTTCTGGTTGGATTGCTACTATAAATTACAATGTATTTCAAAGTTTCTATTTATGCTAACGTATATATCGTGTGCATATATACATGTTTATAATACAAAGTATATTTACAATGTTGTTTAACTAATTTTCAATATCCGTTAGTAACTTTGACGTTTCACTAAAAGACGTATGAAAATAGAGCTAAAATACGTACTTTTTAACAATGTTTTACTTAGATTTGATCGTATAATCCTCAGCGTTTTATCAGTGCTTTTCGTTATGTAACCGTAAACTCATGCACATTTTTTTGACAAAATCGTGGTATAGACCGATATTTGACTAAAAACGATTACTTTTTTGGGATATTCATGTTATGTCGATAGTAGAAATGATTAGTTTTTAATGATAGTTCTGGTTGGATTTCTACTATAAATTACAATGTTTTTCAAAGTTTCTATTTATGCTAACGTATATATCGTGTGCATATACACATGTTTATAACACAAAGTATATTTGCAATGTTGTTTAACTAATTTTCAATATCCGTTAGTAAATTTGACCTTTTTACTTAAAGACTTATGAAAATAGAGCTAAAATACGTACTTTTTAACAATGTTTGACTTAGTTTTGCTCGTATAATCCTCAGCGTCTTATCAGTGCTTTTAGTTATGTAACCGTAAACTCAAAGACATGTTTTTAACAAAATCGTGGTATAGACCGATATTTGACTAAAAACGATTACTTTTTTGGGATATTCCTGTTATGTCGTTAGTAGAAATGATTACTTTTAATGATAGTTCTGGTTGGATTTCTACTATAAATTACAATGTATTTCAAAGTTTCTATTTATGCTAACGTATATATCGTGTGCATATATACATGTTTATAATACAAAGTATATTTGCAATGTTGTTTAACTAATTTTCAATATCCGTTAGTAAATTTGACTTTTGACTCATAGACGTATGAAAATAGAGCTAAAATACGTACTTTTTAACAATGTTTTACTTAGTTTTGCTCGTATAATCCTCAGCGTTTTATCAGTGCTTTTAGTTATGTAACCGTAAACTCATGCACATGTTTTTAACAAAATCGTGGTATAGACCGATATTTGACTAAAAGCGATTACTTTTTTGGGATATTCATGTTATGTCGATAGTAGAAATGATTAGTATTTAATGATAGTTCTGGTTGGATTGCTACTATAAATTACAATGTATTTCAAAGTTTCTATTTATGCTAACGTATATATCGTGTGCATATATACATGTTTATAATACAAAGTATATTTACAATGTTGTTTAACTAATTTTCAATATCCGTTAGTAACTTTGACGTTTCACTAAAAGACGTATGAAAATAGAGCTAAAATACGTACTTTTTAACAATGTTTTACTTAGTTTTGATCGTATAATCCTCAGCGTTTTATCAGTGCTTTTCGTTATGTAACCGTAAACTCATGCACATTTTTTTTACAAAATCGTGGTATAGACCGATATTTGACTAAAAACGATTACTTTTTTGGGATATTCATGTTATGTCGATAGTAGAAATGATTAGTTTTTAATGATAGTTCTGGTTGGATTTCTACTATAAATTACAATGTTTTTCAAAGTTTCTATTTATGCTAACGTATATATCGTGTGCATATACACATGTTTATAACACAAAGTATATTTGCAATGTTGTTTACCTAATTTTCAATATCCGTTAGTAAATTTGACCTTTTTACTTAAAGACGTATGAAAATAGAGCTAAAATACGTATTTTTAACAATGTTTGACTTAGTTTTGCTCGTATAATCCTCAGCGTTTTATCAGTGCTTTTACTTATGTAACCGTAAACTCATGCACATGTTTTTAACAAAATCGTGGTATAGACCGATATATGACCAAAAATGATTACTTTTTTGGGATATTCATGTTATGTCGATAGTAGAAATGATTAGTTTTTAATGATAGTTCTGGTTGGATTTCTACTATAAATTACAATGTATTTCAAAGTTTTTCTTTATGCTAACGTATATATCGTGTGCACATACACATGTTGATAACACAAAGTATATTTGCCATGTTGTTGAACTAATTTTCAATATCCGTTAGTAACTTTGACCTTTTTACTTAAAGACTTATGAAAATAGACCTAAAATACGTACTTTTTAACAATGTTTGACTTAGTTTTGCTCGTATAATCCTCAGCGTCTTATCAGTGCTTTTAGTTATGTAACCGTAAACTCAAAGACATGTTTTTAACAAAATCGTGGTATAGACCGATATTTGACTAAAAACGATTACTTTTTTGGGATATTCCTGTTATGTCGTTAGTAGAAATGATTACTTTTAATTATAGTTCTGGTTGGATTTCTACTATAAATTACAATGTATTTCAAAGTTTCTATTTATGCTAACGTATATATCGTGTGCATATATACATGTTTATAATACAAAGTATATTTGCAATGTTGTTTAACTAATTTTCAATATCCGTTAGTAAATTTGACTTTTGACTCATAGACGTATGAAAATAGAGCTAAAATACGTACTTTTTAACAATGTTTTACTTAGTTTTGCTCGTATAATCCTCAGCGTTTTATCAGTGCTTTTAGTTATGTAACCGTAAACTCATAGATATGTTTTTAACAAAATCGTGGTATAGACCGATATTTGACTAAAAGCGATTACTTTTTTGGGATATTCATGTTATGTCGATAGTAGAAATGATTAGTATTTAATGATAGTTCTGGTTGGATTGCTACTATAAATTACAATGTATTTAAAAGTTTTTATTTATGCTAACGTATATATCGTGTGCATATATACATTTTTATAATACAAAGTATATTTGCAATGTTGTTTAACTAATTTTCAATATCCGTTAGTAACTTTGACGTTTCACTAAAAGTAGTATGAAAATAGAGCTAAAATACGTACTTTTTAACAATGTTTTACTTAGTTTTGCTCGTATAATCCTCAGCGATTTATAACTGCTTTTAGCTATGTAACCGTAAACTCATGCACATATTTTTTACAAAATAGTGGTATAGACTGATATTTGACTAAAAACGATTACTTTTTTGGGATATTCCCTTTATGTCGATTGTAGAAATGATTAGTTTTTAATGATAGTTCTGGTTGGATTTCTACTATAAATTACAATGTATTTCAAAGTTTCTACTTATGCAAACGTATATATCGTGTGCATATACACATTTTTATAACACAAAGTATGTTTGCAATGTTGTTTAACTAATTTTCAATATCTGTTAGTAAATTTGACATTTTACTTAAAGACGTATGAAAATAGTGCTAAAATACGTACATTTTAACAATGTTTTACTTAGTTTTGCACGTATAATCCTCAGCGTTTTATCAGTGCTTTTAGTTATGTAACCGTAAACTCATGCACATGTTTTTAACAAAATCGTGGTATAGACCGATATTTGACTAAAAACGATTACTTTGTTGGGATATTCATGTTATGTCGATAGTAGAAATGATTAGTTTTTAATGATAGTTCTGGTTGGATTTCTACTATAAATTACAATGTATTTCAAAGTTTTTCTTTATGCTAACGTATATTTCGTGTGCACATACACATGTTGATAACACAAAGTATGTTTGCAATGTTGTTTAACTAATTTTATATATCCGTTAATAAATTTGATTTTTTACTCAAAGACGTATGAAAATAGAGCTAAAATACGTACTTTTTAACAATGTTTTACTTAGTTTTGCTCGTATAATCCTCAGCGTTTTATCAGTGCTTTTAGTTATGTAACCGTAAACTCAAAGACATGTTTTTAACAAAACCGTGGTATAGACCGATATTTGACAAAAAACGATTACTTTTTTGGGATATTCATATTATGTCGATAGTAGAAATGATTACTTTTAATGATAGTTCTGGTTGGATTTCTACTATAAATTACAATTTATTTAAAAGTTTCTATTTATACTAACGTATATATCGTGTGCATATATACATTTTTATAATACAAAGTATATTTGCAATGTTTTTTAACTAATTTTCAATATCCGTTAGTAAATTTGACTTTTTACTCAAAGACGTATACAAATAGAGCTAAAATACGTACTTTTTAACAATGTTTGACTTAGTTTTGCTCGTATAATCCTCAGCGTTTTATCTGCTTTTAGTTATGTAACCGTAAACTCATGCACATGTTTTTAACAAAATCGTGGGATAGACTGATATTTGACTAAAAACGATTACTTTTTTGGGATATTCCTGTTATGTCGATAGTAGAAATGATTAGTTTTTAATGATAGTTCTGGTTGGATTTCTACTATAAATTACAATGTATTTCAAAGTTTCTATTTATGCAAACGTATATATCGTGTGCATATACACATGTTTATAACACAAAGTATATTTGCAATGTTGTTTAACTAATTTTGAATATCCGTTAGTAACTTTGACGTTTCACTAAAAGACGTATGAAAATAGAGCTAAAGTACGTACTTTTTAACAATGTTTGACTTAGTTTTGCTCATATAATAAGTGCTTTAACTATGTAACCGTAAACTCATGCACATATTTTTTACAAAATCGTGTCATAGACTGATATTTGAAAGTATTTCAAAGTTTCTATTTATGCAAACGTATATATCGTGTGCATATACACATGTTTATAACACAAAGAATATTTGCAATGTTGTTTAACTAATTTTCAATATCCGTTAGTAAATTTGACTTTTTACTCAAAGACGTATGAAAATAGAGCTAAAATACGTACTTTTTAACAATATTTTACTTAGTTTTGCTCGTATAATCCTCAGCGTTTTATCAGTGCTTTTAGTTATGTAACCGTAAACTCATGCACATGTTTTTAACAAAATCGTCGTATAGACCGATATTTGACTACAAACGATTACTTTTTTGGGATATTCATGTTATGTCGATAGTAGAAATGATTAGTTTTTAATGATAGTTCTTGTTGGATTTCTACTATAAATTACAATGTATTTCAAAGTTTTTCTTTATGCTAACGTATACATCGTGTGCACATACACATATTTATAACACAAAGTATATTTGCAATGTTGTTTAACTAATTTTCAATATCCATTAGTAAATTTGACTTTTTACTTAAAGACGTATGAAAATAGAGCTAAAATACGTACTTTTTAACAATGTTTTACTTAGTTTTGCTCGTATAATCCTCAGCGTTTTATCAGTGCTTTTAGTTAAGTAACCGTAAACTCATGCACATGTTTTTAACAAAATCGTGGTATAGACCGATATTTGACTAAAAACGATTACTTTTTAGGGATATTCATGTTATGTCGATAGTAGAAATGATTAGTTTTTAATGATAGTTCTGGTTGGATTTCTACTATAAATTACAATGTATTTGAAAGTTTTTCTTTATGCTAACGTATATATCGTGTGCACATACACATGTTGATAACACAAAGTATATTTGCAATGTTGTTCAACTAATTTTCAATATCCGTTAGTAAATTTGACTTTTTACTCAAAGACCTATGAAAATAGAGCTAAAATACGTACTTTTTAACAATATTTTACTTAGTTTTGCTGGTATAATCCTCAACGTTTTATCAGTGCTTTTAGCTATGTAACCGTAAATTCATGCACATATTTTTTTCGAAATCGTGTCATAGACTGATATGTGACTAAAAACGCTTACTTTTTTGGGTTATTCCTGTTATGTCGATAGTAGAAATGATTAGTTTTTAATGATAGTTCTGGTTGGATTTCTACTATAAATTACAACGTATTTCAAAGTTTCTATTTATGCAAACGTATATATCGTGTGCATATACACATGTTTATAACACAAAGAATATTTGCAATGTTGTTTAACTAATTTTCAATATCCGTTAGTAAATTTGACTTTTTACTCAAAGACGTATGAAAATAGAGCTAAAATACGTACTTTTTAACAATGTTTTACTTAGTTTTGCTCGTATAATCCTCAGCGTTTTATCAGTGCTTTTACTTATGTAACCGTAAACTCATGCACATGTTTTTAACAAAATCGTGGTATAGACCGATATTTGACCAAAAACGATTACTTTTTTGGGATATTCCTGTTATGTCGATAGCAGAAATGTTTAGTTTTTAATGATAGTTCTGGTTGGATTTCTACTATAAATTACAATGTATTTCAAAGTTTCTATTTATGCTAACGTATATATCGTGTGCATATACACATGTTTATAACACAAAGTATATTTGCAATGTTGTTTAACTAATTTTCAATATCCGTTAGTAACTTTGACGTTTCACTATAAGACGTATGAAAATAGAGCTGCAATACGTACTTTTTAACAATGTTTTACTTAGTTTTGCTCGTATAATCCTCAGCGTTTTATCAGTGCTTTTAGTTATGTAACCGTAAATTCATAGACATGTTTTTAACAAAATCGTGGTATAGACCGATATTTGACAAAAAACGATTACTTTTTTGGGATATTCCTGTTATGTCGATAGTAGAAATGATTAGTTTTTAATGATAGTTCTGGTTGGATTTCTACAATAAATTACAATGTATTTCTAAGTTTCTTTTTATGCTAACGTATATATCGTGTGCATATACACATGTTGATAACACAAAGTATATTTGCAATGTTTTTTAACTAATTTTCAATATCAGTTAATAAATTTGACTTTTTACTTAAAGACGTATTAAAATAGAGCTAAAATACGTACTTTTTAACAATGTTTTACTTAGTTTTGCTCGTATAATCCTCAGCGTTTTATCAGTGCTTTTAGTTATTTAACCGTAAACTCATGCACATGTTTTAAACAAAATCCTAGTATAGACCGATATTTGACTAAAAACGATTACTTTTTTGGGATATTCATGTTATGTCGATAGTAGAAATGATTAGTTTTAATATCGAAACGAGGTTAACGAAAGCATGGACAGCTATCAATAGGCTATCAACTATATGGAAATCAGACCTAACCGATAAAATGAAACGCAGTTTCTTCCAGGCAGCGGTCACATCGATACTGCTATATGGATGCACTACATGGACGCTAACAAAACGGCTCGAGAAGAAACTAGATGGCAATTACCCAAGAATGCTGCGTGCAATCCTGAACAAGTCCTGGCAGCGGCACCCCACGAGACACCAACTGTACGGCCACCTGCCCCCTATCACGAAATCTATTCAAGTTAGGAGAACCAGACATGCAGGACATTGCTGGAGAAGCAGAGATGAACTCATAAGAGATGTACTCTTATGGATCCCCACACACGGCCGCGCAAAAGCATGACGACCAGCACGAACGTACATTCAGCAGCTGTCTGAGGATACAGGATGTTGTCCTGAAGACCTGCCTAGGGCGATGAACGATAGGGAGGAGTGGCGAGAGAGGGTCAGGGATATCCGTGCTGCCAGCACGATATGATGATGATGATGATTTATGCTAACGTATATATCGTGTGCATATACACATGTTTATAACACAAAGTATATTTGCAATGTTGTCTAACTAATTTTCAATATCCGTTAGTAAATTTGACTTTTTACTCAAAGACGTATGAAAATAGAGCTAAAATACGTACTTTTTAACAATGTTTTACTTAGTTTTGCTCGTATAATCCTCAGCGTTTTATCAGTGCTTTTAGTTATGTAACCGTAAACTCATAGACATGTTTTTAACAAAATCGTGGTATAGACCGACATTTGACCAAAAACGATTACTTTTTTGGGATATTCCTGTTTTGTCGATAGTAGAAATGATTAGTTTTTAATGATAGTTCTGGTTGGATTGCTACTATAAATTACAATGTATTTAAATGTTACTATTTATGCTAACGTATATATCGTGTGCACATACACATGTTGATAACACAAAGTATATTTGCAATGTTGTTTAACTAATTTTCAATATCCGTTAGTAAATTTGACTTTTTACTTAAAGACGTATGAAAATAGTGCTAAAATACGTACTTTTTAACAATGTTTTACTTAGTTTTGCTCGTATAATCCTCAGCGTTTTGTCAGTGCTTTTAGCTATGTAACCGTAAACTCATGCACACATTTTTTACAAAATCGTGGTATAGACCGATATTTGACTAAAAACGATTACTTTTTTGGGATATTCATGTTATGTCGATAGTAGAAATGATTAGTTTTTAATGATAGATCTGGTTGGATTTCTACTATAAATTACAATGTATTTAAAAGTTTCTATTTATGCTAACGTATATATCGTGTGCACATACACATGTTGATAACACAAAGTATATTTGCAATGTATTTTACCTAATTTTCAATATCCGTTATTAAGTTTGACTTTTTACTTAAAGACGTATGAAAATAGAGCTAAAATACGTACTTTTTAACAATATTTTACTTAGTTTTGCTGGTATAATCCTCAACGTTTTATCAGTGCTTTTAGCTATGTAACCGTAAACTCATGCACATATTTTTTTCGAAATCGTGTCATAGACTGATATGTGACTAAAAACGCTTACTTTTTTGGGATATTCCTGTTATGTCGATAGTAGAAATGATTAGTTTTTAATGATAGTTCTGGTTGGATTTCTACTATAAATTACAACGTATTTCAAAGTTTCTATTTATGCAAACGTATATATCGTGTGCATATACACATGTTTATAACACAAAGAATATTTGCAATGTTGTTTAACTAATTTTCAATATCCGTTAGTAAATTTGACTTTTTACTCGAAGACGTATGAAAATAGAGCTAAAATACGTACTTTTTAACAATGTTTTACTTAGTTTTGCTCGTATAATCCTCAGCGTTTTATCAGTGCTTTTAGTTATGTAACCGTAAACTCATAGACATGTTTTTAACAAAATCGTGGTATAGACCGATATTTGACCAAAAACGATTACTTTTTTGGGATATTCCTGTTTTGTCGATAGTAGAAATGATTAGTTTTTAATGATAGTTCTGGTTGGATTCCTACTATAAATTATAATGTATTTAAATGTTACTATTTATGCTAACGTATATATCGTGTGCACATACACATGTTGATAACACAAAGTATATTTGCAATGTTGTTTACCTAATTTTCAATATCCGTTAGTAAATTTGACTTTTTACTTAAAGACGTATGAAAATAGTGCTAAAATACGTACTTTTTAACAATGTTTTACTTAGTTTTGCTCGTATAATCCTCAGCGTTTTGTCAGTGCTTTTAGCTATGTAACCGTAAACTCATGCACACATTTTTTACAAAATCGTGGTATAGACCGATATTTGACTAAAAACGATTACTTTTTTGGGATATTCATGTTATGTCGATAGTAGAAATGATTAGTTTTTAATGATAGATCTGGTTGGATTTCTACTATAAATTACAATGTATTTAAAAGTTTCTATTTATGCTAACGTATATATCGTGTGCACATACACATGTTGATAACACAAAGTATATTTGCAATGTATTTTACCTAATTTTCAATATCCGTTATTAAGTTTGACTTTTTACTTAAAGACGTATGAAAATAGAGCTAAAATACGTACTTTTTAACAATATTTTACTTAGTTTTGCTGGTATAATCCTCAACGTTTTATCAGTGCTTTTAGCTATGTAACCGTAAACTCATGCACATATTTTTTTCGAAATCGTGTCATAGACTGATATGTGACTAAAAACGCTTACTTTTTTGGGATATTCCTGTTATGTCGATAGTAGAAATGATTAGTTTTAATGATAGTTCTGGTTGGATTTCTACTATAAATTACAACGTATTTCAAAGTTTCTATTTATGCAAACGTATATATCGTGTGCATATACACATGTTTATAACACAAAGAATATTTGCAATGTTGTTTAACTAATTTTCAATATCCGTTAGTAAATTTGACTTTTTACTCGAAGACGTATGAAAATAGAGCTAAAATACGTACTTTTTAACAATGTTTTACTTAGTTTTGCTCGTATAATCCTCAGCGTTTTATCAGTGCTTTTAGTTATGTAACCGTAAACTCATAGACATGTTTTTAACAAAATCGTGGTATAGACCGATATTTGACCAAATACGATTACTTTTTTGGGATATTCCTATTATGTCGATAGTAGAAATGATTAGTTTTTAATGATAGTTCGGGTTGGATTTCTACTATAAATTACAATGTATTTAAAAGTTTCTATTTATGCTAACGTATATATCGTGTGCATATATACATGTTTATAACACAAAGTATATTTGCATGTTGTTTAATTAATTTTCAACATCCGTTAGTAACTTTGACGTTTCACTAAAAGACGTATGAAAATAGAGCTAAAATAGGTACTTTTTAACTATGTTTTACTTAGTTTTTCTCGTATAATCCTCAGCATTTTATCAGTGCTTTTAGTTATATAACCGTAAACTCATAGACATGTTTTTAACAAAATCGTGGTATAGACCGATATTTGACCAAAAACAATTACTTTTTTATGATATTCCCGTTAGTTCGATAGTAGGAATGATTAGTTTTTCATCATAGTTCTGGTTGGATTTCTACTATAAATGTATTCCAAAGTTTTTCTTTATGCTAACGTATATATCGTGTGCACATATATTCTTTATGCTAACGTATATATCGTGTGCACATATATATGTTGATAACACAAAGTATATTTGCAATGTTGTTTAACTAATTTTCAATATCCGTTAGTAAATTTGACTTTTTACTCAAAGACGTATGAAAATAGAGCTAAAATACGTACTTTTTAACAATGTTTGACTTCGTTTTGCTCGTATAATCCTCAGCGTTTTATCAGTGCTTTTAGTTATGTAACCGTAAACTCATAGACATGTTTTTAACAAAATCGTGGTATAGACCGATATTTGACCAAAAACGATTACTTTTTTGGGATATTCCTGTTATGTCGATAGTAGAAATGATTAGTTTTTAATGATAGTTTTGGTTGGATAAATTACAATGTATTTAAAAGTTTCTATTTATGCTAACGTATATATCGTGTGCACATACACATGTTGATAACACAAAGTATATTTGCAATGTTGTTTAACTAATTTTCAATATCCGTTAGTAAATTTGACTTTTTACTTAAAGACGTATGAAAATAGAGCTAAAATACGTACTTTTTAACAATGTTTTACTTAGTTTTGCTCGTATAATCCTCAGCGTTTTATCAGTGCTTTTAGTTATATAACCGTAAACTCATAGACATGTTTTTAACAAAATCGTGGTATAGACCGATATTTGACCAAAAACAATTACTTTTTTATGATATTCCCGTTAGTTCGATAGTAGGAATGATTAGTTTTTCATCATAGTTCTGGTTGGATTTCTACTATAAATGTATTCCAAAGTTTTTCTTTATGCTAACGTATATATCGTGTGCACATATATTCTTTATGCTAACGTATATATCGTGTGCACATATATATGTTGTTAACACAAAGTATATTTGCAAGGTTGTTTACCTAATTTTCAATATCCGTTAGTAAATTTGACTTTTTACTTAAAGACGTATGAAAATAGAGCTAAAATACGTAATTTTTAACAATGTTTTACTTAGTTTTGCTCGTATAATCCTCAGCGTTTTATCAGTGCTTTTAGTTATGTAACCGTAAACTCATAGACATGTTTTTAACAAAATCGTGGTATAGACCGATATTTAACCAAAAACGATTACTTTTTTGGGATATTCCTGTTATGTCGATAGTAGAAATGATTAGTTCTTAATGATAGTTCGGGTTGGATTTCTACGATAAATTACAATGTATTTCAAAGTTTCTATTTATGCTAACGTATATATCGTGTGCATATATACATGTTTATAACACAAAGTATATTTGCAATGTTGTTTACCTAATTTTCAATATCCGTTAGTAAATGTGACTTTTTAATTAAAGACGTATGCAAATAGAGCTAAAATACGTACTTTTTAACAATGTTTTACTTAGTTTTGCTCGTATAATCCTCAGCGTTTTATCAGTGCTTTTAGTTATGTAACCGTAAACTCATGCACATATTTTTAACAAAATCGTGGTATAGACTTATATTTGACTAAAAACGATTACTTTTTTGGGATATTCCTGTTATGTCGATAGTAGAAATGATTAGTTTTTAATGATAGTTTTGGTTGGATAAATTACAATGTATTTAAAAGTTTCTATTTATGCTAACGTATATATCGTGTGCACATACACATGTTGATAACACAAAGTATATTTGCAATGTTGTTTAACTAATTTTCAATATCCGTTAGTAAATTTGACTTTTTACTCAAAGACGTATGAAAATAGAGCTAAAATACGTACTTTTTAACAATGTTTGACTTCGTTTTGCTCGTATAATCTTCAGCGTTTTATCAGTGCTTTTAGTTATGTAACCGTAAACTCATAGACATGTTTTTAACAAAATCGTGGTATAGACCGATATTTGACCAAAAACGATTACTTTTTTGGGATATTCCTGTTATGTCGATAGTAGAAATGATTAGTTTTTAATGATAGTTTTGGTTGGATAAATTACAATGTATTTAAAAGTTTCTATTTATGCTAACGTATATATCGTGTGCACATACACATGTTGATAACACAAAGTATATTTGCAATGTTGTTTAACTAATTTTCAATATCCGTTAGTAAATTTGACTTTTTACTTAAAGACGTATGAAAATAGAGCTAAAATACGTACTTTTTAACAATGTTTTACTTAGTTTTGCTCGTATAATCCTCAGCGTTTTATCAGTGCTTTTAGTTATATAACCGTAAACTCATAGACATGTTTTTAACAAAATCGTGGTATAGACCGATATTTGACCAAAAACAATTACTTTTTTATGATATTCCCGTTAGTTCGATAGTAGGAATGATTAGTTTTTCATCATAGTTCTGGTTGGATTTCTACTATAAATGTATTCCAAAGTTTTTCTTTATGCTAACGTATATATCGTGTGCACATATATTCTTTATGCTAACGTATATATCGTGTGCACATATATATGTTGATAACACAAAGTATATTTGCAAGGTTGTTTACCTAATTTTCAATATCCGTTAGTAAATTTGACTTTTTACTTAAAGACGTATGAAAATAGAGCTAAAATACGTACTTTTTAACAATGTTTTACTTAGTTTTGCTCGTATAATCCTCAGCGTTTTATCAGTGCTTTTAGTTATGTAACCGTAAACTCATAGACATGTTTTTAACAAAATCGTGGTATAGACCGATATTTAACCAAAAACGATTACTTTTTTGGGATATTCCTGTTATGTCGATAGTAGAAATGATTAGTTCTTAATGATAGTTCGGGTTGGATTTCTACGATAAATTACAATGTATTTCAAAGTTTCTATTTATGCTAACGTATATATCGTGTGCATATATACATGTTTATAACACAAAGTATATTTGCAATGTTGTTTATTTAATTTTCAATATCCGTTAGTAAATGTGACTTTTTAATTAAAGACGTATGCAAATAGAGCTAAAATACGTACTTTTTAACAATGTTTTACTTAGTTTTGCTCGTATAATCCTCAGCGTTTTATCAGTGCTTTTAGTTATGTAACCGTAAACTCATGCACATATTTTTAACAAAATCGTGGTATAGACTTATATTTGACTAAAAACGATTACTTTTTTGGGATATTCCTGTTATGTCGATAGTAGAAATGATTAGTTTTTAATGATAGTTTTGGTTGGATAAATTACAATGTATTTAAAAGTTTCTATTTATGCTAACGTATATATCGTGTGCACATACACATGTTGATAACACAAAGTATATTTGCAATGTTGTTTAACTAATTTTCAATATCCGTTAGTAAATTTGACTTTTTACTCAAAGACGTATGAAAATAGAGCTAAAATACGTACTTTTTAACAATGTTTGACTTCGTTTTGCTCGTATAATCCTCAGCGTTTTATCAGTGCTTTTAGTTATGTAACCGTAAACTCATAGACATGTTTTTAACAAAATCGTGGTATAGACCGATATTTGACCAAAAACGATTACTTTTTTGGGATATTCCTGTTATGTCGATAGTAGAAATGATTAGTTTTTAATGATAGTTTTGGTTGGATAAATTACAATGTATTTAAAAGTTTCTATTTATGCTAACGTATATATCGTGTGCACATACACATGTTGATAACACAAAGTATATTTGCAATGTTGTTTAACTAATTTTCAATATCCGTTAGTAAATTTGACTTTTTACTTAAAGACGTATGAAAATAGAGCTAAAATACGTACTTTTTAACAATGTTTTACTTAGTTTTGCTCGTATAATCCTCAGCGTTTTATCAGTGCTTTTAGTTATATAACCGTAAACTCATAGACATGTTTTTAACAAAATCGTGGTATAGACTTATATTTGACTAAAAACGATTACTTTTTTGGGATATTCCTGTTATGTCGATAGTAGAAATGATTAGTTTTTAATGATAGATCTGGTTGGATTTCTACTATAAATTACAATGTATTTCAAAGTTTCTATTTATGCTAACGTATATATCGTGTGCATATATACATGTTTATAACACAAAGTATATTTGCAATGTTGTTTAACTAATTTTAATATCCGTTAGTAACTTTGATGTTTCACTAAAAGACGTATGAAAATAGAGCTAAAATACGTACTTTTTAACTATGTTTTACTTAGTTTTGCTCGTGTAATCCTCAGCGTTTTATCAGTGCTTTTAATTATGTAACCTTAAACTCATGCACATGATTTTAACAAAATCGTGGTATAGACCGATATTTGACTAAAAACGATTACTTTTTTGGGATATTCCTGTTATGTCGATAGTAGAAATGATTAGTTTTTAATGATAGTTCTGGTTGGATTTCAACTATAAATTACTATGTATTTCAAAGTTTTTCTTCATGCTAACGTATATATCGTGTGCACATACACATGTTTATAACACAAAGTATATTTGCAATGTTGTTTAACTAATTTTCAATATCCGTTAGTAACTTTGATGTTTCACTAAAAGACGTATGAAAATAGAGCTAAAATACGTACTTTTTAACAATGTTTTACTTAGTTTTGCTCGTATAATCCTCAGCGTTTTATCAGTGCTTTTAGTTATGTAACCGTAAACTCATAGACATGTTTTTAACAAAATCGTGGTATAGACCGATATTTGACCAAAAACGATTACTTTTTTGGGATATTCCTGTTATGTCGATAGTAGAAATGATTAGTTTTTAATGATAGTTCTGGTTGGATTTCTACTATAAATTACAATGTATTTCAAAGTTTCTATTTATGCTAACGTATATATCGTGTGCATATATACATGTTTATAACACAAAGTATATTTGCAATGTTGTTTAACTAATTTTCAATATCCGTTAGTAAATTTGACTTTTTACTTAAAGACGTATGAAAATAGAGCTAAAATACGTACTTTTTAACAATGTTTTACTTAGTTTTGCTCGTATAATCCTCAGCGTTTTATCAGTGCTTTTAGTTATGTAACCGTAAACTCATGCACATATTTTTAACAAAATCGTGGTATAGACTTATATTTGACTAAAAACGATTACTTTTTTGGGATATTCCTGTTATGTCGATAGTAGAAATGATTAGTTTTTAATGATAGTTTTGGTTGGATAAATTACAATGTATTTAAAAGTTTCTATTTATGCTAACGTATATATCGTGTGCACATACACATGTTGATAACACAAAGTATATTTGCAATGTTGTTTAACTAATTTTCAATATCCGTTAGTAAATTTTACTTTTTACTCAAAGACGTATGAAAATAGAGCTAAAATACCTACTTTTTAACAATGTTTTACTTAGTTTTGCTCGTATAATCCTCAGCGTTTTATCAGTGCTTTTAGTTATGTAACCGTAAACTCATAGACATGTTTTTAACAAAATCGTGGTATAGACCGATATTTGACCAAAAACGATTACTTTTTTGGGATATTCCTGTTATGTCGATAGTAGAAATGATTAGTTTTTAATGATAGTTTTGGTTGGATAAATTACAATGTATTTAAAAGTTTCTATTTATGCTAACGTATATATCGTGTGCACATACACATGTTGATAACACAAAGTATATTTGCAATGTTGTTTAACTAATTTTCAATATCCGTTAGTAAATTTGACTTTTTACTTAAAGACGTATGAAAATAGAGCTAAAATACGTACTTTTTAACAATGTTTTACTTAGTTTTGCTCGTATAATCCTCAGCGTTTTATCAGTGCTTTTAGTTATATAACCGTAAACTCATAGACATGTTTTTAACAAAATCGTGGTATAGACTTATATTTGACTAAAAACGATTACTTTTTTGGGATATTCCTGTTATGTCGATAGTAGAAATGATTAGTTTTTAATGATAGTTCTGGTTGGATTTCAACTATAAATTACAATGTATTTCAAAGTTTTTCTTCATGCTAACGTATATATCGTGTGCATATATACATGTTTATAACACAAAGTATATTTGCAATGTTGTTTAACTAATTTTAATATCCGTTAGTAACTTTGATGTTTCACTAAAAGACGTATGAAAATAGAGCTAAAATACGTACTTTTTAACTATGTTTTACTTAGTTTTGCTCGTATAATCCTCGGCGTTTTATCAGTGCTTTTAGTTATGTAACCGTAAACTCATAGATATGTTTTTAACAAAATCGTGGTATAGACCGATATTTGACTAAAAACGATTACCTTTTTGGGATATTCCTGTTATGTCGATAGTAGAAATGATTAGTTTTCTATGATAGTTCTGGTTGGATTTCTACTATAAATTCCAATGTATTTCAAAGTTTTTTTCTTTATGCTAACGTATATATCGTGTGCACATACGCATGTTGATAACACAAAGTATATTTGCAATGTTGTTTACCTAATTTTCAATATCCGTTAGTAAATGTGACTTTTTACTTAAAGACGTATGCAAATAGAGCTAAAATACGTACTTTTTAACAATGTTTTACTTAGTTTTGCTCGTATAATCCTCAGCGTTTTATCAGTGCTTTTAATTATGTAACCTTAAACTCATGCACATGATTTTAACAAAATCGTGGTATAGACCGATATTTGACTAAAAACGATTACTTTTTTGGGATATTCCTGTTATGTCGATAGTAGAAATGATTAGTTTTTAATGATAGTTCTGGTTGGATTTCAACTATAAATTACAATGTATTTCAAAGTTTTTCTTCATGCTAACGTATATATCGTGTGCACATACACATGTTTATAACACAAAGTATATTTGCAATGTTGTTTAACTAATTTTCAATATCCGTTAGTAACTTTGACGTTTCACTAAAAGACGTATGAAAATAGAGCTAAAATACGTACTTTTTAACAATGTTTTACTTAGTTTTGCTCGTATAATCCTCAGCGTTTTATCAGTGCTTTTAGTTATGTAACCGTAAACTCATGCACATGTTTTTAACAAAATCGTGGTATAGACCGATATTTGACCAAAAACGATTACTTTTTTGGGATATTCCTGTTATGTCGATAGTAGAAATGATTAGTTTTTAATGATAGTTCTGGTTGGATTTCTACTATAAATTACAATGTATTTCAAAGTTTCTATTTATGCTAACGTATATATCGTGTGCATATATACATGTTTATAACACAAAGTATATTTGCAATGTTGTTTAACTAATTTTCAATATCCGTTAGTAAATTTGACTTTTTACTTAAAGACGTATGAAAATAGAGCTAAAATACGTACTTTTTAACAATGTTTTACTTAGTTTTGCTCGTATAATCCTCAGCGTATTATCAGTGCTTTTAGTTATGTAACCGTAAACTCATGCACATATTTTTAACAAAATCGTGGTATAGACTTATATTTGACTAAAAACGATTACTTTTTTGGGATATTCCTGTTATGTCGATAGTAGAAATGATTAGTTTTTAATGATAGATCTGGTTGGATTTCTACTATAAATTACAATGTATTTCAAAGTTTCTATTTATGCTAACGTATATATCGTGTGCATATATACATGTTTATAACACAAAGTATATTTGCAATGTTGTTTAACTAATTTTAATATCCGTTAGTAACTTTGATGTTTCACTAAAAGACGTATGAAAATAGAGCTAAAATACGTACTTTTTAACTATGTTTTACTTAGTTTTGCTCGTGTAATCCTCAGCGTTTTATCAGTGCTTTTAATTATGTAACCTTAAACTCATGCACATGATTTTAACAAAATCGTGGTATAGACCGATATTTGACTAAAAACGATTACTTTTTTGGGATATTCCTGTTATGTCGATAGTAGAAATGATTAGTTTTTAATGATAGTTCTGGTTGGATTTCAACTATAAATTACTATGTATTTCAAAGT
Source organism: Sepioteuthis lessoniana (assembly GCA_963585895.1). Taxonomy (NCBI): domain Eukaryota; kingdom Metazoa; phylum Mollusca; class Cephalopoda; order Myopsida; family Loliginidae; genus Sepioteuthis; species Sepioteuthis lessoniana. Next base: position 25,101,195 of record OY757941.1, read on the forward strand.
TTTTCTTCATGCTAACGTATATATCGTGTGCACATACACATGTTTATAACACAAAGTATATTTGCAATGTTGTTTAACTAATTTTCAATATCCGTTAGTAACTTTGATGTTTCACTAAAAGACGTATGAAAATAGAGCTAAAATACGTACTTTTTAACAATGTTTTACTTAGTTTTGCTCGTATAATCCTCAGCGTTTTATCAGTGCTTTTAGTTATGTAACCGTAAACTCATAGACATGTTTTTAACAAAATCGTGGTATAGACCGATATTTGACCAAAAACGATTACTTTTTTGGGATATTCCTGTTATGTCGATAGTAGAAATGATTAGTTTTTAATGATAGTTCTGGTTGGATTTCTACTATAAATTACAATGTATTTCAAAGTTTCTATTTATGCTAACGTATATATCGTGTGCATATATACATGTTTATAACACAAAGTATATTTGCAATGTTGTTTAACTAATTTTCAATATCCGTTAGTAAATTTGACTTTTTACTTAAAGACGTATGAAAATAGAGCTAAAATACGTACTTTTTAACAATGTTTTACTTAGTTTTGCTCGTATAATCCTCAGCGTTTTATCAGTGCTTTTAGTTATGTAACCGTAAACTCATGCACATATTTTTAACAAAATCGTGGTATAGACTTATATTTGACTAAAAACGATTACTTTTTTGGGATATTCCTGTTATGTCGATAGTAGAAATGATTAGTTTTTAATGATAGATCTGGTTGGATTTCTACTATAAATTACAATGAATTTAAAAGTTTTTCTTCATGCTAACGTATATATCGTGTGCACATAAACATGTTTATAACACAAAGTATATTTGCAATGTTGTTTAACTAATTTTCAATATCCGTTAGTAAATTTGACTTTTTACTCAAAGACGTATGAAAATAGAGCTAAAATACGTACTTTTTAACAATGTTTGACTTAGTTTTGCTCGTATAATCCTCAGCGTTTTATCAGTGCTTTTAGTTATGTAACCGTAAACTCATAGACATGTTTTTAACAAAATCGTGGTATAGACCGATATTTGACCAAAAACGATTACTTTTTTGGGATATTCCTGTTATGTCGATAGTAGAAATGATTAGTTTTTAATGATAGTTTTGGTTGGATAAATTACAATGTATTTAAAAGTTTCTATTTATGCTAACGTATATATCGTGTGCACATACACATGTTGATAACACAAAGTATATTTGCAATGTTGTTTAACTAATTTTCAATATCCGTTAGTAAATTTGACTTTTTACTTAAAGACGTATGAAAATAGAGCTAAAATACGTACTTTTTAACAATGTTTTACTTAGTTTTGCTCGTATAATCCTCAGCGTTTTATCAGTGCTTTTAGTTATATAACCGTAAACTCATAGACATGTTTTTAACAAAATCGTGGTATAGACTTATATTTGACTAAAAACGATTACTTTTTTGGGATATTCCTGTTATGTCGATAGTAGAAATGATTAGTTTTTAATGATAGTTCTGGTTGGATTTCAACTATAAATTACAATGTATTTCAAAGTTTTTCTTCATGCTAACGTATATATCGTGTGCATATACACATGTTTATAACACAAAGTATATTTGCAATGTTGTTTAACTAATTTTCAATATCCGTTAGTAACTTTGACGTTTCACTAAAAGACGTATGAAAATAGAGCTAAAATACGTACTTTTTAACAATGTTTTACTTAGTTTTGCTCGTATAATCCTCAGCGTTTTATCAGTGCTTTTAGTTATGTAACCGTAAACTCATAGACATGTTTTTAACAAAATCGTGGTATAGACCGATATTTGACCAAAAACGATTACTTTTTTGGGATATTCCTGTTATGTCGATAGTAGAAATGATTAGTTTTTAATGATAGTTCTGGTTGGATTTCTACTATAAATTACAATGTATTTCAAAGTTTCTATTTATGCTAACGTATATATCGTGTGCATATATACATGTTTATAACACAAAGTATATTTGCAATGTTGTTTAACTAATTTTCAATATCCGTTAGTAAATGTGACTTTTTACTTAAAGACGTATGCAAATAGAGCTAAAATACGTACTTTTTAACAATGTTTTACTTAGTTTTGCTCGTATAATCCTCAGCGTTTTATCAGTGCTTTTAATTATGTAACCTTAAACTCATGCACATGATTTTAACAAAATCGTGGTATAGACCGATAGTTGACTAAAAACGATTACTTTTTTGGGATATTCCTGTTATGTCGATAGTAGAAATGATTAGTTTTTAATGATAGTTCTGGTTGGATTTCAACTATAAATTACAATGTATTTCAAAGTTTTTCTTCATGCTAACGTATATATCGTGTGCACATACACATGTTTATAACACAAAGTATATTTGCAATGTTGTTTAACTAATTTTCAATATCCGTTAGTAACTTTGACGTTTCACTAAAAGACGTATGAAAATAGAGCTAAAATACGTACTTTTTAACAATGTTTTACTTAGTTTTGCTCGTATAATCCTCAGCGTTTTATCAGTGCTTTTAGTTATGTAACCGTAAACTCATGCACATGTTTTTAACAAAATCGTGGTATAGACCGATATTTGACCAAAAACGATTACTTTTTTGGGATATTCCTGTTATGTCGATAGTAGAAATGATTAGTTTTTAATGATAGTTCTGGTTGGATTTCTACTATAAATTACAATGTATTTCAAAGTTTCTATTTATGCTAACGTATATATCGTGTGCATATATACATGTTTATAACACAAAGTATATTTGCAATGTTGTTTAACTAATTTTCAATATCCGTTAGTAAATTTGACTTTTTACTTAAAGACGTATGAAAATAGAGCTAAAATACGTACTTTTTAACAATGTTTTACTTAGTTTTGCTCGTATAATCCTCAGCGTTTTATCAGTGCTTTTAGTTATGTAACCGTAAACTCATGCACATATTTTTAACAAAATCGTGGTATAGACTTATATTTGACTAAAAACGATTACTTTTTTGGGATATTCCTGTTATGTCGATAGTAGAAATGATTAGTTTTTAATGATAGATCTGGTTGGATTTCTACTATAAATTACAATGAATTTAAAAGTTTTTCTTCATGCTAACGTATATATCGTGTGCACATAAACATGTTTATAACACAAAGTATATTTGCAATGTTGTTTAACTAATTTTCAATATCCGTTAGTAAATTTGACTTTTTACTCAAAGACGTATGAAAATAGAGCTAAAATACGTACTTTTTAACAATGTTTGACTTAGTTTTGCTCGTATAATCCTCAGCGTTTTATCAGTGCTTTTAGTTATGTAACCGTAAACTCATAGACATGTTTTTAACAAAATCGTGGTATAGACCGATATTTGACCAAAAACGATTACTTTTTTGGGATATTCCTGTTATGTCGATAGTAGAAATGATTAGTTTTTAATGATAGTTTTGGTTGGATAAATTACAATGTATTTAAAAGTTTCTATTTATGCTAACGTATATATCGTGTGCACATACACATGTTGATAACACAAAGTATATTTGCAATGTTGTTTAACTAATTTTCAATATCCGTTAGTAAATTTGACTTTTTACTTAAAGACGTATGAAAATAGAGCTAAAATACGTACTTTTTAACAATGTTTTACTTAGTTTTGCTCGTATAATCCTCAGCGTTTTATCAGTGCTTTTAGTTATATAACCGTAAACTCATAGACATGTTTTTAACAAAATCGTGGTATAGACTTATATTTGACTAAAAACGATTACTTTTTTGGGATATTCCTGTTATGTCGATAGTAGAAATGATTAGTTTTTAATGATAGTTCTGGTTGGATTTCAACTATAAATTACAATGTATTTCAAAGTTTTTCTTCATGCTAACGTATATATCGTGTGCATATACACATGTTTATAACACAAAGTATATTTGCAATGTTGTTTAACTAATTTTCAATATCCGTTAGTAACTTTGACGTTTCACTAAAAGACGTATGAAAATAGAGCTAAAATACGTACTTTTTAACAATGTTTTACTTAGTTTTGCTCGTATAATCCTCAGCGTTTTATCAGTGCTTTTAGTTATGTAACCGTAAACTCATAGACATGTTTTTAACAAAATCGTGGTATAGACCGATATTTGACCAAAAACGATTACTTTTTTGGGATATTCCTGTTATGTCGATAGTAGAAATGATTAGTTTTTAATGATAGTTCTGGTTGGATTTCTACTATAAATTACAATGTATTTCAAAGTTTCTATTTATGCTAACGTATATATCGTGTGCATATATACATGTTTATAACACAAAGTATATTTGCAATGTTGTTTAACTAATTTTCAATATCCGTTAGTAAATGTGACTTTTTACTTAAAGACGTATGCAAATAGAGCTAAAATACGTACTTTTTAACAATGTTTTACTTAGTTTTGCTCGTATAATCCTCAGCGTTTTATCAGTGCTTTTAATTATGTAACCTTAAACTCATGCACATGATTTTAACAAAATCGTGGTATAGACCGATAGTTGACTAAAAACGATTACTTTTTTGGGATATTCCTGTTATGTCGATAGTAGAAATGATTAGTTTTTAATGATAGTTCTGGTTGGATTTCAACTATAAATTACAATGTATTTCAAAGTTTTTCTTCATGCTAACGTATATATCGTGTGCACATACACATGTTTATAACACAAAGTATATTTGCAATGTTGTTTAACTAATTTTCAATATCCGTTAGTAACTTTGACGTTTCACTAAAAGACGTATGAAAATAGAGCTAAAATACGTACTTTTTAACAATGTTTTACTTAGTTTTGCTCGTATAATCCTCAGCGTTTTATCAGTGCTTTTAGTTATGTAACCGTAAACTCATGCACATGTTTTTAACAAAATCGTGGTATAGACCGATATTTGACCAAAAACGATTACTTTTTTGGGATATTCCTGTTATGTCGATAGTAGAAATGATTAGTTTTTAATGATAGTTCTGGTTGGATTTCTACTATAAATTACAATGTATTTCAAAGTTTCTATTTATGCTAACGTATATATCGTGTGCATATATACATGTTTATAACACAAAGTATATTTGCAATGTTGTTTAATTAATTTTCAATATCCGTTAGTAAATTTGACTTTTTACTTAAAGACGTATGAAAATAGAGCTAAAATACGTACTTTTTAACAATGTTTTACTTAGTTTTGCTCGTATAATCCTCAGCGTTTTATCAGTGCTTTTAGTTATGTAACCGTAAACTCATGCACATATTTTTAACAAAATCGTGGTATAGACTTATATTTGACTAAAAACGATTACTTTTTTGGGATATTCCTGTTATGTCGATAGTAGAAATGATTAGTTCTTAATGATAGATCTGGTTGGATTTCTACTATAAATTACAATGAATTTAAAAGTTTTTCTTCATGCTAACGTATATATCGTGTGCACATAAACATGTTTATAACACAAAGTATATTTGCAATGTTGTTTAACTAATTTTCAATATCCGTTAGTAAATTTGACTTTTTACTCAAAGACGTATGAAAATAGAGCTAAAATACGTACTTTTTAACAATGTTTGACTTAGTTTTGCTCGTATAATCCTCAGCGTTTTATCAGTGCTTTTAGTTATGTAACCGTAAACTCATAGACATGTTTTTAACAAAATCGTGGTATAGACCGATATTTGACCAAAAACGATTACTTTTTTGGGATATTCCTGTTATGTCGATAGTAGAAATGATTAGTTTTTAATGATAGTTCTGGTTGGATTTCTACTATAAATTACAATGTATTTCAAAGTTTCTATTTATGCTAACGTATATATCGTGTGCATATATACATGTTTATAACACAAAGTATATTTGCAATGTTGTTTAACTAATTTTCAATATCCGTTAGTAAATGTGACTTTTTACTTAAAGACGTATGCAAATAGAGCTAAAATACGTACTTTTTAACAATGTTTTACTTAGTTTTGCTCGTATAATCCTCAGCGTTTTATCAGTGCTTTTAATTATGTAACCTTAAACTCATGCACATGATTTTAACAAAATCGTGGTATAGACCGATAGTTGACTAAAAACGATTACTTTTTTTGGATATTCCTGTTATGTCGATAGTAGAAATGATTAGTTTTTAATGATAGTTCTGGTTGGATTTCAACTATAAATTACAATGTATTTCAAAGTTTTTCTTCATGCTAACGTATATATCGTGTGCACATACACATGTTTATAACACAAAGTATATTTGCAATGTTGTTTAACTAATTTTCAATATCCGTTAGTAACTTTGACGTTTCACTAAAAGACGTATGAAAATAGAGCTAAAATACGTACTTTTTAACAATGTTTTACTTAGTTTTGCTCGTATAATCCTCAGCGTTTTATCAGTGCTTTAATTATGTAACCGTAAACTCATAGACATGTTTTTAACAAAATCGTGGTATAGACCGATATTTGACCAAAAACGATTACTTTTTTGGGATATTCCTGTTATGTCGATAGTAGAAATGATTAGTTTTTAATGATAGTTCTGGTTGGATTTCTACTATAAATTACAATGTATTTCAAAGTTTCTATTTATGCTAACGTATATATCGTTGTGCATATATACATGTTTATAACACAAAGTATATTTGCAATGTTGTTTAACTAATTTTCAATATCCGTTAGTAAATTTGACTTTTTACTTAAAGACGTATGAAAATAGAGCTAAAATACGTACTTTTTAACAATGTTTTACTTAGTTTTGCTCGTGTAATCCTCAGCGTTTTATCAGTGCTTTTAGTTATGTAACCGTAAACTCATGCGCATGTTTTTAACAAAATCGTGGTGTAGACCGATATTTGACTAAAAACGATTACTTTTTTGGGATATTCCTGTTATGTCGATAGTAGAAATGATTAGTTTTTAATGATAGTTCTGGTTCGATTTCTACTATAAATTACAATGTATTTCAAAGTTTTTCCTTATGCTAACGTATATATCGTGTGCATATACACATGTTCATGACACAAAGTATATTTGCAATGTTGTTTAACTAATTTTCAATATCCGTTAGTAAATTTGACTTTTTACTTAAAGACGTATGAAAATAGAGCTAAAATACGTACTTTTTAACAATGTTTTACTTAGTTTTGCTTGTATAAATTTCAGCGTTTTATCAGTGCTTTTAGTCATGTAACCGTAAACTCATAGACATGTTTTTAACAAAATCGTGGTATATACCGATATTTGACCAAAAACAATTACTTTTTTGGGATATTCCTGTTATGTCGATAGTAGAAATGATTAGTTTTTAATGATAGTTCTGGTTGGATTTCTACTATAAATTACAATGTATTTCAAAGTTTCTATTTATGCTAACGTATATATCGTGTGCATATACTCATGTTTATAACACAAAGTATATTTGCAATGTTGTTTAACTAATTTTCAATATCCGTTAGTAAATTTGACTCTTTACTTAAAGACGTATGAAAATAGAGCTGAAATACGTACTTTTTAACAATGTTTTACTTAGTTTTGCTCGTATAATCCTCGGCGTTTTATCAGTGCTTTTAGTTATGTAACCGTAAACTCATGCACATGATTGTAACAAAATCATGGTATAGACGGATATTTGACTAAAAACGATTACTTTTTTGGGATATTCCTGTTATGTCGATAGTAGAAATGATTAGTTTTTAATGATAGTTTTGGTTGGATAAATTACAATGTATTTAAAAGTTTCTATTTATGCTAACGTATATATCGTGTGCACATACACATGTTGATAACACAAAGTATATTTGCAATGTTGTTTAACTAATTTTCAATATCCGTTAGTAAATTTGACTTTTTACTTAAAGACGTATGAAAATAGAGCTAAAATACGTACTTTTTAACAATGTTTTACTTAGTTTTGCTCGTATAATCCTCAGCGTTTTATCAGTGCTTTTAGTTATGTAACCGTAAACTCATGCACATGTTTTTAACAAAATCGTGGTATAGACTTATATTTGACTTAAAACGATTACTTTTTTGGGATATTCCTGTTATGTCGATAGTAGAAATGATTAGTTTTTAATGATAGATCTGGTTGGATTTCTACTATAAATTACAATGTATTTCAAAGTTTCTATTTATGCTAACGTATATATCGTGTGCATATATACATGTTTATAACACAAAGTATATTTGCAATGTTGTTTAACTAATTTTAATATCCGTTAGTAACTTTGATGTTTCACTAAAAGACGTATGAAAATAGAGCTAAAATACGTACTTTTTAACTATGTTTTACTTAGTTTTGCTCGTATAATCCTCGGCGTTTTATCAGTGCTTTTAGTTATGTAACCGTAAACTCATAGACATGTTTTTAACAAAATCGTGGTATAGACCGATATTTGACTAAAAACGATTACTTTTTTGGGATATTCCTGTTATGTCGATAGTAGAAATGATTAGTTTTTAATGATAGTTCTGGTTGGATTTCTACTATAAATTACAATGTATTTCAAAGTTTTTCCTTATGCTAACGTATATATCGTGTGCATATACACATGTTCATGACACAAAGTATATTTGCAATGTTGTTTAACTAATTTTCAATATCCGTTAGTAAATTTGACTTTTTACTTAAAGACGTATGAAAATAGAGCTAAAATACGTACTTTTTAACAATGTTTTACTTAGTTTTGCTTGTATAAATTTCAGCGTTTTATCAGTGCTTTTAGTCATGTAACCGTAAACTCATAGACATGTTTTTAACAAAATCGTGGTATATACCGATATTTGACCAAAAACGATTACTTTTTTGGGATATTCCTGTTATGTCGATAGTAGAAATGATTAGTTTTTAATGATAGTTCTGGTTGGATTTCTACTATAAATTACAATGTATTTCAAAGTTTCTATTTATGCTAACGTATATATCGTGTGCATATACTCATGTTTATAACACAAAGTATATTTGCAATGTTGTTTAACTAATTTTCAATATCCGTTAGTAAATTTGACTCTTTACTTAAAGACGTATGAAAATAGAGCTGAAATACGTACTTTTTAACAATGTTTTACTTAGTTTTGCTCGTATAATCCTCAGCGTTTTATCAGTGCTTTTAGTTATGTAACCTTAAACTCATGCACATGATTGTAACAAAATCATGGTATAGACGGATATTTGACTAAAAACGATTACTTTTTTGGGATATTCTTGTTATGTCGATAGTAGAAATGATTAGTTTTTAATGATAGTTCTGGTTGGATTTCTACTATAAATAACAATGTATTTCAAAGTTTTTATTTATGCTAAAGTTTATATCGTGTGCACATACTCATGTTTATGACACAAAGTATATTTGCAATGTTGTTTGACTAATTTTCAATATCCGTTCGTAAATTTGACTTTTTACTTAAAGACGTATGAAAATAGAGCTAAAATACGTACTTTTTTTACAATGTTTTACTTAGTATTGCTCGTATAATCCTCAGCGTTTTATCAATGTAGTTATGTAACCGTAAACTCATGCACATGTTTTTAAGAAAATCGTGGTATAGACCGATTTTTGACCAAAAACGATTACTTTTTTGGTATATTCCTGTTAGCTCGATAGTAGAAATTATTAGTTTTTAACGATAATTCTGGTTGGATTTCTACAATAAATTGCAATGTATTTCAAAGGTTTTATTGATGCTAACGTATATATCGTGTGCATATACACATGTTTATGACAAAAAGTATATTTGCAAGGTTGTTTAACTAATTTGAAATAACCGTTCATAAGTATGACGTTTCACTAAAAGACGTATAAAATAGAGCTAAAATACGTACTCTTTAACAATGTTTTACATAGTTTCACTCGTATTATTAGTTGTTTTAGTTATGCTAACCGTCTATATCGTAAACTCTTGCACATGTTTTAACAAAATCGTGGTTTAGACCGATATTTGACCAAAAACGATTATTTTTTGGGATATACCTGACGTTTCACTAAAAGACGTATGAAAATATAGCTAAAATACGTGTTCTAAGTAAAATACGAAGCTAAGTAAAACATTGTTAACAATGTTTTACTTTAGTTATGTAACCGAAAACTCATACACATGTTTTTAACATAATCGTGGTATAAACCGATATTTGACGAAAAACGATTACTTTTTTGGGATATTCCCGTTAGCTCGATAGTAGAAATGATTATTTTTTAATGATAGTTCTGGTTGGATTTCTACTATAAATTTCATTTATTTCAAAGGTTTTATTTATGCTAACGTATATATCGTGTGCAGATACACATGTTTATGACAAAAAGTATATTTGCAATGTTCAGGTTTAACTAATTTGAAATAACCGTTCATAACTTTGAACTTTTTAGTAAAAGACGTATGAAAATAGAGCTAAAATACGTACTCTTTAACAATGTTTTACGTAGTTTCGCTCGTGTAATCCTCAGCGTTTTATCAGTTCTTTTAGTCATGCTCAACGTATATATCGTGAACTCTTGCACATGTTTTACAAAATCGTGATTTAGACCGATATTTGACCAAAAACGGTGAGTTTTTTTTGGATTTTCCTCTTAGCTCGATAGTAGAAATGATTAGTTTTTAATGATAGTTCCGGTTGGATTTCTACAATGTATTTCAAAGGTTTTATTTATGCTAACGTATATATCGTGTGCACATACACATGTTTATGACACAAAGTATATTTGCAATGTTGTTTAAATAATTTTCAATATTCGTTAATAACTTTGACGTTTCACTAAAAGATGTATGAAAATAGAACTAAAATACGTACTTTTTAACAATGTTTTACTTCGTTTTGCTCGTATAATCCTCAGCGTTTTATCAGTGCTTTTAGTTATGTAACCGTAAACTCATGCACATGTTTTTAACAAAATTGTGGTATAGACTGATATTTGACCAAAAAGATTACTTTTTTAGGATTTTCCTGTTAGCTCGATAGTAGAAATGATTAGGTTTTCATGATAGTTCTGGTTGGATTTCTACTATAAATTACAATGTATTTCGAAGGCTTTATTTATGCTAACGTATATATCGTGTGCACATAACATATGTTTTTGACACAAAGTATATTTGCATTGTTAGTGCTTTTAGTTATGCTAATCGTATACTCTTGCATATGTGTTAACACAATCGAGATTTAGACTGATATTTGACTAAAAACGATTAGTTTTTTAGAATTTACCTGTTAGGTCGATAGTAGAAATGATTAGTTTTTCATGATCGTTTAGGTTGGTTTTCTACTATAAATTACAGTGTTTTTCGAAGGCTTTATTGATGCTAATGTATATATCTTGTGCACATACATATGTTTATTACAAAAAGTATATTTGCAATGTTGTTTAATATTCCGTTTTCAATATCCGTTTGTATCTTTGACGTTTCACTAAAAGACGTATGAAAATAGAACTAAAATACGTACTTTTTAACAATTTTTTACTTAGTTTTGCTCGTATAATCCTCAGCGTTTTATCAGTGCTTTTAATTATGTAACCGTAAACTCATGCACATGTTTTTAAGAAAATCGTGGTATAGACCGATATTTGACCAAAAACGATTACTTTTTTGGGATATTCCTGTTTGGTCGATATTAGAAATGATCGTTCCTGTTGGATTTCTACTATAAATTACAATGTGTTTCAAAGGTTTTATTTATGCTAACGTATATATCGTGTGCACATACATATTTTTATGACACAAAGTATGTTTGCAATGTTCTTTAACTAATTTTAAATATCTGTTCATAACTTTGACGTCTCACTAAAAGACGTATGAAAATAGAGCTAAAATACGTACTCTTTAACAATGTTTTACTTTTTTTGCTGGTATAATCCTCAGCGTTTATCAGTGCTTTTAGTTATGCTAACCGTAAACTCATGCACATGTTTTTAACAAAATCGTGATATAGACCGATATTTGATCACAAACGATTACTTTATGGGGATTTTCCTGTTAGCTCGATAGTAGAAATGATTAGTTTTTCATGACAGTTCATGTTGGTTTTCTACTATAAATTACAGTATTTTTTGAAGGCCTTTAAATAAAGCCTTCAAAAAATACTGTAATTTACTAAAAGACGTACGAAAATAGAGCTAAAATACGTACTTTTTAACAATGTTTTACCTTGTATTGCTCGTATAATCCTCAGTGTTTTATCAGTGCTTTTAGTTATGCTAACCATATATATCGTACACTTATGCACATGTTTATAACAAAATTAAGATTCTGACCCATACTTGAAAAAAACGATTTTTTACAATTTTTCTGATAGCTCGACTGTAGAAATTCTTAGTTTTTCATGATAGTTCACGTATTTTTTCTCGTATAAATTACAATGTTTCTCAAATGTTTTATTCATGCTAACGTATATATCGTTTGCAAATACATATGTTTATGACACAAAGTATATTTTTAATGATTAACTAATTTTAAATATCCGTTCATAACTTTGACTTTTCACTAAAAGACGTGTGAAAATAGAATAAAATACCTACTTTTTTTATGTTTTACTTAGTTTGGCTTGTATAATCTTCAGCGTTTTATCCGTGCTTTTAGTAATGCTAACCGTATATATCGTAAACGCATGCAAATTTTTTTTATGAAAATTAAGATTTGGACCGCAATTTGACCAAAAACGATTACTTTTTTAGGATTTTTCTGTTAGCTCGATTGTAGAAATGATTAGTTTTTCATGATAGTTTACGTTGGATTTCTTGTATAAATTACACTTTTTTTCAAAGGTTTTATTTATGCTAACGTATATATCGTTTGTACATACAAAAAGCATATTTGCAATGTTGTTTAACTAATTTTACATATCCGTTCATAACTTTGACGTTTCACTAAAAGACGTATGAAAATAGAGCTAAAATACCTACTTTTTAACAATGTTTTACTTAGTTTAGCTTGTATAATCTTAAGTGCTTTAACCGTATATATCTATTAACCGTATATATATATATCTATTAACCGTATACATCTATATATCTTTAACCGTATATATCTATATTAAGTGCTAACCGTATATATCTTACGGTCATGCAAATCTTTATAACAAAATTGAGATTTGCACTGTAATTTTACCAAAGATGATTATATTTTTACAATTGTTCTGTTAGCTTAATAATTAGTTTTTCAAGATAGTTCACGTAGGTTTTCTCGTTTAAATTTCAGAATTTTTAAAAATTTTTACGTTAATCTTCTTGCAAACTTAGGGATATGTTAAACAATAGGAGATTTTAAACTGTTTTAAACACAAAAAGGACTGGCTACTCTATAATTAGATCTATGTGTTTGGTTTTTTGTGGTTGTCATTGTTTCATTTCTACTAAGGATCACAAAAGTGATTTCAAGACTAATCCTTACCCGGCAGATAGGTTGGGTTAGCAAGATAATCGTGCAAGACATATGCATTAAATATTAACCAGCATTACATCTGCACATGCATTAAATATTAACTAAGAATTAAATATTAATCAGTGGCGAAGCACAAAAGATTGTATTAGGTGGTTTGAGGATTACGACAGAGATGATAGGTGTTCCTTTATTAAATATTGAAAAAATTTTACCCGTCGATAACTGAATGGGCATTAGATAGATTTGGCTAAGGAATGTATGGTTATACCTTTAGACAAGGTGGAGATAATTAAGCATTGTTGTAAAACGTTACTATATTAAGAGGATAGTATATTGATAAAGAAAGGAGAAAGTGGTAACTTCGGCACACCCATAGGGGACTACGATAGAGCCGAAATTTTTAAGCTCGTTGGGTGTGTATTATTGTATAACATTACTGAGATAGTGGACCCTGGTATTTACGTGTTTATACCATTATGATGGCTTGGTTATCGTGGATAAAAGCACACCTAGAAAAAGGGATTGCATAGATCGTTTGGCGAATTTGGATTTAAGACAGACTTAAAAATTGCCGATTTTCTTGATGTCACCTTTGCAATAGAAAAAAGAACCAGGATCTGCTTTATGTGGACAGGGGATCCAACCATCCATGCCGAAGGAAATACAGCATAGGTTATCTACTAACTTATCTAATAAGGACATATTTGAACTGAGGAAGAAGGATATTGAAAAGGCATTGAAGAATGGCAGATATGGCGTTAAATTGGAATATAAAGATAAAGAGAGAAATACACAAAAAAGAAGAAATAGACCTAGAAAAATCCTATCGTTTACCCACCCCCATCCCGCAACACAGAGGTCGTCAATAACTGGGGAAAGAATTCTTTAAGTTGTTAAAAAGAAATTTCCCTAGTGCGAACCTGCTACATGAGATATTCAATAAAAATAGTATTAAACTAAGCTATATTTGTATGCGTAACATCAAGTGTAAATAACTAATCTTAACAAAGAAAAAATGAGATTGCTAAATGTAATTGTAGAAAAAGGTTACGTGTCCACTCAAAGGCAAATGTGTGGTGTATAAAGTAGAAGTGTATAGGGATCCGAGTAGTGATAGATATAAAAAGGTATATTTATGGTCAACGCAAGGGGAATTTAAAATTAGGTAGAACGATTTTTTCCCACGAAAAAAATATAGGCATAGTTCCAGGTTATCTAGTTATGTGTGGGAGGTTAAAGATAAAAAAGGTATAGATCCCATATTGAAATGGTTGATTTACTATTTTTTTCTTGTTGTTATGTAAATATTCAGCTGAGTAGGTTTTGGTTAATAAAAATGGTGTTTTTTCTTTTGTCGTTAGTCGATACGAAACTCCCTGATGAGCCGTTGAGGCGAAAATTTAGTTGGAACATTCCGACTCGCTATTTAATTTTTGTAATAGGCTCTACTTCGTATTGATCACTCTTGTAATCGTTGCATTGCAACAATTTACGGTGGGTTTTTCTTTTTCTTTTGACCAACTGATTGCATATCTCTTGATTTTTTTCAACTGGTGTGACGAAGTTGGCCTTTTTTTCGTCCTCTGATATTTTTCCTTTTCCCCCGGGCGGGGAATCGAGATATTGTTATCTCTTGTTCCTGGCGTTTTTTTTTCTTTTTTCCTGGTAACCATGAATGCTGGTAGATAGTAGGTTAGTAAATATTTTAGCTCTAGTGTATACCATTGAGCACTTTTTTCTTCTTTTACTATGGAGGAGGTGAATATAAATTATTCATATAAAAGTATACCAATACCAAATAGGTATAAGTTAGTTCTGTTGAGAAAGATTGAATCTTTTATCAGAAATATTAGATGGAAAGCATATTTTTTTCTCAATGCGATTGACTGCACTGAAAAAGAATGACAGGATAAGTACGGATTAAAAACGAGGAAAAACCCACCCACCATATTTGAGAAATGGATAGGTTTCAGGCTGAAATGATAGGGTGATAAAGTTTAAGAAAATGCGCAACTGCAAATGTATAAGGATACGAAGAGAATTAAGGTGTCCTACGGCATATTTGTAAAGTCTGATATGTCGGGCAATCTGTATGAAATTGATAAGGGAAGATATAAGCATGTGATGTTTAAGGAGGTGTTTAAACATTATAGGAAAGCACCACCAGATCTCGAATAGCGAGGCAAAAATGTTAGCGAATAGGTTAGGTATTGTAGATGGAATGGGAAAATACAATACCAAAAATTGTTTCATTACTACTAAGGATCACAAAAGTGATTTCAAGACTAATCCTAAATGTAGGCTTATTGACCCGGCATATAGGTTGGGTTAGCAAGATAATCGTGCAAGACATATGCATTTAATATTAACCAGCATTAAATATGCATATGCATTAAATATTAACTAAGAATTAAATATTAACCAGTGGCGAATCACAAAAGATTGTATTAGGTGGTTTGAGGATTACGACAGAGATGATAGGTGTTCCTTTATTAAATATTGATATTAAGGAATTTTACCCATCGATAACTGAATGGGCATTAGATAGAGCTTTAGATTTGGCTAAGGAATATATGGTTATACCTTTAGACAAGGTGGAGATAATTAAGCATTGTTGTAAAACGTTGCTATATTAAGAGGATAGTATATTGATAAAGAAAGGAGAAAGTGGTAAATTTGGCACACCCATAGGGGACTATGATCCGGTCGTAATTTTTGAGCTCGTTGGGTGTGTATTAATGTAATACATTGATGAGATAGTGGACCCTGGTGATGAAATCTTGGTTATTGGGGATAAAAGCACACCGAGAAAAAGAGATTGCATAGATTGTTTGGCGAATTTGGATTTAAGACTTAAGACAGACTTAAAAATTGCCGATTTTTTTTATGTCACCTTTACAACAGAAAAAAAGAACCAGGATCTGCTTTATGTGGACAGGGGATCCAAACATCCAATCCGAAGGAAATACAGCATAGGTTATCTACTAACGTATCTAATAAGGACATATTTGAATGGTGGAAGAAGGAGTATGAAAAGGCATTGAAGAATGGCAGATATGGCGTTAAGTTGGAATATAAAGATAGAGAGAGAAACAATACACAAAAAAGAAGAAATAGACCTAGAAAAATCCTATCGTTTACCCACTCCCGTATAACATAGAGATCGTCAATAACTTGGGGAAAGAATTCTTTAAGTTGTTAAAAAGATATATCCCCAGTGCAAACCCGCAACTTAAGATATTCAATAAAAATAGTATTAAACTAATGTGACGGCCCAGCGGCAACCGTAGGGTTAAAATATAGGAAACCAAGGACTACTATGAGGACCGGAAGTAAGGCAGACGATTGGCGGATTTTCGAGCCCTAGCAACAGCGGAGGACCAACTGACAAGGGGCAAAGTTCTTGACCCAGATAGGGAAAAGACATACGATTGGTTGAGGCAGTGAGGACATTTTACTGCCAAAAAAATCAAAGCCAAAAAGTCAGTTCCGAGCTTCGCCTAGGAAGAGAAAAGTCGCCTTTTCACGAGGTCCGGTGAAAGGTGAAATTCTAATAGCAGAATGGCCTAATAGAAGCCGTCAACTCCGTTGAACAAGAAACTAATGCCCAACGTAAAAGAAAAAAAGAAAATGGCGCCTTGCAGCTCGTTAATAAGAAATTAACGAATATAAAAAAGGACAACAGAAGAGAGGAAAGAAAAAAGGTTAGTAAAAAATTTTATTACAAATGATATACGTAACCTAAATAAAGGTCCGTATCAAGAATATCCAATGAAACATTTTTGAAGTTGTTCATTAGCAGCCAGTTTCGGCGGAAAACATATTTGTTTAAAATTATATATCCACTTTAATGACGAAGAGGAGAGACTTTTGTTCTTCGCTTAAAGAAGGGAAAGAAAAAGAAAATAAGTAAATAAATATGGAGGAGAACGAGAAGGTTCCCTCCTTTTAATTTTAAAGGGAACAAGAAGATATGGGTGTAAGTTTAAGACAAGCCGAAAAGAAAAAAGAAAAGAAAAAGAAAGAACTTTGTCTTATTGGATGGACATAGTCAAACAATATTGGAAGCGACTTGTCCTCTATATTTCTCAATGTTTTTTTTTTTTTGGTATTTGTTTTGCTTTTTGTTTTTCTGTTGTTATAATAGTACTTTCTTTGAAATAAAATATATAAGAAAGATATATATATAAATAAAAGAAAAAACAAAACAAAACAACCACGCGTCATATTGTTTGTCCGGTTCGGAATTCTTCACGTGTTCATTTATATCACGTCGCCCTCTCGACCCTTGACACATCCTCATTCGTCCGGATCTCGAAAGTTAAACCTATAAGCAAGCTTTATACTTAGCTAGTTATATGGGCTTTCAAAGCTATCAATAAAATATAACTAGTTACGGAGAATATTTAGAGCTTGGGTGGTACGGTACTGTCATCGGAGATTCTCCCTAACGTTCCAGGATAATGTAACCTCGGAACAAAGATACAGTAAACGTCACATGGGACTTCGTCCGGGAAATTTTTGGATTTTTAAAAAAATTAAAAAGATTAAAAATACGTCTGAGAAATCTCCGGGCTTCTAGACAACGAACAAATCACACAGAGCGGGCTCGTTAGCCTCAAAAACACCCATAAAATTAAACGAGAATGGACGGAATAGAGGACTTCCAGAGAGAACTTGAGTTGGAGAAACTGGAAGCGATGAGGAAGAGTCCACTGCTAGAAATAGGTGAAAAACTTGAACTGGAAACCAGAAAAGCGATGAGGAAAGAAAGATTAGTTAGAATCATCTCAGATCACATGATGGACGAACAAATATTTGAAGCGGAGATACTGGACAGGTTACCGACCGAATCGACCAACCTCACAGCAGAACAGATTGAACTAGAAAAATATAAGCTACAAACCAGACTAGAACTGGAAAAAGCGAAAATGGAGCAAGAAATGAGGTTACAGGAAATTAGGCTAACAGAAATAAGACAAGAACCAGACCGCAACGGATTTGACTTGGCGAAACAAGTCAGGCTAGTGCCAAAATTTGTTGAAGCGAATATAGATGAGTATTTTCCTCACGTCGAGATAACTGCAACTAACATGAAATGGCCACGAGAAAGTTGGGCTATGCTCTTACAGACCGCTCTCACAGGAAAGGCACAAAAAACATATACCACATTGTCAGCAGAAGACTGTACAAACTACAATACAGTCAAAAAGACAATATTACAAAGCTTCGAATTGGTACCGGAGGCATATAGACAGAAGTTCCGAAACCAAAGAAAAAACGAGAACCAGTCGTTCATGGAATTTGTCAAGGAAAAAGAGCGGCTAATGAACAAGTGGTATGCTGTGAAAATGATCGGGGATGATGTGGAAAAGTTGAAGCAACTCATCTTAATAGAGGAAATATTGAATTGGGTGCCAGAGGAAATGAGAATCTACCTAAATGAAAGGAAGATAAACACAGGCAGCGAACTAGCGATGCTAGCGGACGAATATGTGATAACACGTAAAAGAAACAGAAGTAAGCCTAAAATGGAAGGTCCGGTGAGTAAACCACCAGAACCTTTCATAAGGAAAGATAGCATGGTGAATACTCGGGTGACACCCCCCAAAGAAGGGGAACCAGATCACATGTTTCAGATGTGGCCAGGCGGGTCACATACCAATAAAATGCAAACTGGGACGCGGACCCGAAACGAATAAAGCTGTAGAATCTCAGCCACAGGGAATGGTTTCAACGACACTAGTTAATGAGATATATCGACCCTTCACCAGAAAGGGAAATATTAAAGACGGAGAAGGAAATAATACCCCTGTAACTATATTGAGAGAAACTGGTGCGACCCAATCCTTAATACTAGAGAGAAAATTACCGCGAGGCCAACCGCTAGGATTTGCAACGATTAAAGGAATAGGAGGAAAGACTCTGAAAGTACCCCTGAGGAAAGTGAAATTGACGACAGGGAAAATTAGCAGAGAAATGATAGTCGGGGTGAAGACTCTACCTATGAAAAAATAAACCTCCTACTCGGAAATGAAGCGAAAATCGAATTCGCACAAGAAGGCAAAAATTGTAAAAGCGAGGAGAAAGGCCAGAAGGCAAATCCATATAACCTACGCAGTAAAAAACAGGACGAAACGGGAGAAAATATTCCGATGGTAAATAAGACGTGTGAAGAACTGAAGCGAGCTGAAAAAATGATGAAAGCTTAAGAAAGTTATATAAGCAAGTGGATAAACCCATGGATAGCAAGCATGAACGCCGATATTATATAGAGAATGGAATATTAAAACGAAGCTACCAGTCCACGAAGCAGAAAGGAGAAGGGAGAGAGAGGTACAATCAAATAGTCATGCCGACAGATTATCGAAAAGATCTTCGGCAATTAACACATGAAGTCCCATTAGCATGTCATTTGGGGATTAATAAAACGTATGACAAATTAATACGGCGTTTCTACTGGCCAGGCATCAAAACCAGCACGAAGAAATTTTGTAATTCGTGTGACACCTGTCAAAAGGCGGGAAAACCCAAACCAGGCATAGCTATAGCCCCACTCAAACCCATAACCATCAAAGAGAGACCGTTCGAGCGAGAAATAGTGGATTGTGTCGGCCCTTTACCGAGAACGAAGTCGGGAAATCGATACTTATTGACAATAATGTGCGCAAGTTCTAGATTCCCTGAGGCCATCCCTCTGCGAGCCATATCAACGAAAAAAGTGGTCGAATCAATGATAAATTTTTTCGTAAAAGTAGGACTTCCTAAGGTTATCCAAACTGACCGAAGAACAAACTTCACGTCTAACTTATTTAAGAGAGTAATTAGACAGCTAGGAGCGAAGCATGTTACATCAAGCCCCTATCACCCGCAGTCACAGGGTGCCTTAGAAAGATTTCATGCAACTTTAAAAAGCATGCTAAGAGCTCACTGTACCGAGAGACAGAATGACTGGGATAAAGCGTTACCGTTTGTACTCTTCGCTATAAGGGACTCTGTTCAAGAATCGTTGGGTTACAGCCCATTCGAG
Source organism: Sepioteuthis lessoniana (assembly GCA_963585895.1). Lineage (NCBI taxonomy): Eukaryota > Metazoa > Mollusca > Cephalopoda > Myopsida > Loliginidae > Sepioteuthis > Sepioteuthis lessoniana. The sequence continues at coordinate 25,121,588 of OY757941.1, forward strand.
TTAGTCTACGGATATGAGTTGAGAAATCCCCTGAAAATAGCAAAGGAACAGTGGGAAGACCCTGGAACAGCACTAGAAACAGTGGCAAATTATGTCGGGAATCTACAGAAGAGATTGGAATCTGCTAGAAAAACAGCAGAAAACCATATAAGTAAATCTCAAGAGAAAATGCGAAAGAATTATGACCAGAGGTCTAAGGGCAGACAATTCTGCAAGGGCGAGAAAGTTATGACCCTTTTACCAACAAGGAAATCTCCCTTCGACGCGAAATTTAAAGGACCATGTACGATAGCTGAAAAGGTCGATTACTTAAACTATAAAATAAATACATCGAACAGACGGCGGAAGACACAATTGTGCCATGTCAATCGTATAAAAAATATTTAGAACGAACGAACGAATCTGAGATGTCCGTGGGGCAAATAGACACAGTCAAAACCGAAAGAATACAGGATAATGACGATATAATAGTTAAGGACATTCCCATAAAATTGGAGAACTCCAAGATACCCGAAAACTTGTTCCAAAGTTTTTAATTCCTTCGCAAGGTCGAGGTACTTCTTTTCACATTCTTTGTTTTATTCTGTGGTCAGCTGGGACAGCAAAGTCCACTATTTTGCAAGTTCTCTTTTTTTTTGTTGTTGATTATTATTTGGCCTGGTCTTCTGGCCGAGTTTAGGTGATTCATTTGTATGTCAAAGTCCCATAAAGCATGTCATTTTCCAGGACTGGAGCTGGATTGTGCATAAACCATTTGTTCGTATTGTCAAATTTAAATTTCTTGTACATCTCCAAGTGGATCACCTTGTCCACTATTATTATTTTTTTTACTCATTTGAGTGTTTTTCACACCAACATTAACCATTAGATTTTCCACTGAAGTTCAGTGATAACAAGTTCCTCAAGTTTTCAGGATTCTACATATATACATATGTTACATATGTTACCTTTGACAAACCGGTTTTTCAGCAATAAATAATCCACGACGGTTTGACATACTGCAAACCCAAACTTTCACAAATTATTTTATCTGGTTTAAAACTTGATTTATTGGATAAAACCCCTTATTTCTTAATCAATCCTTCCATTACAATTTGAAATGTCTTAATATAACAATATTCATTGTTTGGTTTTTTGGTTGTGTTCAATGTCATATAATCCTGGGGGTTCATTTAATGCTAAATCCTGTTTATATATATATATTTTGTATAGCCAGTAGAACAATGTAGAGAAAGTGACAACAACATTAGTTGTTTATAAAAATAAAAAAAACTCATTTATTCAAAATGTTCAGATGGTTGTGCTTATGAAGAAGAGGGAGATGAACGAATGCTATGATTGACATCACATAGAGACAAACATATTCAGGGCCTAGCTTCATTCATTTGAGGTTTGATACTCAGCTGGTTCTCAGCCAAAGGGCCACCTGCCCCACCCCCGGGCTGATGTGTCTATTCACTGACTGCTCTCTGATTTTGACTGCCTGAATCCCTGTCATTATGTATTTTTTGGATGCTTACATATTTCTCCTTTTGGATGTAATTTGCATGTAATTCATTTCTGCTGTCCCTTGTTTTCACAGGTGCACATCCTGCCCTGAAATCCCTAATTAACCAATCTGTGAAAGGTCAATATGTAACATATATAATTTAGAATAGCTTTCAGTAGAGCACACAGTATGAGTTTAGAAAAAAAAGCTTCTTTTTTTTAGAACTTACAATGTTTGCTCGACTAGAAGCTTTTCTAATATATATATATGTGTATGTGTGTATAATATCGAAGTGATTTGTTTTTAGGTAACATTATTTTAAATGAGCTTGGGCTCATTTGTTGTTTGGATGGGTTGGTTGGATTTAAAGGCATACCAACCTCTATAGGTTATTTAATGCCAAAGCCTGTTTACACATATTATATGATTGGTTTGGAAACACATAATTTAATGATACCATACTAAAACCAAACAACTCACTTGCATACAAGTAAATATTTTCAAATATTTCTATATGACATTAGTTTTCGTGATAACGTTTTTTTTATTATTATTTCCCACTACTATTTCTACTAACACAAACATATGTAACCAAGTCTATATTTTCCGGTACAACCCGGTCTCTTTCAAGAATGACAAATTATCATCCATGTGTGCGTTCTCAAATAAGTCCTTCATTGTATTTGCGTGGAAATAGTGCTTTCTGGTGTTATTAAAAACTTTACTCAAGGAGAACGTGTTTGATTGTGCTGGGCATTTAGCATGTCGAGCACTGTGGTTTTGCAGTTCTTGCTTGAGTATGAAAGAGTGCGTAAGTCTGCTGTGACTAATACGCAATCACGTGATTGATACTTGTTCTTTTCGCGATTTTCAGAATGCTGGGGGCCATTCTCCCAAAAAGGGTTTAACCTGGAATAGTTTATTATTACTATTCTAGCGTTGTTACCATTTCTGATGGAGGAAATTATTTATTTCGGGTTTCAGCTCAGTGTATGGGATGTATTTGTCAGCAGCGTCTGCTGCAGCGTCTGCTCTATGATTTTCTCACCCCAATGTGGCTTGGGATCCAGCAAAAAACGATTTCTTTGTTTGATGTTGAGTGTAGTCAGCAAAGTAGTTTGATAATAAGTGGGGGCTCTAGTTTTTTTTATTGCTTAATGTTGATAGGACAGAGAGTGAGAATATGATGAATTTTTTTTGGCTTTTCTTTTGAGAAATAATGAGAGCCAAGTCTATTGCACAGGCCTGCGAAAATAGAACTTTCCATTGGAAGAGCTTTTGTTTTAATTATTTTGTTTAAAACTGCTTCACATGCTGTTTTATCATTGTCTTTAGAGCCATCTGTATAAGTAGTCGGGATGCTATTGGAGGATATTTTAATGTTTTTCCTGGTAGATGAAGGGATGTGTATTTGTGTTATGGAGTTGATTCAGTTGGAGGTTAACTTTTAGATTTTTAATGATCCATGGTGGTATTTGTGACAAGATGCTTTTATGGATATTATTTAGAGGGATAGCGGATTCTTTGAGAATAGGCCCCATACGGAGGCCAAATTGATTTTTCTTTTTGGTCGAAATATTGTCTTTATTTTGGATAAAAAATGCAGTCATATGCTGGGTTAGATAGAGAAGATTTCAATTTTATACAATACTGAAGGGCTAATTTTTCACCTCTGATCTGTAGAGGTGCTTCGTGAGCCTCGGCATATAGACTGTCAATTTGAGAAGTTCTAAATGCTCCTAATACCAGTCTTAAGCTTTCATGGTGAATAGGGTCAAGTTATTTCAGATAAGATTTCCTGGCAGATCTAAAATGCCATAGTCAAGTTGAGAGTGGAGAAGTTTTCTATATAACTTAATTAGATTTTGACGGTTAGCTTCCCACTCTGTGTGGGCAACGACTTGCAAAAGTTGTTGGACATGGGTTGACTTATTTTTTAGGTATTTTATGTGTGGGATGAATGAAAGTTTTTTTTATCGAATTTGTATTCGAGGAATTTGTATTCGTTAACAACTGGTATTTCGGAGTCTTCAATTTTTAGGACAGGACATTTTTAGAACAGTGCATTTTCCTTAGAGAGGAAAAAGGCACACATTTAGTTTTAGACTTGGAGAATTTAAATCCATTTTCTCTTGCCCATTTATTTACTTTGTTTAAGTTTAGTAGGAGTTGTCGCCCTACTATGTTCATATGAGTGGCCCAATAGCTTATGACAAAGTCGTCGATGTAGAGAGCACAGTCGATTGAGGGGGTGAGACATTTTACAATATTATTGATTTTGATGGAGAAAAGAGTAATGGAGAGAATGCTGTGTTGTGGAACATCCTCATCTTGATGTTGTCAGTCTGAAAAGGTGGATCCCACACGTACCCTAAATGAGAAAGTTTTTTTTATGAACATCAACTGTCTTCCTCTTAAACCTAGATCATACTGGTCCCGCATAATACCATACTTCCACGTAATGTCATAAGCCTTCTCTAAGTCAAAATATACTGCCATCAGATGTTTTCTTATGAAGGCTTCTCTGATGAAGGTTTTGTCACGTGATGGCTCACGGAGACGAAGAGGTAGGACTGATACTATCCTCCCGTATTGAAAGAGTATCAAGCAGTCAAAAAGTGACCGTTAGGAAAGAATGTGGGTCACGCAGATGTTCGCACTTAAGAGATCTTGGGTCGCCGGACAACGGAAGTGGGGTTCCCTTCCCCTCAGCGGAAGTAAGGCACAAAAAAGCAAGTTTTTGAGCAAGTCTCGTGGCAGACGGACGATAGCCATTTTACCCCGGGCTAAAGACAAAAAACTAACTGAGACACGAAGGACTCCAAAATCCTTCTAGCCAGTATTAAAAACAGTACAAAGTCTATTAGCCCGTGAAAGAAGAAAAATTCTCCAGTGGAACCCCGTCAAAAAAATAAGATAAGTAACTTTGGGACATTTTTCCTTTACACCCAAATTTTGTTTACCACTCTCTCTCTATTTGAAAAAGGATAAAAGCCAAGAAAAGACATTTATATTCATGGACTATCCTATTATATGTTTTTGACACTTTGAACGTATATATATATATAACCGTAGTAAAGAACCTATGTATTTTCATTTTTACCATGTGGTCTATGTTATTATTCCATGCTTTCCTTTCAGCTTCTATTCGCCTTATATTATCTTGTTTAGAACTGTCCTATTAATTCCTAAAGTATCACACGGGAAACCGGAGTTGCCGACTACTACAACAACATTAATATTATTACAACTAAGACCTATAGGCCCGTATTCTTCTATTATCTAAGGGAAAGAAGTTTAGCGGCCTGGTGGGTGTGTGATAGTGTGAAATTTGGAACCCCTTTGCCAGCGGTGGCCAGTCTGGCCCTAAATTATTCCCTCACGTAATATGCCAGTTCTTATCTGCCTGAGAAAAGAACTCTGAACAGGACTTATTTCTGTAGGGGATCAAGTGCCAACCTGCCCCGTCTTCACACGTGCGAAAATAAAGTCCCGTTTAGGGATTTTAGTCAATTTACCGTCACAGTTTCTAGTCGCATCAAATGATCAAATGATTCCTCTCCTTTTCCGGAGTCCCATTTGCATATTTGTTATTTGACCATTTTTCTTGAGATACCACATCAGTCTACTGTTTATCATCCGCTCCATCGTCTTACAAAGGCATCTAGTCAATACAATGGGTCGATAATTCTGAGGATTCTGATTTGGGGATCGGGACAATTATTGATTGTCTCCATGTTTCTGGGAAAGTACCGTTCTTCCGAATATGTATTATATATCTTTAGTAGGCATTTGACTGATTCATTTGGTAGTTGCTTGTGAAACTCATTGTGTATTTCATCAGGACCGACAGCTGAGTGGTTGGATTTTTTTTATGGAGTTCACTAGTTCAGCTTCGGTGTTAGTTAAAAACCTTATTTTTTTCTTTTCGAGGGTGGGTTTGATTTTATTGAATTCGGTGTTGAATTGGCTTGAGGAATTTTTAGAAAATGTTTCTGCAAGAAGATTTGCAATGGCCTTTTTACCTGTTATTTTGTGGTTTGTTACGGCGAGATGTTTTAATGGAGTTGATTGTTTTTTACCGGTTATTTTCCGAATCATGAGCCAAACTTTTTTGATGTTAGAAGAGATATTTAGCTTGCCTACGTAATTTTGCCAGGATTTTTTCTTGGCTTCTTTGATGATTTTATGGGTCGGTGGAATATAAAAGAGATTAAATTGGAGGTTGTGGGTTCAGCGTTGAATTTCCGTAAAGCTGCTTGTCATAACCGAATACATGCATACATTCTTTGCTGTCTCGTTTATGAGTAGTTGGGTTGTGTGGTATGCATGTTTTAGCTATATTTATGAGTTTTTCGGAGAATTAAAGAATTGTTTAAGTATTGTCTACTATGAGGTGTTTCTGACATTGAGAGCAAAATTCTTCCTAGAAAGCTTTGTTCAACCTCCACCAGGGAAGGTCGTGGTCTTGCAGATGCAAACTCTCAAGTACAGTTGGGAAATAGTCACTCCCGCAAGTGTCGTCATACGCCCTCCAGGAGAAATCAAGGAAAAGTGAAGTGTCGCTGAGGGTTAAATCAATGGCTGAGTCGGTAGCAGATGATGGATCCTGGTGTGTTGGTGATTTTTTGTTGAGTAGGCAGAGATTATTATAGTTAATGACATTTTTGAAAGTTTTGCTCTTGTGGTTTGTGCTTCTACCACCCCACTTGATGTTATAGCTGTTAAAATCAACAAGTAGAATAAAAGGTCTGAGTAGTAGCTGTAATATGCTATTGATTTCACTTTCACTTATAACATTGTGAGGCAGAATATATATGGAGCAGATATTAATTGTTCTGTGTAAAGTCACTTAGACAGCTATTGCTTGGAGTTGAGTGTTGAGGCGGATTTTTTGTCGTTCCTAATAAGGATAGAGACACCACCCGAAGTCTTATGACCGGTATTGTTGATGAAATTGTAACTTTGGTGTTTTTTTATTGTAATATCATCATTAGTTTTAAGAAATGTTTCTTGAAGGCAGACAATGGCAGGTTATTGCTGAGTCATCAATAAGAGCAGTTCGCTCCTATTGGCTTTGATTCCGCGGCAGTTCCGCTGAATTATTTTGTGGTTCATTGTTAGGCCTTAGATCTGGACTGTTTCATAGTTTATTTTTACGGCCTTTATGTACTTGGAGGCTGTTTTCTATCTCCATCTTTTCTAAGATTTTGAATTTGTTACTCGATCCAACATTTTCACTTTTGACGGTTTTTTGTTTTGGGGTAATTTTTGTCTTGTCTTTTTGTAGTTTCTTATTTGGGGAAGTATCTGTAGAAGTGGGTGGTCTTATTGGGGATCTCCTATCTTTTGATTTTGTTTTGGAAGATTTCCCATTCCAAATTTAATTGGTTGTGTGGTTGGTGATCGCTCCATGCTCTTTTCTTGATCAATCTTACCTGTGGAGGTGTGAGTTTGTGCAGGCGTCTTCACTTTGTCTGCTACAAGATCTGTTGTGGAGCCGATAAGCACGTCGACCTCGCAAATGTGTTTTTTTTTAGTTCAATGCGTGCGAGTAATGACAGTCAAAGACAACGAAGGAAACAAAGGTGAGGAGAT